>CM065716.1:25678081-25690581 GCA_033310375.1 Conus canariensis | reverse complement strand
TGGCGTTCTGTTTTCCGACAAGAACAATAAAAAGAATCGGACATGATAGGAGCTCCAGGTAACATAGTCGTAGCCTGTCTGTCAGTGTGTCTTAATGTGGTTGAATTTATTCTGTATCAGTTGCATGAGATTGGAATAATGTTTCTGATTTTGTGTCTCCAAACTAAAAGACTGTAGAATAAGGAATGTGCTTTTTCATTGGCACTGGAACTTCAACTGGTAAGTTGCGCCTTTTGAACATGTGTCCTAAACAGTGCCGTATGACTGGTTATATACCACAGCACCGACTGTTCTGGCGTTATGCTGTTCCGATGATTCCCCTTCACCCTTGTGGGTGACACCACTGAGGGGAATGGAGTGAGAGTGGTGCGTACGGTGGAGGCTTCAGTCTCATAGAAAATCTGCATTGAAACTGACCCCTGTTCTGTAGGTTTCCATTACACACTCAAGTGTCATGGACCTGCGGCAATGTGCCTTAAAATAATATCTATGAATTTTGTACCTGAGATAACATGCGTAAATTTGGGGAAACTGTTTATCAGTCTTTTTTCATGAGAGCAGTGAGTATGTTTTGTTTGTTTGTTTGTTTGTTCATATTTATTTGTTTGCTTGCTGCCCTGCTTGTTTTTTCTTTGATTCTTTTTCTTCTTTTTTCCTCCATTTTATTTATGACATGCCATCTTTCCTGTCGTGACTTGGCTACCAGATGCAGTAAGATAGTGAGATCATACACACCATCCAGATTGGACACTAGCAATCCATTCAGAAGTAATTACGTGTCCTTATGGGCTGGTATGTATTTTTGTATTCCAGTGAAATGTTTTTGAATATCATCTATGTCTTTTCGGAATCTGGAGGTGAAAACGCCAGCAAAATGGTTGATGCCCTTTGCACAGCTTAGTTTTATATACTTTGTTGTGTAGTTATTGTGTCATGAACTGAACTGGTGTGATGATTATATTTGAACGTGTTTATGGATTTTTTTGTTCGATTTTTATTAAGAAAATGCGTTTTCGCACTTCCAACAAGGTCTTCTGTTGCTGTCTGCAGTATAAGAAAAGTAAACCAGAACCTGAAACTAAATCAAAGGAATTCTGGTGGTTGGCCAGCCTTTAAAGAAGACAAAACAATGAACTACTTCAGTCTCCCCATTTGATGAACTAAAATTAGTGTCTAATTACCAAAATCAGACATCAAAATGTCTTCCCACACAAACTCTGATGGATGAGTTACATAGGTAGGAGGAGTCTGGAAGGGTGCACTGATTTATGTTCAGGATGAACCAGTTCTGCACACATCTAGTCTTTAATCAAGGCATGGTCGACTGCAACAGAAACGAGATTTTCTCATTCAGTTTTCGAATTAGCCATTCAGCCTTTGAACAAGATGCTTATTCAGCCCATTAACATGACGGATTCTCTAAATGTGTTACTTTGCCAAACAAACCAATACCGTAGTAATGTTTAAAGGAAGAAAATGTGTTTTTGGTTCGTTTGTTTTTGTACCTACGAATTTAAGATTGGGTTTCTGAACGTATAAAACATTAAATACTTACGTTTTCTCTTTAACTTGCGCGCAATGCCCATGTTTTCTTTGATTGAGAGATTCAGAAGCTGTTAAAGCATATTCAGGAAATACTGTACTGGCCTCTATTTCCTTAATGTCTTTTTCACTCTTTGTATCCCATGTTTGACTTAACCTTGAGGTCCGTAACAATTCCGTATATTGGCAAACGAATGTAATATTTAGGGATTTATTTTAACCAACTGAATATCTAACCGTCATATTCATTCATCTCATGCGTGTGGCTGATTGATCATTCATGAGGCATCTTGCAGTACTCAATGTAGTTTTCAGAGGTCAGGGGTAGGTAATTTGGAACTCACCAGTGATAGATCGCATTTTTTTGCTTGCCCTTGTGAGTTTACTTCAGGCTCAAAGCTAACAAAAGCACTCCATGAAATCAATAAACAAAAAGATTTATGATTCTTTCATTCCTTAACAATCAATAAACAAAAAGGTTTATGATTCTTTCATTCCTTAACAATCAACCAGTGGCCATCGCCATGAATGATCGATGTGAATTACAAGAAAATGTTACACATGCGCAGTCTTCATAAAGACATTCATATGTTTTCAGCAGTAAGTAAGTTCAAGCAATATTTGGTCTGCATTTAATTGAATATGTTGCGAAGTATTATGACATTTTACAAATTCAGGCGATACTGTATTGGAGAGCTGCCTAACAAATCACAAAAAATAGGCAGCAAACTTGCCTTGAGATATTGTGGAACAACTGGACGCTTGCTATAAGGCTGTAAATTCTGGGCAGTCAACCAAAACATGGAACTGTCTTACCCATTTACATTTGTAACTATTCAATTATTTTCTCTCAGAGATTCATATCACTATCCTCTCTCTGTATCAAACTTTTAATTATAACGGCGAAATTCCGTAATAGCACTGACCTATATGAGTCAGGCAATTCGAAGTTAACAATGTTGAACAGTGATCATTTCAAGCCCAGAAACGTTTTAAAGAAGAAGTAAAGACTCAGTAATACATCGATTTCATTTTCTAGTTACATGTAACTGATGATAAACTTTAATTAAGACCTGTCAAAAAAAGATGATTTCAATTTAATCTTGGCTTTTTAATGTGTGCACAGTTTCACTTTCAAGTTTTTGCAGCATTCCTGTGGTGTCAGTGGTCGGCTGGGCTCTAAACAAAATGGATTGACTTGATCTTTTTCCAAATAGTTTTTGCTTGACGGTGTCTATTATTACTATCTCTTCAATTGCACAGACACGATGATCCTGGAGAACCTGTATATGAATTGATAAGTGTTTGTTTGTTTTTTTTTCCGGCAGATTTGATTGTGAATACCCATAAGCGAATTTTTTCCTGTGTTCTCATTTCCTGTGTAAAGTCTTGGTTCATTGCCAGTGCTCTCTCTCTCTCTCTCTCTCTCTCTCTCTCTCTCTCTCTCTCTCTCTCTCTCTCTCTCTCTCTTGGTCGCTGATAACTATTAACATTATCAATCACATGATCAACAGAAAAGATAAACCACGATGGAAAACATTCCCTATTGATTAAACTCTATAAGTAAAACAGCAGGGACACCCAAAGTGCATTTTGTAATTTCGCATTTTCCAGCTGCGTGTGTGATGTTCACGATGCGTGTTGTGTCCTTAGATTAATGTCTGTGAGCGACAAATCAAATCTATACTGCAAATGGAAAAGATAAAATGGGAAATTGCCTCTGGTTTTACGTTGCATACCACATGCACATTTGTCTGACCAAAAATTTATTGAATATCATCAAAATCAGTTTATAAGATAAAACAATTATGCAATCAGCAAACTGAACATTACATGGGAGTCAAATTCTGCTAAAAGAATATCAAGGCGGATTGAAGCCCAGTGAGGGGTGTTTCTAAATTAACACTCAAGGATGCAGGAGATACGCCTACACCAGTCGGGTTATGTATGTAGTGTTTAGATTATTTTTGTCTGTGAGTGTGTCCTCTCTCTCTCTCTCTCTCTCTCTCTCTCTCTCTCTCTCTCTCTCTCTCTCTCTCTCTCTGTTTTTTCTTCTTTTCGGAGGGTGAAGAAGAGGGTGTGTTTTTTGTTCTTTTTCATTCATTTATTTATTAATTTATTCATTGACTTGTTTATCTATTTATTTGTTCGTTTGTGTACTTATTTAATTGTTTTGAGTTGGGTGTCTTTTTTTCAGCAGCATTACTCTTAAACTGTTCATGTTCATCTCTATACACGGTCACAGCAGTCTTCATCCCGTGGAAGTCTCAGACCCCCAAAACCCACAGAGAGGTTTTCCTATCAGACTGGAACAGGGTACCCTACCACAGGAGACCCTCCAGTGTCGTGGACGGATCCGATGGTTTTCAGCAGTGCCTATTCTGATAAACAAAAGTAGGTCACTACCCATACTGCCTGGTAAACCCTTATTCCTCCACTCCATTCCTCACCCCCCTCCACACTTATAATGTCCCAGACACAGGCTTCTCCATCCCACACACACATCATCTCCATCGCGCATCCATCGCTTACTCACCCCTGGACACCAAGTAATGATTTGATTAGCCCACATTTGCTTCTGTCAAATGTCGAATCTCATAAGGCTGCAAAAGAATGACAGCGGCAGAGGTCTCATAGCACGATCAGTTTGGGCTTAGTTGCTTGGCTCTTGTTCGTGTGTTTTGTTTGGTTTGTTGTTGTTGTTTTTTTCTATCAAAAAGATGTAACTGGAGAACAGGAGAATACGTTTCTGATGTGGTGCATTCCACTGCTGTGAATTTTAGTCCACCTCCACAGTGTATATACTGAAGAAAGGTGTGCGTGTGGGAGGGGGGGGGGGAGTGCGTGCGTGTGCGCGCGCGTTCGCCTGTGTGCGTGCGTTTGTGTGTGTGTGTGTGTGTGTGTGTGTGTGTGTGTGTGTGTGTGTGTGTGTGTGTGTGTAGTTGTGTTCGTTTGTTTGCTTGTGCCTGTGTGTGTGTGTGTGTGTGTGTGTGTGTGTGTGTGTGTGTGTGTGTGTGTGTGTGTGTGTGTGCGCGCGCGCCTCCGTATGTGTGTGTGTGCGTGTGGTGTGTGTGTGTGTGTGTGTGTGTGTGTGTGTGTGTGTGTGTGTGTGTTGGCGTTGTTTTGTATGTCTATGTGGATGTGGATGCATGAGCATTGTGTGTGTGTGTGTGTGTGTGTGTGTGTGTGTGTGTGTGTGTGTGTGTGTGTGTGCCTGTGTCTTCGTCTGTGTGTGTACGTACTTGTGCATTTATGTATATACGTAAGCTTTCGAAAACAGGTGTCTTGTGAGACTGAGTGCGCCCTTAGAATTACCTTCTGATCGTCATTCCTTGCACGCACAGACACAGGCAGTGGGTTATTTACTGGCAGTGGGTTCTTAAAATCAAGATTTAATTACACAAAAATGGTTTGCAACATGACAGGAGAGAAAGGAAACCGTGGATTAGAATTCGTTGTTTCACATAATTACATCCAGCGCGTTAGGTCGAGAGCTGGCATCCAGCCAATATTACTCCTGATAAACACATTGCCGGACAGATGTGCATGTGCGTGACGCCAAGTGTTGTAGTCCACAGCGAGGGAGGACCACTGGTGACGGTGGGCATGACAGCCACCAAGGTAGTTTTCTTTTTCAAACATTCTTTGTATTGTGTCTTCGGTGTCCCTCAACCGCGATGGCGGGTGGAGAGTTTGCCATACAGGACGATCTTGGGCGGGTGATGATCCTCCATGCTTGAGGCTTGCCTGTCCAGTGTTGCTGGGACTTCAGAAACATGACCTCAATGCTGCTAAGCTCCACGTGTTCAAGAACTTCAGCGTTCGCAACCAAGTCACTCAGATGCATATAGAGACTGGAGTGAAGGCTGCACTGATGGAAGCACTCAAGTGGTCTCAGGTGGTGACGGTAGGTGACCCACGACTCAGAGCCATACAGGAAGGTGGTAAGTACAGTGGCTATGTACACTGTAATCTTGATGCCCTTCTTTAGACATTTGTTGCTCCATATTCCTTTGTGCAATCTACTAAAAGCACTGTTCTCCTTTGCCACTCCCTTGTTGATTCACCTGTCGGTCTTAGCATCTGATGGGCAGATGCACCCCAGGTAGGTGAACTGATAGACTGTTTTCAGTTCAGTCTCTCCATTGCTAATGTGGGGAGGGTGTTACTCCTTCCGATGTGAAGGCTGGTGGAGGACCTCCACATTCTTCAAGCTGATTTCTAGCCTGAAGAGCTGGGCAGCCTCTACAAAGCAGGATGAGATATGCTGCAAGGCTCTCTCTGTATGGACAATAAGGGCTGGGTAATCAGCAAAGAGGAGGTCTCGGATCAATTGCACCAGCATCTCCATGTGGGCTTGTAGACTTCCGAGTTTGAATCAGGCTGCCATCCAGACGATATGTGATACAGATTTCATCTTCGTCATAAAGGTCTTCAGTGGTTATCTTAATTACCCCTTTACCTTTTTTTAAGTGAAACGTAAGGACAGTATTCAGGGGGTACTGTTTACTGCTGGAGCAGGGTTTGGTGGAGCCGACACTTGAATTCCTCTTCTTTACCGTGATCACGACATCTTGTGGAATGTACGCTCAAAGACCTGCCTGCACAACCATAGACGGGCTATGGCTTGTTGTTGGTATCAAAATGGAACCGGAAATAAGAGCAAAATGTGTGTGACGTACGTAGATTCGCGTGTAGCTGTCAGCTCGATCAACTGTTTGAACAGCTCTTGACAACATCTTGATGTGATAGCATATATATGCTCATTAAGCACAACGTAATGATTAAAGGTACGCTATCAAATCAAGACGTCAAATTTCGCTAATGGGCGCGGTAACCAGGAGAGTGGTCGGGGATGAAGAAGAGACAAGTCAGCTAGAGATTCCGTACCGTCTTTCAGTTCCAACCATAATGTGTGGTGAGCAAACCGTGTGTTTCACACGAACATTCTGACAACATGGGGCATGGAAGGTCTCCCAAACTGTACTGTTTAAACAGACTGAGCATGTGTTAGAGATCTTGAGGAGAAAGAAGAACACAAAGAGCCATACAGTCTGTCTAGGTTCGTGCAAGAAATTGCGTAGCCACGCAGCGTAAGTGCTCCTCTCTCTTGGAGGCTGTTTGGGGTTGTTCAGTGTGGCAGTTCATCATGGAATATCTGCCAGTGCAGATAAGAGGGACGGAAAAAGAGCGGATAGAATTAGCTCTGCCACAGACAGAGGAGCTGTTCAAGAGTTGCACTGAACAGGTCCGTTAGAACTACAGAACACAAAATCAAACAAACGGAGGCTTGTAGCCCCATATTTGCAGAAAGTCCCAAAGCTCTGGCACCTGTAAGCCCTCCTCTAGGGTATTGCTGTATTTGAAACTGACGGGTCAAAATGGACACCCTGTGCCCTTTTACATCTGGGACCCTAGTGACCCACCAGACTGTATGACCCAGCCTGAGGAAAACATCCGGTGGCAGTGAAGGTGCCAAGGTTGGCTGTACTGGGGAAGACACGGCACTCTCTTTCTGTTTTACTCTCTTCTCTGTAAACAGCTGGCGTCCCAGCTGACTGGGTTAATGTTCAGATGGTGGTCCTGCTGTTTGGCTGGTGGACTGATTGGTTTGTTGGCTGGTTTGTTGGCTGGTCAGTTGATTGATCGATTGATTGATGGGTTGGCTGGCTGCCTGCCTGGCTGTGTTTAGCCAGTTGGTTGGCTGGACGGTTGATTGGTTGCTTGGTTGGATGGATGGTTGATTAGTTGCTTGGTTGGCTGGTTTGCTGGCTAATTCGCTGGCTGGTTTGTATTCGCTGGCTAGTTGGTAGGGTGGTTAGGTGGCTGGCTGGATGCTCGGTTGGTTGATTGATTAGTTGGCTAGTTGACTAGTGAGTTGTTTATTTGGCCGCTGGTTGGCTGGCTGGTTTGAGTTAAGTTGGTTGGTAAATTGTTTGATTGGCTGGTTTGGTTGTTAGATTGGCTAGTAAATAGGTTGATAAGTGGGGTGATTGTTTTCAGTTTCAGTGTTATAGTTCAAACGACCACACATGGACTTTTTCAAGGCTGTTCCCACACAGACACAAACAATTCTGAAAGAAAGGAACAAAGACAACTAACTACAGACAATGCATCAATTAGCATGATAGGTAAATAATTGACATCTGAAACGCAGATTACAAACTAAAAAAACAAAACAAAACAAGGTCATGCAAACATATGGTAACATTTCTTTGAGTGGATGCAGGAATGTAACGTTGGCACTGAGATCATGGTACCATCATTTTGACAGTGGTGATGAAAGCGTTAATGACTGAGATGGTGTTAGAATGTTGGCACTGAATTGAAGTCCTGTCAAAACAGTCATTCACCATTTCCATTGTTTTCTACACCTTTAGGTCCCTCACATGAAAATCAGAGGTTGAAAGAAACTGTCTGGAACCTGAATAACACAGAACATAAGAATATCAAACTGTCAATCAAAATGGTTTACAGATTGAACCCACTGTTGTACAACCTAAAATAAACAAATACACATATAAATCATGCCACGTTGTGGTCATTAAAAAAATTTAGTACCAGTTACGTACCCTTTTCCCCATTCTCCTGGAATATTTATTCCTGCATGTCATATTATGTGAGGTGGGGTTTGAAAGTTTAACTTCTCTTAACCAATGAACCAGCCGAAAGTTACTTCCGTTAATCCACGGCCCCCTCGTATCCCTGTCAGTGGCGCCGCACAATGACTACAGGTTGCACGCTAGGCTAAATCGTGGGTTCACCTGAAAAAAGTAAGACCGGGAGAACGCCAAGCCAAACGGTAACGGAAGCAGCTGGAGGTGCAGGTGGCAGACAGGAGGCCCCGGGGGATTTATCGTCTCGCCAGTCAACGTAAACTGTCGTCACGTTCTTTTCTCCTTCCTTATTGTAAAGCATGAAGATATGATTGGACAAGACAAGAGAGAGACAGAGAGACAGAGAGAGAGAAAGAGACAGAGAGAGAGAGAAGAGAGAGAGAGAGAGAGAGGGAGAAAGAGACAGAGAGAGAGACACAGAGAGAGACAGAGAGACAGAGAGAGAGCTCTTTCTGTCAGATTAAAAGTTGGAGGGGTGTCTTTAGACATTGAGAGTCTTTTCCTCCTCTTCGTCTTCTCCTTCTCCTTCTTCTCCTTCTTCTTTTCCTTCTCCTCTTCTCCTTCTTTTCCTTCTTCTTCTTCCTCTCCTTCTTCTTCTCCTTCTTCCTCTCCTCCTTCTTCTGCTTCTTCTCCTCCTCCTCCTCCTCCTCCTTCTTCTTCTTCTTCTTCTTCTTCTTCTTCTTCTTCTTCTTCTTGTCTGTCTGTCTGTCTGTCTGTCTGTCTTCTCTCTCTCTCTCTCTCTGTCGGCCTGTGTGTATGTGTGTGTGTGTTTGAGAGAGAGAGAGAGAGAGAGGGGAGAGAGAGAGAGAGAGAGAGAGAGAGAGAGAGAGAGAGAGAGAGAGAGAGCAATGGTAAAAGGGGAAGTTTACCCATCCATTTCTTTCTTTTAGATTTAGAGCCAAATGGATGTCTTAAAAATCAGGAGAATTTGACTCTTCTTCTTCTTCTTGAGACATATGTATAGGGGGGTGGGGGGGGGGGGGGTATTCAGTGTATGGATCGCCTAGAGCTCTATTCATTTATCTTGCACGTTTTGCCGTCACGATGGGTTGTGCATCGTGAGATCGGGATTATCGGTATGAGAAAACGCCACATGTACGCAAAAAAATAGGCACACACACATACAGAGAGAGAGAGAGAGAGAGAGAGAGAGAGAGAGAGAGGAGAGAGAGAGAGAGGTCCGCCAACCAATAATTATTTCCTCAGGCGTTGAAACACGTTACATCGTGTAGTTTTCATCTGTTACCCGCGATTTTTCCAGTTCATTCTTCTCTTGATTTCATGACTGGCTTGTGATCAAAAAAGACTTGTGTTAAAGAGAATCCCACTGCTGTACATGTTCTTAGTCACGACTATCATGCCATGCTAACTACTCGCTTTCCATGGCCTGGGTCTGCGCTCAGCATTGTTAAAAGATCGGAAATCTGGCATTTGTTTCACTAGCATTTCATTTTGTTGGATTTTCTGAACTCTGAACTCTTAAATAGTTTACTGCAAGGCAATCAGCCTGTATGCAAAGAAGGTACCACACACACACACACACACACACACACACACAACACACACACACACACACACACGCACACACACACACACACACACACACACACACACACAACTTCCCAGTAAAATACGAAAAGAACACACAGACAAAACAAAGCAGAATCTGAGAAAAAAAGCGCTAATAAGGGATATTGCTGTATGGTACTCCCTAAGCAATTATCCTATTTTCATTTTTGACAATAACAAAATTCTAACGAAATAACAGTTAATCTTTACTCTTTTTTGAAACATAGTAAATAAACAGTACAACTGAACGTGTGGTAAAATTGCTTTCGCTCTATAGCAGTAGTGCTAAATTTGTGCGTTAGTGTAAGTTTACTAAAACTTTCAGTGTAACTCCTGACCCCATGGTGAAATGATTACACGCTCATAACTCCAAACAAATGTTGTTTATGACACCAACTCGCCTATAGAAAAGACAACACAAGAGAATATAGAACAAACAAGGTGACATCACTAGGTACAGGGTATTCCTCCAAGCTTGGAGCATCGTTTTAGGGGATGTCACATTGTTTGTTCTGTATCCTCTATGTTTTCATTTCCGGTAGACGATTCGGTGTCCTAAACAGCCTTCGTTTGGAGTTGTGTGTGTCTACTTCTTTCATCACAGGATCAAGAGTTACCCCACTCGTCTGTTACTTACTTTGTAGTGTTCCCTGCTTCGTTTCAGATTTCCTGCCTAAAACCTTTGTTAAATGGTTTTTTTTTTTTTTTGTTTTTTTTGGGTAACCGTCTGATACTGGACACACCTACAGAAAATGACATTTGTCTTCAGTTTGTTTGTTTTTCGACCTTAAGAGAGTCCCGTTAGACTGATGTCAGCATATGTGTGCAATTAAGTGAATGTGACAAAAAGAATGAGATGAGAATTCCCTCTGACCCAGGGGAATGTGAACAGTAAATAATAAACAAGAAAAGTCACTTTGGCGTTCATCCATCGCCCTCCTCTCCATCTTGTAAAATAATTTTACACCTGACGCGATTGAATAAATAAATGCGAATTCATCATATTATAATCAAGACGTTATTGATTATTGAATGCACCTGCGGTACCCATTCGTCTAGAAAACATGCAGACTTGAGGCACACACAACGTACAAGAATACGCCTGTGAGACGGATTGCCCATAGAACCTGAGCTAGGGCTAAACTGCAGGAGCTTCAGAAGTTATGAAACACACACACACACACACACACACACACACACACACACACACACACACACACACATCACTCACTCACTCACTCACTCACACACACACACACACACACACACACACACACACACACACACACACACACACACACAACACACACGCACACACACACACACACACACCATTTTGTGTGTGTGTGTGTGTGTGTGTGTGCGTGCGTGCGTGCATCCGAGCGTGCGTGCGTGCGTGCATGCCTGTGTGTGTTGTGTGTGTGTGTGTGTGTGTGTGTGTGTGTGTGTGTAAGAAGGCGGGAATGGGGAACTACGCGATTGGTCAAGGTCAGTCAACTCTCCGGTGATTGGTAGTATCTAGGCTCTGCACTGATCCATTGCCCATCCGTCTTCCCCACGTGTGTAGGGAGTGACCCACGTCTTTCACTTCACTTTCCTGCTAAACTGAACCAGGCGGCAGATCGAATGACATGCCTCATGAGCATTGCAGGACCAGCCCGAACAGGAGTTTAGTGCCTAGACCCCTTCTCCACCTCTCCCATCCCTCTCCCTCCAGCAATCCCCAACACCACCACCCACCCACTCCCTCCCCTCTACTCTCTGTACTCACTCCTCTTTTGACATGTTTCCTCTGATTCGTATTTTCTGTTCATCAAAGATCCAAGTGAAATTAAACAGAAAGTAAGTTAAGTGTTCTAGAAATGTCACATAAGCACACAGTCATGCACATTAAGTTATTAGCCCTTAATATTTACGGGATAAACACACTGTCTTTTAAAGGAAAGTTATCAAGAGCGGTTTGAACAAAGGGCCCGCGACTCATGTCAAACATTAGCACTTCCTGTTTCGCAAGGCGCTGAACTGACTCGGTGCAACGACCACACAAAGCTGGCTGTACTAAGAAACAAAGCTAGTACATGCACACAACTAAACACACACCCATGGTATAAGAAACACGAGAAAGACTTGACGATTTTGATTTATTAGCTCGCCAAGCAGAGCTCTTTCTTACGTCTGATTGCTTATGAAATATAACATAAAATATGTCAATGATTATTAGATCATAGCTTACCCTGACAAGAAATAGACACTTATTTACTAAGACTTTGATAAATACAGTTAACCACCGGAGGTTATTGATGTCGCAACTCAGGAACATGTGTCTGGGATTTGAAAAGAAGATTTACTGCTTCGGTGAACGAAAGAGACAAAGAAATGACAAGACAAAGCACGACGCGTTTCAACCTCTTTGGTCTTCTTCAGGCAAGACCAAAAACATTCAAGACCATGAAAACGAGGAACGAAAAATCACATATCTCCTCAGTCTCCGCATCCATTTTGCGCCCAATTTGAGGAGATAAGTGATCGTTCGTTCTTCGTTTTCATTGTTTTGAATACTGTTTGTCTTACTTGAAGGAAACCAAAGCACTCGAAACGCGTCGTGTTTTTGTCTTATAATCTGTCTCTTTCGTTCGTCGGAACAGTAATTCTAACGTGTCGTGCTTTTGTCTTGTAATTTGTTTGTCTCTTTCGTTCGTCGGAACAGTAATTCTTCTTTAAAGTTTGTCCTCGCAGCTCCAGTATCCCACAGGTAGCAGTCACTCACCATCA
>CM065716.1:25665581-25673081 GCA_033310375.1 Conus canariensis | reverse complement strand
CCATTCAGATTCCAACCAGTCCACTCCCTTCATGTCTCTTCCTACCTGTGGCTTTAACAGTACGTATCTAAACAACCATTCATATTCCAACCACGTCCCCCTCACCTTCAGTCTCCCTCCTGTTCTACAGACCCACCCACACCATTCATATTCCAAAACCACGTCCCCCTCACCTTCAGTCTCCCTCCTGTTCCACAGACCCACCCACACCATTCATATTCCAACGACGCCCCCTCACCTTCAGTCCCCCTCCCGTTCCACAGACCCACCCACACCATTTATATTCCAACCACGTCCCCCTCACCTTCAGTCTCCCTCCCGTTCCACAGACCCACCCACACCATTCAGATTCCAACCACGTCCCCTTCACCTTCAGTCTCCCTCCCGTTCCACAGACCCACCCACACCATTCAGATTCCAACCAGCACACCGCTTCTCATGTCTACTTGGCCTACCTGTGGCTTTTAAACAGTACGGGATATCTAAAAAAAATGGAGATATTAACAGATGAGAGACAGGTGCATAGTTTTGGCCTCTGCCAGTTGTTTGAACAGGGGAGGAAGAAAGGAAAGAATTAGGAGATCAGGTTCTTTCAATACAAACTGTTTTCTCATCGTCTGGATATTCTATGATCATGATTTCTTTATTTCTGTGACTATCCTTGGTCTGACCTTTTTTTATATAAATATGTTGATCATTTATACTTTTTTCTTCCTGTGTAACCCTCCCATCTGTCTTGGTTGTAGAAGTCTTTTTTTTACATTTAGAGACATCAGGGTTCTTTCATAGTGAACTGCATTCTCATCTTCTGGAAATTCTTCGCTGGTAATTCCTGGATTTGTTCCACTCTGTTCGATCCAGCCTTTTACATTTTATTTCCTCACGGTCTTTCACCTTTTTGCCTTTTTTTTCACTTTTTTTTTTTTTTTTTTTTTTTTTTTTGCTTTTTTAGCCATTTCGTCCCAACATGTACCAACCTCATGTAGCCGTATTTGACATTTCCAAGAAAAGAGAATTTATTACCTCTTTTAAACCTCTCGAAGTCTGTTAAATAGCTTCCGGAAACCAAATGCGCAAAGTAGCTGCCACCAGATGTCATCCATTGGATCATGGTTAAAATGGGGCAAGAACTCGGCGCATGTTTCCACCTGAAATCAGTCACTACGCTGCGAGTCCGCTTGGGATAGCAGTCGATTGAAACAGTCCCTCAGTGGCCACGAAAGCAGAGGTATGTCGGTCCTGTTCATTGAGAGAGATCTGCCAATATCCTTTGAGAGAGACGTGTTTTGGTAAAGTACCGGGCACAACCCAGCTGCAATAAAATAGTCTCACACATCAAGCAAATGTTCAGCATCAAAGACTAGTGGCCGCTTTAATCATTGATGGTCTACAGAGAATCTCACTCACCCATCTTTCTTTCTCACTTACCGACACGGTGGGAACGGAACTGGGGGAAGCACAGACGCAGTTACACCCATCTGTGCATTCCCCAGACTTCTTTGATGGTGCTTGTCTGGGAGGGGGTCAGAGCGTCTGTCAATGGGCGACATGTGTGCCGAAGAAAAGTCACATTTGACAACAGTGCATTTCAAACGTAGGCCTGTATAAGATTCCTATGAATTCAGAGTTGACTTCGTCTTCTCTGACCTTCGTCTGAGGGACTAGGTAGATGAACATCTTTCCTGGTCATCTCTTGTTCAATTGGTTACAGCGGAATTCTGGAGGTTGTAAGTACTGTTTCCACCGAAAAAAATAGCCTCAGCATCTATCATTTCTGGGCAAACCCTTGCAGAACCTTGTTCTCTGTAATAGTATTTCCCAGCTAATTCTGTGAAGAACAAATATACACAGTAACTATATATGCAACATTCACTTGCAACTCCGCTGCTCACAGACCTGTACTGCCTGTCCCCTTGAACCAAATGAGGTTAACCAGGAATTGGCGAAACATCAAGACCCGTACTGCTTGTCCCCTTGAACCAAATGAGGTTAACCAGGAATTGGCGAAACATCAAGACCCGTACTGCTTGTCCCCTTGAACCAAATGAGGTTAACCAGGAATTGGCGAAACATCAAGACCCGTACTGCCTGTCCCCTTGAACCAAATGAGGTTAACCAGGAATTGGCGAAACATCAATACCCGTACTGCCTGTCCCCTTGAACCAAATGAGGTTAACCAGGAATTGGCGAAACATCAAGACCCGTACTGCTTGTCCCCTTGAACCAAATGAGGTTAACCAGGAATTGGCGAAACATCAAGACCCGTACTGCTTGTCCCTTAAACCAAATGAGGACAACCAGGAACTGGCGAAACATCAAAAGTGGGTTCAAAGCCCTCAAGACAAGAGTTGATATAATAACTTCAGGTCTCCAAGCACAACCCAAAAATGTTTTTAGTTCTGTTTCCGTATTTCCAGTTGTTGATTTAACTCACCCATAAAATATTGTTTGGTGTGACTTAGCGCAAAGCTCAGGAGAGAATTAGTATGGAACACAGAAAGGTTCAAAATACAACTTTTGAAACTGACCCAAACGCTCTGAAAAGCCACGAGAAAAAATTCACTTTCCTCCGTCCAACGTTGAAATTAGTAAATCTACAAGTTATTCCTGCTTGGCATTTACAATTTAATTGTTTAGTGATAAATAAAGAAAAGTTTACATTCAAATTTGTGCTTGGCTTTGTCTCACCCTAGAAAGCACAATAAGATGGATGTCTTCCAGAAGTCAATAAACCCGTTCTTCTGAATGCCATCTCAATAGCCCGTGACATGTGAAAAGGCAAGCAAGTTACCCTTCATTCTTTGGCTGGTGATACGAGATCCTCCACCATGCTGTAAAGCAGGGACAGACCACAACGAGCGGCCCTGCCGCCAACATACACGGCAGGTGTCCAACCTGCAACGACTGAACGAAGACAGTCTTTTTGCATGCATGTCAAACCCCACCTCTAAAACTAAACTCCCTTCCTTGGGCTTTTCAGTTCTGACTACTCCCCCCTACTGACTGCCTGTAAAACTGAACCTCTCTCTGAGTCTCACAAAACTATTCGTGACGTGAGTTTATTGAAACTCGAGTGATCAAATATCAACGCATCACTTTTCAGCTAATCCTAGTGTACGTGCCGAGATTAGCGAAATCTTACCAGCACACATTATAGCTGAACATGTCATGCTCCTTGTGGTTTACGTGGGGTAGGATGGGTAATCTTCTAACTACATTTACGTTAAAATGACTCTGCCAAAACTTCTAGTTTTACTGCAATATTTAGATAAATCATTACACTCTGAAGGATACTGGATCCGTAATAACTTGCTTTAAAATGATATCATAATGTTTATTCTTAAAACGATCTGTAGACATTTTGGTAAATTACTCATCAAGAATTACTATTGCTGTTTAGTGGTTTTGTTTTGTTCTGTTTGTTTGTTTGTTTTGTTTGTTTGTTTGTTTGCTTGCTAGCTTGTTTCTTTGTAGTTTTTGTCTTTTTTGTTTATGAAATGCCATCATTCCTGTTGTGACTTGATACTAATAGATTGAAACTGTACAGACTGTCTACAGTGTGTATATTTGTGTCCGTCTTATGTTTTAAGGATGGTTCCCGGAAGATGTCTGGGCCTTTCTTTCTTCCTATTTTTCTTCTCTTTTTTTAACCCTTGTATCTTTTTGTTACATACGGTGTGAAAGTGTCACAGCACCAAACACTAGTACAAAAATAAACCCTGACGCGCTGTAACAAACGCCAAAACATTAAAATCAGCAAGATAATGTCCATTGAGAGCAATGCAACATACAGACTTGCACGGTGCGTGAGAGTTGAAGAGAAGAGAAGAAGAAAAAAAAGGACTGCATTTACCAAAAAAAAAGCCAATAAAAAAGAAGAAAAGTAAAAAATAAAAATTAAAAAAAACAGAAAAAAGAAACAAAAAAAAGACAAAAAATAGTAAAGGTGGGGGTGGTGGAGGGGAAAAAGTACTGTCCGCAGTGAACATCAGCAGTCTATTCCAAAGTGCTCACTTGTCAATATACATGTGCTTTTCTGCCTCTGTCATGTTATTTTAAATATCTGTTATGCTTTGTTTCAGACTCCGGAAGAGAAAAATCCAGCAGCTTGGTGAAAGCCATTGGCATGGGTTAGTCTTACATACCATAACACTGTCAGTTGTGTTGCTGTTGTGTCATGCACTGAATTGGTGTGTGTGTGTGTGTGTGTGTGTGTGTGTGTGTGTGTGTGTGTGTGTGTGTGTGTGTGTGCGTGAGTGTGTGTGTGTGCGTGTGTGTGTGTGTGTGTGTGTGTGTGTGTGTGCGTGTGTGTGTGTGTGTGTGTGTGTGTGTGTGTGTGTGTGTGTGTGTGTGTGTGTGTGTGTGTGGACATGTATGTGGGCTCTTTGATGTTTGATTTTTGTTCATTTTAGACACATGTTTTGACATCCATAACCGGGTCTTCTGTTGCCCTTTGGGTTATAATAAAACTGAATCTGAATCCAACGCTAAACTGGAAGAGTCTCTGTGATCTGCTAGGCTATAAAGAAGACGAATCAATGACCTACGTCTATTGATAGTTGTCCGTGTATTTTTACAGTATTATGATAATTATTACAAAAATCAATCAGCAACTGTTCCAGTTCACTAGGACGGTGGGGTTGTTATCATGTGAAAAACGTATCAACTTGTTCCAGCAACACTCACGCTATGTTGAAATGGACTGGAAACAAAACAGATCTGTAACCCCAAAGTGTTTTCAAGAATTTTTTTCATTTCTTATCCACCTCTCATACAGTAATTTCTATCCCAAAAATATATACTACGAGTCACTGAAATCTGATGGTATTTCATGTTCTCTTGGCTTTCTTGAGCATTTCAATATTTTATTAATGAAACGGACCTTAATCTTGGATGGAAAGAAGTTCTGGTAGGTAAGGGGTGGGGGACAGGGCATACACATGGAATTTGTTGCTATTTTCCGTCAGTAATGATCTCATTCAGTGAACGAGCTCTCCACGTTTCAAGGTTTTCGCTTCTTCAGCCTGGACTCGACAGATGGAGCTGACAGCAAACAACATCAGTCTGTGAGGAAATCATAACAAACATTGATCCCCGACCTGAACATCCACCGGCCTTCGCTGACTCCCCACCATCTGTCAAACAAACACGTTTGGCAGCACGTGCCTATACATCACGTGATCTACAGGACCGCGCGCCGCACGAGCATCTGTTGCACGCTCGGGTGGCCATGGCCGCTTGCTATCATGCGCACTCAGTGGTTTTAGAGTTCCGAATCACTGCGCCCGAGACGTGTTTGCCGGCAGGGACTACTTTCCTGGCTGGGGGAATGGGAGCGGGCCCCGTTAGTCTTCTCACTCGTTGAACCCATTAATGACTGGTCACACGGGCAAATTAGTCATTCCAATATCCAGATGTCTTCCCCACATTAACTCTGTAATTGATGGAAGAGCTTAGTTGATTAGAGGAGTTTGGGGGGGGGGGGGGGGGCACGAATTTGTGTTCATGATGAACTCATTCTGCGTGCATTTAGTCTTGCTTGGCACACCGTTGACAGTGATAGAAATTTGATTTTCTCATTCAATTTCCCAACCAGCCATTCAGCCTTTGAACAAGAGGCATATTCATTCTGTTCACCTGACAGATTTTCCAGCAGTGTTAGTTTGATGAACAAATCAGTGCAGTAGTAGTAATATGTAAAATGAAAATATTGGTATAAATCACATCCTGTTTGTTTTGTTTTGTTTTGGTTGGATGGTTGGGTTTTTGTGCCTGTAGATTTAAAATTGAGTTTATTTTTAGATGTATACTGATCACTAAGTTTTAGTTTTCTCTGCATCTCACACACTTTAACGTATTCTTGAGGTTATAAAGAACGTCGTTTCTTTCGGCAACTTAACGTATTCCTGAGGTTATAAGATTACGTCGTTTTCCCTGTTCGGCCAACACCTTTAACGTATTCCTGAGGTAATAAAGATACGTCGTTTTCCCTGTTCGGCCAACACCTTTAACGTATTCCTGAGGTAATAAAGATACGTCGTTTTCCCTGTTTGGCCAACACCTTTAACGTATTCCTGAGGTAATAAAGATACGTCGTTTTCCCTGTTTGGCCAACACCTTTAACGTATTCCTGAGGTAATAAAGATACGTCGTTTTCCCTGTTCGGCCAACACCTTTAACGTATTCCTGAGGTAATAAAGATACGTCGTTTTCCCTGTTCGGCCAACACCTTTAACGTATTCCTGAGGTAATAAAGATACGTCGTTTTCCCTGTTCGGCCAACACCTTTAACGTATTCCTGAGGTAATAAAGATACGTCGTTTTCCCTGTTTGGCCAACACCTTTAACGTATTCCTGAGGTAATAAAGATACGTCGTTTTCCCTGTTCGGCCAACACCTTTAACGTATTCCTGAGGTAATAAAGATACGTCGTTTTCCCTGTTTGGCCAACACCTTTAACGTATTCCTGAGGTAATAAAGATACGTCGTTTTCCCTGTTTGGCCAACACCTTTAACGTATTCCTGAGGTAATAAAGATACGTCGTTTTCCTGTTCGGCCAACACCTTTAACGTATTCTGAGGTAATAAAGATACGTCGTTTTCCCTGTTCGGCCAAACCTTTAACGTATTCCTGAGGTAATAAGATACGTCGTTTTCCCTGTTGGCCAACACCTTTAACGTATTCCTGAGGTAATAAAGATAGTACGTTTGCCCTAGTTATGGCAATCATTAACGTACTGACATCAGTACGTCGTTTTCCGTTCCAAACCTTTACGTATTTGAGTACAAAAGATAGTCGTCCTGTTCGTGCAACTAAGTATTCTGAGGTACTAAAGATACTGTTTTCCAGTTGGCTAAATTTAAATCAAAGGTAATGACATGAGTAGGTATTCGTTCAAAGCCCAGAATCAGTGTAAAGAAGATAAGAAGACGAAGGTGATGATGATGGTGAGATGATGATGATGATGATGAAGGAAAGGCTGAATAATACCCTGGTTTTATTTCTAATTACAGGTAGCTGGTGATAAACTTGGTCATTGGTAAGAGCAAGACAATTTGAATTTTACACAAAGCATTGTAATATGTACACACTCCCATTTCCGACTTTTTTTGCAGTACTGGTGTTGTTTCCATGGGTAGCTAGTTGTAAACAAAATTAATTGAATTGACCTTCTTTCCCAGTATTTTTATTTCTAGGTGCTTATCAATTGCTATTGTTTTTATTACATACGCACGGTTTCAAGACATCATGTACATCAGTAATTGATTATTGGTCCTTTTCGCAGCATGTAATGGTGCATGTCCGTTCCCGAACCATTTGCAGTATTCTCATTTCCTGTTCGTTAACTTGGCCCAAGACCAGCGTTCTCTCTCTCTCTCTCTCTCTCTTCTCTCTCTCTTCTCTCTCTCTCTCTCTCTCTCTCTCTCTCTCTCTCGTCACTAATAACTATTAAAATTATTAATGGCGTTATCAAACAGCAAAGATCAGTCTTTATTGAA
>CM065716.1:25655581-25663081 GCA_033310375.1 Conus canariensis | reverse complement strand
ACGAAGTGTTCCTCGTCTTCAATTTCTGTTGAGAAGGATGAACACATCAAATTACTTTCCACGTGCATGAACAATCTTTTTCTTGCTTTAAACCCCCAGGTTTCTCGGTCGAAACCGAGCGAACACATCTCTAGAACGCTTACGAGAAATTGTTGTGAAAATGTTCTCAGCTTGAAAAAGATCTTTAAATGAGTGATAAAACTCATACTTGTCACTTTCTCCCACGTAGCTATTCCAATTTTGCATATGGCACGCAATCAACCTGTCTTTAAACTCTGCCAAAAACGGACTTCGTCACCAACCGTCTGAGTCATCAACACAATGCCAAATCCATTTACGGATAGAACTCTCTTTATTTCGAAAGCCCAATTCTGACGACCTAATTCTAATTGAGTTAGTGTCATGCAATATGCCTGTTTATTTACCCTTGTCATTGGTAATTTCAATAGTCGCAACCAATACTTCAAACATACAACAGTTCTAAGAGAGAGGAGAGAGGAGAGAGGAGAGAGAGAGAGAGAAGAGAGAGAGAAGTGAGAGAGAGAGAGAGAGCGAGAGAGAATTGGACTCAGAGAGAGAGAGAAGGGGCGAGGCTCAGGGAAGAAGAGATAGCAGGATTCAGAGAGACAGACAGACAGACAGACAGACAGACGGACAGACAGACAGACAGACAGGCAGGCAGGCAGACAGACAGACAAACGGACAGACAGAGACGGACAGACAGACAGACAGACAGGCAGGTAGGCATGCAAGCAGGCAGGCAGGCAGGCAGGCTGGCAGGCAGGCAGGCAGGCAGATACAGATACACAAACAGGCAGCCAAAAAAAGCATATCATCATCATCAAATATAGTGAGCGGAAAAAGCCAGAGAGAAAGACAGGGTAAGAGTGGTGGAGTGCAGGGAGGGAGGGGGCGGGGGTGGGGGTGAGGAAAAGATGAGAGACCAAAATGGAGAAGCACACACACACACACACACACACACACACACACACACACACACACACACACACACACCACACACAAGCTGCCTCCAAACAGCGATGGATAAGACATGACGTAAAATGTCCTTCTATTTCTAAGGGCGTGCCCATACACAACAGAGGGAAACAAAGAAAAGGGAGGGATGGAGGGTGTGATGGTGTAGGAGAGGATGGTAGGTGTAGGTGGTTGGAGTGCGGGAGGATGGGGAGAGTCGGAGGGAGGGAGGTCAGTACAGTCAGCCAAGCAGCATCACAAAATCAAATGAAATCCAAATGTTTTTCATCCATGAGGATCTGTATGTTCATTAAAAAAAAAGTAAGTAAGAAAAGGAAGGGAAGGGAGAGAGGGAGAGGAAGGAAGAGGGGTGGGGTGGACAGGAGACAAAGGAAAGGGGGAAAAGTGCAAATAATACGATAAAGATTGATGGGAATTAAATAGTTTGGTTCCAACGAAGAGACATGGACATAAAAAGGAAGAACAAACAAATAGGAGGGGAGGGGGGAAGGAAGGGGGAATGGTTGAAGAAGTGGAGGTAGAAGCATGGTAAACTACGATAAAATCTTCATTTCCATTTGTAAGACCACGTGTATCTGCAAATAACATGATAATAATGAATGTACTTTAAACGTTTTTATACATAAAAAATACTTGTGTGTATATTAAAGCGGACACTAAGGGAGGGGGGGGGGGGGGGGGAACCATATTGAGGAGGGGAGGGGGAGGAAGTCGAGGATTTAGGGAGAGGGGGGCTAGAATTTCGAAACGATATGAAGTCTAAATATTGGATATGCAAAAGGAGTAAGCGTGCGTAGAAGAAGACGGGGGAGGGGAAGGGGACATGTGTGTGTGTGTGTGTGTGTGTGTGTGTGTGTGTGTGTGTGTGTGTGTGTGTGTGTGTGTGTGTGTGTGTGTGTGTGTGTGTGTTCCGGAATGCACTCATTCGCGTGCATCCATATTTGATTGATCAGAAAAAGGCCGGTACACCAGGAATCAAATGAATGTACAATGCAATCATTCTACTTATCAAAGATACATATAAGTGCTGAAGAATTTACTTTTAAACAAACTTCAGTTTTATCGTGCATTTTGCAAAGAATTTGCATCAAATGGTTTTTGAATGTACTTGATTTATACATTCATTTATTCAAGTGACTGTCACTTAAGGTAAAGAAGAAACTGGTAAACAATGAGGAGAGCACAGAGGCGTGGTAATATGGTCAGTATTTTTGGTTCTGAAAATTAACCTTGCTGCTGCCCTCTGAACTTTCTGGGATGTTTGCATTATGTATCGAGAGCAATAAATAAAGTGAGTTACAAATCATCAAGACTAGACGAAAATGGATAACACAGTAGGGTTTGTGTTGCCTGGATAGTGAGAAGATGCTGAATGAAACATATCACTGTATTTAGGAAATATACAGCTTTACAAAGATCGTTTATATGTTTATTGCATGCATTCCGATTGGATTACGTCTGGTTGATTTCAAGGGCTTGACGCAGTCGTTAAGTTTCTGCTTAAGAGACAGATTGGATTTGTACAGATGGCAGGAACGGATTGTGTGTGTGTGTGTGTGTGTGTGTGTGTGTGTGTGTGTGTGTGTGTGTGTGTGTGTGTGTGTGTGTGTGTTTAGTGCTTCAGTTTTACGTCTGTTCACATATGTGATATTAGACGAGAGAGAGAGAGAGAGAGAGAGAGAGAGTAGAGAGATATGCATAAATGTCTGTTACCATGTAAGTGTATGCATGATGTGGTTATCTAAGTGCATATAAATGTCCCTCTAAACATCCCTACAACATACCTGCAAATAATCTTAAAGTGAATGCTTAACTGGACAACAAATTAAAGAGAAAACAACATTGAAGGCTAACTTTAAATCTGAAAAGACATCACACAAAGACATGCCTGATAATGGTGGTCAATGAGCTTGAAGAGGTAAACAGTCAAACAGCAGATGCTTGCTGGTTATTCTCCGTTCTCCACAAATGCATTTTGCTTCGTTCGTACATTTAGTTTTTAAGGCATCAAGTTTTAATTTTAAAAATGTTGAAATGAAAGTTCTGAATTGGTGCATATTTTTCAGTGGTAAATGAGGAATGCTGTTTACATGTTCATAATTAATTAAATGAGAGTTTTTATCAGCCACACCAAGCAACGTATTTTTGTAGTGTTTTCTGAATCGGCACCAGATGGTTTGCTTTAATAATTGATTGACTTCAGGTAAAGAAAAGGATATATTCAATACCGTGGCGCACTTTTCATTTCTGGCTCATCTCTTTGCGCATCTATCAGCTAGCTCATTACCCCAAATACCACAATGTGATGGAATCCAACAGAAGGTGACATCAGTTCCTTTACATATCAAAACATGAATAAGATGGCATATTTCATTTACAAGAAAGTTGTTCGAAACGGTATTTGGAAATTTTATTGTTTGCAGAACAGACATTGAATCCACACAAATAACTACTTTAAACCTTGATTGTGGCAAGTCAGTTAAATGTGACAACGTCATAAGAACAACTATATTTTGGCGACAAATATTGATCTGCCTTTTCCGATGGAAGATATCTTTTCAACCTTTTGTGATGGTATAACAAAAGCAGAACCTGGCTGATTATTAGACAATACTGAACCAGTTGTGTAAACGTTAAGATGTTGAGGATATTTCTCTTGTATATACATCTTTACAAAATATGATACAATATTTGGCTGGTCAGTTTTGCTCACATCAGTGTAATCAAAATCAAAATGTGCCCTGTTTCTTTCCCAAGCTGGCGGAGAAATAAAAGCCACCTTCGCGAATGTCTCAGAACTGACTGTTGACTCTTTCAAAAGATTTTCTGCACAAGAACCAATGGTAGAATATGAGAAAATAGTCTGAGCTCTTTTTGGATAATGAGATTCAGATTTTATAGCAATCTCATTTTTGTTCACACCTATGAGCGTTGAACACTTCAGTACATATTTGGCAAACGTTAGCTTTCTATGTTCGTCTAATGGTAAAATATTAATTTCCTCATAAGTTCGGTAAGTTGAAGCATTGAACGGAAGACCAAGGCATAACTTATACGCTTTACTATCTATGCTTTGCAGCTTTTGTAACAAGTGTTTAGGGGCATTGAAGAAAGCCTCTAGTGCATAGCATAATTTTGATCGGATCAATGATGTGGCTAAATGTTTTAAAGTGTTTATATCCTGACACCAGCTTTGTTTACTGATAATTTTCAAAAGGTTTAGTGTTTTTCTAGCTTGGTACAGATGTTACTGAATATGAAAGTTCCACGTTAATTTAGATGTTAAATATACTCCTAAAAATTTAACTAAAGGTTTGTAGTCAAGTGTGACTGCATCCATTTTAAAGGAGGGCAAATTGCTTGTATCGGCGCCATTGTTAAATAACAGCATATGTTTTCTCACAAGAAAACATTAGATCATTCTTAAACATGTATCTACCAAGACTGTCTATTTCATTTTGGTAAAGTTGTTTGTATAATTAAGTGTTCTTTTAGGATTATTTTTCCTTATTGAAGTATTCATCCATATGCACAGATCGTCAGCATACTGTGCAGCTGTAATATTTTTGCTTATATGTTTTGGAAGATCACAGAGTAAATTGTTAATTAACATTGGAGCTATCACAGAGCCTTGTGGAATTCCCATTTGTAATGATTTAAATTCAGAGTACGTGTTTTCCACTTTAACTTGTAGCTTTCTGTCTTGAACAAATTCTCTGAAATGATAACAAAGACTGCCAGACAGACCTATGTTTCTCAATTTGAATAACAATCTGGCATGCCAAACACTATCGAAAGCTCTTTTAACAAAACAAAATGTAGCCAAAACGCTTTTTCGTTTACAAATTGGTTTTTTGATTTGTGTGGTTATTTTAACTGTATGATCGATGACTTATCTTCCTTTTCGAAAACCGGCTTTTGTGTGTGTGTGTGTGTGTGTGTGTGTGTGTGTGTGTGTGTGTGTGTGTGTGTGTGTGTGTGTGTGTGTGTGTGTGTGTGTGTATGCGTGCACGCAAATATCAGTGAATGTATTTGCCAGGAATCATCTTGGACGTATGCCAAACAGTCTACCTAACGCTCTGGATGTAAATCTGAAAAACAAACAAATAAACAAAAAATGACTGTTGAATCACAGCTTCCTTTCGTCCCTGCTATGTTGCAAACCCTGTGATGAAATCAGCCAGGATTCTTGTTTCTAAGAACTCACTGCCACTAAGTATAGTCTGTGCGTGCAAGGAATGACGATCAGAAGGTAAAGCTTGAAGATGCACTCAGTCTCACGGGACACCTGTTTTCTGAAGTGTATGCATACACACAAGTGCAACAGTACGTTCACACACACACACACACACACACACACACACACACACACACACACACAGCCAACACTACTAATCCCCCCCCCCCCCCCCCCCACACACACACACACACACTGTGCGCGCGCGCGCCTCTATAAAGATACGGCCAGTAGTGCAGTCATGGGGAAAAAAACGACTGCTCCAAAACTGCCCATTGGAGATTAAAAAAGTTACTGTCAAAATTGCAGGGGGGTGGGGGGGGGGGGGTCAGTGACGGCTGGTCATCGTTCATTCAGACAGGAACAGCAGAGACCTCGATGAATGCTGCAGTCCGGCGCACGTCTTTAGAGTTCCTGCCTCCTCGCTGTGTCTGAACACCAAGTTTCTGCTCTTACGTTCTGCTGGATGACGGAGTAATGGGGGGTGGGGGGAGGGGAGGAGCTGGGGGTGGAGGGGGGGGGCGGAAGATACTGCAGGGATGAGCAGCAGAATCACCGATCTGGAACTCGGTAAAAATAAAATAAAAAAAGAAGAAGAAAAGGTTTTAGAGTCTAGAGTGGCCCGCATGAAGAGGGGTTAGTAGTAGCCATTCTTCATTATTGTAATTGGTAGGGTGTTGCTGGAGATGGCTGTTCTTCTGTTCCTTCTTCATTACTGCTGTGGTCGGTAGAGCCGTGATGGACTCACAATTCGCTGTGCTCGCTGAGAAACAGGGGGAAAGAGACGGATAGGGAGGAAAAGGGCTGTGGCGGGGGGTGGGGGGGGAGGCGGAGGACTATATAAAAAAATGGGGTCGATTACGTTGAGGAGCAATGACATCTGAATAATTGTTGAGAAGTAATGACTTGTGAAATCTGTAATGACTAGTAAAGCACAAAAAAGCAAAAAGAACACACACAAAAACTAGGATTGAGAGCTAAGTGTGATGACTGGGTCGGGCATCAATGTATCGTGATAACTCTGTACGTACTAGATTTAAAAAGTGTAGATCGGCATGTAAATGCTCGAAGCACAAATAAGTATGAAAATAAAACGAACGAGACGAGTTAATCCTCCCAACAACGCTCTCACTATTGGAACTGCCTACAGAACCACTCTTCCTGCACGTCGCTATTTCATTCTTGACCCGGAAAATGGCATTTCAGACCGAATAGGAGGAAGGGGGGGGGGGATAGACAGGAAGTAACAGGATGGGGAGGGAGGCTAGGGGTATGGGGGGGTGTGGTAGTTAGCATTTCTCTTTCGAAGGCTGTTTTCTGAATTATTATTGGTCAGTATCGGTCAGTATGATTCATTGGTCAAAATCATTTACTCAAACAATTATTGATTTCGAAAGAGTCAATAAAAGGGATGGTACAGAGTAAACAGATGAACCGTGACCACACATAAACTGCTCGCTGGCCTACAGCATTTTATATACATGCAAGCACACAGGCGCCCACGTACCGGCACACATACACAGGTCACCGTCCGAATCTTCTCTTAAAATATTACAAACACATCGGGCGTGCATTCTTCCCTTTTTGGTTCGGGTCGACATCTTTCTCTTTTGCTTTCGAAAGGTCATACAATTATTCCGCATGATGTTTATTTACCTGATAAAGTGTATACAGAAGATGGAAGTACGTAACAGTTCTGGGAGACTTTGGAATGTTCCCGATGGTTCCAGCAAAGAGATCATTTCTCGTCAGTTTGTACACGTTTGTGTCGATATCATTTCATGCCTTTTTTGTACCGGCTATGCTGAATAACGATTATACAATTTCAATTTAAAAGACCATGAAGAGAAAACACGTTGCAAAGCATATAAAACGTACTCCCAATTTATCTTGAATGCAGTTACTTTCTGAGATGTTCCATAAAGAAGAAAAACCATTTTGGGCCATTATAGCCGTTAGTAACGGTAAAAAAAAAATCGGACGTCATCCGTGACCCATATTATATACGTACAAATTTTCAGAAAGATCGGCCCAGAAGTTTTGTCTGGAGCGAGTGGAACACATTTTGACCACTGACAGACACACAGACAGCATTTCTTCGTTTCCATTGTAAAGTACTCTCTGTTCTATAAGAACTGGGAGTACAAAAAGCAAGAACAGAATTACTGGAACGCCAAACGAAAGATCAAACAAATTAAAACACAAACACAACGCGTTTTTGGCCTATTAGGTCCTTCTCAGGCGGAACAAATAACATTCAAAACAAT
>CM065716.1:25645581-25650581 GCA_033310375.1 Conus canariensis | reverse complement strand
AAGTTAACAGTGGCCACTAAAATGAATGATAGCACCAGTTAAAAACTTTGTGAGTAAACATCATATTGCCTGTTAAGAAAACAAGAAAAGAAAAGAAAAAAAAGAAAAAGAAAAGAAGTGAAAAAGTTCCTTTTAGACCATTCCCTCTATCCTTCTTTCATATTTTGTCACGCATTGTCCATAAGCCGACTGATCTGTTTATTCGGGAAGGATTTCCTTACTGATACTTCCTCTATCCTTAAAATAAATAAATGAATGAATAGATAATTAAATAGATACATGAAAAAAAAACTAGTCACTTCCCCCCAAAAGACCTCACCATAATACTTTCTCCCTCTTACACACTCTACCTCACCCCTGTCTTTCTGTCTCTCTTCTCTATCCCCTGTCTCCTGCTCTTCCTCCCCCTCCTCTCTCTCTCTCTCTCTCTCTCTCTCTCTCTCTCTCTCTCTCTCTCACACACACACACACAAATCCTGTTGGCGGTTCACTTGCTTCTTTCTCCCAAGATCCGGATCAGTCATACACGTTGAGTCCATCCGGCCAGTTCGTTTTCAGTCTATTCCTCCAGAATCTCTCTCTGGCTCTTCTGGTGGTGGTGTCTTCTGAACACATCTTGTCAATATGATGGCTCTCATGTCCAGGATGCTGTGTCCAGCACCCTGAAAGTGGCGAGCCACCAGTGTGTCTTGCTTGTACTGACTGGTGTCCTTGCTCACTGTATTTCTGCTCTCCGGGTTGACGCCAGTGTTAGAGCGGTGTGCATGAAAGCGTCTTTGCAATGTCTGTCTGGTTTCCCCCACGTATTTCCATCACCGCACTTGGCACAGTCATGAGTACACCAGGTTCGTGCGTTTGCAGGTCACTCTGTTTCGTATGGTGAATCTCTGCACTTGCAGCATCCAGTCTCTTAGCATCTTCCTGGTTCTACGATACTGGAGGAGCGGTGGGAGTGTAGGAAGCTTGGATGGCATGAGAAGCCTGCGGTGGTTATGGCTGTTTCTTTCTCCGATGGTGGGCGGGCGTGGCACGGCCATCTTCATTCTTCTGCTCTAGTGCAGTGTGGGCATGAGCTCCTTCAGCTAACGTCCTAAGAAGTGGGTGTGTCGGGTTGTGTGTTATCACCACCGGCACTCTTTCTGGTTTTTGGTTCTTGGCTGCATACTTCAGCGTGTCTTTTCTGGACATGCTGGTCACTTTGTTAATGGCCATGTCTAGAAGTGGTCCTGGGTAGCCTCGCCTTTGCAGTCTCTGCTTCAGTTCCTCACTCCTCTGACGGAACAGCTCATCAGTGGAGCAGATTCGGCGTAGCCGTAGATTCTGTTCAGATGGAATGCTCCTCAGGCAGTGGCGTGGGTGGCATGAGTGGAACGAGAGCAGCATGTTGGCGTATATATATATATATATATGTGTGTGTGTGTTGTGTGTGTGTGTGGTGTGTGTGTGTGTGTGTGTGTGTCGTGTGTGTGTGTGTGTGTTGTGTGTGTGTGTGTGTGTGTGTGTGTGTGTGTGTGTGTGTGTGTGTGTGTGTGTGTGCACGCGCGCGTGCATGCGCGCACATGCGTGTGTGTGTGCGTGTGTGTATGTGTCAGGTGCACATCATTAGAAGGAAAGGGCCCAACCCCCGAACATTTGCACTCTGTCGTACCCTATCCCATCCTCACCCACACCTTTGCATTTGCTCCCTTACCCCGTCTACCCACCATTTGCACTTATCTGACTTCACCCCGTCTCTCTCCCCCATGCACTTCTCCCCCTTCACCCAGTCCTCTCAATTTGCTTACTGCTACTTCACCCTCTCTCTCCCCCCACACCATTTGCACTTCTCTGCATACCCCCTTCATCCCCAGTCCTCTCTCTCTCTCTCTCTCTCTCTCTCTCTCTCTCTCTCTCTCTCAGTGCATTATGGAAAGTGAACAAATCTAAAAGCAAATAAACGATTGAATTCGTGTGGGGGGGGGGGGGGTGGAGGCAGTGTCACAGAAATACGTCATCAGCAAATGTGGCAGAGTCTGAATGCACACCACGTTGATCACCCCGACCCCCACCCTTTTCTTCCTCCCCTCGCCTGCGTCCACTCCAGCTCACCAAATACTCTTCGATGCGTATCTTTTGTTTACCGAACGAAATTGCCACTGCACATCACTGCATCGCACCATCATTATCCCTTCGACCAGGCACGTTATACCTGTAAATAGAATGTGGACCCCTCCCACTTCTGAACTGAAAGACACTTCTGCATTCTCTCTCTCTCTCTCTCTCTCTCTCTCTCTCTCTCTCTCTCTTTTCTCTCTCTCTCTCTCTCTCTCTCTCTCTCTCTCTCTCTCATCACGCAAAGGTACATATGTTCTTTAAATATAAAGAGAGTGGAGCAGATTGAAAGAAGAGAACGATGGGGTGGGTGGAAGTTAGTAGGGAGTAGCTGAAGGAAACTTACAACACAGGACAACATGAACACAACAGAAACTTGCCAGCTGATTGGAGCTAAATGAGGTTAAGCATGCTGACGTCTCTACAACTGGGAAACTGCATTTGAATGCAGCTACCCTAGAACAACAAAATGGTCTGAACAGTTTCCGGCTAACGCAATTTACCCCCACATTATTTCTGGCATCAACGTCCGGCTGCAAAAAGCTAAGCTCTATGAATCGCCTAACAGCAAATGGCTACTTCACCACCTAGGGCCCCTCCAGAGACTGACATGTAACAGCCTGAAAGGACAGCGAAGGGGGAGGCATTTGTCATTCAAAGCATGTCTAACCACTGAGCATCATAGTCACAGTCAATGATGCCCCGTGTCCAATCTGGCCGGTCCGTTCAGTGGTTCAGTGGTAAGCTGGTGGTAACTTGATCACGTCCTCTCATGCTGACCTGCCGGAGTGGAAAAGACGGTGATTCAGTCGCAAACACATTCACCACGTCAGCCAAGCCAGAGCTAAGGGATCCCGTCCCACTTCCACCCATTCCACCCACCTCACCCTTCGTCTCAACAGCAGAGTCGCCTGAAAGCTTTTCTGTGTTTTCTTGCAGCAAGAGCCGCGCTGTTGAGTGCGTTTTATGCTTGCCCTTTTGGAGGCTGGCACGGAAATGGCTCGTTTACTTTTCTGACTGACCCCTTGCAAAGGCAATGTACTTTCACTGATGTGTGTTGGACAGAAGCATGTTTAAACGTGCAGTCATTATGTCTAAAGACGCTTCCCTGGTTCATCCATTGGGTGAGATAAGAACTACAAGAGTCACAGACCACGCACAAACAAAAAAGCAAAACAGAACTCCTCTCTCTCTCTCTCCTCTCTCTCTCTCTCTCTCTCTCTCTCTCTCTCATCACGAGAGGGTGCATTGATACCTTGAGTAGAAAGAGAATGTAGCAGATTGAAAGAAGAGAAGAATGATGGGGTGGGTGGGAGGTAGTAGGGAGGTAACTGAAGGAAACTAACGACACAGGACAGCATGAACATGACAGAAACTTGCCACCTGACATGGTCTTCACTTAGTGCTAAATGAGGTTAACCATGCTGATGCCTCTACACCTGGGAAAATGCATTTCAATGGAGCTACCCCCAAACAACAAAATAGTCCCAACAGTTTAGGGTAACACCAATTCACCCCACATCATTTCTGGCATCAAAGTCTGGCCGCAAAAAGCAAAGCTCTAGGGATCACCCAACAGCAAATGACTACTTCACCACCTAGGTCCCCTCCAGAGGTAGACATGTAATCGCCTGAAGTAATAGAGAAGGGGGAGGACATTTGTCATTCAAAGCATCTGTCTAACCACTGAGTATCATAGTCACAGTCTGCGATGCCCCATGTCCAGCCTAGTCGGTCCATTCAATGTTAAGCTGGTGGTAACTTGATCACGTCTCTCTCATGCTGACCTGCCAGAGTGGAAAAGACGGTGATTCAGTCGCAAACACATTCACCACGTCAGCCAAGCCAAGCCTAAGGGATCCTACCCCACCTCCACTCATCCCACCCACCTCACCCTTCCTCCTCAACAGCAGAGTCGTCTGAAAGCTTTCCTGTGTTTTCTTGCAGCAAGAGACGTGCTGTTGAGTGCGTTTTATGCTTGTCCTTGGCTCGTTTACTTTTCTGACTGACCCCTTGCAAAGGCAATGTACTTTCACTGATTTGTGTTGGACAGAAGTGGGTTTGAACTTGACTCAGCAGTCATTATGTCTAAAGACGCTGCCCTGGTTTAATTACTGGGTGAGATTAGAACTACAAGACAATCACAGACCCCACACAAAGAAGTGAGACAGAACTCTCTCTCTCTCTCTCTCTCTCTCTCTCTCTCTCATCTCTCTCTCTCTCTCATTACGAGAGGGTGCATAGATACTTTGAGCATGAAGAGAACAAAGCAGATTGAAGGAAGAGAAGAAGGATGGGATGGAAGGGAGGTAGTGGGGAGGTGGCAGAAGGAAACTAACAGCACAGGACAACATGAACATGACGGAAACTTGCCACCTGACATGGTCTTCACTTGGAGATAAATGAGGTTATGCATGCTGATGTCACTGCAACTGGGAAACTGCATTTGAATGCAGCTACCCTAGAACAACAAAACAGTCTATTATTTCTGGCATCAATGTCCAGCCACAAAAAGCAAAGCTCTAGGGATCGCCTAAGAGCAAATGGCTACTGCACTACCTAGCCCTCCTCCAGAGATCGACATGTAATGGCCTGAAGTAACAGTGAAGGGGGAGGACATTTGTCATTCAAAGCATCTATCCAACCACTGGGTATCGTAGTGACAGTCTGCGATGCCCCATGTCCAGCCTAGTCGGTCCATTCAATGTCAAGCTGGTGTTAACTTGATCACGTCTCTCTCATGCTGACCTGCCAGAGTGGAAAAGACGGTGATTCAGTCGCAAACACATTCACCACGTCAGCCAAGCCAAGCCTAAGGGATCCTACCCCACCTCCACTCATCCCACCCACCTCACCCTTCCTCCTCAACGGCAGAGTGGCCTGAAAGCTTTCCTGTGTTTTCTTGCAGC
>CM065716.1:25633081-25640581 GCA_033310375.1 Conus canariensis | reverse complement strand
TCATTATTATTATTATTATTATTATTATTAATGTATTGTTATTATTATTATTATTATTGTTATTATTATCTATATTATTGTCATTATCATCAATATCATTCTTGTTGTTGTTGTTTTGTTATTATTGTTATTATTAATATTGTTTATTATATTATTATTATTATTATTTTATTATCATTAATATTATTCTTGTTGTTGTTGTGTTGTTGTTATTATTACTATCCCTCAGCACTCCAATTGACCAGACAATCACCTTCATCTTTAACGGACAAGCCTCTCCAGTATTGGCCCTGCCAGTTTACTGACCTTGTTGTCATGTGGCCGTCACACAAACTCTAACAGGTTTTTAGCAGAATGTATTTAGCAGCCTCAGTATTACGTTCAAATTGGTATAACTGATTTTGTTTCAAATTTCACTTTACTAGCGACACATACACACACTCTCTCTCTCTCTCTGTCTCTCTCTCTCTCTCTCTCTCTCTCTCTCTCTCTCTCTCTCTCTCTTCATTGTAGAATTAGATTACAGTGATGCTATGTTGAATTGTCAGTATGAATGATATGTGTTGAAATAACAAGGTCAGATGGTAAGACTAGGCTTTGGCCTAAAATCTTCATCCTTGCGTATTAAAGATCAATCAATCAATCAATTTCCCTCTCTCTCTCTCTCCTCTCTCTCTCTCTCTCTCCTCTCTCTCTCTCTCTCTCTCTCTCTCTCCTCTTCTCTGGTTAAGGAAAGGTGCAACGTCTTTTTTTTACTCTTGACTTCCTCTATTCTACTCCACTAAGATGTCGGAAAGGGAGGAGGCCTAGGCAGGGAAGAAGAGGGTGAGGATGTAGGTGTCTCCGGGAAGCCTGCAACATCAAAGAAATTGAACAAGGCAGGAACTGCCCGATAAAATGGTTTCACTTGGCGCTAAATCACGTCGCCTGTGGTGAAGCCTCTACAATTAGGAAAACCACATCTGAATGTAGTATCCGTAGAACATCGAAATAGCTTCAGCTATTTTTGGCTATGACCAGTTCACCCCACATTATTTCCGGTCTTGAAATCCTGCTGCAGTTTTTTTTAACAAAAGGGGGAGGGGGGGGGTTCAATTGATAGCACACTGTTACTTAACCACCCCCACCAAACCTCCACCTCCACCACCACCACCCGACACTGATGTACGATACCCTGGGGGAAGAGTGGAGGGGGTGTGTGTGTGTGTGTGTGTGTGTGTGTGTGTGTGTGTGTGTGTGTGTGTGTGTGTGTGTGTGTGAATGCGTGTGCGTGTGTGTGTGTGTGTGTGTGTGTGTGTGTGTGTGTGTGTGTGTGTGTGTGTGTGTGTGTGTGTTGGGGGTGGGAGCCGGTGTAGCGTATATAAACTAGTCTACATGCAGTGACTCCTCCTTGATGAAACTGAAACTTCCCTAAACATCTGAAGGGCCAGGTTGTATGTAGTCTGTGATTCCTCATATTTAGTCTGCCAGGTCCATTTCGTAGCAAGGCGGTGGTAACCTGATCATGTGTTCCCCCTGTTGATCTGCCAAGGTGGACAAATCAGTGATTCAGAGGCAAACACTTTCACTACCTCAGCCAAGTCAAGCCATGGGGATCCTAACCCCATCCTACTCCATTCCTCTCCAGCAAAGGACAGCAGCCTGAAAGCTTTTCAGTGTAATCTTACAGCAAGAAGCGCACCGTTAAATTGCGTTTTATCCCCGCGTGATTCTAGTCTGGCACGATGTTTGCTCGTTTAGTATTGGGGCTGACCCTCCTTAGAAGCAGTTCAGTTTTTGCAGATTTATGTTGGACACAAAGGTTTTGAAAGGCAGAGCGTGGCTGAAGTTGGTGGTTTTGTGGTTAGAGACAGTGTGGTATGTCTCTTAGTGAGTTAGGGAACAAAAATCATAGACCACACACACACACACACACACACACACACACACACACCTCTCTCTCTCTCCTCTCTCTCTCTCTCTCTCTCTCTCTATCTCTATCTCTCTCTCTCACGCGTGCGCACACACACACACACACACACACACACACACACACCACACACACACACACACACACACACACACAACACACTTACACACACACACATACACCACACACACACATGCACGCACACACACACACACACACACACACACACACACACACAACACACACACAGAGACAGAGAGAGAAGAAGAGAAGAGACAGAGACAGAGACTCGGGAGGTACGTAGATACTTTTCTCACGGTTTCCACATTACCTGCTTTGTAAGAAGGAAAGAGAGCAGGCTGCAGTAGGGAAGAAGGCCGGGGTGGGAGGGAGGATGGTTGGGAAGTGGCTGAAGGAGACTAGCAACACAGGACAACACGAACCAGACAGAAACTTGCCATCTGAAATGGTCTTCACTTGAAGTTGAATGAGCTAGAGTGTATTGGACAGCTGGGAAACTGGTTGAATCCAGCAACTGTAGAACAAAAACATAGCCTCAAACACTTCTGGCGATCACCAATTTATCCCCACATTATTTCTGGTATAATCGTCCGGCTGCAAGAAGCAAAGCTCAAAGGATCGCCTAACAGCAAATGGCTACTTTGCCACCCACCCAACGTCCCTCCAGAGATCAACATATAACAGCCAGAAGTGACTGAGAAGGGGGGAGGAGGGTGCCTCTGTCACTCAAAGCATCTCTTCAAACAACAATTAATATGACAGTCACAATCTGTGATGCCCCATGTCCAGGCCAGTCTCGCCAAGTCCATTCAGTAGCAACATGGTAGTAACTTGATCGCGTGCCTCCCGTGCTGACCTGCCAGAGTGGAAAAGGCAGTGATTCAATAGCAAACGCATTCACTACATCAGCCAAGCCACAGCCCGAGGGATCCCCCCGCCTCTCTCCGCCCGGCCCTGTACCCACCTTTCCTCCCTTAAGACATTTGAAAGCTTTTCTGTGTTTTCCTGCAACAAGACGCGCTGTTGAGTGCGTTTTATGCTTGCCTGATTGGAGACTGGCATGAAATTGGCTCGTTCGCTTTTCTGAGTGACCCCCTCCCCCCTCCCACTTCCCCACTTCCCTGTGAAGGCAATTTACTTTCACTGATCTGTAGTGGATAGAGAAGTTTTTGAAAGCGGAGTTAGACTTGACTTGGCCATTGTTAAATTTACAGACTTGCACCTGGTTTTCCTCCAGCTGATTTAAGAAATGCAAAACAGTCACAGACCATACACATACAAATAGAGAGACAGAGCTCTCTCTCTCTCTCTCTCTCTCTCTCTCTCTCTCTCTCTCTCTCTCTCTCTCTCTCTCTCTCTCTCTCTCTCTCTCTCTCTCTACCGACTTAAAATCTCAAAACGTGTTTGTACGTCTCATATGTACACCATATTACACACACACACACACACACACACACACACACACACACACACACACACACACACACACACACACACACACACACACTGCATTCCCTTCTCTCTCCCTCCGTCCCAGCTTCCATGCCATCCCCCCCCTATCGACCCTCTCATCCAACTCTCAGGCCTCTCTAGTTCGTCATTTATCTGAAGACATAACTTTCACTTTTAATAGCACTAAAGTACTCTGTGGCATATAAAAAAAAGTCTTTCATTGTATGCAGCCAAGCAGTCGCTCCAAAATCTCAAGTTACAGTCATCCATGCTTGAACAGTTTGACTAAAAAAATGGCTTTAATCAATCTTGTTTTTTTGTTTAAAGATATGTGTGTGCGTGCGTGCGTGTGTGTGCGTGTGTGTGTGTGGTGTGTGTGTGTGTGTGTGTGTGTGTGTGTGTGTGTGTGTGTGTGTGTGTGTGTGTGTGTGTGTGTTGTGTGTCCGCCGTCTGTCTGCCTGTCTGTCTGTCTTTTCCTTTTTTTTTTCTTTTGTTTGTTTCTTTGGGCGATTTTGTTCATAGGATAACGTTGTTGTTTTTTCTTCTAAAAACTGTTCAGTTATTTAGTGACATATTCCTAGCTTGCAAAACCCATAGTCCCGGTTCTGAGGGATTGGTGCATTGTTTGTGTTGAAGTAGTCCTATTTTTAGGCGGCTGTAAGTAAGGACATTGTGCCAAACCTAAGAAGCTCTTCACAGAGCAAAATAACTGTCACGTTCTGGTATCTATAAATTCTAACCTCCCATTGGAAGGGTCTGTTGCGGAGCATGCACTGGATCTTCCACAATCGTTTCCTTTGCTCCTCCCTCCACCCAAATATGTCATTTAAGATGTTGTCGCACTCTAAGGCATTGAATCTACATGTGTTTCCCTCCTTCTCCACCCAGCAACAATATGGCAATTATATTTTTTGTTGCTGATATTCTGTCCCTTTCACTACTACGCCAGACTCCCCCCACCCCCCACCCCCACCCCTTTCCTCCGCCCACTAGACCTCATCAACGTTCGGGGACATAGCAAGTCTGTAGAAAGCTTCCGTCTGCGTGAAGTTCTCTCTCTCTCTCTCTCTCTCTCTCTCTCTCTCTGCTCTCTCTCTCTCTCTCTCTCTCTCTCTCTCTCTCTCTCTCCTCTCTCTTCTCTCTCTCTCATTGTAGAATTAGATTACAGTGATGCTATGTTGAATTGTCAGTATGAATGATATGTGTTGAAATAACAAGGTCAGATGGAAAGACTAGGCTTTGGCCTAAAATCTTCATCCTTGCGTATTAAAGATCAATCAATCAATCAATTTCCCTCCCCCCTCTCTCTCTCTCTCTCTCTCTCTCTCTCTCTCTCTCTCTCTCTCTCTCTCTCTCTCTAGCTCTGTGGAGAGATGCAGGTTTTTTTTCTTTACTTTATGAGAGAATGGGAAAGGTGTCAAATAGGAACCATGGGGATTGGCGGTCGGGGGTGAAGGTGTGAGAAGAACACCTGCAGCACTGAATGCAATCACTATGAAAAGGAAATTGCCGGTTGAACTAGTTGGAACTCAGTACCAAATCTGATAGTGTGTGCTGGATGTCCCTACGATCAGGGAACCCACACCTGAATGTAGTTTCCCCAGAACAGCGAAACAGCTTCAGCTATTTGTGGCTATCACTAATTCACCCTGCGTTGTTTCCAGCATCCATATCCGGTTGCAAAAGCCAAGCAGCTGGATTCAACGGACAGCAAAATATTACTTAACCTCCACCACCACTACACACCCATCAAACCCTTCACACCCTCCACACCCACATCCCCTTTAGGACTGAAATATAATCTCTGAAGGAAGTCGGCAGGTGTGTGTGTGGGGGAGGGGGGGGGGAGGGGGGAATCTTCGTCACTCGAAGTATCTACCCATCCACCCAACCACTGAATTTACGGCGGCAATCCACAATGCGTCATGTCCAGCTGTTGGGACCATTCAGTTGCAAGGTAGTGGTAACTTGATCACGTGTTCTGCCTGATGACCTGCTACAGTGAAAAAGGCAGTGAGTCAATGAGAAATGCTTTCATTACGTTACGTCAGCCAGGCCAAGCGTCAAGGATCCCCCTACCTCCAACCCACTCCTCCTCGCTATGAGCAGAGTCATCTAGCAGCTTTTCTCTGTGTGTGTGTGTTTGTTTTTTTTTTACCACAAGCGACGCGCCACAAAGTGCGTTTTATGCTTGTTTGATCGTAGACTGGTATGGAATTGGCTCGTTTGTTTTTGTGACTGACCGTCTGTGAACAGTATTTAGTTCACTGATTTGTATTGGACAGGGAAGTTTGAAAAAGTAGTATTAGGTCTGACTTGGTAGAAAGCACGTTTAAAGACTGAGTGGTGGCATTCCTCTGGGTGAGGTTGGGAGTGAAAAAACTATAGACTATACACTAACACACACACACACACACACACACACACACACACACACACACACACACACACACACACACACACACACACACACACAAGAGAGAGAGAGAGAGAGAGAGAGAGAGAGGGACAGAGACAGAGACACAGACAGAGAGAGAGAGAGCATGCACACAGAAAAACATGCATACACATTCACACACATCCATACGCACTTACACACACACACACACACACACACACACACACACACACACACACACACACACACACACACACACACACACACACGGGAGGTACATCGACTTTTTTCCTCTAGGCTTCCACAACACCTATTCAGTAAAAAGAGAATGAAGCAGGCTGCAGGCAGGGAAGAAAACTGGAGAGGGAAGGAGGTGCTGGGGAGTTGGATGATTGACATGGGACAACATGAAAAAGACAGAAACTTCCAGCTGAAATGGTCTTAACTCGGAGCTTAACCAGACTGAGCATGCTGACGTCTCTGCAACTGGGAAGCCGCATTTGAATTAAGCCATCCTAGAATAACAGAAATGGCCTCAACCCTTTACAGCTCTCACTAATTCACCCGACATGATTTCTGGCATTGACGTGCGACTGCAAAGAGCAAAGCTGGGGGGATCACTTAACAGCAAATTGCTGCTTCATCACTTAGGGTCTTTCCGGAGATCGACAATGTGCTCGCCTAAAGTGACAGGGAAGGGGAAGGACCTTCGTCATTCAAAGCATCTACCCAAACACTGAACACCATTGTTGCAGTCTGCGATGCCCATTGTCCATTCAGTGGCAAGGTGGTGGTCACTTGATCACGTGTCTCCCGGGCTGACCTGCCGGAGGCAAAAAGACAGTAATTCAGTGGCAAAACACATTCACTACGTCAGCCAAGCCAAGCCTAAGGTGTCTGGCCGTCCCATCCTCTCCCTACCTCATCCTCCCTTCCCTAAGGCAGAATCACATGAAAGCTTTCCTCTGGTTTTCTCTTACAGGAAGAGACACGCTGCTGAGTGCCTTTTATTCTCGCTGGATTGGAAACTGGCACGACATTGGCTCGTTTACTGTTCTGACTGACCCCCATGCGAAAGCAATTCAGTTTCAATGATTCGTATTGGCTAGAGAGGTTTTAGAAAGCAGAGTTTGACTTGGCTTGGCAGTCATTATGTTTGTGGACATTGCCATGATTCTTTTTTTTTTACCTGGATGAGATAAGAAATACAAAAGACTTATAAACCACACACATACAAAGAGAAACAGAGGTCTGTACTCTCTCTCTCTCTCTCTCTCTCTCTCTCTCTCTCTCTCTCTCTCTCTCTCTCTTCTCTCTCTCTCTCTTAATAATTAACAACTTCAAAACTTTCTATATGTTTGGACCTGTTATTTTATTTACAAATGTTACGTAGCAAAACAAGTGCTATAGAATGATTCAACTTTGCGCGTGATGTAATGTGAGGTAACGTCGGCATCCACGTGCATGCCTGTTTGTATGTTGTAGATTTTTTTTCATGTGCATATATATTATGTACAACGATAAAACGTCTGAAATATATGCGCCAGAGATGTGTGATTTTTCTTTCCTTTCTTGTCCTTTTTTTCCTTCATGCGTATCGTAACATAAAAATGAACTATTGTTCCAGACAGAGAGAGAGAGAGAGTGCATACTCTTCTCTCTCTCTCTCTCTCTCTCTCTCTCTCTCTCTCTCTTCTCTCTCAATATGGAGATGAATAAC
>CM065716.1:25615581-25623081 GCA_033310375.1 Conus canariensis | reverse complement strand
AGCTGGTTTCAAAAAACAACTTTTCATATACCATTTTGATCAAATGCTATCTACCATCCTTGCACACATTGCCTGCTCATATAGTTGGAGGGATATTCTTCGCCTGCAAAATGTTTGTTTCGAATTACGGGGAGCAGTTTCTTTTGTCTTCTGTGGAAGAGGTTCTCTCTTTAGCTGGTGATGAGACTGATGCCTCTGAAGACTACTTCACTGACTGGACTTTTTTTTCTTTCTTTCTTTCTTTCTTTCTGCGTACGTAGGCTGATATTCCTGCGGACACTGCCTTTATAGACAGGCAGTGGAGTTTTGTGTACTACCGTTTTTCATCCTGCCATTAAGGCAGCCATACTCCATCTTCGGGAAGGTGCATGCTATGTGTAACCGTGTCATCCATACCAACGGCCAAACTGGCTTCTCTTCCGAAAGTTGGTGATGGGATTTTACGTGTGTGCAAGATGTTGTGCGTGCGTTCACACACGGAACTTCGGTTTATAGTCTCATTCGAAGGTCTGTGTGGGGAATGGAGTCCGAACCAATGTTAACTCCGAGGGGAAAATCCCTCTGTACCGAAATTCGAACTCGCAACCATGGATCACGAGTCCGGCGCTCTACCAACTGACTGGACAAGGTATCAGGTTCCAGTGCCTATTGATTCTGACCTCTCTTTAGAGTTATCTATTGCAGGACATTCTTTACACGATTTAAATTCATTTCCATTCTTCTCATTCTTCACCACCAAAGTCTGTCACACGTGTGTTGAAATATTCTTAGATTTCAAATCCAGATAAAACTGTAGCAGACAAAAACAAGTGCGGATGGACCAGTTCTTGCGTCATTATAAAAAGGATTTGAGATGGTTTTTAAGCTGGAAAAAAGGGGTGACGTGTTGTGGGTATAACGGGAGCAGAGGGCTGACAGAGTGGTGCTAAAGTATAACTATTAAACCCTTATGTATTTGATGAGTCCTGTAGATAACCTCACACACATACATACATACATACATACATACATACATACATACATACATACATACATACATATATACATGCACACATACGTACACATGCATACATACATACATACATACATACATACATACATACATACATACAACATACAATACATACATACACACACATACATACATTCATGCACGCACGCACGCACGCACGCACGCACGCACGCACCACAACACACATACATACATACATACATACATACATACATACATACATTCATGCACGCACGCACACACGCACGCACGCACGCACGCACACTACACATACATACATACATACATACATACATACATACATAATCATACGTACATATACACAAGAAATGGAGATGAGAAAGAAAGGAAAGTATTAAACGCCCTGTTTCTATTCCAGTTTCTTTCCTATCGCTTATCACCTATCCCGGAGTCTTGAAGACCGTTGGGGCGCCACAGAAGACTTCGCAACCAGCTTCCTCCACTCCTCCCGGTTCTCAGACAGCTCTCAGGCAGTTGCTGAGTGTGAGGCCAGTCCATTCACTGACGTTGTCCTCCCAAGTCTTTCTCAGGCTTTCTCTCCTTCTGCCTCCTCGCACTGCTTCCTTGTCGGATCTTTTCATGTATAACCATTTTAACCTCCCAGCACGAGAGGTCAAAAAGGGGCAGCTATAACAGCTCATGTCTTTACCCAGCGCGCCAAAAGCGGTAACATCTAATTGGTTCACACTACGCGCCTAATTTTCACTCTCCGTGTCCTTGAAGTGACTACCGGCAAGGGCGACCAGTGATAACTAATTAGCTAGGAAAAGACGCCCACTTATTTCGCCTTATTACGCTTTTGTTCGCACAGCTGTGCACGTGCAAATCGTTTTTTCTCGCCTGACCGGCGCAGTACCACGCCTTTGCATCAAGGTCAAGTTTGAGTGACGGGGAGGTGTGTGGAAAGCGTGCAGAGATTGTTAGCCAGTGAGTGGACGTTAATGCTTTTAACTCTATGTATGTCACAGAGCCAGCACTGCTTTCAGCTGGTCAGCTTCATTTTAAAAAAAAGTTACTTCTTTCACTTCATCATTCTCAATACAGCTTTTGTGTGTGGGGGGGGGGGGGGGGTTCCTCTACCTCCTCTATTTTTCCCTTTTTTTTCTTTTTGCCTTTTTAAAAAAAAAACAGTGAGACTTCCATTCTATTTTTCTCCATTTCACTGTCATTATTTTTTGTTGTTGTTGTTGTTTTTTGTCTGAAACTGACCCACACTCACCGTGCATTATCAGTGTAGTTTTTGTAACAGATGGGTGTTCTCTTGTTTTAGCGTATAATGCAAAGAGGCTGGGTTTATTCGTGTTCTGCTGTGTGGTACACTGACACTTCATTCTGCTATGATTACAACATAGTATAATTTTAATTAATTAAATACACACACGCACCTCCTATCCTCCCTCCCTCCCCCATCCCTCACATTTGCTCTGTGTGTGTGTGTGTGTGTGTGTGTGTGTGTGTGTGTGTGTGTGTGTGTGTGTGTGTGTGTGTTGCGCGCGCGCGCGCGCGCGGCATGTTCGCTTGCGTTTGTATTTGTATGTGTGCGCGTGTATGCTCTCGTATGTGGAGATGTCAATGAAGAGAATGAGGAAAAAAAGGGAGAAAGGTGCATGTGTGTGTGTGTGTGTGTGTGTGTGTGTGTGTGTGTGTGTGTGTGTGTGTGTGGTGTGTGTGTTTTAGGTGGTGTGTGTGTGTGTGTGTGTGTGTGTGTGTGTGTGTTTCTAGCGCGGCGCGCGTGTGTGTGTGTGTGTGTGTGTGTGTGTGTGTGTGTGTGTGTGTGTGTGTGTGCAGAAATACAATGTTTGTAAAATAGCAAGTTAACACTTTTAGCAAGGCCCATTATCTTATGGACACAGTATGTGCTGAAATGTAATGAATATCTCTCATATACAAAAATACAACCCACAAATGTGCTTGAGCACTGGACTGTGTTTGGGTACCTCTATTGTTCAGTGTTTGCTATTATTCGTGCGTGAAAAAGAGGGCTGGAGCGGTGCTATGAGCATATTTCTTCATGGTATTTCAGAAGCTTTCAGAGAGAGAGAGAGAGAGAGAGAGAGAGAGAGAGAGAGAGAGAGAGAGAGAGAGAGAGAGAAAGGAGGTATAGTATAAAGGATAAAGAAAATAAAAGACAACGAAGAAGGGGCGTTGGGATGGAGAGAGAGAGAGAGAGAGAGAGAGAGAGAGAGAGAGAGAGAGAGAGAGAGAGAGAGAGAGAGAGGACATTGCTCTTATTTTTGATGATGATAATGATGATGAGATGATGATGATGATGATGATGATGATGATGATGATGATGATGATGATGATGCCTTTGAGTGCCGTAAGTATATCCCGTTTCAAGTTGTTGTTGTTTTTTAACTTCACTTTCAAGGCACAAAATTCAGCGAACCTGAAGAAAACGGTTGTAAAAGAAACTATCGTAAAAACTGGGGGAGAGTAGCAACCATCTCTCCGTGATTTGCTGGTGGCTGGGTTTTCCAGCTTTTTCTGGAAGTTCCTAGGCCCTGTAGAATCATTCAGTCTGATAAGTACATCATTATCTAAAAATATGATTGACTCTCTCTCTCTCTCTCTCTCTCTCTCTCTCTCTCTCTCTCTCTCCTCTCTCTTGGAAAAAAATAATTTATCTCATGCAGTTTCTTCTTTCAGGAACTCAAAATCCTGTTGAACTGAACTGCTAACGACGTAAACTTCGACTGACTTGTCACTTCAACAGCTGTTGATTCCGACACGGTGGCTGCCAAATGAAACCTTTTGTGTCGGTGTGGCTGGGTATGTTTAGGGCCTACGTATTTGAAATCTATGTGTGTGTGTGTGTGTTGTGTGTGTGTGTGTGTGTGTGTGTGTGTGTGTGTGTGTGCGTGCGTGTGTGCGTGCATGCGTGTGTGCGTGCGTGCCTGCGTGTGTGAGTGTGCGTGTGTGCGCGCGCGTGCGCACGAGCGTGTATGTGTCTGTCTGTCTGTCTGTGTTCCTGCTCTAATTGGTGATGCATTTTCCTCAATTTTTTAGCTAATGTTTACGTTCAGTATTGAACTGCCTGTTAGTGTAAGTGTTTGCATATGTCTGAATCTAGGTTTAGAGCGCACGAACACTAGCCTATGTGTCTCTGTTCGTATGTATATACCTGGTCGCGCGCCAGCGTGTGTGTGTGTGTGTGTGTGTGTGTGTGTGTGTGTGTGTGTGTGTGTGTGTGTGTGTGTGTACATGCGTGCATGCATGCGTGCCTGCGCGCGCGCGCGCGCGCGCGTGTGTGTGTGTGTGAGTGTGTGTGTTGTGTGTGTGTGTGTGTGTGTGTGTGTGTGTGTGTGTGTGTGAGTGGGCGCGCACGCGCATGAATGCGAGTGTGCGGGTGTGTGTTAGACTGTGCTTGCGCGTGCGTATTTGCACGCGTAGGTATGAAGCAGTCGATGGTGCTTCTCCCCATTTCTTTTCTCGATTGTTTATCTTCAAAGAAAATGAACCCAGCTTTGATCATTTCTGTCAGGGGTCGGAAAGGTCTGGTGGTGGATGGGCAGATTTTCTGCATTGCTGGTCTTTTCATGCGCACAAAGTTGAATCCTTCATACATATAACTCCTTTAAAAGTAGGAAATAATAGTAGTGCTATTATGAGACTAGGGTGTTGTGCTGCTATGTGGTTATTTCTTCCTCTCTGCTTGATTCTACGTTTTCACAAAACAATTGTGTTGGAGAAGAGAAACATGTTTTATGGGGTTCGGTTATCTGACCACCCAACTTCTGAAAGAGCCCAAGATTGATCTAAAACTGTCTTCTACCTATACGCCCACTACAGCTAAATATTTGGATCTCTCTGATACCACTTTCGCTCAGTTCTGGCCTCAGATCGTCTCCTAGCTTGCCACATCGTCGAGATTTTTTTTATAACCTTTTGAGCCCCAATCGACAATAGTAACAGCAACAACAACAACAGCAACAGCAATGACAGCAGGAACCATAGCAACAGCAGCAGCATCAAAAGAATACCACAACTCCACAGCTAGTCATCATCATCATTATCATAACAATCTGTGCATGGCCGTGTACTGAGGGATCGACAAAACACAAAATACATTTCTGCATGATTTCACGCGGGTTTCGACATTTAGGGACTCTTGGTCCATAGTTTGGGGGAAATGGTGGTGAGCACCCACCCACAACGTAACGCAGCGCAAATATATTGTTGCTTTCACCGGCATAGTTCTTCAAATCAGACTGAAAAAAAGTCTTTCCAATGAGACAATAAAGGTCTGTCCAATGATGCTATAAAAGTATATCCTATGAGGCTATAAAAGTCTTTCCAATGAGAATATGAACCGAGGTTCCGTGTGTGAACGCGTGCATAACATCTTGCACACACGTCAAATCCTATCACCAACTTTCGAAAGAGAAAGCCAACCTTGGCTGTTGGTATGAATGACATATATACACATTGCAGGCACCGAAAGATTGAACGAAAAACGAGTGACTGATGTTCGACTGAATGACACGGGAAACGACAGAACGTAGTGCCCAACAGGCAGCTCTTCGGTCAACTCTACCTGGGTAGGCAGCCCGTTGTGTAAATAAGAGCATGGAGCTTGGTGTCTAACCGAGGATACGCGTTATATAAGTACTCTTAACACTATGACTACCGTAAAGAAAAGTCAGTCAGATGAAAGTTTGATGGGAAGACGAACTGAAGAAATAGGGTGTTACGAAACAGTAAAAATCATTTCCTCGCTTTTTTTTTCACTGAACAAATGACGGACCAGTTGAAATATGTTTTATGCATGATCTGTTTTAGGTGAGTAAGACGTATCTATCTATAAAAACACATCGCCAGGAGAGTGAAAAATGTCCTGGTAATAGCAATCCTCAGCTTGAAAGCATTTTGGTAACACTGCACAAACCGAAAACTTTTTTTTAATGAAACGAAAACAAACAAACGAAAGTACACCCCCCCCCCCCCCCCCCCCAAAAAAAAAAAAAAAAAAAAAAAAAGAAAGAAACAAACAAACAAACAAACAAATCCTAGATGTTCTCTGCCTGGAGATAAGGCTCTGGAACGGAGTGATGCAAAACAGCATGAATGTGAAACAGACCCGCCAGAACACCGGTGAAGAATAAAACAAACAGGCAAACATCAGCTACTTCAGAAACCAATGAAAGGCAAATGGCATTCTCAGATACACTGGTTTATGTTGCCAAAGCTGAATCCATCTTGTAGTAAACATTAATCCGCACGTCATCTTTTATTACCGTCACTATCAGGAGCACGTGTAAGAAACAAAGGAAAGATTTTTTTTTTTAAAAAACTGGCAATTTACCTTAAACACAAAAAAGAGGAAGCCAACCGATAAATCATATCAAAGGGCATCATTAAGGCACAAGGGAGGTAAATTCTGATTTAAACAAACCGCCCGTCTCTCTTGACACGAAAAAGAACAATACAATAATTAAATTTAATGAGACCCCACGCCTTCCCCTTTTACATCCGATCTCCGCCACGAACGAAGAGGATGCCGTCTATCTCGCAGTCAGTCACTTTTTACGACAAACAGACACGGAAATCCCACATCCAGCATTGGGAACAAAAACCTCAGGAAAAGTCACAATTCTGAGGAAACGGAAACATCTTGGAGTGAAAGGATAAAAAGACAAAGCGAATGTAACAAACAACAGTCGGCTCCTGTCTTCCGTATGGCTCGATAGCCTAGTCAAAAGCGTAAAACGGATTCCCCTTGGATGATTTGAAGAACTCGGCATCGTTGTGGGATCTTTACGATCCGCTTCCATAAACACCATGGACGAAGCAGCTGAAATCTAGCTTCTAGCTCTAAAAAAAGATCGTACAAACAAAGAAATTCATGTGACTGCGCCATCATCCATTGAGAAAATGAAGGATGAACCTGCTGATCAAAAACTGTCTTTGTCAGGGGATATCTATCCACCCATGCATACGTTCCTAATAACCTATAGCAGGCTGCCACGATTGGGAATGAAGGATAAGGACTTTAAAGAACCCCATATTTCTACGTCAGTTTCTTACACTTACAGCCACGATGCTAACGGTGAGGCAGTGTTGAAGTAACACGGCAGTGGTTTATGGCCATCTGCAAGCTGCTCCCACAGTTCTCTGCCTGAGAAGCATCTGCACGCAAGCATGTTATCCTCTTTGATTAGGTGTCTACTCTGCAGACCTTGGCAGGAAAAAACTACCTTACCTGATTTAGAACCTGCAAGAAGGTGCGAACTGACGGCAATGGGTTCCTGCTGACTATATAATGCCAGACAAAGAGGCATAGGATCAAGAGGAACAACCATACAACAGCGTCAGATTCGTTGTGAAAAAACCCCCCCCCCCCCCATTCTACCCTTCCCCCCACCCCGCTCCCCCACCCGTGAATGCGCTAATGTGACCTCTTGCCGCATGGAAAACACAATCGCTCTCTCAACGATAGCAGCCGGGAGTGACAGTGAGACTGACAC
>CM065716.1:25608081-25610581 GCA_033310375.1 Conus canariensis | reverse complement strand
CTCTTCCCATCTCTCCCTCCATCTTTTCCGACAGCTAAGATGGCCACTGTTTTGATATGTTAAACGTGGCCCACTAACATCACATATCATCTGTTTGTTTTCCCCGTGTCCTCATTCTAATAAAAAAAAACACACACACACGTAGCTGCCGACCTGTGTGTGTGTGTGTGTGTGTGGTGTGTGTGTGTGTGTGTGTGTGTGTGTGTGTGTGTGTGTGTGTACGACCAAACCCGTCAATCTCAATCCGTTTCTCTGTCTATCTCTGTCCCTCTCTGTCTCACTGTCTCAGTGTGTGTCTCTCTCTCAGTGTATGTATGTGTACACGCATGGTTATGTACATATAACCTATGGTCAAACGCGTCACTCCGTCTGTATGTCTCTGTCTGCCTGTCTGTCTGTCTGTCTCTCTCTCTCTCTCTGTCTCTCTCTGTCTCTCTATCTGTCTGTCTGTCTGTCTGTCTCTCTCTCTCTCTCTCTCTCTCTCTCTCTCTTTACACACACACACACACATATATGTATATATATATATATATATATATGTGTGTGTGTGTGTGTGTGTGTGTGTGTGTGTGAGAGAGAGAGAGAGAGAGAGAGAGAGAGAGAGAGAGAGAGAGAGGGAACCGGATAAAGATTGACGCTGTTGGCCACAGGCACACTCGCACATAGGGATGGTAGAAAACTGAGAAACGCAGCTCTGTATATATGCAATATGATAATAGCTCTAATCCAATCATCGATTAAAGATTGATTATGCATATCTTTAAAAAAAAAAAAGCTTAGCACTATGACCCGTAACCAGTACACATCTTTAAAGCACATATCACAGTGTGTTGAGCTTGTATATATGTTACGCAACTTGCTGACAATGAGAGAGAAAGGGAGTGAAGGGGGAGAAAAAGGAGGGACGTGGATGGAGAGACATAGAGAAAGGCACAGACAGTGAAAGAATGAGAGAGAGAGAGAGGGGGGGGGGATGATGGAGGACAGAGAAACAGACAGACAGACAGACAGAGATTCGGCCCAATCCACACCCAGCTCAGGGAGATCCTCGATGTGTCCATGCCGGAGACACGGTTCATCACCACCTCCCAGTGATGTGAAATCAATACAGGAGCCAAGTGCTGAACACCGCGGCCCCACTGGCCGTCAGCCCGCCTGACACCGTCCATGGCTTTTCCCCTCACACCATCGTGAAGGCCAGGTCACAGCTGACTGTGAGAGCACTGACCTATTGCCGCGCACGTGACACGCGAGAAAAAGCCGCTGGTTGCACGCGCCAACTGCATGCATACCTTTTGTGATGATGATATCTCATGGCTTAAATTCAACGGAGTTAGTAAGGAAGGTGAGAGTATCTATACATGGCGTTTCGTTTGGTTTGATCGCGTTCTGTTTGGTTTAATTTACACGAGGAAATTCATAGAAAAGCAATTGTCCATGCATGTGTACATCTATAGTCAAAACTTAAACAACACACACACACACACACACACACACACACACACACACACACACACACACACACACACAGACTGACAGGCAAGCAGGCAGAGAGAGAGAGAGAGAGAGAGAGAGAGAGAGAGAGAGAGAGAGAGAGAGAGAATCCACCTATTTTGCAGAAGGCAAGACACTGTATAACAAAACTGAACGAAGCAAATTTTTTTTTAATGACTTGCAGAGCGTCCGCAACACAACTTCATTATATATCCTCCTAAACGCCCCCTCTAACGCTCCTTGCCCCCTCTATCTCTCCCTTTCTTGCCATACTCCACTTTCTGCTGTCTTCAGAGATCTTTACTGGTGCGTTACAAATGGAACTGAAAGCAGCGACATACTACTGCCTCATGTCACACGCTCAGCGGGGATTTCAGAGGAAACGTGCCTTCCGAAGAGACACAAACCTTTCTGAGAGCAATGGATACATGCATTGCTGTTCTGTTTAAAGCATGACACAGTAAAGCAGCACGGGGAAACTGCCACAAGTTTCAGCTGTTCCATTACATCACCAGCTGCTGCACAGAATGAATTGTCAGCGAGATCTGACAGTTAGTTGCAAAGTGAAGCGACTGCAGGCGGAAATCTGAAACAAATCTGATTTTTTTTTAATTATTCGCCGAACAGCATGGACAAACGAATCAGAAGGCAAAACACGACGCGTTTCGACCTCTTAGGTCTTCTTCAGGCAAGATAAACAACATTCACGACAACGAAAATGAAGCAATCACTTATCTTTGTCAAATTTCATTCTGTCTTTATTTTCGTTGTCCTGAGCGTTGTTTCTTGCCTGAAGATGACCTAAGAGGTCGAAACGCGTCGTGTTTTGTCTTGTGATTCGTTTACCCATGCTGTTCGGCGTTGTTACTTTAAACACCTTTTAAGATTTGTTGAGATCTGACAGCTCAGTTTGTGGTGCTTGTTTGTTTCGGTCTTCTACTTCACAGCCAACGGATCAAGTCGCCCAGGAATATACCGATCCAAAAGGAATCCTTACCGTGTTCTG
>CM065716.1:25600581-25603081 GCA_033310375.1 Conus canariensis | reverse complement strand
TGCGTGTGTGTGTGCGTGTGTGTGCTGTGTATTGTGTGTGTATTGTGTGTGTGTGTGTGTGTTGTGTGTGTGTGTGTGTGTGTTGTGTGTGTGTGTGTGTGTGTGTGTCTGTAAAGGCAGTAGAGATCGAGAGATTAGGAAGATTTGTCTTGGGGGGTGGGGGGAGCGATGGCATGAGTCAGTTGCTGGTGGTCTTCAAAAGCTAGCTTTACTTTGTCTTCATCTCTTTGTTTTATGAAGACAAGAACATGCATCATTTGTCAGCCGATTCAGTTGATGTCTTGTTTGTTTATCACTGACAGCCTGTCTTTGTCAGCGATTCAGTTGATGTCTTGTTTGTTTATACACTGACAGCCTGTCTTTGTCAGCCGATTCAGTTGATGTCTTGTTTGTTATACACTGACAGCCTGTCTTGTCAGCCGATTCAGTTGATGTCTTGTTTGTTATACACTGACAGCTGTCTTTGTCACGATTCAGTTGATGTCTTGTTTGTTGATACACTGACAGCCTGTCTTTGTCAGCCGATTCAGTTGATGTCTTGTTTGTTGATACACTGACAGCCTGTCTTTGTCAGCCGATTCAGTTGATGTCTTGTTTGTTGTACACTGACAGCCTGTCTTTGTCAGGATCTTGTTTTGTTGATACACTGACAGCCTGTCTTTGTCAGCCGATTCAGTTGATGTCTTGTTTGTTGATACACTGACAGCCTGTCTTTGTCAGCCGATTCAGTTGATGTCTTGTTTGTTGATACACTGACAGCCTGTCTTTGTCAGCCGATCAGTTGATGCTGTTTGTTGCATACACGCTTTCACGACTGATTCGTTGTTGATAATGCACCGTCTTGTCACGACAGTTGAGTTGAACATGACAGCTGTTTGTCCGATTCATGACTTTTGAAATAACTGTCTGTCCATCAGTGTTCATAGCTGCTGATAGGATTAGTGAGGTTGTTTTCACTGACATTCTCCCACAAAGGGATTGTTCCCATTGTGTTCTGTTCCTGTCTGTCTAGCAATGGGTCTTCCCTCACTACCATCTCACTTCAGCCCTTGTTGCCCTCAGTACCAGAGTGGAGAAAGTGGTGATACAATGGGTACCAGCACACTGTGGCATCAGAGGCAACCAAAAAGCGGACATTCTGGCAAAAGACGGTGCACAGAAGGAGCAGGCCAACAACCTGGTGTCATACGATGAAATTAGGACAATCATCAAGGCACAGCAAGGAATAAAATGGCGCCTCCTGCACCCCAAATACAACCCAGAAGACAGATACCATTTGCTGGGACGACGGGAACAGGTCAAGATCTTCCGCCTGAGGACTGGACATCATCGCCTGGTCCACCACATGCACACAAAATTTGGCATTGGACAGAGTGGAGAGTGCCCTTGTAGTGAGGGACCAATGACAACTGACCACATCCTTCAAGTCTGTACGACGTATGCAGCATCCAGGAGAAGTACTGGCCAACACCGACAGCAGTGGAAGCCAAGCTGTATGGCACCCTGGAGGAACTGCGACGGACGGCAGCCTTCTTCGAGGACACTGGGCTGCTCATCTAACGGGAGACGAACGAGGAAGAAGAAGAAGACCCCTCACCGCCCTCGCCCCCCAATTCCTCCACGCCACCCTACCCTCTTTCTCTCCCCTTCCTGAAAGACGCAAGAACTTCTTTCTTTGACTTCTGTCCTATTTTGGCCCGATCGTCTGACATTTGTAGAAGCATTTCCATTGCTTTGGCAGTGGCGGGGGGGGGGGGGGGGGGGGGGTATTTTGTTCTCTTCTCATGACTGACCACCATGAGGTCTCTGTCTGCCGCAGAATTTAGGTTCACTCAGACATAGATTACCTAAGATCATCAGTCTGCAAAACACTGGGGTCATCACAGAGAGTTGGCAGCAGGTCTGTCCGTCTGTCTGTCTGTCTGCCTGTCTGCCTGTCTGTCTGTCTGTCTGTCTTCTCTCTCTCTCTCTCTCTCTCTCTCTCTCTCTCTCTCTCTCAACCCGATCTTTCACATTCTCTCTCTCTCTCTCTCTCTCTCTCTCTCTCTCGCTCGCTCGCTCTAAACGTAGACATCTATCTATCTATATATCTATAGATCTATCTATCTATCCATCTATTTATCTGCCTGTCTGTCTCTCTGTCTGTCTGTCTGCCTGTCTGTCTATCTGTCTGTCTGTGTGTGTGTGAGTGAGTGAGTGAGTGAGTGTGTGTTGTGTGTGTGTGGTGTGTGTGTGTGTGTGTGTGTGTGTGTGTGTGTCTGTGTCTGTGTCTGTGTCTGTGCGTGTGCGGGCGAGCACGCGCCCTTGCGTGAGTGCGAGTACAAAAGGAAAGAGAAGACACAAGAGATGAAAGCTGCCTGTTCATTTCACGGCTCAGAGAACACGAAGCTTAAAACAAAGAAACGAAAGACAACCCGTGACTTCCATGCCCCTTTGAACACACAGCCAGAGGCATGGAAGGCAGTAAAGACCTCCTGCCCCAAACACCCCCCCCCCCCCC
>CM065716.1:25580581-25595581 GCA_033310375.1 Conus canariensis | reverse complement strand
GCCCGATGTTTTATTTTACCGTTATATCCGTTACTAACGGCTATAACGGCCCATAACGGTTTTTCTTCTTTATGGAATATCTCAGAAAGTACTTGGCCGATCTTTCTGAAAATTTGTAGATATGTTCATTATAGGTCACGGATGATGCCCGATGTTTACCAGAATAGCCGTTACTAACGGCTATAACGGCCCAAAACGGTTTTTTCTCTTTATGGAATATCTCACGCGTATTCAAGATAAACTGGGAGTACGTTTATATGCTTTGCATCTTGTTTCTTTTTGCTACAATCACCCTAACGGTCTTGGAGTGGTTGTTTCTTTCAGACTAACAACTGAGTAACGTGACAATGGAACCTGTTTGCAGTCTAAAGCGGCCCATTCAGCCTCCTGATTCACAGGACTGTTTCATCTGTCAAGAGGAAAGGAAAAGTGACTGGAAACAGTGTGGAGAACAAGGACTGGCGACGTTAAAAAATGCTGCAAAGAAGAGGGACAGTTTGGGTGATGTAGACAACAGGCCTGCAATTGACAGAATATATGCACTGCCTTCATATCTGCCTCAGAATACTCTCTGGCGTCATAAGTCTTGCTATGCAGCCTTTACAAGTAAAAACCACATACAAAGACTTGAGAATAGAAGGAAACTTTCAAGCCCACAACAACGTGAACCAAGAACGTCAACTACAAAGCTGAGGAGCGCTACAACGCCAGTCAACTGGGAGGGCTGCATCTTCTGCCAAGATGCCTTTGTCAAGGGAACACTATATTCAGTTACCACATTTAAGATGGGTGATAAAATTCTGGACTTGTCAAAATATGACCAAGAAAGGCATGTACGATTGGCAGGAATCAGTGACCTAACAGCAGCGGAAGGAAAGTACCATCCCAAATGTTACAAGAAATGTGACTATAATGCCTCATAAACAAAAGAGACTGCTGAAAAGACTGATCTGGCTATGGAGTGGCTGGCTGCCGAAATCAGAGAGTCTGCCAAGAAAGCACATGTACTTCAGCTCGCTGAAGTTTGGAACCGCTACTATGGGCTGGCGCAGAAGGCAGACATTGAGATACCTGCATCATACATCAGTAGAAGGTCTACGTTCAAGGAAAAACTCCAAGTGGCTGTGGGAGATTCATTTGACTTCATCATTATACCTAAGAAAGATGTGTTGCTCGTCCCAAGGAAGTTTGAGCACATGCCCTTCTCTGACCTTACCTCAGATGATCATGAACCATGTCTAATCCCCAAGTATCAACCGCCTGATGAAATGTTTCTTGAAATGGTTCATGTAGAATTGTCCGGTTGGGGGTTTTCATACCTCCATGAAATTTTTGGAGGTGATAGGCAAGCATGTTCAGTCCCTTGCTTGGCCAGAAAACTGCTGAAAAGGTCAAGGAAGGAAAGCCGTACGACAAAGGAATCAGGGCCCACAAGATAACCTATCAGGCAATGTGGAGAATACTTCTGCCTCAGTTGTTGAGTTTCATGGAAGACAGGACCCCTGATCTACAGAAAAAGTTCTTTGAGAAAGTGCACGGACCCATTGAAGATACACTATCCACACTGTCTTCAAAAGAGTTTCAGGAGTGCATGGAAAGTTTCCTCACGACCAACACTAACCCAAGCTTCAGGCTTTGGTGGGAATATCTGCAAATGGTGCAAGTCCTGCTTCTCTTCACCCGTGCTCAGAGGGATGGAATCTGGGACTTACATCTGCATCCTTTCCAGTGTATGCTGCAGTACTTCTATTGGTACAACCAAATCAACTATGCTCGCTGGGGAACCATCTACTTGAATGAGATGCACCAGCTCCCAGCAGAGGTGAAGGTGAAGTTCCAAGCAGGAGATTTTGTTGTCAAGCGCCCTGCACATCGCTTCAATCAAGTTGACCCAGACCAGAGCCAGGAATGGCTAAATGGTGTTGGCAAGAAAGCAGGGGGCATCGTTGGGATCACAAAGACCTTGAAAGCTCTCTGCAGATGGGCCTTGTCATACAATATCCGATCCCATCTTGCCCTTGATACAAGACAAGCCTTTGGTCTTGGGTCTGGTGTTGACTGCATCCACAATGAAACTACCAAAGGCAGGAAGAAAATTGACTTTCGAGATGAAAATGCTTTGCTGGCAGTCTTGGAGAGACTCAGTCTCTTCTCAAATGACTTGCCCCAAACGCTGCAGAACATTGCAAACAAAGACATTGCCTCTCAATAAATTGAAGACAACTTGCTTTCAGCTGCAAAAAAAGGACAAGAGCAGCTACACGAATTTGTGGAGGAGAGACTGCTGCCTAGTGAGAACAAAAAAGTTGCGTTCAGAGACACTTTGCACAAGAACAAGTACTTGACCTTTGCCTCCTTGTTCGATGCGCAACAGAAAGATGCAAAAACTGGAAAGACAGCGACAGTCAAGGCAGACAGAAACATACTACAGAGGCTCATTGCTGCATATGAAGCTGAGAGAACAGTCAACCTGGACAGAATACTGACACATGACCTGTTTGTGGTACCTCTAGCCCTAGCAGAGGTGAATGGACAACTAAACACAGGATCAAAAGCAATCCTTGCTCAGGTCTTGACAGCTGATATCCCTTGTCCTGATCATATTGAAGCAATGGACCTAGAGGGGGACCCAACACTCATCATTGATGGACAAGCACTGGTTGCTGCAATTGGAAAACCAAAAACAGCTGTCACATTTGGAGACTTTGCAGATGTTTTCGTTGAAGCTGTTCTTCAGAGTGGTGCTCAATTCCAGCGAATTGATGTCACATTTGACAGAAGTTATGAGACTTCTATCAAGAGTGGGACCCGGAAACGGCGTGGGAAGGGCACAGTTGCCATCAGAAGGCCTATAACCGACAGGGAAGTGCCCCTTCCTACAAAGTGGGAGAACTCCATGGCACACCAGGGCAATAAGGAAGGTCTTGCTCGGTTCCTGTCACACCAACTGATCCTGCAAGCACCCCCCAACAAGACCATCATGGCAGCAGGAGGATGGAGCAGCCCAGAGCGTGTAGAAGCCACTGACCCAAATCTGGATGTGGAGGACCTGGAAGGAAAGCATGAAGAAGCGGACACTAGAGTAATTTTGCACTGTACCAAGAGCATGGCCACCAGCATTGTTGTATCTGCCAGAGATACTGACATCCTCGTCATGTTGATTGCGTACTTTCATCTTATGGCCTGTCAGAAGATCTGGATGAAACCAGAGACAGCAAAGCAGCAAAAGTTCATTCCAGTTCACACCATTGTGGAGCACCTGCAACTGGAGCCTAAAGTTCTAAGCCTGCTGCCTGGGTTCCATGCTCAACAGGCAGTGACACAACATCTTACCTCGCTGGACACTCAAAAAAAAACCAAACATGCTGGAATGTTTTCAAAGATCACCATCATCTGCTGAGGGGCCTTGGTGAGAGTCCTGTTCTTACTGATCGGACCATTCAGGAGGCTGAGCAGTTCGCGTGCAGAGTCTATGGTGCAGCCACTGCCACCACCATCAACGAAATGCGAGTGAGCATGTTTGTCAAAAGTGGTGACAATAGAGAAGCTTCCACCGACAAGAGATGCACTTTTGTATCCCATCAAGCGCTGCCACTACCAAGCCATGGTCTGACGTCAGGCCCACTTGCGGCACCCTGTCTTGCCACCCCCTGAAACAAAGGGCTGGAAAATGGAAGAGACTGATTTGATTCCCGAACTCATGTCACTGCACCTGTCCCAAAAGCCTGTGAGGAACTGATCGCCCGCAGCTGCACCACTGGCTGCTGGACCACGCGATGCGGCTGCAAACCCAATCCTTGTACTGCATCCTGCAGTCCACGTTGTTTGTTACATCGCAAAATGATTTTTTTTTTTTTTTTTTTTTGGGGGGGAGGAAGGAGAGTATTCCAAGTAATGATTATTGGATAGCATCAAGGCATAATAGCAATATCACTTCTACCTGAAAAATATTAGTGAGACAGCAATCAATATTATGTGTATGTGTTCGCCACTGAGTAGTATCATCAATTTCATAATTGTCCCATCACTTTACTTTTTACCAGCAAAAGCAGAAATGAGAAATAAACAAATTATTTCACCAAATAAAACATTTTAGTCATTTAATTTTGAATGTGTGAAAATATTTTAGGGTACAAAAATCGTGTATGTCGCAATCGCCTGCGTGTAGCGGCCATGTTGGATTTTAACTTTTTGTGACAAAATGACAAGCGTTACAGTTGGGCAAGCCTTATTTATGGATTCAGCAGCCCCAAATTATATAGAGTGAATACATTCAGCACTTTTCTAAAAATGTGCTTATAGCACTTTATCCAAATGACTTTTGACAAAATTTGACTAGGCTAAAAAGGAAGGAGGTCAATAAGTGATAGTTTAAGGGATGAAGATGGTGGTGGGGGTTCATATAAACGCAAAAAAAAAGTTTATAGACCAGGAACCAGAGCGTCGCTCTTTACGTGTTCAAAAGAGCATGTATTACAACTTGAAGATCTTCACATACACGCACGCACGCTCACGGAGAGAGAGAGAGAGAGAGAGAGAGAGAGAGAGAGAGAGAGACAGACAGACAGACAGACAGACAGACAGACAGACAGACAGACAGACAGACAGAGACAGAGACAGAAATGGAGAGGGGTACAGGATAACGTGTGTTGGTTGGATTTTATTTTAAGGTAGAAAAAAAAACCAGCTCGAAGAGAAAAAAAAAAAAAACAAGCAAACAAGACCACCCAGTGCCTCTAAAAAGAAATCAGAAGAAAAATTAACTCCAAGCATGCGAAGAAACAAATCAGCCAACATTGCAAAAATAAAGGAAACAAAACAGAGAGAGAGAACCCCAACAGACTGAGCAAGGAAACAAAGGAGAAAGGAAGAAATGAAGAATGTAAAATGAAACGAGACAACGTCCGTATACACACACACACACACACACACACCCACCCACACACACACACACGCAACACACACACACACCACACACGCACCACCACCACACTACCACACCACCGCGTCGCTCGCGCCCCTCGCAGCACACACACACGCACGCACACACACACACGCACTCTCTCTCTCTCTCTACACATCACTCTCACACTCACACACACACACACACACACACACACAAACAAGAAGAGAGAGGGGGAGAAGAGAGAGAGAGAGAAGAGAGAGAGACGAAGAGAGACAGAAGAAGAGACCAGACAGACAGAGGTTCACTGGTACGTGGTCAAGACTGTCAACAATAGAGGCAACAATCCATTCAGAATCATCTGACAAAACGGCCAGTTAACGTTCCATGTCAGGATTTCTATAGCCGGCCAAACGCACAGGGCCCTATCCGGGCAATCATCACAAGAAGAAAAATAGCCATGCCCTTCAAAAAACTACAACAATAAAGAAGACACACAAACGTAACTAATGAAAAATGACACACATTTTGAGCGTTATCGCAAACAGGGCAAAATGCAGCACGCACACACACGCGCACGCACACACACACACACACACACACACACACACACACACACACACACACACACACACACACACACACACACACACACACACACACAGAGAGAGAGAGAGAGAGAGAGAGAGAGAGAGAGAGAGAGAGAAACGCGGTGCAAAGCAATGAACTTCACAATACAAAACAGAAAAGTGAACTTTCGACCAATACATCTTCTTCAGACGCTACAACAACAGACATCATTATGCGCAAAGCAAAACTCCGCTGACAGCGGGAGCAGGAGACTGTAGCTGATCACAAGATCCATGTATCCAATTTGCAAACATGAAAACAAGTCCATCAGCATTTATGTGGCAGTAAGGTGAGGCCGTGATGAGGACACAGGGCCTTTCGCTTCATTTTCGCTGCCAGATAAACCAAGGGATGACAAATCATATATAGAACCCAGCTGCTGTGCCAAAGTGGTTAGCGTCGCGGACTACCGGCTGGGAGGTCGTGGGTTCGATTCCCATCAAAGACATTTATTTGTGTGATTTTTTTCTGCTCCGACCGGCTCCAAGCCAGAGCTGAGTTTGCTGTAGGCTTAACGGGGAGGACTAGACAACGCAGTTGAGTTTCGTTCACTTATTAGGTGCGTCTTTGAGAGTGCTCCTTAAATTTCCTGTACCAATACTGCAGGTGCCTCTATCTCTCGGGCCTGTAGATGCAAAGTCATATTGTAGGCGTAGAATACAGTCCTGTCACAATCTCAGACCAGAATGAAAATCCTTGGCATCATTATCCTCCTCCTCATCGATCAGCATTTTTTTTTAAGTCTAAAGGTGACCTCGGTTTTGATTGCCTGTCCACGTCTGTGGCCTTAGTTTGATTCTGTTGGTGCCACTGTATCGGCAAATTGATAGGACTGTCGTTCCAGAGACGTGATGGCGCCCTCTGAAGGATGAGCTCACTCATGCCTGCTCCGCGACAAAGCAGTTATTGTTAGTGCGGGAGGGGAGGGGGGGGAGGGGCGTTAGTGGTGGGACAGCGGACTTCATGACAACGGTGCGGCTCGTTGTGGGTGCTCATGACAACTTGGTGTTGACCGCTCTTGTGGATTGTCAGTGCCGGGGTGCAGCAGGAGGGCCACGCTGTGGTTGTAGACGAGGGATCAGCGACGTGGTTAGCACTGCTGCTGAGGTGGCACAGAAGATGTGACAGCAAAAAATCATATAAAGAAATGAAATTAAAAAAATAACAACAAGAAAACAAACAAATACTTCAGAACGTACAGCAAGTGCCCACTATGCACAGTACCCGCTGTCTCACTACCTAAAAGGCTGGCAGGTCATAGATCGTAACAAGAGAAGCACGTACAAAGACTTTAAATAGGCAGGAAAATGGCCGCAAAGGCAGATGAAGTGGAAGAGAGTAAAGAAAAATACACAGAAAAGGCATTGTCTGAAAGAGTGAGAAAGACGAAATCTCGGTACAAAATTTCCAGAATGCTGGCCGTCAACCTGTAAAGAGAACATGTTAAAACATCATTACTTTACAAGAACGTTCAAACACAAAAGTATTGTCATATTTGCTTCTTTCATGAGAAAAATATGTTTATCACGGAACAGTTACAAGTATTATTAGGAGCTGAGCGTGTGGCTATTGAAGAGTCAGATCTTCCGAAGGTGTTATGGTTTTATCAACCTAACCTATCCGACGAATTGACAATAGTCTGGTAATATTATGAAAAGTAAGAAAAGAAAAAAGAAGACGATGAAAACGCAAGGAAAGAACAGAAGAAGAAGAAGAAGAAGAAGAAGAAGAAGAAGAAGAAGAAGAAGAGGAGGAGGAGGAGGAGGTAGAGGAGAAAGAGGAGGAGGAGGAGGAAAGAAGAAGAAGAAGAAGAAGAAGAAGAAGAAGAAGAAGAAGAAGAAGAAGAACAAAAAACAAGAACAACAAGAACAAGAAGAACAAGAAGAATAAGAACAAAAACAAAAAAGAACAACAAGGAAAGCTAGAACAAGCACAAGAAGAGGCAGAGGACTACAATGGGAAGAGGAGAAACAGAGAGAGGAGGGTGTGGTGGGGAAGAAGAAGGAATAGGGAAGTTGCATTTTATGTTTTTAATTTGCTCGTGCTCTTAAATAAAATAGACAAGCGCGCACTGTCGATTTCAGCCAACATGTTTATGTAGGTTTGCAACAGTTGAAAGCCCTTCTTCGACCACAGAGCAGACATAAAACTGGATATGCCACAGGGCTTTTCTCTCTTCTTTCTTTTTGGTCCTGCCACTATAAAGGAATGTGTCTGTTGTTTTCCTGGGGGTTTTCTGTCCGCTTTCCAGTTTTTCGTTTGCGTGCGTGCTCCGGCGCACACAGACACACGCGCGCACGCGCACACACACACACACACACACACACACACACACCGCGCGCGCGCGCGCCGCACGCACGCACGCACGCACCGCACACACGCACAGAGAGAGAGAGAGAGAGAGAGAGAGAGAGAGAGAGAGAAATGGAACTCGAACTCCGACTCGAAGTCAAATTTATTGCGTAACACGAAAATGTTCATTTCAAGCCCCTAAGTTCAGGCTATTCTGCTTGCGTGTCTGAAATGCAGTGTACAGATAAACGTGATAACTGTAACACTGTTTTACAACTGCAGCCGTAAGTCGTCTTTCTGCCTCAGTGTCATGAGTGTTTATTCTTTCAATTAATGTCTCATCTTTTCTTTTAAGTTACGATAACTTTCACGTCTAAATAAAACATTACCTTTTGTTTCGTTTTCTCTTTTGCTCAAAGGACAGACTAAGTGTACTGGACTAATATCCTTTCTATAGCGGAGTTCATGAGTGAGAATTGGAGAAACCCCAAACCTAAATTGAATGTAGCAATCACTTATTTTTGCTCAAATTGAGAGAGAGAGAGAGAGAGAGAGAGAGAGAGAGAGAGAGAGAGAGAGAGAGAGAGAGAGAGAGAGAGAGAGTTTGTTTGGGAAAGCCTCTTCAGTAAGCAGTTCTTCCTTCATTATGATAACAACTGCGCAAAGATTAAAAAATAAAGTAACGCATGTGCGTGATGGGGGTGGCCCGTGGGTTAGGGCAACGGTAGCTCGAATAGTTGAAGAGAAACACGTCAAAGAGCAAGTACAAAACCCTTCGGCGGCAGCGTGTGGAAGCCCTCGAATTCTTTTTTGTGAATAGAATTATCTGTTATATCTGCCTGGTGTCGATTTTGGTCCCTTGGATGAGAACCCTTCAGTAGACCCAACACACTTGGCTTTCAAGGAAGAATCTGCGAACAGGGAAACATGAGAACACTGTATTCGTCATTTTTAAGTCTCTCGTGACTTAGGGAATGTTTATTATTTTATACATACATCTGTATGTGCACGTGTGTGCGTAGGTATACAATCATATCAGCACCGCTGATGGGAGGTTCCATAATCATAGAGAACATGACAGTCTTTATCCACGAGGCCAACATACACCGGGGCGACATATCATGTTAACATCAGACGAAACATGATGCCACAACTCATATCCTAAGTAACCAGTAGGATCTCCCAAAAATCCCTGCAGCGATGGACATACAGAGCAAAACTTTGAAGAGGGCAAACTTTGAATAGAGAAAAGTTAAAAGCCTGTATTCTTCCCCTTCAGCTCTCACGTAGCTCTGAACAGTGGCGTTTTCGGGGACAACACTGTTGCCTTCATGACAATGTCTCTCTATCTGTTGCGTTTGCAGATAGGGCGAAGGACAGGCCTGTCCACTTTCAGTATTCTACCATCTCCCCAAAGCATGCAGGTTTGAAAGAAATCTCCTGGTCGCCTCAATATGTTTCAGGTATAAGGGCCAGGTGAAAGCGTATCTTGACTGGGAGGAGCAGGCGATATCCAAGATTTTGCCAGCATGTGTAGAAACTTCAGAAAGTGGAATGATACACTTGTCCCTTTTGATATGTTTTGTTGGTGAACATTGACGTGGTGGGGCTGCACACACCAATACCGCCGTCCCTCCATTAGACAGGATGACAACACTTCAACATGACTTCATCGCACAGTTCCCGAGGCGCCACGGACCCAGCAAACAGTACTGGCAATTCTCTGTGCCATCTCTTACTTGTTTCGTTTTCAATACAAACTGTATCACCAAGTTTCTGGCACTGCCATGGGGACGTCTGTGGCTCCAAGCGAGGCCAGCTTCTTTAAGGACTGGTTGAAGCAAGCACTACATCATAAAGACCCTGTCTGCACAGAGAGAGAGAGAGAGAGAGAGAGAGAGAGAGAGAGAGAGAGAGAGAGAGAGAGAGAGAGAGAGAGAGAGAGAGATCTGAAAACTTTATTCATGGCATACGGCTTCTTCGGATGCAGACTGTCCTTCACAGTAAACGAAGGATGTTCTGTAAGTTCTTCGAATTCAGGCTGGTGGCAAATTTTCATCTATTAAAATGGTTTCGTCATTGCATAAGGTTTTATAGTTCTTTACGCCAAAGGTCAAAAGCCAGAGGATTGTCATTTCCATGAAATCGAATCTGACCACTTATGGTTTGGATGTTCACTGTCAATGTATGAAAAGGTTAAGATTGCGTGAAACGTATGAAATCTTACTGTTAATATAACTGAATGTTGGGTCACGATGTATAATCTGTACGATGATTTCTGTTGGGATGTAAGAGGCCTGAATGGTGATACCAATCCTAATCTTCTCAAACATTTAATTCAGAAACGTGAGCACTGCAGAGCAGGTAATGTCCTTAACTTTCGATAACCTAAAAAACAAAAGAAAAGAAGCTCTGCAGTTGATCTGATCTTATTTTAACATGTAAACATCCATAAATGATGCGTCTGTTGTGTACTGAATGAGCTATCTGGCCAGCAGAAGAGAACTGGAGTAAATAATAAAAATCAATGCATGAAAGATTCTGCTTCGAAAACTGAACATCAACGTGGGAAATTATCACTGGACATAGAACGAGGTTTTATCGCTTTGGTACAAAAAGAAAATCAACACTCCTCCATTCAGTATTTACAAGCGACTGCCAGTCCATCCCCCGACCCCAGCTCCAAATTCCATCCCCCACCTTTCAGTGAAATGACGACCACTGGTAAGTAAATGATCGCTTCTTACATTGCCGTACTTGACATGGTTTCCTTGAGTATTCACGTGCGGTCATTTCTGACTGTTATGTTTGCTGCTGCTTGCCCAACTGTTGGATGTTCAGGCCAGTCGCCGATGAAATGGGGTATTCTTAGGCCCTATATTCCTTGCCTGGATCATCCTTCTTTCACAATAAGAACACTTTTACATTCTGAGGGAGTGCTGCTGTGGTCTCGTCATCCTTTCTCTTCGGATATCTCTCCCTGTGATGTCTTCGTGATCCCTCACGGCCAGAAGTAACGACGATGAACACGATCTGACAGTCCCAACACAGCTGTCTGAGAGTTCATAAACCATCTTTTGCGACCTGCTACGCTACCAGTCTTGTGGACCTAGGGACTATAAGCTACCTTGAAGGATGACAAGGCCAGAGTACAGCACAGACAGTTCGTGTTGTCAACGATTTCCAGCATCTGAAACATTGTGGAGGTCGTCCAGAGATCAGGGCGTGAAGAACTACAGAAGACGGCCAAGCTGAAGTGTAGAGGTCCTCTGATTGGCACGCCAGTTTTTCACTGTTACCTGTTGTTTACTTACCCTGAGGCTCTTAATGGCATAGTCTGTTCACCTGCACGCACAATGTTTAATGGCATAGTCTGTTCACCTGCACGCACAATGTTTAATGGCATAGTCTGTTCACCTGCACGCACAATGTTTAATGGCATAGTCTGTTCACCTGCACGCACAATGTTTAATGGCATAGTCTGTTCACCTGCACGCACAATGTTTAATGGCATAGTCTGTTCACCTGCACGCACAATGTTTAATGGCATAGTCTGTTCACCTGCACGCACAATGTTTAATGGCATAGTCTGTTCACCTGCACGCACATGTTTAATGGCATAGTCTGTTCACCTGCACGCACAACGTTTAGTGGCTATCTGTTCACCTCACGCACAACGTTAGGATTTATTCTTTCACCGCATTCACCTGTCTTCAAATTCATCTAATGTAGAATTCATCTGATGTAGAATTCATCTAATGTAGGATTCATCTAACGTAGGATTCATCTAATGTAGAATTCATCTAATGTAGAATTCATCTAATGTAGAATTCATCTCACGTAGAACTCATCTAATGTAGAATTCGTCTAATGTAGAATTCATCTGATGTAGAATTCATCTCACGTAGAACTCATCTAATGTAGAATTCATCTAATGTAGAATTCATCTAATGTGGGTGGTCGAGCGTTCGTATGCTACCTTGTGAAACTGGGACCAGTCGAAATCAAGATGTTTTGTTTCTCCACACATACACACCCCTTCCCCTCCCCGACAATGTTTGTGGTGGAGTACAAATGAAATTGTTAGGATTTCACTGACTACCTATCGCTTATCATGCATTCATAATGTTTGTTTGTTTTTGTTGTTTTTTCCCTCTTTTTTTTGCATGTTGTGTGAACCTTTGCTACAGCAAAATCAAGGTCTGTTATATCTTTCTAGTCAAGGACATGATTTTCCAACGTACAATGAATATAGAATATCTCAGTATGACACAGAGATCAACAAAGGTAGATCACAGTAGTTCCATCAATCTATGGAGAGAAGAAAAGACGATACTGAACTGGAGACAAATGTCAAAAACAGGGTCATATAATTTCAAAAACTATTTTCACACAAACTTTATCACCGGTGGCTGAAGAATAAAGTGTGAAGTGGCTGAACAGTGGAAACAGCAAAAACAGGTCCCAAAATGTTTCCCCAGAGTTTGACTGTTTTAATGATGGTTATTGGAAGTGACAAACATGGCACCATGGACTTTTATTCATGACCAAGGCTGTATGACAAGGGTACACTCTACACCTCATGAACTTGCCCCGTCACCTCTTCCGCTCGCTCACAGTGCTGCGGATGCTGTTAGTCGTTGCCAACAAACAGCATGTGCGATGCTTTGACTTTGTCCTCTTTCAGGATGCCGTCTGCTCCCAGGGTCTATAAGGCTGAGAAATCAACAGGTCGCAGCAGATGGTTCATAGAACCAAGACCTACCTTTAAGGTCTTCCTTGGATAAGTTTCAAAGAGGGTCGAATCGTCTCTTCAAAGAGGGTAGGGTTTTAATTCTACCGTTTTCCAATTTGTTGAGCAAGGAGAGATGGAAGGTTACTTTCGTGTAGCAAAAAGAACGTTCACAACAAATTGTCAAGCAGTGAAGCGGGAGAGAGTAAGTTAGGGATATAGAGTGCTTTCTCGAATGATGAATGTTCACTTTGAGAAAAAAAAAAGGTGTGAGAGGGAGTGGTGGTGAATGGAGAGTGGAGGAGGGGTGGGAGGGATGGGTGGTATTGAGGAAGAGGCAGGGACGCAGTGGATACTCTGCACATTGTTTACAACATGTTTGAAATATTGTTTACGAAACTTTTATGAGATCTGCCACTAACTCTTTCCCTGACAGTTAAAAACACTCTTGTTTTTGTTACCGACATGCGCTCATTAAGACGCTTTCAGACTTGTTTACATCTTCCGTAATCATGCTCAAGAGAAGAGTGGGAAAGGAATGGGGGAGAGGGAAGATCCCTCCAGACACCCACCCCTCCCCGCTCCCTATCCCCCACCCGACCCTAACCCTCACCCTCACCCCCACCCCACTCCTCCACTCCTTATCTCATCTGCACTAGGCAGAAGTTGCGAGGTTCAGCTGAGAGCCAAAACAAATCGTGACGGGTTCACTGCCGCAGTGTTCATGTTCCTTTAATTAAAGCATCATGGAAGCCTTCTCCCCATCACCAGGTTCTTATTCTTCCATCGTTCAGGGGCAGACCAAAGCGGGATTCCAACAGGAACAGCACTTCTGCTTTCTTGCATTGCTGTGTCCGATCTAACAGCTCATTCCAGCTTCTCTCATACATGGCCACACCTTGCATTCGACTGTCTCAGTCACAGCGCCAGCCATTGCTAAAGAGCGGTGGATATCAGTTCAGTGTCACACCATTCACCACAGGAGGCTGCCAACTCGTCAAGCTTGGATGGGGCAAAAAGACTGAAATAAGAAGAGTGGGGATTCCGCGCAGGTAGTATTGTTCAACACTACAATGCACGGGGCTGAATGATTCCGGTCTGCTCTGTTTCTACCACAAAACAGTTCATAAAACATTAAACACACGCGCACGCATGCACACGCACACGCACACACACACACACACACACACACACACACACACACACACACACACATCTGCAATGGGTTGGAATTTTTTTTTCTCTAGTCCGAAAATGACAGCTGTAAAATACTGTCAATCCTTTTGTCTGCATCAATATTTGCCTCTCATTGTCCTGTTTTCTGTGTGCTCCCTATTAGAAAGCGCCGAGTATACAACGTTTCTTATGCTTTTCATTAGTTTTGTGGCTCCAGAAGAGATTGCAGGCATTCATACACACGCCCTCTGTTAACGATCTTAGCCAGTGTGAATTGTGATTTGTTGTGATGCATGGGAATGTTGCAGATATGATCAATGAGGTGCCACATTGGCTGCTCCCTGGGGGGGAATATGAGTGTCAATTGTCAGCATGCATGTTATTGTGGTCAGTAAGGCGTGGGTCACACTTGGAGTCATGGACACACACACGCGCGCGCGGCGCGCGCGCACAACACACACACACACACACACACACACACACACACACACACACACATACATACATCAACACACACACACACACACACACACACACACACACACACACACACACACACACACACCTCACACATACAAACACGCATACACATGCACACACATACACACACATACACACACAGATACACACACATACACACACATACACACACATACACATACACACATACACACACATTACACACACACACACAAACACTCACACACGTGTGTGTGTGTGTGTGTGTGTGTGTGTGTGTGTGTGTGTGTGTGTGTGTGTGTGTGTGTGTGTGTGTGTGTGTGATCGCGCGCGCGTGCGCGCGTGTACTATTTAAGAACTGATCCTAAATTTGTTCAAATAATGTACCCCTTTTTAGTTCTAGACCAACTACAAGTTTAATGTACGATGAAATGCATTTCGAACAAAATATTCTAAAGATGTACTATGCACAAGTGGGAAACACATTACGGCAAACCATTTAAGTTGAAATTCCAGTCCAGTTGGTATCTTTTTTGATTTATTGTGTTGCTTATATATATATATATATATATATATATATATATATATATATCTGACATGCTTGCTAGTAGGCCCCTATTTGAAATTAGTACTATTCTACAGAATTTAGATCCCATGAGTTGATACATTAATTAGGACTCCTAAAATACATTTCGTTCAGTTATATACTAATTGAATAGCCACAAACACTAATTCCACTCATACATATGCACCTTCATCCACAATCATTCCTCAGCTACCCAGCTCCCCACCCCAACCACCACCCCCG
>CM065716.1:25573081-25575581 GCA_033310375.1 Conus canariensis | reverse complement strand
AGATGCTACACGCAAACACACTCACAAGGGCAGAACGCACACAAAGCAGACACTCGCATCACACATTGCAACGTGGGTCCAGGAAGACGAAGTTACTATGAATGGTGTGGTGGGTCTGGAACAGGAAGGAGACTGAAGGTGAGGGGGATGTGGTTGGAATATGATGGTGTGGGTGGATCGGGAACGGGAGGGACTGAAGGTCAGGGGGACGTGGTTGGAATACGAATGGTGTGGTGGTCTCTGGAACGGAGGGAGACTGAAGGTCAGGGACGTGGAGGACGGCTGGGTGAAGGTTGCCCTTTGCTCAAAAGTTCAAAGCGTCTTGAAGAAGTGCAGCAAGCAGAACTGTATATCAGGAGGTTCCGGATATTGATTCCAATGGCGCGGGATTGGAGCGATTTCATATCATGAATGGTGCCTTGAACTAGCAGGGAAAAAACGGAAAGAAAGAAAAAAAAGAACACCCACCACGTTTCCTTTCTCAGTCAAATTACTATGAGGAGTTCAGCACAGAGAAAGAAGGCGTTTCTAATGACGTTTAAGATGACTTGGGTGTTGCTGCACGATTCGTGATGAATCAGCCAAATGTTGTACATGGAAAGGTCCAGAATGGCAGCAGAGCCAAATGTTGTACATGGAAAGGTCCAGAATGGCAGCAGAGCAAAATGTTGTACAGGAAAAGGTCCAGAATGGCAGCAGAGCCAAATGTTGTACATGGAAAGGTCCAGAATGGCAGCAGAGCCAAATGTTGTACAGGAAAAGGTCCAGAATGGCAGCAGAGCACAAATGTTGTACAGGAAAAGCAGTCCAGAATGGCAGCAGCAGCCAAATGTTGTAACAGGAAAAGGTCCAGAATGGCAGCAGAGCCAAATGTTGTACAGGAAAAGGTCCAGAATGGCAGCAGAGCCAAATGTTTGTACAGGAAAGGTCCAGAATGGCAGCAGAGCCAAATGTTGTACATGGAAAGGTCCAGAATGGCAGCAGAGCCAAATGTTGTACAGGAAAGGTCCAGAATGGCAGCAGAGCCAAATGTTGTACAGGAAAGGTCCGAATGCAAGGGCCAAGTTGTACTGGAAAGTCCAGAATGGCAGCAGAGCCAAATGTTGTACAGGAAAAGGTCCAGAATGGCAGCAGAGCCAAATGTTGTACAGGAAAAGGTCCAGAATGGCAGCAGAGCCAAATGTTGTACATGGAAAGGTCCAGAATGGAGCAGAGCCAAATGTTGTACAGGAAAGGTCCAGAATGGCAGCAGAGCCAAATGTTGTACAGGAAAAGGTCCAGAATGGAGCAGAGCCAAATGTGTACGAATAGAATACACAAATGTTGTACAGGAAAGGTCCAGAATGGCAGCAGAGCCAAATGTTGTACATGGAAAGGTCCAGAATGGCAGCAGAGCCAAATGTTGTACAGGAAAGGTCCAGAATGGCAGCAGAGCCAAATGTTGTACAGGAAAAGGTCCAGAATGGCAGCAGAGCCAAATGTTGTACATGGAAAGGTCCAGAATGGCAGCAGAGCCAAATGTTGTACAGGAAAAGGTCCAGAATGGCAGCAGAGCCAAATGTTGTACAGGAAAAGGTCCAGAATGGCAGCAGAGCCAAATGTTGTACAGGAAAAGGTCCAGAATGGCAGCAGAGCCAAATGTTGTACATGGAAAAGGTCCAGAATGGCAGCAGAGCCAAATGTTGTACAGGAAAGGTCCAGAATGGCAGCAGAGCCAAATGTTGTACATGGAAAGGTCCAGAATGGCAGCAGAGCCAAATGTTGTACAGGAAAAGGTCCAGAATGGCAGCAGAGCCAAATGTTGTACATGGAAAGGTCCAGAATGGCAGCAGAGCCAAATGTTGTACAGGAAAAGGTCCAGAATGGCAGCAGAGCCAAATGTTGTACAGGAAAGGTCCAGAATGGCAGCAGAGCCAAATGTTGTACAGGAAAAGGTCCAGAATGGCAGCAGAGCCAAATGTTGTACAGGAAAAGGTCCAGAATGGCAGCAGAGAGCCAAATGTTGTTACAGGAAAAGGTCCAGAATGGCAGCAGAGCCAAATGTTGTACAGGAAAAGGTCCAGAATGGCAGCAGAGCCAAATGTTGTACAGGAAAAGGTCCAGAATGGCAGCAGAGCCAAATGTTGTACAGGAAAAGGTCCAGAATGGCAGCAGAGCCAAATGTTGTACAGTGAAAAGGTCCAGAATGGCAGCAGAGCCAAATGTTGTACAGGAAAGGTCCAGAATGGCAGCAGAAGCCAAATGTTGTACAGGAAAAGGTCCAGAATGGCAGCAAGAGCCAAATGTTGTACAGGAAAAGGTCCAGAATGGCAGCAGAGCCAAATGTTGTACAGGAAAAGGTCCAGAATGGCAGCAGAGCCAAATGTTGTACAGGAAAAGGTCCAGAATGGCAGCAGAGCCAAATGTTGTACAGGAAAAGGTCCAGAATGGCAGCAGAGCCAAATGTTGTACAGGAAAAGGTCCAGAATGGCAGCAGAGCCAAATGTTGTACAGGAAAAGG
>CM065716.1:25563081-25568081 GCA_033310375.1 Conus canariensis | reverse complement strand
CACGCACGCACACACACACACACACACACACACACCACACACACACACACACACACACACACACACACACACACACGCATGCACGCACGCACGCACATCTTTCTTTCTTCTCTCTCTCTCTCTCTCTCTCTCTCTCTCTCTCTCTCTCACACACACACACACACACACACACACACACATACACACACACACACACACACATAACACACACACACACACGCACGCACGCACACACACACACACACACACACACACACACACACACACACACACACACACACACACACACACACACACACACACACACACACACACACACACACACATTCAAAGTTCAGTTTATAAAGAAAAAAATTACGTCTACATGAAATTTTTCCACAAGACTTAGCAATTGCTGAGAAAAAGTTGTGCCAGTATCAACACCAGTGAGCTGACGGTTATTGTTTCCATATTTTATTTCTACAGCCATTTTATTTAAATTTAGAAGACTCTGCTCACTGAATGAGAAAACAAAGCCGTTAAAACGACTTAGACGAAGACACACAAGTCAAAACACATCATCATCATCATCATCATCATCATCATCATCATCATCATCATCATCTCTCTCTCTCTCTCTCTCTCTCTCTCTCTCTCTCTCTCTCTCTCTCTCTCTCTCTCTCTCTCTCTCTCTCTGCTTTGCACGTTATGTTAACATAAAGTAAGCGCGGTTACGTCGAGAAGAAATGGAGAGTGCACAGACCAATAAAAGAAAAGCAGCTTCAGCATCTTAATCTCTGCATCACACGGAAGCGAAAAAAGCTGTGAGTGTTTGGGATCGAAAAGGTTCCTTTGCTTCATGTAAAACTAATGGGAGACCAGTGAGTTCTCCCTTGATTTCCAAAGTGTTCTGCCATGGAATCCTGAACTGAGAGACCAAAGTGTTCTCATTGTCCTCTAAACTGAGAGATCAAAGTGTTCTCCATGGTCCTTAAACTAAGAGACCAAAGTGTTCTCCATGGTCCTTTAAACTGAGAGACCAAAGTGTTCTCCATGGTCCTTTAAACTGAGAGACCAAGTGTTCTCCATGGTCCTTTAAACTGAGAGACCAAAGTGTTCTCCATGGTCCTTTAAACTGAGAGACCACAGTGTTCTCCATGGTCCTTTAAACTGAGAGACCAGAGTGTTCTCCATGGTCCTTTAAACTAAGAGACCAAAGTGTTCCTGGTCTTTAAACTGAGAGACCAGAGTGTTCTCCATGGTCCTTTAAACTGAGAGACCAGAGTGTTCCTGTGGTATTTAAACTGAGAGATCAAAGTGTTCTCCATGGTCCTTTAACTGAGAGACCAAAGTGTTCTCATGGTCCTTTAAACTGAGAGACCAAAGTGTTCTCCTGGTCCTTTAAACTGAGAGACCAAGTGTTCTCCATGGTCCTTTAAACTGAGAGACCAAAGTGTTCTCCATGGTCCTTTAAACTGAGAGACCAAGTGTTCTCATGGTCCTTTGAACTGAGAGATCAAAGTGTTCTCCATGGTCCTTTAAACTGAGAGACCAAAGTGTTCTCCGTGGTCCTTTGAACTGAGAGATCAAAGTGCTCTCCATGGTCCTTTAAACTGAGAGACCAGAGTGTTCCTGTGGTCCTCTAAACTGTACTATCAAAGTGTTCTGTCTGGTCTCTTGAACCAAAAGACCAAAGTAATTTCCTGGTACCCTGAACTGTAAATTAAAGAGTTCTCCCGGGTCCTCTGAACTGGGAGACCAAAGAGTTCTCATGGTCCTCTGAACTAGACACAAAACGTTCTGCACGGTCCTCTTAACTGGGAGACCAAAGAGTTCTCGTTGGTCCTCTGAACTAGAAACAAAGCGTTCTGCTGGTCCTCTTAACTGGGGACGAAGGTGTTTTGCCTGGTGCACTGGCATGGGGACCAAAGTATTCTCCGTGGTCCAAGACATGGGGATCTAAGTGTTCTCCGTGGTCCAAGACATGGGGACCAAAGTGTTCTCCGTGGTCCAAGACATGGGGACCAAAGTGTTCTCCGTGGTCCAAGACATTGGGACCAAAGTGTTCTCCGTGGTCCAAGACATGGGTGACCAAAGTGTTCTCCGTGGTCCAAGACATGGGTGACCAAAGCATTGGGAATAACAGAGTGAAACTAGTGCTAAGAATGACTGGTTCACACGACTTCTGAGAACAACTATGTAAAAGTAGTTTTCCGTCATACTGAAACTCAAATCAAAGCCTTCAATTAAGTTTGTGTGTGTTCTGACTCAAGAGTCTGATAAAGATTTTACCTTGGGAAATTTTCGGCCAGCTACTGCTGGTCTTCATCAGCCCCGACTGACTGGTGGTTGTGGTGGGTGTTGGTGTTCCCTGAGTTGTCCTCACTGATTGAGTGATGGGTGTTCAGCACCGACTTGTAAATGGGAGGCAGGTCATAGCCACAGTAGCTGGCCGAAAATTTCCCAAGGTAAAATCTTTATCAGGCTCTTGAGTCAGAACACACACAAATATGAACAACCCGGAGTCGGAAAGTGTCTTTGCTCAAATTCAATTAAGTTGGTAGGATCCCATATTGGAAAATACTGGAATGAGAAAAAGGCAGCATGGAGGTGGACGTAAAAACTGTTTGAAGATGGCGGGAGGGAGAGGGATTTGGGGGGGGGGGGGAATCCAGGTAAAGACCAAGGGCGGGGGCAGTGTTGTGTACTGCTCTGGTGGCAAGAACAGACAGTCCTCCAGGAACAGGTCATTGACACCCTGGCTTCATTTCCATGACTAGTCAATGCGTTGCTGATACACACAGCATTTCTTTTGTCCCACAGGAGTGCAGCTTTGACACTGAAGACAGACACGATTTGAAACATTACTTTGAAATAGACAGGTTGAGTCAGGCTGAGAAAAATTCGAAAGAAAATGAGATGTTGGACAGCAGTGAATTACAGTTACTTGTTCAACCATGTATGAGTGTGCGTGTACCTGTGTGCTGGTGATTGTCATGGTATTGATAGTGGTGTGTGTGGTGGTGGTGGTGGTGGTGGTGGTGGTGGTGTGTGTGTGTGTGTGTGTGTGTGTGTGTGTGTGTGTGTGTGTGTGTGTGTGTGTGTGTGTGTGTGTGTGTGTGTGTGTGTGTGTGTGTGTGTGAAACAAAGGGGTTTTTGCTAGGTAATTGTCCACATGCTTTTGACCAAGTAAACAGGTCATTTGTTGCAACTGACTCATTCTCCAGATCACCTTTGATGGCATCACTGTCTTATAGCTCCTTCCAGCTTTCTCGTACACAGCTACACCCGAGCTAGACCTGTGACAGCCTCAGCACTAACAGGGTACAGGGACAATCAACATTCAGTCGTTGAACTGTACCAGGGCCGAAAACTCCTACATGTATATTGCCTCTGCTTAGACTGGACACCACAACCCCCCCTCCCACCCCCACCCCCCACCCCCACCCCCCACCCCTGCCTGTAATTTGCAATGCACGTAACTGCTATTTACGTTATATTTTTTTCTCTCATATTATCAAAGTTATAGCTCGTTTAGCTGGATGAGTTTCCTTTTCTTTCTTTTTCGTTTAAACTGAACTGAGAGAGCTACCGACATCTATGCACAAACGCACCCGTCAATATTTGCATGTTCTTCACAACCTCCCAAGTATGTCCCTGTGATTACCAAAATACTCTCTGCAACACTAGCCAAAGACCAATCGAATTGTTCCGTAAGCTGGCTGTTTTGTCAGGGCAGGATCTGAGCACATGATGGGCGGGGGCTGATCACATAGCTGTGACCCCATGACCCCATGACCGAGTTCCAGACTTGTTACATGGGACAAGAGTCGAAGGACACTGCCATCTTGTTAATTATATCGTTATACAATTAGGTCCCGGAAAACCACGCGTTTCCTCGCCTTTGACTACGAGGTTTATGATGATAGTGAAAGAGGTGGACAGCTCCACTGCTGCTCCTGAGTAAAGAATTACCACACACTATTCTTCTCTCGTCCAAAGATCAGTCACTTTGAAGACATGAGGTCTGTCGTCTTATCATTCCATTGCTCTTCCACTGATTAGAACAGATAAAAAGTAAGAATGATATCAATCTCTCTCTCTCTCTCTCTCTCTCTCTCTCTCTCTCTCTCTCTCTCTCATTCTCTCTCTGTCTGTCTGTCTGTCTGTCTGTCTCTCTCTCTCTCTCTCTCTCTCTCTCTCTCTTTGTGACTGTGTGTGTGTTTGTCTCTCTCTCTCTCTCTCTCTCTCTCTCTCTCTCTCTCTCTCTCTCTCTCTTTGTGTGTGTGTGTGTGTGTGTGTGTGTGTGTGTGTGTGTGGTGTGGTCCTTAGTTTCTTTGTTCCTTAAATCACCCAGAGAAAATCCACAGCCCAGTCTCTAGCCACAAAAACCACCAACTCAAGCCAAGCTCTACCTTTCAAAACCCCTTTGTCCGACATAAATCAGCGAAACAGAATTCCGTTTGAAAAGTCTGAAAACTAAATGAGCAAATTCCGTGCCAGTCCGGAATCACGCAAGCATAAAACTCGCTTCACATTGAGCTTCTTGCTGTACGATAACACAGAAAAGCTTTCGGGCTACTCTCCCTTGGTGGAAAGGGATGAGTGGGACGGGGTGGGGATCCCTCATGCTTGGCTTGGCTGACGTGCTGATTGTGTTTGCAGCTGAAGCTCTGTCATTTCGTCTGTTTAAGGTCAGCAGGGGGAACACACGATCACGTTACCATCTCGTTGGAACTAAATGGACCAGCAAGACTGAACATGAACTGCCATGGACTGCGACCTGATGTTCAGTAGTTGGATAGATACTATGAATTTATAATCCATCCACCCCCTCCCTCCTCTGAATGGCTATACACCCCTATCCCCAGGGTATTATCTCTCAGACTCAGGGATGTGTGGAAGTGTAGGTGGTGAAGTAAAGATTTGCTATTAGTCAGTCACAGGTGCTTTGGATAAAGATCGCAACTGGACATCAACATGTCCCGAAATATGTGCAATAATTGATGAATGCCCCAGAT
>CM065716.1:25550581-25558081 GCA_033310375.1 Conus canariensis | reverse complement strand
GTGTGTGTGTGTGTCTGTGTGTGTGTCCGTGGTCAAAATGTGTTCCACTCGCTCCAGACAAAACTACTGGACCGATCTTTCTGAAAATGTGTAGGTATGTTCATTATGGGCCACGAATGATGCCCGTTACTAACGGCTGTAATGGTCTGTGACGGTTTTTCTTCTTTATGGAATATCTCAGAAAGTACTTGGCCCATCTTTCTGAAAATTTGTAGGTATGTTCACTATGGGTCATGGATGATGCCCGATGTTTTATTTGACCAGAATAGCCGTTACTATCGGTTATAGCGGCCCAAAACGGTTTTTCTTCTTTATGGAATATCTAAGAAAGTACTTGGCCGATTTATAAGCGGTTTGGATGATCTTGTGACAAACCGGAGCCTCTTTCCATATGTAAGTGATGTAACGCTAAAAATCGATTAAACAAGTTAAAAACCGTTATTTTGCCGTTATTTCTTATATATAGGTGGATTTTAATGAAATTTGGCATACTGAAAGGTTATCACACACAAATGGCACTTCTATATAGTGTTTCACAATTCGACTCTTAAAAACCGTTATTCTTGACATATTGTCCGATTTGGATGAAGTTCGGTATGTACATAGGCTTTAGCTCAGTGATGACTAAAATACCAGTTTCAAAAGTGTACATCGGTTATATAACCGTTAAAACCGTTATTTTGCCGTTATTTTTTACATATCGGTGGATTTTAATGAAATTTAGTATACAGAAAGGTTGTCACACACAAATGGCACTTCCATATAGTGTTTCAAAATCTGACCGTTAAAAACCGTTATTCTTGACATATTGTCCGATCCGTATGAAATTTGGTAGGTACATAGGCTTTAGCCCAGTGAGGACTAAAATACTAGTTTCAAAAGTGCACATCGGTTAAATAACCGTTAAAACCGTTATTTTGCCGTTATTTATCTCAGAAAGTACTTGGGCGATTTATAAGCGATTTGGAAAACTGGGAGGACGTTTATATGCTGTGCATCTTGTTCTCTTGTGTGTGTATCCACTATCTTATTTTCTTCATTCGCTCACCTTTCCTGGCATGCGCGCCCTCACGAACACACATACAAGAGCGTAGGCACGCACGGACGCACGTACACACACACACACACACACACACACACACACACACACACACACACACACACACACACACAACACACACACACACACACACACAGCGTTTGGGAAAACGTGAGAAGCAGACGATTTCTTCTTCATTATGATAATTCCCATTATGAGTTAGCAATGATTTCAAAATGATATGACGTGGATGGGGGATGGGGGTGGGGTGTTGGTTGTGGCACAAGGGAGTAGGATTGTTGGAAAAGAAAGTGCGTTAAAGAGCAAATATTAACACCCTTTGGCGACCTCATGGGAAGCCATCGAACTCTGTGCTGTGAACAGAATCATTTCTTGCGTCTGTCAAGTGTCGATTTTCGTCCCATGGGTGAGACCCCTCAGCAGACCCGGCCCAATTGGCTTTCCAGTGAGCAGACTACGAACACGAAAACATTACAATGCCATGTTCTTCACCTTAACGTACCTCGTAACCTCAGGTAGGGCTTCTCGAGGTTCTAGATGTACGCGGTTGCGCACACCTGTGTGCATACACGTACAATTAAAATTAACATACAATTAAACTTACAATTACAATTATCTCAGCACTGCTGACGGGAGGCGCAATACTCACAAAGAACACGAGTGTCTGCATTCACAGGGCCAACAGGCAACCAGGGAATATTGCATACTACCAACTGATAAACCATGATCCAACTACTCATACATTGCAAGCAACCCAGATACCCTCAGGGATGGACATATAGATCAAAACTGTCAAGCAGAGGAATCTGTGAATGCAGAAAAGTCAGAAACTTATATTTCAGAAACGTAAGATCTCTCTATTGATGGCCTTCGGACAATGTCTCTCTATTGACGGCCTTCGGACAATCTCTCTATTGATGGCCTTCGGACAAGGTCTCTCTGTTGATGGCCTTCGGACAAGGTCTCTCTGTTGATGGCCTTCGGACAATGTCTCTCTATTGATGGCCTTAGGACAATGTCTCTCTATTGATGGCCTACCGACAATGTCTCTCTATTGATGGCCTACGGACAATGTCTCTCTATCTGTTGCAGTCCCCTGAAGCCCACTGGGAGAAGTACAGCGAAGGACAGGCCTGTCCATTGTCAATATTCTACCGTTTCCCCAAGGGACATACGATTGAAAGAGGTCCCATGGTTGCCTTCAATATGTTTCGGGTACAAGGGTCTGGTGAAAATATATCTGAACTTCCAGACCGAGAGATATCCAAGATGCTGACAAAATGCTTAGAACTATTGAAAAAGTGAGGTAACACACTTGTCCCTTTTTGTAAAGTAAGTTTTGTTGCTGAGCATTGACGTGGCTGGCCTGCCTACATTACCTCCCCCGGTCTGCTCTAAGACAGAATGACATCACTTCATTGTACTGTCCCTCCCGAGGTCACTGCGACCCCTCAAATACTACTAACAATAATTCTCTATGCCAGTAAAAATTAATTGTACTATCCCTCCCGAGGTGACTGCGACCCCTCAAATACTACTGACAATTCTCCATGCCAGCAAACATTCATCGTACTATCCCTCCCGAGGTCACTCTGACCCCTCAATACTACTGACAATTCTCCATGCCAGCAAAATTCATCGTACTATCCCTCCCGAGGTCACTGTGACCCCTCAAATACTACTGACAGTTCTCCATGTCAGCAAAATTCATCGTACTATCCCTCCCGAGGTCACTGTGACCCCTCAAATACTACTGACAGTTCTCCATGTCAGCAAAAATTCATTTTGTTTTGGGGACAAACTGCATCACCAAGTTTCTTTCATTGCCATGGTGACGCCTGTGGCTCTTTCCGAGGTGCACGAAGCAAGAACTACAAACTCAGAGAGACAGACAGACAGACAGAGACAGAGACAGAGACAAAGAGAGACAGAGAGAGAGAGAGAGTTCTGGAAACTTTATTCATGATACCATACTCCTTTGGATGTAGACTGTCTCTCACAGTATACAAAGGATGTTCTCTAAGTTCTCCGCATTCAGACACGTGGCAAATTTGCATCAAATTCAAGGTAATGGTTCATTGCTTAAGGTTATATCATTCTTTACGCCATAGGTCAAATGCCAGAGTGTTGTAATTTCCACAAAATCGAATCTGACAGCTTACAGGTTTGGATATTTGTCACTGAGCTCTCTATTCGCTAACTTACATCTTTCGCTTGCTGTGAATATATTAAAGAGTTTAGAATGTCTGATACGTGCGGAAGCTAATGTCACTTTGGTTAAATACTTCCATGCTGGGCCATGTCACTTTGGTTAAATACTTCCATGCTGGGCCACAATGTACATTTGATACAGCCATGTCAAATGGCATGTAAGAAACCTGGAAGGTGGTCTCCATCCTGATCCGCTCGTACATTTAATCCAGAAACATGAGCACTGCAGAGCAGTTGATGTCAGAAGATCCACATCTACATAAAAAAAACAAGCAAACAAACAAACTGAAAACTCTGCAGTTGACTTGATCTTGCTCGAACATCTAAACGTTCATAAACCATCCACCCGGTGCATGATACATGAACTAACTGACCAGCAGACGAAACCTGCAGTGGAATGATCCAAATCAGTGCTCCCGATATTCCACTTCGGGCGGGGCCTACATCAAGGTGGGATAGGGAAGCTGGTTTTCTCGATTTGACACCCAAACCAATCAGCACTCCTCGTTTCGGGGTTTCATGGTGACTGACACTTCCACCCCACATTCCAACTCCCACCCACCTATCATCCATTCCACCCCCCCCCCCCCCCCCCCATCCCCGACCCAGCGAAAGTTTAGGGGAAGGAAGACCTCGGAAAAGCAACTGATTGCTTCCTCTAACGCAGCAATGGACGTGGTGGCCCTGAGTATTGAAATGCAGTCATTTCTGAGTGTTATACCAACTGCTGTTTACCCAAATTGTTGGAGGATTGGGGCTGTCGCTGAATAAAGTGTAAGATATTCCTGGGACTTCTATTACAAGTCTCGCTCCTACTTCACAACAAGAATACCTTTAGATTCTGGGGAGGTGCTGCCGTGGTCTCGTCATCCTTTCCTTTCGGATGTCTCTCCCTCTGATGTCTTCGTGTTCCCTCACGGCAGGGGGAAAGTACTGCTGTCTGAGAAGCGACGAACCATCTCTCATGATCTGCTGGTCTACCGGTCTTGTAGGCCGAGGGACCAGAAGCCACTGTGAAAGATGACAAGGCCAGAGCACAGACAGTTCATGTTGTCAACGATTTCAAACATCTGAGCCACTGTGAAATGGAAAGTGACATCATCCCAGTATCAGGGCGTGGCCAATGTAAAGTCTAAATGTCGCCTATTTGGTATGTCGATTCTTCATTGTTCGGCCACTCTTAACTTAACCCTGAGGGTTGCGATGTCTAACAGTCCACCTACTAGTGCCATGCTTAGGATTTCACTGCATTCAAGGGAGTTAACTATCCTTCATAATTCATTTCGTGTGGGTGGTCCAGCATTCTTTGGTTGAATGGTGAAACTGGGAGAGCCGAAGTCAAGGCCTGTTAAGTTTATCGTCCAAGTCTTGCAGTGGCTTAGTGTGTTCACCTACAAGAATAGTGGTTAAGAATGCATTGGCCACCTATCCCTTGTTAGTCATCCATCACATGCATGTAGTCGATGTTTCTTCCCAAGCATACAGTGAAACTTTAGGAATAGCCAAAATTAAGGCCTGTTGTGTGTTTCCCGTCAGCACCATAATTTCCGCGGTCAGTCGAACACAGAGCAGTTCAGGGCGATGAAGAAGTCAACAAGAGCTTGATCACAGCCGTTCCATCATTCCATGGAGAAATACGACGCTGAACAGGAGAAAAACAACATGTCAAACAGATTTACACAGTCTTGAAAAGTATCTGTACATATGTCGTTATCACTGTGTGCTAAAACAATGAGTTAGACATGGCTGAACTGTGAAACAAGCGAAGATGGCGTCTGCTAATGGTGGGGTATGGGAACAAGCGAAGATGGCGTCATGCAATGTGGGTATGGAGGAACAAGCGAAGATGGCGTCATCTAATGGTGGTGTATGGAGGAACAGCGAAGATGGCGTCATGCTAATGGTGGGGTATGGAGGAACAAGCGAAGATGGCGTCATGCTAATGGGGGTATGGAGAACAAGCGAAGATGGCGTCATGCTAATGGTGGGGTATGGGAACAAGCGAAGATGGCGTCATGCAAGGGTGGGGTATGGAGGAACAAGCGAAATGGCGTCATGCAATGGTGGTATGGAGGAACAAGCGAAGATGGCGTCATGCTAATGGTGGGGTATGGAGGAACAAGCGAAGATGGCGTCATGCTAATGGTGGGGTATGGAGGAACAAGCGAAGATGGCGTCATGCTAATGGTGGTGTATGGAGGAACAAGCGAAGATGGCGTCATGCTAATGGTGGGTATGGAGGAACAAGCGAGATGCGTCATGCTAATGGTGGGTATGGGGAACAAGCGAAGATGGCGTCATGCTAATGGTGGGGTATGGAGGAACAAGCGAAGATGGCGTCATGCTAATGGTGGGGTATGGAGGAACAAGCGAAGATGGCGTCATGCTAATGGTGGGGTATGGAGGAACAAGCGAAGATGGCGTCATGCTAATGGTGGGGTATGGAGGGGGTAGGAGGGGGTGGGAGGAGAAAGGGGTGGAGATGAGGAAGAGTCAGGAATGCAGCAGATAATCCATCCGCAAATTGTTTACACAATGTTTATGGTAGTGTTTACGAAGTGTTTATGATCACTGCCACTAACGACTTTCTCTTCCAATTAAACAAAACCTTCTTTTCCTGCATATTGTTTTCTTTTCCACAGCCGCTTGTTAAGCTGCCTTCAAGGCTCATTTTTATCTTCCGGAATCGTGCCCGAAAGCTGGAACGAGGATGCGAGAGAGGCAAGAACCCCTAGACCCCCCCCTCCCTCCCCTCTCTCCCACTCCTCCACTCCTTCCCTCACCGGCACTCGGCAGAAATGCTATGCGCTGCAGCTGAGAGCCAAAACAAATCGTGACGGGTTCACTGCCGCAGCGATCATGTTCCTTAAATGAAAGCATCATGGAAGCCTTCTCGCCGTTCCCAGCCCCTTTTTCTTCCATCGTTGAGAGGGACAGACCGAAGCAGGATTCTAACAGTAAAAAGTCGCTTCTGCTTTCTTGTCTTGCATGTGTGCCCCGATCTGACCGCTCGCTCCAGCTCCATTCCAGCATGCTCACACCCTCCCTGGTCAAGACAACCTCAATGGCAGGCCTGGCAGTTTACAAACAGCGATCGATCAATATGTGCTCTGCCTCAGACTGCTCACAAGAGAACACGCTGCCGACTCATGTTAAAGTACGAAAAGCGAGACAGGACCATTGGGTGGTCCTTCATAGTCAGTCATTGTTCAACGTTATAAAGCTCGGGACAGATTGGTTCCGCGTTGGCTTTATGTTAAGTAACACAGAATATGCCAATATATATATTTATCAACCTGTCTGTCTATCTGCACACACACACACACACACACACGCGCGCGCGCGCGCGCCGCCAGCGCCGCGCGCCACACACACACACACACACACACACACACACACACACACACACACACACACACACACACACACGCACACGATGTATATTTTTCTTCTCAAAGAAAAAAACAACCCCACTGGAGTGTGTATTCGGAGAGCAAATCGGAAAGAAAACTGTGCAAATACCAATGCCACACAGACGATTTTTTTTTAATATTCTTTTGGGGTTTTTTGTCTTTCCTCGTTTCTCGCACTCGCACGCACGCACACACCACACACACACACACACACACACACACACACACACACACACACACACACACACACACACACCCCACGCACGCACGACGCACGCACGCACGCACACACGCACGCACACACACACACTACACAGTCACACATGATTTTCACTTGATTTCACACACAAACACACGCACGCACACAAACACACCCCTAACCCCGCAAAGACATCCACACGCGCCCCCCCCCCCCCCCCCCAACTCTCCACACACATGCATACATACATATAGACAGATAGATAGATAGATAGATAGATAGATAGATAGATAGATAGATAGATAGATAGATAGATAGATAGATCATGCACTAGTTTTCCCCACTACTAAATTGTTCAAATGGAGAGAGAGAGAGAGAGAGAGAGAGAGAGAGAGAGAGAGAGAGACCGTGCGGACAAATACATGTACATAGAAACTAACACAGTCAGACGTAGAAAAATTTAGAGACAGACACGAACACGGAGATGTACTCTCTCTCTCTCTCTCTCTCTCTCTCTCTCTCTCTCTCTCTCTCCTCTCTCTCTCTCTCTCTCTCTCTCTCTCTGTGCGTGCGTGCGTGTGTATGTTCCGAATTCCGTAAGGGCTAAGGCCTAAATG
>CM065716.1:25518081-25528081 GCA_033310375.1 Conus canariensis | reverse complement strand
CACACTGTAAGCGTCTGCATTTTGAAAAAGTGCATAACTGACAAAAAAATAAGACTGTTCCAAAAGTGTCGCATGATGTCAGCGAAAGATCGCCAGACCACAGACATGTGACGAATGAATGACGTATGATCGTCAGAACAAAACATGCCATGATTGCTTTCCCAAGGTTTTCTGAGCCCTAACCATTCACTCATGAGCGGGTGGGAGTCGGAGTGGAAGGGGGTAGAAAGTGACCATCACCTAGCAACACCCGAACAGGTGACTGCTGATCTGGTTGGGGGCCAAAGCGATAAATCAGTTTTTGATAACTTTCCATGCTGGGCTTGACCATCGTCTGCATTCTGTACAGTCTTTTGAAAACTGTTTTTTTTTATTACTCTAGTGTATGAAGTGTACGAAAGGATCAGGGTGGGTACCACCATCTAGTAAGATTACATTCGACTTGGAGTTGCAGTAAGTGAACATCGTGACCCAGCATGGAACTAATTAATCAAAAATTCCTGACCCACACGTATCAGCCAGTCTTAACCTTTTCGTATATTCATATTAAGCCATAGCTCTAAAATCGCACACAGACAGCTCCGTGGCAAACGTCCAGATCATAAGTGGTCAGAGTCACTTCTATGGAAATGACATTTCTCTGGCATGTAACCTAGGGTGGTAAGAATGATGCAATCAATATCTCATCTTGTCATTGTTCAAAATTTACCACGAGCCTAAGGACCTTCAGAGCAGTCCTCGTGTACTGTGAGAATCCATCTGCTACGGTACATTATCCCACCTTAAGGAGCAGGATGCCATGAACAAAGTGTCTAGAACTCTTTCTCTGAGTTTGTAGACAGGCCTTTATACAGCAATGCTTGCTTCAGCCTGCTTTTAAAGAAGGTGACCACGCTTGGAACCACCGACATCCCCATGGCAGTGCCAGAAAGTTGGTGATACAGTTTTTCTTCTGCACAAAGCAAGTTGTTGATGGCAGAGAGAATCGCCAGTAGTATTTGTGGCGCCTCGGGGGAGACCTTACAATGAAGTCATGTTGAAGTGTTGTCCTCCTGTCTAAATGGAGGAATGGAGGTGCTGGTGTACGCAGCCCCACCATGTCTATGCTCAACAAAAAATAGGGTGTTTTTTTTTAAGTGTGTTATTCCTCTTTCCGATGTTTCTAAGCATTCTGGCAGAATCTTGGCTATAGTTTGGTCCAACAGTTTATATACATTTCCATCAGGCCCTTATACCTGAAGCGTATTGAGGCAACCAGGAGACTTCTTTCAATCTTACGCACTTTGCGACGATGGTACAATAGTGACAGAGGACAGGCCTGCCCTCCGCTGTCTCCCAGTGGGCTGCAGGGAACGGCAACAGACAGAGGGACATTGTCAGGTCTCCAGTGGGGTGCCCCCAACAGCCGTTATTCGGAGCGGACGTGAACTATGAAGAATATAGGTTTCTGACTTTTTCTCTGTGCATAGTTTGCCTCTTTGAAAGTTTTGATCTGTGTCTTCCTGCACGGATTTTGACGGGGGGAGGGGGGTGGGGATCTTATTGTTGCTTTCGCTAAATGAGTTGTAGGATCAAGTTTTATCTAATGGTAACATGTCATGTTCTCTAGTTCTATGTTGGCCTTGTGGCTGCAGACGACTGTGTTTGTCATCTCTCGTGTCAGCGGTGTTGATATAACTGCATATTCATGCGTACACCCGCGCGTACGCATGTATGTATGGAGACTCAGCAAACCTTACCTAAGATTACAAGAGACGTGAAGGTAAAACGTATGGGATTCTAGTGTTTCCCTGTTCACAGATCTTACTTGAAAGCCAAGAGGGCTGTGTCTACCGTAAGGTCTCATCCATGGGATGAAAATCGACTCCAGACAGACGTGACAAATGATTCTGTTAACAAACCAGAATGCGATGGCTTTCACGTGCTGACAGTGAAGGGGTCAATAGTGGTATTTTAACGCACAGGTCATATTTCTTTTAAGTGTTTGCTGAGTCATTATCATAATGGACGAGGAATTATTTACTGCTCATACATACTTTCCCCAATTTTGTGTGTGTGTGTGTGTGTGTGTGTGTGTGTGTGTGTGTGTGTGTGTGTGTGCGCTCGCGCGCGCGCGCGCGCGTGCGTGCGTGCGCGTGTGTGTGTGTGTGTGTGTGTGTGTGTGTCTGTCTGTGTATTTGTGCTTCTGCGTGCATGCATGCTTGCGTATATATATATATATATATATATATATTATATATATATATACACATGCATGTGTGTGTGTCTGTGTGTCTGTGTCTGTGTGTGTGAGCGCGTGGGTGGGTGCCAGAGCGCGCACACATTGGAAAAGAAAATGGAGACATTTAATGAAGCCAGAAAATTAGAAAGCGGACAGAAAAATCAAGTTCTATAACAAAAGACAGTTTTCGTAACGATGGTAGAACCAAGAAGAAAGAAGAACCGATAAAAGGTCGGTGGCATGTTCAGCTTTATGTCTCCTCTGTGGCCGACGGAGGGCTTCAAACTGATGCAAACTCGTAAACATGTTGCCTGAAGTCGACAATGCGTCTTATTTAAGAGCACGAGCAAATCATAAGCATAAAATGCAGTTGTTTCTCCTTCTACACCACCCCTGTTTTCTCTTTGTCTTCTTCCCCGTTGTTCCCCTCTTTTTTCTTCTTCCTGTGCATGTTTTTGTTTCTTCTTCTTCTTCTTCTTCTTCTTCTCTTCGACCCCTTCTCCTCCTCCTCTTCCCCCTCCTTCTTCTTCTTCTTCTCTTCGTTCTCCCATTTCTTCTTCTTCTTCTTCGTCTTCTTCTTCTTCTTCTTCCTCTTTCTTCTTCTTCTTCTTCTTCTTTCCCGTCTTTTCATCCCTCCTTTTCTTGTCTTTCTTTCGTTGTTGTTGTTTTTTTTTTTAAAGCATTGTCAGCTTACTGTTGGCACGTCAGAGAAGTAAAACTGGTATGACTGTTTAATAACCACACACTTAACTGCACCTTGTAGTTTGTGACTGTTCTGTCACAAGTATTTTCAGTTTCAAAGTGAGGTGACTGCAGGTGGAAACTGAAAAAAAGAAAAAAACAACTAAAAATAAACATTACCATTCCGCCGGACAAAAGAGACAAACAAATTAAGAGACAAAACAAGATGCGTTTGGACCTCTTTGGTCTTTTTTCATGAAGAACATTCAGGACAATGAAGAAAGAACAATCAGATGTTGTTGTCATGAGTTACGATTCAAAAGGGAGACAAGAGAGGAGAACCCTTCGCGAAAGACGTCATGGCAATAATGACGAGTTGCAAGCCTCCTTTTACTTATCGCTTTTAGATCTCTGTATTTTCGGGCAATGTAGTGCTATTGTCGATTTATTTAAAACATTTGGAAAATGAGCGTATGCGTAATTGTTCAGTTTTGGTTTCGGATCGATTGATAATGCGATTGGAATATTCGAGATTATGTTAGAATGTTCCCCAGGTCTCCCTAAGTTGCTAGTGCTTTACCGAAAGTTTGAGAATGTTGTAGAAGCTGATTGAATCGCATTTGCATAAGCTTGTCGCGATTTCATTGGTTGAGCTTACCGAAATGCAGAATGTTCTAGAAAAGAATGATCGAGTATGTTGGAGAATATTCTTTAGATAACATAGAAAAGGTTGAGACCTGTGCGACTGGGAGAGAAAGTAATGAGATTTGTTGAAGAGTTCTAGCCATTGTCGAGCACAGAAGTGTTCGAGTCTTCACTGAGTTTGAGTCTAGTCGATGAACAGCTGCCATGAATAGAATATTCGCTGCTGCATGGACAATTGAGTTCCTGTTCATGGACAATTGAGTTCCTGTACCTGAAGATCAATTGATTTTTGTTGTTGTTGTTGTTGTTGTTGTTGTTGTACCTATAATCTTCAACGTTTGTAAATAAAAGGATCCTCTTCGTTTCAACACCGCCTGGTGTATTTTGTCGTCTGCAAGCTGAACACCAAGTACTGGATCTACAACGAACTCTTACAAGCTACTGCGCTTACCTTGTACTGAGGAAGTCAGCGGTCTAGCGTGTAAACACCATGAAAGAGCCAGATGAAAAGAGATAGGCAGTGATACCGCTCGTACTGTTCAGAGCTGATGCTTTCTGTCCGTTCTACAGTGTCAAGGTCTGACCAGCGCGTCGGGCTAATGTGTAGGTCAGACATCTGTTAAGTCGTAGCCACGAGACCTTCTTGTTAAATTCTCTCATCTTAGTCATTAGTTCATTTATCCATCAGCTTTAAATCATGCGCAGTGTGGTCTCAAAACTTAGCAGAAGTGGTGTAGCGTATATGGACTAGTCTGCACGCAGTGACACCTCTAAAGAAACTGGCACTGAAACTGAAACTGCCGTGTCTGTTTACCTACAGGACTTTTGTTTGTTTGTTTGTTTGTTGTTTACTTGTTTGTTTGTTGCTTGTTTTCTGTTTGTTTGTATGTATGTTTGTTTGGGATTCACTTTCATAACCGTTCTTGCTTCCTTCAGCACAGGGCGATTTTCCCAATGTGATGACGGCCTTTAAAGGATCCTGTGCTGTCGGGTCTGACGACTGTGGCCCTGTGGATTTTAGCCCCGTAGATTTTATGCCCCGGTCATGATCTTCATGACTTTGGCATGGCACTGGTTGGAAAAAAGAACAAGGTTTAAGAAAGAGTAAAAACTCTTTTTTCCTTCATCGCCCATAAAAGGTCATGAATCATCACGAAGGGTGCTGAAGGCTCTCTCTCTCTCTCTCTCTCTCTCTCTCTCTCTGCGCTTATGTGGATACCGTCTTTTGTCAAAAATGCCGACTTCATGTCGAAATGACGCAGAATCGTTCTGTCGTATGCTCTTTCACGCAACACTGATAATCTGTTTTGGATTCCGGACTGTCCTGTCCCACCTCACTCTTCACACCTTGACCCAATGGCATAAATCGGTAGAGTTTCTTTGGATGAAAGGTCTGAAGCCAGCATATAGTAACCAACCAGTCTTTGTAAACTGTCGGAACCTTCGCGCAGTTGTGAATGAGGGAAGCTGGTCACTAGCCGTTGAATCGTGCACAGCACTACCAACAAGCAGAAGTGCTTTTTACTGTTTGTATTCTGTTTCAGTCTGTTCCTCAACGATGGAAAATAGAGGCCTAGGGATGGGGAGAAGGCTTCCATGATGCTTTAATTAAGGAGCATGATGATCGCTGCGGCAGTGAGCCATTGCCCGTCACGGTTTGTTTTGGCTCTCAACTGTACCACGCAACACTCCTGTCAAATGCAGATGAGGAAAGGAGTGGAGGAGCGGGAGGGGGGGGGGGGATGGGGATCCCTCATCCCCATCCCCATTACCCCTTTCTCCTTTAGGCACACTTCTGGCATTTGAAACCAATTCTGAAAGCGCCGTAACGAGCGCATTTAGGGCTAGATAAAAAAAAAAAAAAAGAGGGCTTTTATGAAAGGAAGACAAACAGAAAACTTTTTTAATCATCAGAAAAACGACGTTGTAAGCAAATATCACAAACAATGTGCAAATTACCAACTGTGTCAGCTGAAGAACTGACTCTTCTCCGCCCACCCATCCTCCCAACCCTCGCCATCCCCACCTGTACTGTCTTTATTCCCCACCACTATGTCCTCCCTCCCCTTCAACTTATTTCAGAGTTAATGTTCTTCATTAGGTGAAGGACGCTATCCGCCTTACTCTGCTCCCTTCCTCAACACCACTCAACAATGTCTTGATGAATACATTTCTAGAGCTGAAGGAAAAGAAGCCCTCTCGCTGAACAAATTGGAAGACTGGGAAATTGAACCCCTCCATCCGGGACGAAATGATCTGAACCTGCCTGCAATGTATTCCAGAAAGACTTGGGAGGATTCCCCGCTCTTTCAGACACAACAGCAGAAGGCACCCTGAGAGGGGTCAAAGTCAGAACACAACACACACACAGTTAATGTTGACAGCGTCTTCCAGGATCTGCAGCACTGTGAGGGCAAGAGGTGATGGGGCAAGTTCATGAGGTGTAGAGTTTAGCCTGTTGTACAGCCTCAGTCCTGAATGGAACTTAATGGCGCTATCTTCATCACTCTCATTAAACATCATTGAAATAAAACTTCGTATTCAGAGCAAATCGTTTTGGGACTCTTACTTTTATTTACGGTGGTTTTCCCTGCTCAGTAACTTTTCACGTCATCCCTTACCATATAGGTGGTAAACATTTGTGTAAAAAGAGTTTCTAAGATCGTGTGAACCTATTTTCAATATTTTTGTCCTATTCAACATCACATTTTATATGAATTGAAAGAACAGCTGTAGGTGGAATCTTTCAAAAAATATTTATAACTCTACTCCAACTCTTTTTTGCACGTCAGTTAGGCCTGATTCATGTAGCACTGAATGTGTGCATCGTTTATGAAGGTTTAGATCTTCGAGCAAAATCGAGTCAAATGCGGAGCATTCAGGTTTGTTTGTTTGTTTTCCTTCTTTTTTTGTTTGTGTTCTTTTCATGTAACTGGGGGAGGGGGTCTGGTATTAACTGCTGTACTGTGCTATGTTTTCTGGTTAACTATGTAAATGAATCAGAGTAGGTACCACCATCCAGCCAGCTTTCATCCCACTTGAAGTCGCTGTACTGACTGTACATCAGTGACCCAGCATGCAACTATTTTACCGAAAGATTCTTCAATTTTCGCATTTATCAGTCGCTCTTATACTTTTTGTATATTCACAGTAACCCCAAAAGCACGAACAGGGCTCCTTGGCAAGCATCCACATCATTAGTAGTCAGAGTCGATTTTATGGAAATAATGACCAGTGGCGGTAAGAATGGTAGAGCCTTATATAAAAATAAATGTGTCATCCTGTTTTTGATGAACATTTGCCGCGAGCCTGAAATCTAAGGACTCTCTGAACAGCCGTCGCATACTGTGAGAATTCATCTGCTTCGATCGAATGTCTGGCCCAAAGAAGCCGGCTGTCATGAATAAAGAGTTTCCAGGACTCTTTCTCTGAGTTTGCAGACAGGGCCTTTATCCAGTAGTGCTTGCTTCAGACAGCTCTTAGAGAATCTGGCCTCGCTTGAAGCCACGAATGTCCCCATGGCAGTGCCAGAAAGTTGGTGATACAGTTTGTATTGAAAACAAAACAAGATGTTGAAAGCATGGAGAATTGCCAGTAGCATTTGTGGCGTACGATGAAGTCATGTTGAAGTGTTGTCCTGTCTAAACGGAGGGAGGGCGGTGATTGGTGTATGCTGCCTCACCAAGCTTATGCTCAACAACAAGGCATGTCAAAAAGGGACAAGTGTCGTATTCTACTTTCTGATGTTCTTGAGCATTCTGGCAGAATCTGATATATTGCTTGGTCCGACAGTTTAGATACATTACCATCAGGCCCTTATACCCAAACCGTACTTTGGGGCAGTAGCAGAACATTAACAATGGATAGGAACTGTCCTTCATCGTCAGTCACTGGGCTTGCAGGGAACCGCAACAAGTAGTGGGACATCATCAGGTCTTCAATAGTGCCCCTAACACTACCTGTTCAGGGCTGCGGGAGAGGCGAAGGAGAAGAATATAGGTCTCTCATTTCTCTTCTCTGTTCATAGTTTGCTCCCTTGAAAGTTTTGATCTATGTGTTTTTCCCTGGGGGAAGGGGGGGAGGGGCGGGGCGGGGAATGAGTAAAGGACATTTTATTGATTTTTCTAGCTATATGAGTGGTTGCATCACGTTTCAAGTGATGGTAATATGTTATGTTCTCTAGTTGACTACTAGCGTGGTATATTCTGACAACTATGCTTGTCCTTTCTCATGTCAGCGATGCTGAAATAACTGTCTATTCATGCGTACACCCGCATACGCGCACACATGTATGAAGCCTCAACAAACCTTACCCGAGGTTACGAGAGACGTGAAGGTAAAAAACATAGCGTTCTAATGTTTCGCTGTTCGCAGATTGCTTACTTGAAAGCCAAGTGTGCTGGGTCTGTTGTAGGGTCTCATGTAGGGCACGAAAATCGACTCCAGGCAGACGTAACAAATGATTCTGTTAACAAAACAGAATGCGAATGCTTCCACATGCTGACAGTGAATGGGTTAATATCATATACTTAACGCTTTCTTCTTCAACAAATCCTCCCACCCCTCTACCCCCCATTCCTCATATACGTCACATTATTTTCAAATCTTCGCTAAGCTATTAGCTATTTAATGAAGGAGAAATTGTTTACTGCTCATGTTTTCCCCAGCTCTGAGAGAGAGAGGGGGGGGGGGCACCGTGTCTGTGTCTGAGTCAGTATGTGTGTGCTACTATGTGCGTGCTTGCGCACATGTGTGTGTGTGTGTGTTGTGTGTGTGTTTGCGCGCGCCGCACACACTCACACACACACACACACACACACACACACACACACACACACACACACACACACACACACACACACACACCACACACAAGGGAAGATACTGGAAGCAGATAACGAAGGCAGAAAATGAGAATGCGGATAGAAAAATAAATCTATTAAAACAAAAGACAGTGTTCTTAATCATGGCAGAACCAAAACAAAAAGGAAAGAACAAAAGATGAAAGCTGTGTGGCATGTTCAGTTTTATGTCTCCTCTGTGGCCAAAGAAGGGCTTTCAACTGATGCAGACTCGTAAACATGGGGCTGAAGTCGACAATACGTCTTATTTCAGAGCACGGGCAAATGATAAACATAAACTGCAGCTGCGCACGTCCTTCTTCTTCTACACCAGCCCTTCTCTTCCTCCCCCTCCCCACCCCACCCCACCCCTCGTCCTCGTCCTCTTTCTTTTCTTCCTGTGCTCGTTCTTGTTTCTTCATCATAATCATCATCTTCGTTTACTTCTTCTTCTCCTCCTCCTCCTCCTCCTCCTCCTTCTCCTCCTCTTCCCTCTTCCTCCTCATTCTCCTCCTCCTCCTTCTTCTTCTTCTTCTCTCTTCTTCTTCTTCTTCTTTTTAAACCTTACCAGATTACTGTCAGATCTTCGAGGAGATGTGACATACAACTGTTCAATAACCGTATGTTTAACTGCGTCTGGTACTTTGTTAGTGTTCTGTGACAAGGGTTTTTTTTCATGAAAGAGACAGACGAAAAGGAAAAGGAAGACACTTTTGTCTACTTTTTTTTAGCCACGTAGTGTTTTATATGTTACCTTCACTGACTGTTTCGGCCACCGAAGATACGAAAGTTGTTTTGTGTGTTCATTACAAGCTGTTTTCTCACCTTCTGAAACTTCCCTGTCAGTGATTTCTTCTTTCCTGTCTTCCTTTCTGACAGTGTCTGTCTTTTGCTTTTATCTTTCTTTATCGTCTTCCTTTGTCTGTCTTTGTAGCCCCGTCTCCTGTCTTTGTTCCAGAAGTCTTTTCTTTACTTGATGTTTATAACGTTTCAACATGGTTGTTGTTGTTGTTGTAGGAATCTGAAGACGAAGTAGTGAGACTACACGTACTATCCACATTGGGTATTTGTCCGTTCTGCAGCGTCCGTTGCCTGTACGACTTCTTATGCTTTGTTTGTTTGTTTGTTTTTGGTGTTGCATTTGATTTTTTGTAACATTCCTGTTTCTTTTGTATGTTTTGTGTTGTTTGTTTGTTTGTTTGTTTGTTTTTGATGTTGCATTTGTTTTTGTAACATTCCTGCTTCATTTGTGTGTCTAGCCGTGAAACAATGAAGTGAAACAGCTGGTGCCATCACCATGGCCTAACCTCACCTGCCTCAAAGATGTTGCCAGATTTCTTATCAGCATTGTAAAATCCATGTATATTCTTCGTAAATGGCTATGGTGTGTGTGTTGTCGTCGTTGTTGTTATTGTTGTTGTTGTTGTTGTTGTTGTTGTCGTTGTCGTTGTTGTTGCCGTTGTTGTCGTCGTTGTTGTCGTTGTCGTCGTTGCTGTTTTTGTCGTCGTCGTCGTTGTTGCTGCTGCTGTCGTCGTCGATGTTGCTGTTGTTGTTGGTGGTGGTGGTGGTGGTGTTGTCGTCGTCTTCGTCGTTGTTGTTGTCGTCGTCGTTG
>CM065716.1:25505581-25508081 GCA_033310375.1 Conus canariensis | reverse complement strand
GCCATGTAAACAAACACACATCGCTTCTTAACGGAAATCCATAAGGAATGCTATCCCCCCACCCCCACCCCCCACCCCCCACCCCCACTCTCCCCCCACCCCCCAATAAAAAAAAAACCCAACACCCTGTAGGAACAGAACGCATCAAGTGACACACAACAGAATGCTGTTTCCCCCCACCCCAACCTCCTCCCAAACACTTGATGGGGATGGAACGCCTCATAACAGAACACTATTCCTTCCCATCCCAAACACCCTGCACAGATGGAAGGCATCCAGCAGCATACAACAGAATTCTTTTTTCTTTTTTTTTTAAGCTCAAAAAACGAATATATTTTACAGGAATGGAACGCATAAAGTGGCGTACAAGAGAACACCGTTTGTTTGGTTTTTGTTTGTTTTTGTTTTTGGTTTGTTTTTTTGGTTTTTTTGTTGTTGTTTTTTTGGGGGAGGGGTTGTTGTTGTTGTTTTTTTTTTGTTTGTTTTTGTTTTTGTCAAACAAGCACCCTGCATGAACGGGACGCACTATGCATCGTATAGCCAGTCATCCATCACTGTGAGAGATGCACAAATCATTTGCTGTTTTAAGCCCAGCCGTTCATGGAGGTCGTGTTAGGGCTGCAAACATGTTCTAAAACAGAAATACGTACCAAAGTAATATTCCAGAATTCAAAATTCAAAAGCAACGTATGACTTAAGCCTGACAAACGGATCTGAAACCAAAGCCTGGCACTACTCACGTCTTACATGCTTGCAGCAAGGTCTGGTTTCCATGGAAACAGTGGTTAGTCGTGCGTGCCTGCTGCGTCCCCACATCGTCCAGCTAAAAACAAGTTTACCTGGTTGAGCATCTAAGATTTAACATGGACACCCACTTTGTGCGATATATCTTGGCGGGAGAGGTGGGATTTGGAGGTATATGTTGGGGGGGGGGGGGGGTGATGGAAGAGGAGAGGAAGTGAGTGTTGGTGTGTTGGGGAAGGGTCCAATGTAACAACCACAACACAACCACCAGAACGACAACATGTTAAAACGGGCGGCAAGGATGCTGTTTTCTCATAGGGGCAAGGCCGAGTCTCGAACTCACAACCCCCTGAATGCGAGATCGATACTCTGGTTTAACCACCCTTTGTTTTCCCAGCTCGGTGCGGTCGGCTTTCTCTGTCTGGTACAAGGAGGGGTGAAAACAGAGCAAAGAAGGGACGGGAGAAGGGGGGGGAGGAGGGGGGCAATAGGGGGGATGGATGGGTGAGGGCGAAGGACACCGTGCAAAGCAATCGGTTCTGGTTGCAGGGGTAACCTTAAAGCACCCGTGCGGAGTTTCTTCCAATCGTCTATCGCAGACATTTTCCTTACCAACCTCTGCATGCTTCTTGCCTACCTGTTCACATGCCATTTATCAACGTGTGTGATTTTTCCGTATGAACTGTTCACATTTTCTTTATTGGGGTATGCGAATTGTTCATCTACCTGTTTGCTTTTCCTGTGCAGGCTGTCTTCATCAGTCTATTTCTATTTTCCTGATCAACCTGTTCCCATTTTCTTTACCACTCTATTCGTATCGTTTTCTTTGCAGGTGGTTAACATTTCCCATAGCAGCCTGCCTGCATTTGTTCTTATCAGTCTATGCATATTTTTTTATCAACATTACTTTTTTCATTAACCTGTCTGCATTTTCCTCATTAGCCTATTTGCGTCAAAATTGTCATGACAGACCTGTTCGTGTGCATTTCACCGGCAAGTGCGTGCTTTCCTTGTCAGGCTGTTAACATTTCCTTTACGAGTCTGTCCAATCTGTTTGCATTTTCCTTCGCATCATGCTCGCATTAATTCATCACCTGTGTGCATATTCCTTCCAGTTATATTCACAGTTTCTTTATAATCTTGTTCCCATTTTCCTTATCACGTGTGCATTTTCCTTATCAGCTGTTTCATATTTTCCTTTTCAGATCGTTAGTGTTGTTTTTATCAACATGCTTACATTTTTCTTTGCATGTGGTTCGTTATCAGTCTGTTTCAATTCTCCTTCCCAGCCTGTTTGCATTTTCTTATAGCAGCATGGTCGCATTTTCCTAACCAGCCTGTCCGCATATCCCTCATTAGCATGTGTGCATTTAACTTATCGACGTTTTCGTATTTTCCTCATAAGTCTGTTCGCATTTGTCCTTATTACGACGCTCTGGTTCTCTTTTTCTGTTCGTTTGGGTCGTCCTTATCAATATACTCGCATTCTGGTAACATCCTGTTAACGTACCTTGTCTAGCCTGTTCCGGTTGTCCTCACCAGCATCATTCACATTTTCCTTACCAGTCTATCAGCATTTTCTTTTCCAGCCTGTACGGTTTGTCTTTTTCAGTTTGCTTGTTTTTCTTACTTACCTGTAAACATTTCCTTTATCAGCCTTTCCGAATTTTCAGTATTATCTGCTTACATTTCCCTTACCAACCTGTTCACGTTTTTCTTAATAGACTGTTCACATTTTTCCAACTACGTCTTTGAC
>CM065716.1:25495581-25500581 GCA_033310375.1 Conus canariensis | reverse complement strand
CAACACTAGAGCACCAACGGCAACACATTAAGATGGGCAGTGAACATGGCAAGTTTTACGGTAAAGAACGGGAGGTGGTGGGGACGCCAGCGGGATTTGAACTCGCAATACCTGACTGCGAACTCGGCGCTCTACCTTGAAGCCATCAATCACGATGGTGAAAGATCGTTATAATCTTCCTTCAACCTGCATCTGTCCGTCAGTCTGTCAACATCGAAAAGCCCCGGGTTTGATAATAATTTAGCTGTTTTCTGGCTTTATGGGTACACACAATGTGTCTTGTTATTAGTGTAGCCCTCATACGACTTCATGCTGTCAGCTTGGCTACAGACAACGTGAGCTGACAAACCCACCTATGCATATCTGGTCATCTCTATTATATACTTGTCTGTCTGTGTTTAAGGTCCGTGAGAGAGCAGGTCCGTTGCTCAGGTGTCTGTTCTTCAAGACCACGAGAGCGGAGAGGTGAAGATGCCATGCAGATCCAGCGTCTTCAACATTAGAACGTGGAGAAGGCAATGGCAATGGCCTCTCAGTCTCACCATCACCAGCTGCTGTCGTCGTTGAAAGATGTGGTGTATTTTCCTTGTGATAGGAGGTCACATTAGTGTCTTCACTGTGACTTTCTTCACACTAAATCTGACACTATTGTGTGGTTGTATCTATTTTTCCCCCTAGTTTTGGGAACTGGATCCGATGCCTCGTTGGTATGATCTCATTATGGGCAGTAGCTCATTGCCGTCGCTTTGCAGCTTCCTGAAGTTTGTCCGTCAGACCTGACAGTCTGATTCCTGCAAGGGTTTCCAGGATAGACAGTGCATCACACTGGAAAGCAACCTGTTTGCATCTTATCAGGTCAAGTACTAAGGCAGCAGCTTGCACATAGGTGTGAATCACTCCCGTATCTTTTAACACTGTCTCCCCGTTGATATGCTTGATCTATGTATGAGAAACTGATGTAGGGGTATGCAGATCTTTGAAGTCTTTGTCTTTCATTCCTGTCCGTGGTAGCCCAAAATAACATCTTAGGGATGTTAGTGTAGGTGGGTACACACTGCTAATTATTTCACTTTCATGAAAAAGCCTATGCGCTCAAGACAAGTTTTGGTCAGCAGGTTTATCTCATTCTTCATTGCATGATGGGACAGTCACTTGAATTTCTTTACCTTGACGGTCTTTTCAGCGGAAGGTTCTAGATTCCAGTTGCCTCTTCCGTGGTTTTAATGGTTGTTGATCTTATGGATCCTGTGTGACGATGCTGAGTTTTTCAACTTTATCCGAGGAAAGAATGTGTTATGCTTCCGAATACAGTATCTAACCATACTCGAGAAAAGACCTGACTATAGCCTAGTGGCTTCGCGTCACGTTCTACTTCATTCATGCTTAAATATTTCAGTTTTCATGGAATGGAAAGTTTTTCAGTGGTTTTTGTTTCCGAATAGATGATGTGGGATTCCCATATCTTGTTCTCGTTAAAGAGGCTGTCTCAAAAGTATGCATCCTTTCCTCTAGTTTCTCTGGCTATTTGTTTTGATGACAAAGGAGATGAGCGATTATTAAAATGTGGTTTTGTGTCTGGTGTGCTTAACTGATGCCCCTTAACATGATTTGCACTCTTTTCTCTCTTTGTTTTTCAGGTAAACACTCAGTTTATTATTATTATTATTATTATCATCATCATCATCATCATCATTATTATTATTATTATTAGCATCAAAGAGGCGATTTGTCTTCTAAATGAAGGTTGGTGGCTCAGATCGTAGCTGTAATTTTTTTTTAATGATGCACTGAGAAGAGTTTTCTGCAAAGTGGATTCAACTTTGGCAACATAAACCAGTGTCTCCAAGAATACCATTTGTCTTTCATCGGTTTCTGTTTTAAATATATTGCTCCTATGTTTCATTTGTCATCATTGTTCTGGCACACGTTCCAAATCCGTGCCCGTTTGTATCGCCCAATTTCAGAACCACGTCTCGGGCCAAGAAGATGCAGGATTCTTTTGTTTGTTTGATTTTTTTTTCTATTGTTTTTGGTTTTTGTTGTTTTTTATCCAGATGCCTTCATGTGGATATTGCTATCACCAGAAAGATTTATGGACTTCTGACGATTTATGTTTCTACTGGATAGAAATGTCTTTCGTGGCTAGAATAGATAATGTATAAAGCACGTTTTACCCCCTCTGTGGGCTGTTCAGCGAGCAAAAAAAAAAAGTGTGAACAAATGTCTTTGATTTGTTCTTTTTCTTTTTTTCTCTTTTTTTTTTTCTTTTTCGTATCATATATCTTTGATCGCCCTCTTTCTCTAGCTTCTCTTTTTTTCATCAGGGTTATCTTTCTTTACGGCTGTCATGGTGATGAAAGTAACACCATGCTTTCACTGGCATCTTCACGTTGTCGGTGGATTCTCACCGCCATTTTCCGAAAACTGCTGACGAAATGTCGCCAAAAGTCAAAGCCTGTGTGAAACCAGACAATATGATGTTTTCTGTTTGTTTGTTTGTTTGCCTGTTTGCTTGTCTGTTTGTTCGCATGCGTTTTCGTTTGTTTGTTTCTTTGGTTGTTTCTGTTTTACTGTTTTGTTTTGTTTTGTGTTTAACGGTTCCCTATATGCACAGTCATGCACGGTTTATCGTCGGGATCATCACCATAATTGTTATGATGATGATGATGATTGTTTATGGTCTGGTGATCAAATTGTTGTTGCTCTTATTGTTTCTGCTATTGCTGCTGTTATTATTGTTGCACTTGTTGTTTTTGCTGTTGTCGTTACTGCTGTTGTTGTTGCTGTTGTTGCTATTGCTGATGCTGTTGTTGTTGTTGTTGCGCTGTTGCTCCCATCGTTGTTGTTGCTGTTGTTGCTATTGCTTTTGTTGCTGTTGTTGATGCTCTCCTTGTTGCTGTTTCTGCTACTTTATTGCTACTCTTCTAACGTTGTTGCTGTTACTGCTGCTGTTATTGTCATTGTTTTTGCTGTTGTTGTTGTTGTTGTTGTTGTTTAATTTTTGTTGTTGTTGTTTATTTTGTCGCTACTTCTGCGACTGTTGTTACCTTTGTTATCGTTGCTGTTGCTTCTGTTGTTGCCGCTGCTGTTGCCATCGTTGCTATTATTCTTGCTGCCATTGTTGCCGTTGCTTTTGTTGTTGTTGCCGTCTTCGTCGTCATCGTTGATCTTGTTGTAACACTCACTCCTAAATAATTGCAATTTTATCAGCGGAAGGATTCTTTTTCTCGTGAATGTCCTTCTCTTCAGTTCAATCCCGCAAGGTAAAGCCAGCGAGCCATAAAAGTCTCTGTGTGTGTGTGTGTGTGTGTGTGTGTGTGTGTGTGTGTGTGTGTGTGTGTGTGTGTGTGTGTGTGAGTAAATGAGCCAAAGGTGAAGCTAAAATCTTATTTTCGGATTGTGCATTGAATCAGTGATATATCTGCTTTGTGTTCTTTTTTTTGTTGTTTGTTTGTTTGTTTTTTCAATTTTCTTAAAGCCATCTATAAAGAAGAAGAGCAAGAACAAGATATGTCAGTACATCTACCTAAAGTAAAGGTTATGTCAGAACATCTAACTAAAGATAAAAGTACAGTATATACACTATAAAGAAATTTACAAGATTAATATGGGAAAATACGATATACTCTTTCTCTTTTTCAACTCCCATGAATACTCTCTCTGTCGCTGTCTCTGTCTCTCTCTGTCTCTCTCTCTCTCTCTCTCTCTCTCTGTGTGTGTGTGTGTGTGTGTGTGTGTGTGTGTGTGTGTGTGTGTGTGTGTCTGTCTGTCTGTCTGTCTGTCTGTCTCAGTCTCTCTCTCTCTCTCTCTCTCTCTCTCTCTCTCTCTCTCTCTCTCTCTCTCTCCGCTTGCGCGCTTGTATGTAATCATAAGTTTGCAACATAATTATGGGCTCTATTTTCAGTCAAAACCATTTCCATGATAAACATTTTACTCCCTTTATCTGCTCACTGTGCATTATGAACATGTATGCCATGTCTGAGTGTCGGCCATCACACTGTGCGAACGGTCGTCTGCACAGTGGGTGTCGTGATCGTTTTTCGTCTCCCAGACAGGAAAGCTCTTCCTTTTTAGCGTGCATTCGCTCCCTTCCGGAGGAAAAGTCTCACAGACAAAAACTATTCACAGCATTCTTTATTTTGCAGAAAAAAAAAAAAGATCATGCGTTCGAATATCTTTGTGCTGTCTCCATTTTACTTCGTTTTCAAAGAAGTTAATGTTTTAAAACTTCATGCTCCCAACTCATATCCCTGAGTGAAACTCACACTCCTCTGGCTGAGGGGAGCCGGTTGTCATAGTATAGCGCAACCCATAGCTTTTCCTATACGTGTATTTTTTGCTTCGATTCAAAGTGCGTTTGTAAACAAGTTCCCTAGACACATCGCCGAGAGCTTAATGCATACTGTACACGGAACCTTGATTTATCGTCTCATCTAAGAGATCAGGACGTTAGTTCCTTACTGAGTCTGGACTGGCATAAAAGGTTTACACATTGAAATCTAGAATAGTTTAAGACTTATAGACTAAGAATTCTTCTGTCATATGCATCCGGAAACAAAAACCAAAATGCAAAATATTGCGACAGTTCAGATCTCACAGATCAAAGCTCGGTAGGAATTTGGACAGACGTCTGGAAATGTTGTTTTTTTTTAATAGCATTGACGCCGGTGTCGCTTGAAATCTGGGAACGTGATATCTGGGAAAGCTTCCCAGATATCACAGATTGTTTTGGGAATGCGTTCCCAAAATGTACTGTGATATCTGGGAAGGCCCGTGATATCTGGAAACGTGGTCTTTCAGAGCTCAGAGGGGCAGAAAGAAGACAAAAAAGAATGGATTTTCGAGATAAGGTAGGAAACAATTTATTTAGGTGCAATTGAGATCTTTGGCCTTCTTGTCACTTTTTTTTTTTTCGCACGCGTTCCCAGATTTACCGTGATATCTGGGAACGCGTTCCTAGATTTCACGATTGGAAGTTCAGGAAATCTGGGAACGCGTTC
>CM065716.1:25440581-25478081 GCA_033310375.1 Conus canariensis | reverse complement strand
ATCGTTGCTGTCTGTAAGCGTTACTTTTTCAAAATACACTACTACTATTATTGATACGCAATGTCATTCCATGCAAATGTTGATATTTGAAATTTTATAATGTACTCATGCAGTGTACGTGTTTGAGCCAGAGAGCTGCTCATTTAATCATACGTACGTTTTTTTTTCAGGGAAAGATGAGATGGATAGCAGATTTACTTTAATCTCTTTTCTTCCTGTTTTTTCTCCTTTTAAAACTTTTGTCACTTTTGTTTCCTCGCTTGTTTGTTTTATTTGTTTGTTTTGTTTGTTGTTGTTGTTGTTGTTGTTGTTGTTCTTCTTTTTTCTTCTTCTTCTTCTTCTTCTTCTTCTTCTTCTTCTTCTTCTTCTTGTTTGGCTTTCCCCACTCTATTTCTTGTTTATTCTTTGTACCATGTAACATTCGTGAATGTTTGAATCTCTCTCTCTCTCTCTCTCTCTCTCTCTCTCTCTCTCTCTCTCTCTCTCTCTCTCTCTCTCTGCTATCGACAACAACATTATTACCTGTTTCTGACTGACTTGAAATCGATATTGCATGAAAAGAATGTGAAATATGAACCTGTGCTTGTATACTGGAACATGACTGCCTCATGAATCACTGTTCATTCCTCCACAGTCAGTGCTAATGATACTTTGAGCGTTCATTCCTCCACAGTCAGTGCTAATGATACTTTGAGCGTTCATTCCTCCACAGTCAGTGCTAATGATACTTTGAGCGTTCATTCCTCCACAGTCAGTGCTAATGATACTTTGAGCGTTCATTCCTCCACAGTCAGTGCTAATGATACTTTGAGCGTTCATTCCTCCACAGTCAGTGCTAATGATACTTTGAGCGTTCATTTCTCCACAGTCAGTGCTAATGATACTTTGAGCGTTCATTCCTCCACAGTCAGTGCTAATGATACTTTGAGCGTTCATTCCTCCACAGTCAGTGCTAATGATACTTTGAGCGGGCGACTAATGTTTCTTATATTTGCACCACAGGGAGTGTGTGTGTGTGTGTGTGTGTGTGTGTGTGTGTGTGTGTGTGTGTGTGTGTGTGTGTGTGTGTGTTGTTGTTGTTGTTCTTCTTCTTCTTCCGTTTAACGTCTTCCCACATAAAGTGATTTAAGACGGTTTGTAGTGATAGGGTGTATGATGAAAGTAGTATGAGTGCGTGCAATCATTCGTGTGTGTGTGTGTGTGTGTGTGTGTGTGTGTGTGTGTGTGTGTGTGTGTGTGTGTGTGAGTGATTGTTTGTGTATGTGAGAGAGAGACAGAGAGAGAGAGAATATTGTGTGTATGTGTGTGTATGTGTGTAGGGGCCTGTGTGTGTGTGTGTGTGTGTGTGTGTGTGTGTGTGTGTGTGTGTGTGTGTGTGTGTCGTGTGTGTATGTATGTATGTGTGTGTGTGTGTGTGTGTGTGTGTGTGTGTATGTGTGTGTGTGTGTGTGTGTGTGTGTGGGGTTAATAGGTAAGTTTATGATATGATTTTAGAGTGCCACAGTTTTCAAAGAAATTATACAGTTATTTCACCGTGTCCAATGGAACTAGTTTTCTGTTCTTCAATAGTGTCTCTGCACTAGAGGTGTATCTGATGAAGTTGGAAGCAGTCCTTTGAATGGTGTCTTCATTTCAGCACATTTTCCAGTGTTGACGTGGTCATATTTTTCCAGTTTTTCAAGATGGCGGCTACAAGTGGCAACTGAAGAAGTGGCCTGCTGAAAATTTGTTAAATCTTTAAAAAAAATGACCAGGGTGTCAACAGGGAAAACCTGGACTCGGGGACCGTCAGCCTTGGCGACACTGATTTGGGGCTCCAACAGCCGTGATCTCAGGAAGTCTCTGAGGAAAGGCAGTCAACCAAGGCTGAAGGGAGCAGGGTGCTTCGTTGCCTTCAACGCAACGGCCTTCAGGTCCACCAGGCATCAGTGTTCATCTGATTCAACAGGACAATCTTCCAATTCCAGGCAAGTCACGCATGAAATTTCCGAGCTCAATACAACCATCCAAACCTTGTGCACTCGGAGTTCCGTATTGGAAGATCTAATAAAAAATCAAAGTGAACGGCGTGATCTGACACAAAGCAAAATGACGACAATGGCCAGTGTCAGCACGCAGACCGAACAGCATATCTACACCTCTTATGCTGAAGTCGTCAGCTCCGGGTTGTCCCCTTCACCCGTAGAGCAGCCCAAGAGAGGCCTTCAAAAAACGAAGACCACCAAAAACCGGAAAAACAACAGAAACGATTGTCTGGAGAAACCAGATATAGAACAACAAAGTGACGTCAGTGAACCACACGTCAAAGCAAACTTATCAGTACGTCAGGGCTCAAATTCGAAGAAGAAAGAGAAAAAATCAGAACCTGACCTCCCTAGTGTTTTGGTGTTGCAAGACTCGGTGATCAACAAAGTAAATGGCAAGCGACTTGGCGACTCGTACGGATTCAAAGCAGACCAACGCAAAACTAGCAGAATCAAAGATGTGAAGGAAACCTTCAACGCTGCACATCAAGGTCAAGAAGCACTAGTCATTCACTGTGGCATTAACGATCTAAAGCACTCACCTCCTACTAAATGCAGTGAAGATCTTACAAAGTGTGTCAGAAATATTACAAAAGAAAACCCTGGCCTCAAAGTAATTGTAAGTAAAGCAGCACCAGTCAAAGATCCTCAATTAAACATCAAGAGAGATCTCTTCAATGCGCTTGTTACGTCAGAGCTAAATGAAGACGCCAACATCAGTCTCATCAGCCATAACAACCTGCATCCAGACTCCTGGCATCTCCGTGACGGCCTGCACCCTACCAATCTCGGTGCCAGCGTCCTGGCCAGGAACATCGGCCGTCACATCAGGGGTCTGCTTTGGAAGAAACCCCGGAGAGCGGCGAGGCAATCACGGTATCAACCACCTCAGTTCTACGAGCCGTTTCTGGAGCGACCCTACTACAACCGCGCCTCTTGGAGTAACAGATTTAGTGTCTTATATGACTGGTGAAACAAGAACTTATAAATCTTCAGCATCCACTTCATCCTGGCTGTAATACCACCACTTGTGTAACAAACAAAGTATATGTAGTGTACTACTCTACACATGATTTAATTATCCATTTTGACACTGTAAATGTGAACAATTAGGTTAGATTTAGATCTAATCTCGAGATCTTTATTTTAGTTGGTTTAAAGAAAGTTAAATTTCCATGTTAAATAACGTTTCTTTTAAGGTTTTCCAGTGGAACTGTCGATCCATCTCAACTTGTCTTGATCAGCTAACTCAACACCTTGCCGAAGAAAAATATAATGTATTGGCTTTGCAGTCTCTCAATGTGAAGAGGAATAGGTTACCTAAACTCAGTGGCTACTATTTTCCACCCATCACTCAGCAAGGAGCCACAGAAGATAAAACCAACGTTGCTATTTACATAAAAGAAGGAGAGAAATATTACCCATGTACTAGTCCTGTTCCACCAGACTTACTAGATGCCTATTCCTGTGCAGTCAGGGTCCGATTAAACACAGACACCACATTCACTGTAGTGTCGATATACTTGCCTCGAGGGCCTAATGAGATAAATACCGAATGGCTTCGATCACTACACCTAAAATCAGATCAGAATAGCAAGTTCATAATAACTGGTGATTTTAATGCTCATTCGCCATTCTGGGATAAAGATTGTCAATTAATTACTAACAGTCGTTTCGTTGAGAACATTGTTGACTCGCCTTTATATCTTTTAAATGACGGGAGAATAACACGTGTTCCCGATAATCCCAATCACAAGCCCAGTGCAATAGATTTAACCTTAACATCTCTAGATCTAGCACCTGTATGTGACTGGCAGACCTTAAATGACACTCTGAACAGTGATCATATCCCCATTATCACCACTTTTAAATCTATAAGGCCTGAACCAAAAGACATGTCGCAAGAAAAAGTACCAAAATATAACTATAAATTAGCTAATTGGGACAGCTTCACAAACTTACTTAAATCCTTTAACGTCGACAAAAATGAATTCAACTACCTAACTGTTGATGAATTATATTGTAAATTTCAAAAAGCCATGCTATCAGCTGCAAATCAGTCAATACCCAGAATAAAACTAATCAAGCCAAACGTAAATAAACACACGGGGAATGTCTGGTGGAACGAAAATTGCGAACAAGCTAAAAAGGAGAAAAACGTAAAACTAAGAGCGTACTTACGAAGTAAAGGAGAAGAACGTAATTCAAAACTGCTTGAGAAAAAAAAGGCCAAAAATCATTTTAACAAAGTGACGGCACAAGCTAAACGACAATACTGGTCAAACTTGTGTAGAAATGAAGTAAATAGTTTCAAAGATTATCAAAAGGTGTGGGCAAATCTAAGAATTATGAAAAACGGAGTATCTTTACCAACATGTCCGATCAAGCTCCCTAACTCTGATTTCCCCTCCAACTCAGAGAAAGCTGAAGCATTCGCCAACATATTTTCAAAAAATAGCAGCACAGACAGTCTAACAGCAGAAAAGAAACAACACAGAGAGCAAGAAGAAAGAAAAGCCATCTACAACGACCCTGACCCTGTAATAGACCATTACCTGAATGTTCCCATAACATTACAAGAAGTGGAAGAATGTCTCAGTAATCTAGGAAATAAAAAGACATCAGTAGGCTTAGATGGCATTTCAAATGAAATGTTACATCACATCCCTCCGAATGTAAAACATTTCATATCCCTTTTTATTAAAAAATGTTGGAATGAGGGAAATCTGCCTTCCGTATGGAAACATTCTATAATTATTCCCATTCACAAACAGGGAAAACCTCGATCTGATATAAACAGCTACCGACCAATCGCCCTAACGTCTCATATGTGCAAACTGATGGAAAAAATTGTTCTAAACAGGTTAACATATTTTTGTAACAAACACCAAGTAATTCCAATTAACCAAGCTGGTTTTCAAAAAGGAAGATCATCAGTAGAACACTTAGTTAAACTAACGACTCAAGTTAAACAACAATTTGCGAGACGGAAAAACATCCTCGCAACTTTCTTTGATATAAAAAAAGCATATGAACAAGTATGGCACAAACGGCTCATGTATAAACTCAAAAACATTGGTATAAGTGGAACAATGTATAACTATATCGGAAATGAAATGAGGCAGGGAACAGTAAACGATAAACAATACCAAAATACCCAACTTGTTTACTGTTTAATGTATAACTATATCAAAGTTTTTTTGGAAAATAGAGTGATTCAAACAAGAATAGAGCATACATATTCTAGCACTAGATCATTAGAAATGGGAATTCCACAGGGATCAGTACTATCTCCGATTTTATTCAATATTTTAACTGCAGATATAACAAAAGGATTATCAAAAGATGTAATATTAGCACAATTCGCCGATGACTTATGTTTGTGGATGAAGGTCACTATGAAAAGAAAGACTCCATTAAGATCTGTCAATTACATAAAAATAAAATATCAACATGAACTAAACAAAATCAATGACTTTTTACATGAAAATGGACTTTCACTTTCAGCAGAAAAAACGAATTTAATGCTTTTTAACTCTGGACATGACCCTGAGAAACTTCCTCAATTTACTCTGAACGGGTCAGTACTACAATACGCTAGTTCTGTAAAATTTCTAGGCGTTTATCTAACTTCAAAGCTTTCATGGAATCTACATATTGAATACATTTTGAATAAAGCGAGGAAAAGTTTAAACTTTTTAAAAATCATAAGCAAACAAAAGTGGGGACAAGACAAAGATAGCTTAACATTACTATCTTCTGCGCTTGTGCGGTCTAGATTAATTTATGCCCAAGAAGTATTCTTTAGCGCCCCACAACACTTACTGAATAAACTACAAAGTATAGACTACAAATCGTATAAACTGGCACTTGGAGTTCCTATACATACATGTAACATGGGAACATACCATGAAATTGGAGTTTTGCCTCTCAATGAGTTTCGAAAAGCGTCTGCATCTAAATTTGTTTTAAAGAACTCTTCACAAAATACTTTTTGTGCTGAAGAAGTAACCTTAAATTCAGAAACAGATTTTGCAAAAAGAGCTAGAGGCATAAAATCAACTTTATCCATTCAGACATATACTTCTACTCTATTGAAAGAATCAAATATAAATCAAACTAAAATCGCCTCGAGCCCCTTCTGCACACCCATTCCCAAATGGGAACAAATCAAAGCTAGATTTGATACTAATTACACTGTACTAAGTAAAAACGATTCTCCAAACCTTCTTAAAAGCGATGTAAACTGTCATTTGGAAAATGTGTATAAAGATCACTTGAAAGTTTTTACGGATGGTTCAGTACTAGATGATCGTAACACTGGCGCAGCTTTTATCATACCAACCTTAAAAGTGGAGAAATTGTATCATCTTGGGAAAAACTTGTCGATTTTCACCGCAGAACTAGTAGCAATTCTAATGTCTCTAAAGTATATTCTAAATTCTTCCACTAAAAATTGTCAACTTCTACTTTGTAGTGATTCTAGATCAGCGCTTTCTGCTTTACAATCTCCAAATTCAAAGATTCGTAATGAGATAATTACGGAAATAAATTACGTAACGCATCTTTTATCAATGATGAGAGTCAATATTACTTTTTGTTGGGTGCCCTCTCACTGCGGCATTTCATCCAATGAGAGAGTTGACCAAGCTGCTCGAAGAGCAGCTCGCAACATTGAAGACACAACTTCATTCAGTATAGATTTGGATTTGTCAGAATGTTATGCACTGATAAATAAAGCATCAAACGACAGATTTAAACATTTATTGAAAAACACAGATTGTCTATATTATAAAAAGTGTGTTAAACCAAGCCCTGATATTAACCCTAAAACACAACTCAGAAAAATCCAAACTCCAATCTCCAGAGACGTAGAAAGCTTAATTCATCGCATGCGATTAAATTCACTTCGTACTAAATACTGCAAAAATGTCTCATGTATGTGTGGGGAACCTCTCAGTGTAAGTCATCTGTTATTGGACTGTGCAAGAACAAAAATAGTAGTGCAAAAGGAAGGTGCTGAAATTTTATCTGATGGATCGACTTCACTGAACTTGCCTTACATGTTGAATAACTACTTTTTCATGTGTTTAATTTGTTAACATTTATTACAAAGCCCAGTTGGAATATTCCTTTGAATTATAACTTAAATTCTATCAGAGAACCCCCCCCCCCCCCCCCCCAACACATTTGAACAAACACATGCTCATCTTAATCAAATTCAATCATTTGTATGATGCCGCTTACAAATAAGATACAACATAAGATTGTATTACATACACTCTTTAACTCCTCAACTATACGCTTAATTGAAGTGTGTGTGTGTGTGTGTGTGTGTGTGTGTGTGTGTGTGTGTGTGTGTGTGTGTGTGTGTGTGTGTGTGTTCTTTCATGATAATATGAATCATCACTGTGTCATTAATCAGTTTTCTATAATGTAATATTGTTTTTCTGTTGATATCCTTAGCACTTGAAGGGACAAGGGCTAGATGGGGAAAAAAAATCTTGTTGCTTACCTCTTACCCTTGGGAAAAAGATGACCAATCAAATCAATCAAACAATCTCTGCCTCAGCATCAGCATTTCAAACTGACCCAGACTTCTTTCCCCTCCTTCAGCCCACGATGCTCCCACACAACGTCGTTCCGTTCAGCCCCGCTCCCTCTGCCTCTTCTGCATCCTTCCACGCCCTCACCCTCCCCCCTCTCCCTCCCCTCTCCCTACCAACATCTCCCCTCCCCATCCAACATCCCCAATCCCTACCACCTGTACCACTGCCTCTGTCCAACACCACTTCCCTTCTCCCTCTCAAGGTACTTCATCCCTGCAGACTGCCACTTTACCAGTCTCCTGTCCCGATGTCTTAAGAGGCATCCCATGCCGCACCTGAAATTTGCAATTCAAAAGCACGATGCCAGCGTCAAGAGCATGAAAGCTCTTCAGCTGTCTCTCACCTTGGATGAAACTGGACATTACTAGTCATTCTTCAACGAGTTGGACATTGCCTACTCTGGCCACACTCACGAGTTCTCCTGAATAGGCAGCGGAGAGCTGACGGTTAGAATGTAGTTCCTGAAACGTTGACTTGGAGGAATGAACTGTTTTGAACATGGGTGGGGGGAAAGAGCACAGAGAGAGAGATACTTATGATACAAATACTTATAGTACAGATTACGTACCACAAAACTTTGGACAGACACTTTACAATCATGGGTTCTGCTGATTAGAGTACCATGACACAACTGAGAATTCCCATTGAAGATTCAACATCAACGTGAAGAACACAACGTGAACAACAGCGTGTTGAGCAGGCTGTCTCAGATAGAAATTACCAGTTCTCTACAATGATGTGAAATGGTGTAGCGTCATCCTCCTAATGAGCGGACTTTGCAGAGTCGGCGGTGAGTTTTGGATGAAACTCTAGTGTAAAACTGCTTATAACCGCGCTACTTGTATTTTTACACGCGCACACACACACGCACACACGCGCGCGCGCGCGCGCGCATACACACACACTTTGTTTTCATTTAATTTCCCTCTCTGGTTGTATCAAACCTATCTATCTCCCTGTGTTTGTAATAAACTGGTCGGTAACAGCCACAATATCTATCACGAAACATTTCTACTGTCGATGAAATTCACAGTGTGAGCTTTTGAGAAATTACAAAAGCATTGTCCTCTCCTTTACTGCTGATTTGGTGTCACAGTGCAAAATCAACTGTCTGAAATTGTACTTGTTTCAATTATTATATTAATGTTTTAGTTCACGATTGAAGTAAAAAAAAAAAATCAATTTCCCATAGCTAGCCAATGAAACGTTGCCTCACCTTCCTTTGTTTTGCGCTTGCTTTGCCCTTGCTTTGTCCTTGCTTTGCCCCTGCTTTGCCCTCTCTTTGCCATGTCCTCGCCCTTGCCTTTCCCTTTGCCTAGCGTTGGGGAGCCGGAATAGCTCAGTTGGTAGAGCGCCGGACTCGTAATCTTGGTGATCCTGGGGTTGCGGGTTCGAACCTCCGCCGGGGGCGTTTCGGTACAGGGGGATTTTTCCCTCGGAGTTAACATTGGTTCTGACTCCATTTCCCATACAGTCCTTCGAATGAAACTATAAACCGAGGTTCCGTGTGTGAACGCACGCATAACATCCTGCACACACGTAAAATCCCATCACCAACTTTCGGAAAAGTAGGCCAGTTTGGCCGTTGGTATGGATGCACCCTGCGTGAGAAATGGAAAGAATGAAGGAAGTAAGGAAAATGAGTGATCAATATTGAACGATACTGACTGGATGACACGGGAAACGACTGAATGAAGCGCCAGCTGGCAGCTCTTCAGTCGGCACTACCCAGGTAGGCAGCCCGTTGTGTAAACGAGTGTTGATTGTAAAGCGCTTAGAGCTTGGTCTCTAGCCGAGAATAGGCGTTATAAAAGTATTCATTATTATTATTATTATTATTATTATTATTATTATTATTATCTCACAAATTCAAAAGTGGTTGTAACGGCAGCACTAATGACGTCTTCACAACCTTTCTCAATCTGTGGTGGTTCTCTGCGGCCCTCTTAGAGTAAGTAAAGGACATGATGGTCTACTGTCTTGCACTGTCCTAGCTCTTGATAGCCAGTGGATGGACATGATAACTCGTTTTGTTATTTGGAATGAGAAGAAGGATGTCATTACAAAATGCCACTATTGTCTAACACTTAAACATCTCATAGTTTTTGTGGTAGAAGAATTTATCAACACATTCTATGGTGGTGCGCATCAAGGCTCTATGTCAGACTCCATCCCATGTGGTCAGATCTGGATGGGTGATTTCCAACACTCTGCACGGCCTCGGTCATTCTGTCTCCCAATGACTTGACTTCCTCCTTCCTCGCTGACCGGCCCCTGCAAGTCGGTCCCCGCCCCCCCCCCCCCCCCCTCCCCTCCATTCCAGTCACTGACTTCATGAGCAGTGTGGATGGCCTCGCTGTGGGCACTGGAGGAAGCGATAGTTATTCTGTGTCCAGCCCTGAAATTGGACAGGAACCGCGCGGCATCAGGTACAGCGGTGGTTGGCAGCTTCTTTCTCCCTGTCATTAACACTCGTTAAACTTTCTTTTTACTGGGGCAGATCAGTTTGCCCACGAGGAGGTATGTTTGTTTTCACCAGCACACAACGTCCAAGGTGGAAAGGGAGAAATAAGGTGCAACGTGACAGCAGAAGTGATCAACCGTCCCACTTATCTTCATTGTCCAGCACACAACGTCCAAGGTGGAAAGGGAGAAATAAGGTGCAACGTGACAGCAGAAGTGATCAACCGTCCCACTTATCTTCATTGTCCAGCACACAACGTCCAAGGTGGAAAGGGAGAAATAAGGTGCAACGTGACAGCAGAAGTGATCAACCGTCCCACTTATCTTCATTGTAAGGAACGGTCAACAAGCAATAAAGACTAGTTAGGCAGGGGTAACCCTGTTCCACATTCTCTGCCCTTAACCACAATCATCCCATATGTCTCCCAGCTCCCAACTTTCTGTATTAAAATCAATGAATCGCTTACACACACACACACACACACACACACACACACACACACACACACACATACATACATACACACGCACACGCACGCGCGCGCACCAATAACAAACGCGCAAACAAAACACACACACACCCGCGCGCGCGCGCGCGCGCGTGTACACACACAGAGACACCGCGCGCGCGCGCGCCACACACACACACACACACACACACACACACACACCGACAAATAAACATGACAAGCTAGTAGAACAACGCATCTAGCTGACTGAAAGTCGCACTAGTGTTTCTCTTTCTACCCCATGCTTCCCGTGCTGTCCTTTGTAATAAAACCACGAACTATCCGGATTCAAATCAGCAACTTCCGACAACAAAAACCGTGCGACTGTGTCATCTAGGTTCTACTGCATCACCCTGGCTGTTCATTTTATGCTTGGGAATGGTCACAAACCAAAATCTGTTCATTGAGATGTCTCAGACAGAATCCAGTGCCTAACAGCTTGAATGTTATGTTATGGCCTCTAATCAGGGGGTGGCAAAGGTGTTTGGCCGGCCACCACACCATTTGATAAACATCCTAATACCAGTGGCAAGAAAGCGTAGAAAAATCGTCGAATTGCGTAACTTGACATATCTATCAATACTATAAATAAAAGAGACAAATGAAAACCATTGCAAGGTGCAAAAAGTCTGTGTTTAATGCAGCTTCTTTGTACATCATCGCGATGAAAATAAAGTCTATGTTATTTTTAAGGGCTAGAGATCAGAAAGAATTCTCTCTGTCATTATACTCAACCATTGGTACCAGAAATAGTGACGTGATCTCATTGGCTGGTGAAGCGCTCCAAATGTTCACTCTCCTGCCGTGCGATATAACCAAGTGAAACAGTCAGATGATCATAATACAGGTACTGTTTCTAGTGTATTTGATTCTCTCAGAGAAGCTTATTTTACTGCACAGTTCATGCAAACTACGAAGCGAAGCCCTGGAGAAATGAATTGAGAGGAGACCTGACAAGTGCTGTCGTATCTGTTTTCACGTGTTGTTCTTTGCATTCTTCTTGCTTGTTTTCTTGCTTGTTCATGATGAACACACACTGATGATTCGTCAATATCTGCAGCAATATATATTACCATATCTGCATGTGCAATGGTTTAGAAACAAAAATCAGCACGACTGTTGCACACTACACAGATCGCTGACTCTGGCCACATGCTATTGTGTCACAATTTGAATGAAGACAGACACATATCAGAACCATGCACACAGCTGGAAAGATCAGACGGTAATTCCATCGTATTTAAACATGTAGAATGTATATAAACTACAGAAAAAGATTCAATGCCGTTAAGAGAACGACAATTTGTCCATTATAATGAACGTTGAAGAAACCTAAAGCTGTTAAGAACAGGTCAGGGGGAGAGAGATGAGGTGTGTGGGGGGGGGGGGGGGGGGGGTCAGAAGGGGGTAAAAATAATGTAGCCAACGTGCTTTCATCCTTTGACTAAAGAGAACCGTTTAGTTGTACCAGCATCTTTGAAGTTGGGCTTTCATCACAAAGAGGTATGAAGGCATCCCACCCCCCAGACTCCTTCCGCTGATGCCTGTGTCGCTAATGATGGAGAAGAGCTGAAATATGATTAGAGTCAACGGTCCACGTGCACAGACTGGTTTCATAAAGAATGAAGATTCATCATGTACAGTGATGAATGATAGCATAGAGACGGGGGGGAGGGGGGACAGGGAGGGAGAGAAAGAGGTTCTTGTAGAAGGAGAGAAGAGGGGGGAAAGAGAGAGAGAAAGAAAGAGAGAGAGGGGGGAGAGAGAGAGGAGAGAGAGAGAGAGAGAGAGGAAAGAGAGAAAGGGGGGAGAGAGAGGGGGAGGGAGGGAGAAAGAGAAGAGGGAAACACTGAGAGGGGAAAGGAGAGAGATAAAGAGAGGAAGGGCGAGAAAGAAGAAAATAGAGAAGAGAGAGACAGAGTCAAAGGAGTGAGGTGGAAAAATAGAGGGAAAGAGAGGGGCGAGAGAGAAAGGGGAAAACTTAGAAAAAGACAAGTGAGACGGAGGAGGGACAAGAGTATACGGGGAATAAATAGCATTGATTAAGATATGTATGTTGAAAGAAAACAAGATGGGAACAGACGGCGTGAAAGGTATTTGTCCGTTTCTCTCTCTCTCTCTCTCTCTCTCTCTCTCTCTCTCTCTCTCTCTCTCTCTCTCTCTCTCTCTCTCTCTCTCTCTCTCTGCATTTGAGACAAGTTTCAGGCTCAGACGCCTCTGTCCTTCTTCACCTCTTGATCTTCCCACACATCATCCTTCTTTCCATCCCCATCCTCGCCTCCCCCTGCCCCCTCCCATCCCCTCACCCCTTCCCTCCCATCCCCCTTCCACCTCCCCCTTCCGTTTCCACCTCAACACCCATCTTCTTTACCATGGCTCTACTCAACACCACTCCCCTTTTCCCTCTCAAGGTACTTCATCCCTGCAGACTGACACTTCGCCAGTCTCCTGTCCCGATGTCTTAAGAGACATCCCGTGCTGTACCTGAAATTTGCAATTCAAAAGCACGACGCCCGCGTCAAGAACATGCAAGCTCTTTGGCTGTCTCTCACCTAAAGCACTCGACATCACCAGTCGTTCTTCAGTGGGTTGGACATTGCCTAGTTTGGTCACACTCATGAGTTGCCCTCAACAGGCAGCAGGAAGCTGATAGTGAGACTGTAGTTCCTGAAAAGATGACTTGGAGGATGGAACTGGTCTCGGCCCAGGCGAGGAAAAAGAGCAGCGAGAGGTGCTGATGGTACAGATAAGGTACTACATCACTTTGGACTGATACTTCACACCAGCCATGGGTTCTGCTGATTAGTGTCAGTTTCAGTTTTGTCTAGGAGGCGTCACTGCGTGCAGATTAGTCCATATACGCTACACCACATCCGTTAATTTTGAGACCGCACTGCGCATGATTTTAAGCTGATGGATAAATGAATTAACAACTAAGATGAGAGAACTGAAGAAGAGGGTCTCGTGGCTACGATTAGCAGACGTCTGACCTACGCATTAGCCCAATGCGCTGGTCAGACCTTGAGTGCCTAACGTACATTGGTTGCCTTTTTTTTATGTGTGTGTAGTAAATGTACACATGTGTGTGTATGGATGTGTGGGCACGGAGCCATGTGTGTGCATGTGCGCATGTGTGTGTGTGTGTGTATGGTGTGTGTGTGTGTGTGTGTGTGTGTGTGTGTGTGTGTGTGTGTGTGTGTATGCGTGTGTGCACGCTTGTGTGTGTATGTGTGCACACACCAGTGTGCGTGTGTGTGTGTGTGTGTTGTCTGTGTGTGTGTGTGTGTGTGTGTATGTGTGTGTGTGTGTGTGTGTGTGTGTGTGTGTGTGTGTGTGTGTGTGTGTAACTGCATCTATGTGCGCGTGTGTGTGCGTGTGCAGAAGTGCGTGTGCATGAGTGTGTGTGTAATTTGTGGGTTTGTGTGAGCACACACACGTATCTGTATATATATATGTGTACATATATGTGTGTATATGTGTGTGTGTCTTTGTATGCGAGCGTGTAAGCATGTGCGTGTGTGAATGTGTGCGAATTTGTCTGACATATATGTGTGTATATGTGTGTGTGTATATGTGGGCGTGTAAGCATGTGCGTGTGTTAACGTGTGTGAATGTGTCTGACATACGCATTAGCCCAATGCGCATGTGCGTGTGTGTATGCATTTGTGCGTTCATGTGTATGCGTGTATGTGCGCACACGTGTGGGTGTGGACGTGCACCTGTCCGCATGTGTATATGTGTGTGCGTAGGAGCGAGCGGACGTACGCGCCCACGTTTGTGTGGTGGTGTGTGTGTTGTGTGTGTGTGTGTGTGTGTGTGTGTGTGTGTGTGTGTGTGTGTGTGTGTGTGTGTGTGTGTCTCAGTACAACCTTGAGTTAATCTGACAATAAATTGGTTTCTCTGTGTGTGTGTGTGTGTGTGTGTGTGTGTGTGTGTGTGTGTGTGTGTGTGTGTGTGTGTGTGTGTGTCTGTTTTGTGTGTGGTACGCGTGCGTGTGTGTGCGCGCGCGTGTGTGTGCATGCGTGTGTGTGTGTGTGTGTGTGTGTGTGTGTGTGTGTGTGTGTGTGTGTGTGTGCGTGTTTGTAGTGACTGCGTGCGTGAATGTTCAGAAGATGACCTAGGATCAAGAACAAAAACAAGACCATTAAATACAACATATACGTGCACGCGCGCATACACACACACACACACACACACACACACACACACACACACACACACACACACACACACACACACACACACACACACACACGCACCCAATAAGAACAACATGTGCTGATGGTACAGATGGTACCACATCACTTTGGACTGACACTTCACCAACCATAGGTTCTGCTGATTAGAGTACTGTGGTGCACCCAAAAGTACCAGTCGACAGCACCAAGCCAATTTGTCGAACGTAGACATCTTCTAACTACGCAACAAGTTGCCTCAAAAACAATGGCCAGAAATTACTGGCTCTCTGCAGTGACGTGAAATAGTGTTGCATCATTTTTCTGTCGATAGACATGAAGATGACTGTCCAGATGATTGGTAACGAACAGGATCGAAAATAATCATTAAAAAAAAGTATGGCGATCAGTACTCTTACTCTGGTCATCCACAAAAAAATGGATTAATACCAGCGTTTAGCCAACAGCTTTAGGAATTGAATAGTAGATCATATTAGATAGATTCGTATCGTGAGAAAGACTAGGAAAATTGGACAGGAATAGGGTCTTGGAAAGGAATGTGATCTAGTTTAGGATTAGAAATAATCATGCTTAATAGCATGCTTATACATAAATGCAAACCGATGTATTTTGGGTTCATTTCCTTGGGTGTATTTTAACAAACAGACACAGTACCCTGGCAAACACTCCTTTATGTTAATGATTCAATTCACAACTGAAGTAAAATTACACATTTCCATAGCAAAACATGAACATGATACTTTGCCATCGCTTGTTTTGCCTTGTTTTGCCCTTGTCTTCACCATGCCTAGACAGAATTTATCAAAACATTCTATGGTATGCATCAAAAGCTCTATGTCAGATTCCATCCCATGTGGTCATATCTGGAGGGACGATTCCAACAGAAAGCTGCCAAAAACTCTTTATGTTAATGTTTTAGTTTACGAGAGAAGTACCCAAAAAAAATCATTTTGCATAGCAAACCAGTTGAATGTTGCTTTGCCTTCCCTGGGTCTGCATTGATTTGCCCCTGCCTTGTCTTTCCCTTGCCTTGTCCTTGCCTTTGCCCTTCTCTTTGCCTAACCTTGAGTATCTCGCAAATTCAAAAGTAGTTGAATTGGCACCACTAATGGCGTCCTTACATCATTTCTCCGTCTGTGATGGTTCTCTACGGCGTCTTAGACCTAGTAAAGGATATGTTTGTTCGATCTCTTACGCTGTCCTACCTCTTGACAAAACCAGTGGATGGACAGATGATAACTCATTCTGTTATTTGGAATCAGAAAAAAAAAATGTCCTCACAGATCACCACTATTGTCTTATACTAAAACACATTACAGTTTTCAGTATCAGAATTCACCTTAACATTCTATGGTATGCATCAAGGCTCTATGTCATATTTCATCCCATGTGGTCAGATCTGGATGGGCGATTCAAACAGTCTGCACCAGCCTCCCTCATTCTTTCTCCCAATTCCTTGTCCTCCTCCTTCCTCCCTCACTGACCGCTGCTGCTGACAGCCCCCCCCCCCCCCCCCCACGCCTCCCCCCGCCCCCCCCCCCCCCCCCCCCTTTCTTTCTCCTCCACAGACGAGTCACTGATTTCATTAGCAGATGGGGTGGCTTGCAGTGGTCAGTGGAGGAAGTTGCAGTCACGCTGTGTCCAGCCCTAAAATTGGACAGGAAGCGCACGGCATCAGGCACAGCAGTGATTAGCGGTGTCTTTCTCCATGTCATTAAGACTCGTTAAGCATTCTCTAACCATGAGCGGATAAACTTGCCCCAGAGGAGAGGGCATATTTACTTTTGCTTGTCTACAGCATCCAAAGCTGAATGGGAGATGGAAGATCAAACTTGATAGCACAACCTATCTCAATTGACTGAAGAGTCAATGCTCAAAACCTGGTTAATCAGGGACAACCCTGTTCCATATTCTCTGCCCCTAACCCTGTCACATGTGCATCATTCTTCCAACCCTCTTCATCAACTCAATGAACGATTGCAACACACACACACGCGCGCGCACACACACACACACACACACACACACACACACACACACACACACACACACACACACACACACACACACACGTCCGCTCGCTCCTACGCACACATAAATGCACATACGTGCATGTGCACGTCCACATCCACACGCGTGCGCACATACACACATACACGTGAACGCACAAATGCATATACACACGCACATGCATACGTGCCCACATACAAAGACACACACATATACACACATATAGGTACACATATATATGCAGATACGTGTGTGTGCTCACACAAACACACAAATTACACACACACTCTCACACACACACACACACACACACACACACACACACACACACACATATATATATATATACACACACACACACGTGCACACGCACTTCTGCACACGCACACACACGAGCATATACATGCAGGCACACACGTGCACACACACACACACACACACATACACACACACACACACACACACACACACACACACACACACACACACACACGTGCGTGCACACATACACACACACACAGAAGCCCCCGCGCGTGCGCGCGCGCACACCACACACACACACACACACACACACACACACACACACACACACACCACACATACACACACACATGCGTACATGCACACACATGGGCCCGTGCCTACACATCGATGCACACACGTGTACATTCACTACACACACATACAAAAGATAAAAAGACAACCAATGGCAGGTAGGCACTCAAGGTCTGTCCAGCGCGTTGGGCTAATGCGTAGGTCAGACATCTCCTAAGTCGCAGCCACGAGACCCTCTTCTTCAGTTCTCTCATCATAGTTGTCAATTCATTTATCCATCAGCTTAAAATCATGTGTAGTGTGGTCTCAAAACTTAGTGGATGTGGTGTACCGTATTATGGACTACTCCGCACGCAGTGACGCCTCCTCGATGAAACTGAAACTGAAACTAAAACCGATTCAATTCACAACTTAAGTAAAATTACACATTTCCATAGCAAAACATGGACATGATACTTTGCCATCGCTTGTTTTGCCTTGTTTTGCCCTTGTCTTCTTCACCATGCCTAGACAGAATTTATCATAACATTCTATGGTATGCATCAAAGCTCTATGTCAGATTCCATCCTATGTGGTCATATCTGGAGGGGCGATTCCAACAGAAAGCTGCCAAAAACTCTTTATGTTAATGTTTTAGTTTACGAGAGAAGTACCCAAAAAAAATCATTTTGCATAGCAAACCAGTTGAATGTTGCTTTGCCTTCCCTGGGTCTGCATTGATTTGCCCCTGCCTTGTCTTTCCCTTGCCTTGTCCTTGCCTTTGCCCTTCTCTTTGCCTAACCTTGAGTATCTCGCAAATTCAAAAGTAGTTAAATTGGCACCACTTATGACATCCTTACATCATTTCTCCGTCTGTAATGGTTCTCTACGGCGTCTTAGATCTAGTAAAGGATATGTTTGTTCGATCTCTTACTCTGTCCTACCTCTTGACAAAACCAGTGGATGGACAGATGATAACTCATTCTGTTATTTGGAATCAGAAAAAAAAATGTCCTCACAGATCACCACTATTGTCTTATACTAAAACACATTACAGTTTTCAGTATCAGAATTCACCTTAACATTCTATGGTATGCATCAAGGCTCTATGTCATATTTCATCCCATGTGGTCAGATCTGGATGGGCGATTCCAACAGTCTGCACCAGCCTCCCTCATTCTTTCTCCCAATTCCTTGTCCTCCTCCTTCCTCCCTCACTGACCCGCTGCTGCTGACAGCCCCCCCCCCCCCCCCCCCGCCTCCTCCCCCCCCCCCCTTTCTTTCTCCTCCACAGACGAGTCACTGATTTCATTAGCAGATGGGGTGGCTTGCAGTGGTCAGTGGAGGAAGTTGCAGTCACGCTGTGTCCAGCCCTGAAATTGGACAGAAGCGAACGGCATCAGGCACAGCAGTGATTAGCGGTGTCTTCTCCCACGTCATTAAGACTCGTTAAGCATTCTCTAACCATGAGCGGATAAACTTGCCCCAGAGGAGAGGGCATATTTACTTTTGCTTGTCTACAGCATCCAAAGCTGAATGGGGATGAAAGATCAAACTTGATAGCACAACCTATCTCAATTGACTGAAGAGTCAATGCTCAAAACCTGGTTAATCAGGGACAACCTTGTTCCATATTCTCTGCCCCTAACCCTGTCCCATGTGCATCGTTCTTCCAACCCTCTTCATTCAACTCAATGAACGATTGCACACACACACACACACACACGCGCGCGCCACACACACACACACACACACACACACACACACACACACACACACACACACAGACACACACACACACACACACGCACACGTCCGCTAGCTCCTACGCACACATAAATGCACATACGTGCATGTGCACGTCCACATCCACACGCGTGCGCACATACACACATACACGTGAACGCACAAATGCATATACACACGCACATGCATACGCGCCCACATACAAAGACACACACATATACACACATATAGGTACACATATATATGCAGATACGTGTGTGTGCTCACACAAACACACAAATTACACACACACACACACACACACACACACACACACACACACACACACACGCACACACACACATACACACACACACACACACACACACACACACACACACACATACATACATACACACACACACGTGCACACGCACTTCTGCACACGCACACACACGAGCATATACATGCAGGCACACACGTGCACACACACACACACACACACACACACACACACACCACACACACACACGTGCGTGCACACATACACACACACACAAGCCCCCGTGCGTGTGCGCACACACACACAAACACACACACCACACACACACACACACACACACACACATACACACACACATGCGTACATGCACACACATGGGCCCGTGCCTACACATCGATGCACACACGTGTACATTCACTACACACACATACAAAAGATAAAAAGACAACCAATGTCAGGTAGGCACTCAAGGTCTGTCCAGCGCGTTGGGCTAATGCGTAGGTCAGACATCTCCTAAGTCGCAGCCACGAGACCCTCTTCTTCAGTTCTCTCATCATAGTTGTCAATTCATTTATCCATCAGCTTAAAATCATGTGTAGTGTGGTCTCAAATCTTAGCGGATGTGGTGTACCGTATATGGACTACTCCGCACGCAGTGACGCCTATTCGATGAAACTGAAACTGAAACTAAAACCGATTCAATTCACAACTTAAGTAAAATTACACATTTCCATAGCAAAACATGGACATGATACTTTGCCATCGCTTGTTTTGCCTTGTTTTGTCCTTGTCTTCTTCACCATGCCTAGACAGAATTTATCAAAACATTCTATGGTATGCATCAAAGCTCTATGTCAGATTCTATCCTATGTGGTCATATCTGGAGGGGCGATTCCAACAGAAAGCTGCCAAAAACTCTTTAGGTTAATGTTTTAGTTTACGAGAGAAGTACCCAAAAAAAATCATTTTGCATAGCAAACCAGTTGAATGTTGCTTTGCCTTCCCTGGGTCTGCATTGATTTGCCCCTGCCTTGTCTTTCCCTTGCCTTGTCCTTGCCTTTGCCCTTCTCTTTGCCTAACCTTGAGTATCTCGCAAATTCAAAAGTAGTTGAATTGGCACCACTTATGACATCCTTACATCATTTCTCCGTCTGTGATGGTTCTCTACGGCGTCTTAGATCTAGTAAAGGATATGTTTGTTCGATCTCTTACTCTGTCCTACCTCTTGATAACCAGTGGATGGACAGATGATAACTCATTCTGTTATTTGGAATCAGAAAAAAAAAATGTCCTCACAGATCACCACTATTGTCTTATACTAAAACACATTACAGTTTTCAGTATCAGAATTCACCTTAACATTCTATAGTATGCATCAAGGCTCTATGTCATATTTCATCCCATGTGGTCAGATCTGGATGGGCGATTCCAACAGTCTGCACCAGCCTCCCTCATTCTTTCTCCCAATTCCTTGTCCTCCTCCTTCCTCCCTCACTGACCGCTGCTGCTGACAGCCCCCCCCCCCCACGCCTCCCCCCCCCCCCCCCCCCCCCCCCCCTTTCTTTCTCCTCCACAGACGAGTCACTGATTTCATTAGCAGATGGGGTGGCTTGCAGTGGTCAGTGGAAGAAGTTGCAGTCACGCTGTGTCCAGCCCTGAAATTGGACAGGAAGCGAACGGCATCAGGCACAGCAGTGATTAGCGGTGTCTTTCTCCATGTCATTAAGACTCGTTAAACATTCTCTAACCATGAGCGGATAAACTTGCCCCAGAGGAGAGGGCATATTTACTTTTGCTTGTCTACAGCATCCAAAGCTGAATGGGAGATGGAAGATCAAACTTGATAGCACAACCTATCTCAATTGACTGAAGAGTCAATGCTCAAAACCTGGTTAATCAGGGACAACCCTGTTCCATATTCTCTGCCCCTAACCCTGTCCCATGTGCCTTGTTCTTCCAACCCTCTTCATTCAACTCAATGAACGATTGCACACACACACACACACACACACACACACAACACACACACACACACACACACACACGCACGCACGCACGCACGCACGCATGCACACACGCACCCACACGCACACACATACAAACGCACAAACGTGCGCAAACACACACACACATACACATACACACAGGCATACATGTGTGTGTGTGTGTGTGTGTGTGTGTGTGTGTGTGTGTGTGTGTGTGTGTGTGTGTGTGTGTGTTGGAACAAAGACAGAGACAGAGAGACAGCCATCCAATTGAGGAAAACAGGGAAGTATATTTTTTTCCCAATGTTTTGACACTACAGTTGCACGTGTGCGAGGGTATGTGGAAGAGAGAGAGAGAGAGAGAGAGAGAGAGAGAGAGAGAGAGAGAGAGAGAGAGAGACAGAGACAGAGACGAGCAGAGACATAGAGAGACAGAGACAGAGAGAGAATAGGTTTGATCTCACTCTTGTGCGATATTGAAGATGATCAGTCAAAAGTAACTGCAGTTTATAACATCTTCGTCAGTTTTTCTCAGCTCGAATCGACTGGCATCTGTTTTTCGTTTTCTGCCTCAGTTATCCGCAACTTACCGTCAACCTCCGTTCACCTGCCTACCTTTCCATCAGCTACACCACACACACACACACACACACACACACACACACACACCACACACACACACACCATCACCCACACACACACACACACACACACACACACACACACACGCACACACACACACACACACACACACACACTCATTCACTCACTCACACACACACACACACACACACACACACACACACACACACACACACACATAAACACACACAAACACTCATTCACTCACTCACACACACACACACACACACACACACACACACACACACACACACACACACCACACACACACACACACACACACACACACACACACACACAGCAGAGAGAGAGAGAGAGAGTAAACGTAGAAGCCGAAAGGCATCTACCTAATGGCAGAAGCTTCTGTGTTTCTCTTTCTGCCTCGTGCATCCTGTGCTGTTCTTTGTGATAAAAGCAGAGCTATCGGCTCCTCTCAGCGTGATCCTGATACCACAAAGGCACGTGATACACGGAAGACCAAACTCAAAACGGCAACATAGGCAAAGAAAAACCATTTGACTACGTCTTCCACATACTACGTTATTATCCTGACAGTTCGTTTTTGTTCAAACATAAAAACATGGTCACAACCCGAATTCTGTTCTTTGATATATCTGCAGACATCAAAGGTAATAATATCGTGTGCTTAAGATCTTACATACTATGTTACAGCCTCTATGCAGGGAGTGGAAAATGTGCAAGGCCATTACACCATTTGATAAACATCCAATTGCTTCTCCTGCTAATTGCAAGAAAGAGTAGAGAATTTGCTGAATTACGTAACTCAACATATATCTTACATATCTTTATCTATAGATACAAGTGAGAAATGAAAAACATGGCAAAAGTGAAATTCAGCTTCTGTCTACTTCATCACTGGTACAGAAATGATCAATGTTGTTTCTAAGGGCTAGCAATCCAAAAAAAATTCTCTGTGATTACGTTCACCGATTATGTTTCCCATAGTCACGTGACCTGATAGGCTGGTAAATCACTCGAATGTTTCACTTTCATCGCATGATACCGAAAACAGTCTGACGATCGAAGCTGATTCTTTCTGAAAGCATATTACTACCAGTTCGTGTGAATAAGACGTTCCGGTTGAAATGGATAAGAGAACTTGTTACAAAGTTAGTGTTTCCCCGATCTCTTCTGTTGTATTTAAGGTATTCATTGTGTTTCCGTTCTTTTTTTGCTTTTATTGTTGGTTGTTTTGTTTTGTTTTTTGTTTTTTTTTTTTTTTTTTATTTTTTGGCTTCATCAATCACACATTATAACTGGTCAATTCGTGCAAAACATCTATCAATACTTAAGCCTATCCATGTTCAAAGTTTTCGAAACAAAAACAGTGGGACTATTACAAACTACTCCAGTCACTGATTCTGCCTGCATGTTATTTTGTTAGAATACGATTGAAGATAGATACTGTCGGGCGCAACTGAAGTGATCTGATGCAAAAGAAAATTATAGTCCACGACCACTAAATAAAAACGACTGTTTTGTTCAGAATAGTGAACGTAGAAGAAAGCTACTGCTGTTAAGACAAGATGGGACAGGGAAGAGTGGAGGGGGGGGGGGGATGTCAGGGGGAGGCAAAATGAATGTAGCCAATGAGCTTTCTTCGACTGACTAAAGAGAACAAACAGTATGGTTGTGTTCGTATCGTTGAAGTTGGGTGTTCATTACAAAGGGGTATGAAAGCATCCCACTCCAAGCTCTTTCTGCTGGTGCAAATGGTGGAGGAAAGCTGGAATAGAATTGGAGGCAGCTGTTTACGTACACAGACTGGTTTCATAAAGATATATGCTTGCGTGCGTGCGTGCGTGCGTACCTACGTACGTACACCCGTACATACATACATACATACGTACATACGTACATACCTACATAGACAGATAGATAAGTTCCTCATAGACCAAAACAACTCTCATTTGACGGCTCTGTGAACTCCACTCTAGAGGAACTGATAACGCACTCACTGGAGAAGATGGATTGTCTAGTGCCCACTTTACCAGGAATGACTATTGTGTGCAGATATCTAACAACGTTTCCTCCAAATCAACTCTGCATCTGGAAAGTAAGAGCATCTGGTTCCAGACTTTATTATAGTTTCTACTCCTGCACGTTCTGCATCAACCTGTAAGCCCTTGGAGCTTGAGGATCAGACTCAGTATCAAATGTGTATGTGTGTGTGTGTGTGTGTGTGTGTGTGTGTGTGTGTGTCTGTCTGTCTGTCTGTCTGTCTGTCTGTCTGTCTGTCTGTCTGTCTGTCTGTTGGTCGATCGCTCAGTCTGCGTCAGCAAGCATGTGTGTGACTATCTCTGTGTGCGTCTGTGTGTCTGTGTAAAAAAAAAAAAGCAAACTGTCCACTCATTTCTTTTTACCTGCATTGTTTTACTTTTACCTTCTGTTCAAGATTGATTAGAACTTGCACAATAAAGATCACGTGCTCCAAAGATGTAAAATATCCGTCATTAATCTGAGTATACATAGAGACAACAAATAAGAGTAATCTAATGAACGGTAAAGCGAACGGTGAGCAAATCTATTAAACTGAAAATGACTTGACAAAATGATTATTCATCTCTCTCTCTCTCTCTCTCTCTCTCTCTCTCTCTCTCTCTCTCTCTCTCTCTCTCTCTCTCTCAGCAGACAGCACTTCAGACAACTGTCAGTCTTTGACTCTGCTGGTACCTCCGTCTGCAGCACACGATGCTCCCAGACAACTTCCTTCTATCCAACCTGTCCCCCAACCCCCTGCACTCTCCCATACCCTCACCCCTCTCCCTTCCATCCACCTTTCAACTCACTCTCCCACCCACCCCCACCCTCACCTTCTCTTCTATTGCCCCTACCCAACACCACTTCCCTTTTCCCTCTCAAGGTACTTCATCCCTGCAGACTGTCACTTCACCAGTCTCCTGTCCCGATGTCTTAAGAGGCATCCCATGCTGTACCTGAAATTTGCAATTCAAAAACACGATGCCAGGGTCGAGAACATGAAAGCTCTTTGGCTGTCTCTCACCTTGGATGGAACTGGACATTGCTAGTCGTTCTGCAACGGGTTGGACATTGCCTGATTTGGCCTCACTCTTGAGTTTTCCTGGAAAGACAACGGAGAGCTGATGGTTAGAATTTAGTTCCTAAAAAGTTGACTTGGAGGCATTGTCTGGTCTGAGTTCAAGGGCAGCCGAGAGCTAATGGTGAGAGGTTTGCTTTTGAAAAGTTGACTTGGATGAATAGACTGGCATCAGCACAGACAGGAAGAAAAAGAGCGGCAATAGATACTTATGGTACGGATAAAGTACTACATCATTTTGGACTGACATTTCACCCACCATGGGTTCTGCTGACTAGAGTACCATAGCGCATCTGAGATTACCACGCCAACGTAAAGACTACAGCAAGCTTAGAACTGCTGAGCAAGCTGACGCAGAAGCAATGGGCAGAATTTAGAGCTACCTGCTCTCTTCAGTGATGTGAAATAGTGATGATGAATAGTCTTGCCGACTCGGTGGAGAGCTTGGGGTGAAATGCTAGAGTAGAAATGCTCATTATCATGTTATGTGTACTTACTCTCTCTCTCTCTCTCTCTCTCTCTCTCTCTCTCTCTCTCTCTCCACACACACACACACACACACACACACACACACACACACACACACACACACACAGGTGTGTAGGCTCCCAGGCTGTCATAGACACTTTGTTTTTATTCAATTTCTCTCTCTGCTTGTAGCACATAAGTCATTGTCCCTTTCTTCGCAATAAATCAGTCGGTAACAGCCACCCTAATTCTGACCAAATGTTTCCACTGTCAATGAGATACAGTGTCAGCCTTTCAGAAATCAGTTGAGACAACAGCATTGTCATCTCCACTTTCTTTCTGTGTTTCCTCCTTTGCTGCATATTTTGTCTCAATGCAAAATTATCCACCAGCTAAACTTCTGCTTGTTTCAAACACTTGTTAAAACCTGAATGAAGCATGACTTTTTATTTTCATAGCATTTCATGTCTTATATGCTGACACCTTGAAATTTTATTCTACGAAAATCGTATGTGATATCCGTTTTGATAATAGAATCGGCAAACACAATAAAGGTAATGCAAAGACAGACCTTGTTGAGGACAGTGCTTTTAGATTCGCATCCTAGTTTTCTTTTCGTTCTTAAGTAGAAAATCAATGTTGTTGTTTTTTTAATCAGAAAGTCTGTAAAGGTTAGGTGACGAATTGGTGGCAATATTCAAGAACGATTTTATCCTTAAGTGATTGTGGCGTGATGTACGTATAACAAACGTAAACCGTGTTCGTTTGTTAGCTTGCATTTCTTAAACACAAATGTTTAGTTTAGTTTCAAAAATCTGTTTTCTTATTGGTTTCTTGCATTTTAACCCGTTTTCTATTTTCTCTCTCTGTCTCTCTCTCTCTCTCTCTCTCTCTCTCTCTCTCTCTCTCTCTCTCTCTCTCTCTCTCTCTCTCTCTCTCGTTCTCTCTCTCTCTCTCTCTCTCTCTCTTTCGCACGCACGCACGCACGCACGCACGCACGCACGCACACACACACACACACACACCACACACGCACGCGCGCGCGCGCGTGTGCTTTCATATATTTGAAGTTTGCCAATAGAAAGAGGGTACAGGTACTAGGTATAAATAAAGATCGGTACTATATCGAGAGGAACGGAAATACGTGTTCCATACATGGTCATGTTCTGCAGTGTACTTTCACTAAAACAGATTTCACATTAACTTGGACACATTTACATCTGTAGTGTTGCTCTGAAATACCAAAAATTCGACAGATATAAAGTTGACTGTCCTGCTGACTGGTAATGTACATGACAAAAAAGAACTTAAAAGGTGTAGAGATTGTGCTACATTTACTCTAGTCATCCAGAAATGAATTAAAAGCAGTCTTTAGCTGGCGGCTTTGGGAGTCACAGTATTGATTCACATCACGAGAAAGAGCAGAAATATGAAATAGGTATAGGGTCTTGGACAGGTATGGGATATATGTTTGGATTAGAAATGTTCATACTTGTTGACATGGTTATACATAAATGTAAAACTATGTGTTTTCAGGTTATTTGTTTGGGCATGGTTTAACAAATGGAAACACTACTCTGGCAGACTCTTTATACCAATGTTTTAAACTCACAATACAATTGAAATAAAAGATTTTCAATAGCAAACCAGTGGAATGGTACTTTACCTTTCCTTGCTTTGACCCTGCCTCGGTCTTCTCTTTGTCTAGTCTTGACAATCTCGTGAATTCAATAGTGTTTGTATTGGCACCATTTATGACGTCCGGACAACGTTCCTCCATCTATAGTGATTCTCGAGGGCCCTCTGAGAGCTAGTAAAGGACATCACCGACTTGCTGTCCTCCCTCATGATAACTAGTGGATGGTCAGATGATACCTCATTCTGTTAAATGGAACGAGAAAAAGGACATGCCATCGCAACATGCCACAACTGTCTGACACTCAAACACACAACAGTTCTGGTAGAAGAATGTAGCTAAACATTCTATAGAATACATCAGAATTCATCCCTTGCAGTCAGATCTGTACGGGTGATTCCCACAGGGCTCCACCAGCTTCCCTCATTCTCTCTCCCAGTTCCTTGTTCTCCTCATTCTTCCCTCACTGACCAGCCCCCTGAGGTCATTCTTCGCTTCCAGACGAGTCGATGATTTCATTTAGCAGTATGGGTGGCCTTGCCGTTGCCACTGGAAGAAGCTGCAGACACTCTGTGTCCAGCCCTGAAACTGGACAGGAAGCGCACGGCATCAGGCACAGCAGTGATCAGCGGTGTCTTTCTCCATGTCATTAAGACTCGTTAAGCTTTCTCTTACCAGGGGCGGATCAGCTTGCCCGAGAGGGGGGTACATTTACTGTTTCACTTGTCTACAGCATCCAAGGTGGAATGGGATAAGGGGGATCAAACGTAAAAGCAGACATAATGTAATGTTCCATTTATCTGAATTGAAAGAAGAGTCTATACTCAAAAACCGGTTTACTAGGGACGACCCTAATGCACATTATTTTCTTCCCCTATCCCCGATCGTCAGATGTGCCTTGTTGCTCTAGCCCTCTGTATTCCAATCAATGAAAGATCACACACACACACACACACACACACACACACACACACACAGACCTCCCAAGATGGCGCCTGCAGACAGCAACCGATAGTTCAGTGCTGTGGATGCTGCTATGTTTCGGCCGAAGCAAGCTAAAGAAAACCACACCAGGATCCGGAAAAGTTGCATACCAATCCTGTGTGCAAAAGGATGCAATGAGGATGTGCTGGCAAAGCAAAGAAATGATGAAGAGACAAAATGTAAATCGGAGTTGAGGAGGCCGTTCAGTTTCTCCGTCGTCAAGGATGGGCTGGAGTCTTGGCCAGGAAACAACAACGCTGCTACAGACAACGCGAACTCCGTGAGTACAACACAGATTTTTGCCAAGATCGAAGGCACAATCACCTCGCTGTGTAAGAAAGTAGCGAGCCTGGAGGAACAGATAAGATCGCTGCATGCAAAAATTGACAGAAGGGATTCAGCCAGCATAGCCACACAGACAGAGCCCTTCCCCTACCTCTCTTATGCAGAAGTAGCCAAAATTTCTTCACCGTTAAAAACGTCTTCTGAGGATGCTCTGTCTTTCAAAGCAAAGAAAAGAGAAAGAAAGCAGAACAGAAATGTACAGGAAAGTTACAAAAACAAAAAAATAGAAGAAAATGTTAACGTAAACAAAAATGACGTCAATGCTTCTTTGCGTCATAAGCTGAGGTCAAAGGAGCAATGCAAGAAAAATGACGACAATAATTTAAAGGCCGAGTCAAGAAGTAAACAAAACATCAATGACTTAAAGGCCAAGTCCAGAAACAAACCAGATCCAGCTTTAAATGGCCTTCCCAACATTTTATATGTGAATGACCCTGTCATAAAGAAAGTCAACACAAACAGACTAGGGAAGTCCTACGGATTTAAGGTGCATCAGACTTATGCAAGAACAATAAAGGACATCAAACCAGCAGTGGTCAAAGCAAGTGCATCTGTCAAGACACCTCCTGATGCTTTACTCTTACATGTTGGATCGAAGGACCTAGAAACAGAAACAGCAGCAACATGTTCCGGAAGAATGGCAAAGTGCGTGAGGAGTATCAAAGAAGAAAACCCTGATCTGGCCATCATAATCAGTAAGATGGCTCCTACATCAGACCCCGAACTCAATATCAAAGGGGACTTGTACAACGCACTTTTGGTGTCAGAGCTGAATGATGACAAAAACATCACCTTCATCACTCACTCCAACCTACAAGCTGCCCGCTTCAACCTCCGTGATGGGCTACATCCCACTGCAAGAGGAGCTAGCATCCTAGCGGGGAATATTGGCCGGCATCTGAGGAACCTCTTCTGGGAACGGCCCGGAAGACAGCGCGACGTCCCCGGTACCTGCGCCCCACACCCTTCCCTGAGGATTCCTTCTACGGCTCTGCCTGGTCCAATAGGTTCAATGTCTTATACAACTGGTGACATTTTGTGTTGCTTTTGTTCGGAACGAATGTAGCATACCAGCCTACGTCTCTGTGTAGCTAAGCTCCAATTGTGTTAAAGCAACATATTTTTATTTAATCGGTTATTATTATTTTTTTTTTTTTCTCAAACATGAAATTTAACAATAATTTAAAAATACTGCAATGGAACTGCCGCTCTCTCTATTCTAATATTGACTGCTTACGTCAATTTTTAGTGTCATCTGACTGCCACGTTCTTTTATTCCAGTCTGTTAATATCAGCAAGAACAAACTACCAAGACTGGAACAGTACTACTATCCACCAGTAGTAGATACAGATAAAAATGGTAATAGAGTAAATTGTGCTATCTATATTCATACTGGACTACAGTATTGTGACAATCACCTGTGCCTAGTGGATTACATGGGATTTTTTCATGTGCTGTAACTGTCAAGTTTTCGGACTCCTTAAAAGTAAACTGTGCTTCTGTATATGTACCTAAGGGTCCAGATGAAGCTAATACTGAATGGATGAAAAATATCAAGAATGATAATGACAAATGGTTAGTAGGAGGGGATTTTAATGTTCATTCTCCTTTCTGGGAAAAAGAGTGCACACAGGTCGGTAGTAATAGGTTTGTGGAAAATGTTGTAGACTCAACTTTATGTTTACTCAATGATGGTTCTTATACCAGAGTTCCTGATATATCTACACATAGACCTACTGCTATTGATTTAACCTTGGTTTCACCTAAAATGGCTTTGTCGTGTGCATGGGAAACTTATAGTGAAACTCTTGGGAGTGACCACATACCAATCATCATCACAATTAATCAGTCCCCTAATTTTGAAGACACAAAACCTGATGATACAATCCCAAGATTTGATTATAAAAATGCCAAATGGTCTCAATTTTACAATACACTTAAAGATCTAGACATAAGATTGTCCCCAGATGGTGATATTGATACTATGTATGACACGTTTTGTACTTCTGTTCTAAAAGTGTCTGGTTTATGTATTCCTAAATTGAAAAATCAGGGATCCAAAGGGGGTAAACATCTCGGTAATGTTTGGTGGACTGAAGATTGCGATAAGGCAGTCAATGAGAAAAAAAGGTTATTCAAGGAATACGTGCACACTAAGAAAAGTCAAGATAAGAAAATGGTTGATGAAAATTTTAAGGAAATGAAACATTCAAATATACATAGTAATAGAGTTATGGAACAAGCCAAAAAGGATTATTGGGATAATTTTTGGAAAAGAAACACATTCGATCATAAAGATAGTAGAATGGTATGGAAAGAGATAAAGACGATAAAAAATGGAATCAAACTCCCAGAATATCCTATCATTCTTGATAATAACAAGTTACCATCATCTACAGACAAAGCAGAAGCGTTTGTCGACCAGTTTGCTAAAGTGAGCAGGTTAGATGGGTTGTCTGAAAATCAAAGAAAATTCAGAGAGGATAAAGAATCAACCCATGTCTTTAATGATGTGTCTGATAACGATACAAGCGACATCAACGCCCCAATTACATTACAAGAGGTGAAAGATGCTATAGATTCTCTCCCAAAAAAAAAAAAGCTGTTGGAGTTGACTCCATTTCTAATGAAATGATTAAACATTTTCCAGACAATTGGATAAGCATTTTACTCAGCATATTTAAAAAATGCTGGAACTCAGGTCATTTGCCTCAAATATGGAAAGAATCAGTAATAGTACCGATTCACAAGGAAGGTAAACTGAAAGAAAGTATAGATAGTTACAGACCTATTTCATTAACTTTATGAAACCATTGTTTTAAATAGACTAAACTACTTTTGCGATAAGAACAAAGTCATCCCAACAAACCAAGCAGGTTTTCGAAAGGGCAGAAGTGCTGTTGAACATTTGGTCAAACTTACCACTCAGATTAAGCATCAATTTTCCAGGAGACAATCTTTACTAGCAACCTTTTTTGATATCACTAAAGCTTACGATCAAGTGTGGCACTCTCGTTTGCTTTATAAACTTAAAGAGATTGGATTATCAGGAAACATTTATGATTTTCTTAAAGACTTCTTAGAAAATCGATATATTAGAACGAAGGTAGGGAACTCCTACTCTACAAGAAGAAAATTATACATGGGCATTCCTCAGGGGTCTGTTATTGCCCCTTTACTTTTTAGTATTCTGATGTACGATTTACCCACAAAAATTTCTAAAAATATAGAATTAGCCCAATATGCAGATGATATATGCATATGGATGAGGGTGACATTAAAAAAATGTACATCTGTCAGATCACAAAATTATATTAAAAAGTTATATCAAAAAGAATTAAATACCTTTTCTGCTTACATGAATGAAAATGGTTTGCAAATATCAACAGAAAAAACACACATGATGTTATTTAATACTGGATTTGATCCAGTTAATATGCCTTCATTTCAAGTCAACGGCATACCCATCAAATATACCAAAATAGTGAAATTCCTTGGAGTAAATTTAACATCAAAGTTGTCATGGAATTTTCATATTGAGCATATTCTAACAAAAGCTCGAAAAACTTTAAATTTATTAAAGATTATTAGCAAGCATGCTTGGGCTCAGGACACAGTTACTCTTTTGCACCTTTCTACTGCACTGGTTAGATCAAAATTAACGTATGCACAAGAGGTATTCTTCAGTGCACCCAAATACTTACTGAAAAAACTTCAAAGTATTGATTCCAAAGCATATAAGATAGCATTGGGACTACCAGTCCATGCCTCTTGTACAAAAGCATACAGTGCTGCTGGGATATTACCACTGGAGGAATATAGGAATCTCGCATGCACCAAGTTTGTTATAAGAAGTTCTGCTATAGACAACAATATAGGCCCTGAAATAAATATTAAATCGGACACTGATTTTCCCAAAAGGGCTAAAAATATTTCATCTCAAATGACTCTAAGAACATATACTTCCTCGATTTTAGAATCCTCAGATATCAAACTAACATCCATTGCAAAAAGATCTATTGTGTCTCCTATCCCTCCCTGGAAACTAATACGAGCACATTTTGATATTGAGCATACAGACCTAACAAAGGCTGAAAATACTAATTTATTGTTATCGAATATCAAAATGCATTTGCATGATCACTATTCCAACCATTTTAAGATATACACTGATGGATCTTTAATTAATGAACATGCAGGTGCAGCATACATTATCCCAGGTCTTAACAAAGAAAAGTCTTATTATCTTGGAAAAAACAAATCTATATTCACTGCTGAGTTAACTGCTATAATTATGGCTTTAAAGTTTGTTGTTGATTACCCTCAAAATTTATTTAAAGTTGTTTTATGTGTAGATTCCAAGTCAGTTCTTACTGCAATGAAGAATTTTAATTTAAAAATTCGACCTGAGATGATCACTGAAATAAATAATTTAGTACATTTCCTCTCAGTCAGAGACACTGAAATAACATTTCTTTGGGTGCCCTCCCACTGTGGGTTATATTATAATGAAAAGGTTGATGTTCTAGCAAAGAGAGGAGCAAAACGATCATCAGATTCACATTTTCTAAACTTCTCTATGTCTGTACAAGAGTGCTATGCTTTGGCAGAAAAAGTACAATTTTCCAATTTTCATTTGATAGAAAGAGAAACTGGGTGCTTTGGGTTACACGATGAAATGAAAAATATTCATGAAAAGTTAAGTAAGTACGATCAAAACATTTATCGTAGACGACAGATAATTTCCTTGATCTGTAGATGGAAATTAGATTGCTTTAAAACAAAGTATGTCAAAAATGTACATTGTATATGTGGTCATAGCATATCAAATGATCACATTCTGTTATGTAACTTAATGGAAAAAATTCATTCCAAATACGTCTGTACAGCCTATTCAAAATGTTTTCCTGTCAGCAAGTGAAACATATCTTTTCTTTTTTCGCTTAGCTAAAAGTCCAATTGGCAGATACTTATAATAGATAATAGTCAGTGGTGAGATGAGACAGAAGAGTTATATGTTTTTTTTTTTTGTTTTTTTTTTATCTTTGATTAAGTGGTTTTTCTATTTTTGTGTTATGGATGCAGATTAGTTAATTCTTTTGACTCGTTGTGTTAACCTTTTTTCCCGGCCCCGATTTTTTTTTTCCTGTCTAATATCACGTTATGTGGAAAGACGTAAAACAAAACAACAACAACAACACACACACACACACACACACACACACACACACACACACACACACACACACACACAGATATGTGCGCACACACACGCACGCACGCACGCACGCACACACACATACACACCCAAAACAAAGAAACAGCACAAGCACACGCGCGCGCATGCACACACACACACACACACACACACACACACACACACACACACACGCACACGCACGCACGCACGCACGCACGAACGCACGCATGCACACAAAATGTGTGTGAGCGGGCTCGTACGCGCGCGCGTTCACTAACACACACACACACACACACACACACACACACACACCACACACACACATCCAGTGGAGGCAAACTGATCCTTTTTTCAAGTATTTTCTCTCAATAGCCACGTTGTATGTTTGTGGAGAGAGAGAGAGAGAGGGGGGGGGAGAGTATACTTCTGATCTCACCCTAGTCGTGCTATATTAAAGATGATCAATCAAAAGTAACTACACTCTGTAAAATTTTTGTCAGTGTCTGTTCTCCTATTTCTCGTCTTCTCTTTCAGTTCTCCTTAACATTCCTTCATTATTCACTCACCTACCCACCATCCATTTCATCAAAACACACACGCGCGCGCGCGCACACACACACACACACACACACACACACACACACACACACACACACACACACACACACTTGACAAGTAAATATGGCAGGTAAAACGCATCTTGATTGCGGAACCACCTGTGTTTCTCTATCTACCCCATGTATCCCGCACTCTTCCTTCTGAGAAGAGCACGAACTATACGTGCCTCTCATCGTGATCCAAATACTACGGCACGAAACCCAGTGACGACCAAACTCAAAACGGCAAATGACGACAACAATACCCGTGCGACTGCGTCATCTGCGTACTACATCACCACCGCGGCTGCTCATGTTATGCTCGAACATGAAAGCATGGTGACAGACCAAATTCTATTCATTAAGATATCTGCATACATGAAGGTAAACAATACTCAGTGGCAAAGATCTTACATATTATGTTACAATCTATATGCACGAAGTAACAAAGATGCAAGGCCGTTGCACTGTTTGATAAACGTTCAAATGCTTCTTTCCCCTAACGATGGCAAGAAAGTACCAAGAATTCACTGAATTACATAACTCATCATATCCCTCAATATCTGTAAATAAACAAAGTGAATGACATTGCACAGTGTCAACGGTCTGGTTTCTGACTCAGCTCTTTTCTACGTCATCAATCATACGAACGAGGTCAATGTTGTTTTCAATGGCTAGAGATCAAGAAAAAATGTGTATATGAATACGTTCAGGAATTATGTTTCTCCACGCATCAGAAAGGTAACGTGATCTGATTGACCGATGAAGCGTTCCAAATCGTCACTCTCCTGCAGCGTACAATAATCGAATAAAACAGTCTGATTCATTTCCAGGGCAAAGTGGTCGGTGTTGCAATTTCCTGGCTGGGAGGTCATGAGTTCAGCTCCCATCAGAGTTATTTAATTGTGCGATTTTTCTGCCCTCACCGGCTTCTATCCAGAACCGAATTCTCTGTGGGCTCAACTGAGAAGACCGGGACCATACAGTTGAGTTTCATCCACTTAATGAATGCGTATCTGAGAGTGTTGCTCAAATTTCTTGATCAACACTACAGGTATCTGTATCTCTTAGGCCTGGTTAGAAGCTATATATTAGGACAGTGAGTGTTGAGTACAGCCCTGTCATGCAGTCTCAGACCACAGTGGGAATCTATAGAATCATCTTCATCACCCTCATCCTCATTAACCAGCTTTAAAACAAAGATCTCAGATTCTGTTGTCCTTCGTGACCTGCTCTCATGGTGACCTCAGTTTTCATTAGTTCTCCAAGTCTATAGCCTCGGTGAAGTTCGTGTCGAAGTCGCCACTACCAGCAAGCTGATGGGGACTGTCATTGTACAGACGTGGTGACACCCTCTGGAGGGAGAGCTCACCATGCTGGCTCTGCAACTAGCAATTGTCGTCAGTAGTGAGCTTAGCTGGTGAAGTCTTGCGTGTGTTGGATCAGAACAGACACCACTGAACCCCACCAAAGTGACTCGGCAGAAATGCAGTCTCTCTTCTGGTGGGTTGCCTTACAATGATTTGACACTGACTGCTTCTTGTGGATTGCCGGGGCTACAAACTCATCAGCCAGGCTATGGATGTGGACAGGAAGCCAGAATGAATGGTGAGAATGCACTGCCACTGACGTGGCACAGAAGATGAGACAGCTAAAAGCATTAGTGTATGAAACATCTTATGGTTGCACTGCACGTTTCGACTTGTGGTTTATGTGATTCTTCCGGAGAAGCTTATTGTACCGCGCACTGTGTGTGAAAAGGGGGTCAGGACTTGTAAATGGACGAGAGAGGGAACCTGACAAGGGCGTGCGTTTCACCTCTGTTTTCTGATGCTGTCCTTTGCGCTCTTCTGTTCTTTTAATTGCCTATTTTCTTGCTTGCTTTGGGATGAACACGCTCTGATAATTTGTCAATATCTGCACAACATCTATGAACTTATATTATGTTCAAAGGTTTAGAAACAAAACAACAGTAGGGTTATTGCAAACTACACGGGTCTCTGACTCTGCCAACATGTGTTTGTGTACGATTTCAGACAGACATATACCAGAGTGATGCCCGCAGCTGAAGAGGTTAGACGCTAATTCCATCATATGAATAATGTGAGTGAATGTATACAAACAAACCAAAATCACAAAAGAAAATTTGAATCTAATACCATTAAAATAACGGCAATTTGTCGAGAACAATGGACGTTGAAGAAAACTAAAGCTGTAAAGACCAGATCAGGAAGTGAATAATGAGGTGGGAGGGGAGTGTATCAGAAGGGGGTAAAAAACAATGTAGCCAACAGGCATTGTGCTGCGCCGGCATCTTTGAAGCTCGGTTTCCATCCAAAAGAGGTATGAAAGAATCCCATCCCCAGTTCCCTTTAGCTGATCAAGGAGAAAAGCTAAAACCATAAAAGGAGTCAGCTGTCTACGTGCACAGACTGGTTTCTTTAAAGAAGAGAGATTTGCCGCGTACTCTCGTGAATAAAAGTACACTGGGAGAGGGAGGGGGAAAATGACAGGCAGGGAGAGGGTGAGATGGGGGAGAAGGAGAGAGAAGGGGATGGGCAGAAAGAGAAACATGGGAGAAAGAGAGAGAGAGAGAGAGAGAGAGAGAGAGAGAGAGAGAGAGAGAGAGAGAGAGTCAGACAGACAGATAGACAGACAGGCAGACAGAGGAAAAACGGAAGACAGAAAGAAGGTGAGTGAGAGAGACAGAGAGAAGAAATGGGACAGAGAGGGAGAAAGGGGGAGACAGAAAAGAAAAGTGAGAGAAGGGGTAAGAGGGAAGAGAGTGGGGGGGGGGGGGGGTTGAGAGATGGAGAGGAGAGAGAGAGAGAGAGAGAGAGAGAGACAAGAAAAAGGGTAGAGAAAGGCTTGAGACGGGGTAGAGAGAAAGGGTAGAGAGAGACATAACTAGAGGAAGAAGAGGGGAGAGCGAAAGGGGGGGGGGTGAATTACTTTAGTTGAAATGTGTGTGTTCAACAGAAAAACAGATTGGAAAGAGGTGACAGGGATTCAGACTAACGAACGCATTTTCATCATTCATATTACTCACTTATTATGCACGCAAAAGATATCGGGGGGGGGGGGGGGGGGGGGGATGGATAACATATAGATAGATAGATAATACCAAGAGAGAGAGAGAGAGAGCAAGAGAAACAGAGAGACAGCGAGAGAGAGCAATATTGAATTATGTAATATACGCCAGAATATACCA
>CM065716.1:25428081-25433081 GCA_033310375.1 Conus canariensis | reverse complement strand
ACTGCATCAGAACATTGTGATCCAATGCCCATTAAGAGAACGGCCTTTTGTCCCGAATAATGAACGTAGAAGAAAGCTACAACTATAAACGCCCGGTCTGGGAGGAAGGGTGGAGGGTGGGGGAGAGTTATACGTCAGAGGGGGTAAAAATAATGTAGCCAGCGAGCTTTCTTCCTTTGACTAAAGAGAACAGTGCGGTTGCGCTGGCATCTTTGAAGTTGGGTTTTCATCATAAAGAGGTATGAAAGCATCCCACCCCCCAGACTCCTTCCGCTGATGCCTGTGTCGCTAATGATGGAGAAAAGCTGAACTATAATTGGAGTCAGCTGTCCACGTGCGCAGACTGGTTTCATAAAGAATGACGATTCATCATGTATTGTGGTGAATGAAAGCAGAGAGAGAGAGAGAGAGAGAGAGAGAGAGAGAGAGGAGAGAGAGAGAGAGAGAGAGAGAGAGAGAAAGAGAGAGAGAGAGAGGAGCATGTGTGTGTGTGTGTGTGTGTGTGTGTGTGTGTGTGTGTGTGTGTGTGTGTGTGTGTGTGTGTGTGAGAGAGAGATACTGGGTGAGAAGTAAAGAGAAGGGGGATGGAAGAAAGAGAAACAGGGATAGAGAGGAAAAAAATAGGCGGGAAAAGAGAAAAAGGTGAAGAGGAAAGACAGAAGGAGGGAATGAGAGAGAAGAGAGAGGGGGGGGTTGGGGGGGAGGGAGAGAAGAAAAGAGAGAGAAGTGTCTGTCCATTTCATTGATCAGTTCTTTCTATTTTCCAGTTTGCCTGAGTGTCATATATTCCAGGTGGTAAATGTGATGCTGTTCTTTACACCTATACCCTGTGTTTTTTCCCACAGTATCGCACTTTTCGTATCCGCCTTGGTGGAGGTCGAAAGATAAGGCAGTCGCTATAAGCACGGGCCACGACCGATCCGATATGATCTCTGAATTTCCTTCTTGCGTGTGGTGTGTCGTGGACAAAAATCGAACCTGGATTAAGCCCACCTATCTCCAGGGTGGAGGCAATACAAATAGTGAATGACCAAGGGGTGATGGGGCAACAAGTGAGTTGGTAAGGTAAAAAACAATTATGTGGTGGGATAACCAAACAGTTTCAAACCAAACTGTGAGGGAGTTATGAAAAAGTTAATGGCTATATGTGATGGGGTAACGAAAAACAAGATAATAACTGAAGGGTAAAGAGGTAAAAAAAATGATAATGACTAGAGGGTGAGGAGGTAACAAAAAGATAATGACTAGAGGGTGAGGAAGTAACAAAAAGATAATGACTAGAGGGTGAGGAAGTAACAAAAAGATAATGACTAGAGGGTGAGGAAGTAACAAAAAGATAATGACTAGAGGGTGAGGAAGTAACAAAAAGATAATGTTCAGAGGGTGACGAAAGAACAAAAAGATAATGACTAGAGGGTGAGGAAGTAACAAAAAGATAATGTTCAGAGGGTGACGAAAGAACAAAAAGATAATGACTAGGGGTGAGGAAGTAACAAAAAGATAATGACTAGAGGGTGAGAAAGAACAAAAAGATAATGATAGAGGGTGAGGAAGTAACAAAAAGATAATGACTAGGGTGAGGAAAGAACAAAAGATAATGACCAGGGGTGAGGGGCACAAAAAGATAATGACCAGGGGTGAGGAGATAACAAAAAGATAATGACCAGGGGTGAGGAGGCAACAAAAAGATAATGACCAGGGGTGAGGAGGCAACAAAAAGATAATGACCAGGGGTGAGGAGATAACAAAAAGATAATGACCAGGGGTGAGGAGGAAACAAAAAGATAATGACCAGGGGTGAGGAGGCAACAAAAAGATAATGACCAGGGGTGAGGGGGCAACAAAAAGATAATGACCAGGGGTGAGGAGATACAAAAAGATAATGACCAGGGGTGAGGAGGCAACAAAAAGATAATGACCAGGGGTGAGGAGCAACAAAAAGATAATGACCAGGGGTGAGGAGATAACAAAAAGATAATGACCAGGGGTGAGGAGGCAACAAAAAGATAATGACCAGGGTGAGGAGGCAACAAAAAGATAATGACCAGGGGTGAGGAGGCAACAAAAAGATAATGACCAGGGGGAGGAGATAACAAAAAGATAATGACCAGGGTGAGGAGGCAACAAAAAGATAATGACCAGGGGTGAGGAGGCAACAAAAGATAATGACCAGGGGTGAGGAGATAACAAAAAGATAATGACCAGGGGTGAGGAGTAACAAAAAGATAATGACCAGGGGTGAGGAGGCAACAAAAGATAATGACCAGGGGTGGGAGGCAACAAAAGATAATGACCAGGGGTGAGGAGATAACAACAAGATAATGACAGGGGTGAGGAGGCAACAAAAAGATAATGACCAGGGGTGAGGAGGCAACAAAAAGATAATGACCAGGGGTGAGGAGATAACAAAAAGATAATGACCAGGGGTGAGGAGGCAACAAAAAGATAATGACCAGGGGTGAGGAGGCAACAAAAAGATAATGACCAGGGTGAGGAGGCAACAAAAAGATAATGACCAGGGGTGAGGAGGCAACAAAAAGATAATGACCAGGGGTGAGGAGGCAACAAAAAGATAATGACCAGGGGTGAGGAGGCAACAAAAAGATAATGACCAGGGGTGAGGAGATAACAAAAAGATAATGACCAGGGGTGAGGAGGCAACAAAAAGATAATGACCAGGGGTGAGGAGGCAACAAAAAGATAATGACCAGGGGTGAGGAGGCAACAAAAAGATAATGACCAGGGGTGAGGAGATAACAAAAAGATAATGACCAGGGGTGAGGAGATAACAAAAAGATAATGACCACAGGGTGAGGAGGTCACAAAAAAGATGATGACCAGAGGATAAGGAGATGACAAAAAGGTTAATGACCAAGGGTGATGGAGTCGCAAAAAGTTAATGATCAGAGCGGAGGGAGCAGCAAAACGTTAGTGACCTGGTGTGAGGGGTTACAAAACGTGAATGACTGTGGTTTTGACGGATGACGAAAGGTAATGGCCAACTGAGACGGACGGGGGGGGGGGGGGGGGGGGGGGGGGGAGGGGGGGCGGGGGAGTATGCGGGGGTAGGGGGGTGGGAGGGGGTAAGGTATTTGTTAGTGGTGTTAGTGAGGAGGGAGTGGGGGGGGGGGGGTTGGCTGCTAGGGTGAGGGGAAGGGGTATTTGGGATCAACAGTTATTTTGGGGTGTCTAGGTGGCAGCTGAACGAAGGAATCCTGGCAATAACAAAAAAGCTAATGAGTGAAGAGGAGGAAGGTAGAGGCTCCTGGCTTGGGGGGGGGGGGGGGGAGGGGCGGGGGGGGCAGAACAGAAAGGTGGAGGAGGAGGGTGCAAATTACCAATCCGTGCCGCCTGATGTGAAGAATACCACACCCAGAGACATTGATGACCATAAGAGGGGCGAAGGCGGGGGTTGGGGTTGGGGGGGGGGGGGGGGGCGGTAGGGAGCTGGTGTGAATGAGAAGTGCGGTAATGCGTCTTGCTTTGTTGACAATGATGTGATTTTTTTTTCCCAGACTTTTCTGTCCCTTCTTTTTCCTTTTACCCCTTTCTTTTTCCGCTCAGAACTAGCTCTTCTATAATTTTCTCTTTTTTTGTCAAAAGCAGAGCGAGCAAGAGGAGTAAAGGGAAGGGGGGCGCAGGAGGGGAGGGGGGGGGGTGACGGAATTGTGTAACCCTCCCTCCCCACCCATAGTCTCTAATTCCAGTGTGATTCTTAAGATGGTCAGCGTTTTTTTGTTGTTTTTTTTTTTGGGGGGGGGTGGAGACTGGATGGGGGACAAGACAGGGGAGGGGGGAGGGGGCGGGTAGGTGTAAATCGCTTTGAGACTAAAGTGCATCTCCCAGTTCCAGGAAAAAATTCAGGATAGTTTCAAAACATTACACGCAGTGAATCAGAAAGTCCCCCCCCCCCCCCCCCCCCCCCCCACCCCCCCCCAAAAAAAAGAAAAAAAGAAAGAAAAATACTGATCCACCAAAGAAAATGAAGTAAAAGACGAATGATATCTTCATTAACCCGGTTTCTTTTTTTTTTTTTCACTCGACGCTGACCACACGAAGAAGATTTTTCTCCCCTATGTACCACCAGGGGGCGACATGGGCCGCAGCGGATATGAAGCATGCTGACGTGGCTGAACAAAGCCGTTTCCTTGGCAACCTGCCAACACTGTGTGTGTTTTCAGGGAGACTGCTGACCCCGACGATCTCAACCGTCATTCTTTGTTCCTTCATAGACACAAGCACAAGCACAATAAATGGAGATCATGGTCGAGGGCAGCCAGAGAACACTCGAAACGGACAATCTCTCTCTCTCTCTCTCTCTCTCTCTCTCTCTCTCTCTCTCTCTCTCTCTCTCTGTTCGTTGTTGTATCATGTATGCATGTATGTTTGTGTGTGTGTTTGTGTGTGTGTTGTGTGTGTGTGTGGTGTGGTGGTGGTGGTGGTGGTGGTGGTGGTGGTGTGTGTGTGTGTGTGTGTGTGTGTGTGTGTGTGTGTGTGTGTGTGTGGTCTAGCTGTCAGTCTGCCCGTCTATCTGTCTGTCTGTCTGTCCTTTTGCTCCCTATACAAATCCAAAGTTTTCATCTTCCCCGACTTTTGCCTTGTGTCTCACTAACGTACTAAGCAAATCAAGTGTGTGAATGCTTTATGCGCTAGACAGTCGTATCTGACGCATTTTAATACGACAATAAAGCGAGGTGACGTCCGAATTGAAAACAGGTTTAAGGTAAGGGGGGAAAAGGCGGTGGGTGAAGGGGAGAAAGGCAGGGGGCTGGGGGGGGGGGGGGGGGGAGCAATGTTGGGATTCAAAATGGATATAAGGCAAAAAGAGGGTAACAAGGGGAAAGAAAATGTGGTGGATGGGGAAGGTGTGTGTGTGTGTGGGGGGGGGGGGGGGGGGGGACAATTGATCTGCTTGTTTCTTAGACAAATTCACAGGTTTCATCTGATCTCCCATTCTGTATGGTGATTGAATGTCCTTCTGGGCAGATCTGGAGTGATCG
>CM065716.1:25420581-25423081 GCA_033310375.1 Conus canariensis | reverse complement strand
CTTGGCTGTGCTCGGATGGCGTCCTTCTGTAGGCAGATGAAGAGCAGTGACTTGGCTGTGCTCGGGTGGCGTCCTTCTGTAGGCAGATGAAGAGCAGTGACTTGGCTGTGCTCGGGTGGCGTCCTTCTGTAGGCAGATGAAGAGCAGTGACTTGGCTGTGCTCGGGTGGCGTCCTTCTGTAGGCAGATGAAGAGCAGTGACTTGGCTGTGCTCGGATGGCGTCCTTCTGTAGGCAGATGAAGAGCAGTGACTTGGCTGTGCTCGGATGGCGTCCTTCTGTAGGCAGATGAAGAGCAGTGACTTGGCTGTGCTCGGATGGCGTCCTTCTGTAGGCAGATGAAGAGCAGTGACTTGGCTGTGCTCGGGTGGCGTCCTTCTGTAGGCAGATGAAGAGCAGTGACTTGGCTGTGCTCGGGTGGCGTCCTTCTGTAGACAGATGAAGAGCAGTGACTTGGCTGTGCTCGGGTGGCGTCCTTCTGTAGGCAGATGAAGAGCAGTGACTTGGCTGTGCTCGGGTGGCGTCCTTCTGTAGGCAGATGAAGAGCAGTGACTTGGCTGTGCTCGGGTGGCGTCCTTCTGTAGGCAGATGAAGAGCAGTGACTTGGCTGTGCTCGGATGGCGTCCTTCTGTAGGCAGATGAAGAGCAGTGACTTGGCTGTGCTCGGGTGGCGTCCTTCTGTAGGCAGATGAAGAGCAGTGACTTGGCTGTGCTCGGATGGCGTCCTTCTGTAGGCAGATGAAGAGCAGTGACTTGGCTGTGCTCGGGTGGCGTCCTTCTGTAGGCAGATGAAGAGCAGTGACTTGGCTGTGCTCGGGTGGCGTCCTTCTGTAGGCAGATGAAGAGCAGTGACTTGGCTGTGCTCGGGTGGCGTCCTTCTGTAGGCAGATGAAGAGCAGTGACTTGGCTGTGCTCGGGTGGCGTCCTTCTGTAGGCAGATGAAGAGCAGTGACTTGGCTGTGCTCGGGTGGCGTCCTTCTGTAGACAGATGAAGAGCAGTGACTTGGCTGTGCTCGGGTGGCGTCCTTCTGTAGGCAGATGAAGAGCAGTGACTTGGCTGTGCTCGGATGGCGTCCTTCTGTTGTCTTTTTAGCGGCGTTGGGGTTTCCTCTGCCCTTTTACCTGCAAGAACATCAGCTTTGTGGGCGAGACGCGACATGAACCTTATTAAGGGGAGAGTAGGCGATGTCACATAACGTAGCCCTGCGATCTCATCTGAGCATTTCAGTTGTCCAAAGATTCATATACATTTACGGTGAGACGTAAACTGTATGCACCAGTTCTTAGGCTAAATTTACCAAATTAATTCCAAACGTTGGGAAAGTCTTGCCACAGACAAACTGCATGCAAGAGCGTTGATCCCAGACTTTGGTGAAGTGCCGATGCTTCATCTTTCTATTCTTTCTTACTTTCTTTTTCTTTTCTTTCTTTTTTTTTCTTTCTTTTTTTTTTATTTTGTCTGTCTTTCTCTGTGCTTCGTGTGCCTCATTTGTGTCACAGACCACACAGCGGTTCAGTCAGACGCATGGTTTCTTGTGTAAGTTTCTGGTGGGGAGACGAGGTGTGTGTTTCAAAGGGAGTAACGTGGGTGGATCTTTCAAACAGAATGGCAGTAGAGGTGCATTGAAATACAGCTTCTTTTCTCAGAGAGGGTTCGTGCTTCCTTTGAACGTTACACTTGCTTACGAAGACTCCATTTCTTGTTTTGGATCTACCTCTTCCCAATGTTGTCTGCCTTCCTCGCTTTCTGACTTTCCGAATTCTTAGCATGCATCCCGACAACTTTAGACAATTCATCCAGCCTAGGTATACCCCCTTGGAATTTCTTAGTGTCTGTCTTTAGAGCTCAGAGTTATGCAGTCTGAAACTTGTTCCTTCCTGTCATTGATCCCTGAACTCCCTGCCTAACTTCAACGGTATTTCAAATGCCAGAGTATCTCGCTGTATCCATGCTTTCTCAGTGTACTGATTCTTGGCAACTCCAGTAAATCATGCGCAAGGCAAACTAGTGTTCAGTCATGCTGGAACTGTTTGATGTCGTAAGATCAGCTATCAAATGGAACAAAGCAGTACGCCAAATCCTATAAGACAATACATTGTAACCCGTGTCGTGAAACATTATTGTGCGATTCTGGCAGGCTCCGTCTGTCTATCCGTGTCATGAACATAACTGTGTGATTCTGGCAGGCTCCGTCTGTCTATCCGTGTCATGAACATAACTGCGTGATTCTGGTAGGCTCCGTCTGTTTATCCGTGTCATGAACATAACTGCGTGATTCTGGTAGGCTCCGTCTGTCTATCCGTGTCATGAACATAACTGCGTGATTCTGGTAGGCTCCGTCTGTCTATCCGTGTCATGAACATAACTGCGTGATTCTGGTAGGCTCCGTCTGTCTATCCGTGTCATGAACATAACTGTGCGATTCTGGTAGGCTCCGTCTGTCTATCCGTGTCATGAACATAACTGTGCGATTCTGGCAGGCTTCGTCTGTGTAACCGTGT
>CM065716.1:25398081-25415581 GCA_033310375.1 Conus canariensis | reverse complement strand
TGTTACAGATATGAAAACTCTTCACTAGCTGCATAAGGGAACCATCACAATCTCTTTTGAAGGCAGATATATTTGTATTGCCTGCTCCGAGGCCTTTCGTCCGCTGGGTCGGACTCATCAGGAGACACGGCTGGTTGTGTCTGCGCTCCTGGCGTCAAATAGAGACACACCACAGTCCATAATACTGTGGTGTTCTCACCACCAAGAGTGCAAAAAAGAATCCAATAGCACTCCCAAAGCAGCCAGCGAAGAGTAGTAAATGAAACCAAACGAAAGTGTGGGGAGGAAAAAAGTTGCTGAAAAACTAAAGACATTATGCAAACAGTATAAAATAAAGGGGACAATCTTTGAGCCTACGCTTGAGGATCCACCCAAAGATACAAGGGAGATCAAAAGACAAACACACAGACGGACAGAAACAAATACAAATAACCTCAATTTAATCAAAACAAAAATCGGAAATGAAATGAGGCAGGGAACAGTAAACGATAAACAGTAAACAAGTTGGGTATTTTTTGCTCCCATAAGAAAACCTAACACAGAGTAACTTTTATTCAAGACTGGCACAGCCTTTTAAACTTGAATAAAGTCAGACAAATACATAGACGAACAATCTAATAGTGGGGGAAAAAAACAAGCGCAGGCCAACTACTGAACTATCTTCATAGTAATGACTTGGCAAAGATTTGGACTTAAGGAGGGGGGGGGGGGTAATTTTGAAGATGGAGAAACTGGAACATGAAATTAAGAAAATATGTTACAGATATGAAAACTCTTCACTAGCTGCATAAGGGAACCATCGCAATCTCTTTTGAAGGCAGATATATTTGTATTGCCTGCTCCGAGGCCTTTCGTCCGCTGGGTCGGACTCATCAGGGAGACACGGCTGGTTGTGTCTGCGCTCCTGGCGTCAAATAGAGACACACCACAGTCCATAATACTGTGGTGTTCTCAACCACCAAGAGTGCAAAAAAGAATCCAATAGCACTCCCAAAGCAGCCAGCGAAGAGTAGTAAATGAAACCAAACGAAAGTGTGGGGAGGAAAAAGGTGTGTCTCTATTTGACGCCAGGAGCGCAGACACAACCAGCCGTGTCTCCCTGATGAGTCCGACCCAGCGGACGAAAGGCCTCGGAGCAGGCAATACAAATATATCTGCCTTCAAAAGAGATTGCGATGGTTCCCTTATGCAGCTAGTGAAGAGTTTTCATATCTGTAACATATTTTCTTAATTTCATGTTCCCAGTTTCTCCATCTTCAAATTACCCCCCCCCCCCCCCCCCCCCTCCTTAAGTCCAAATCTTTGCCAAGTCATTACTATGAAGATAGTTCAGTTTGTTGGCCTGCGCTTGTTTTTTTCCCCCACTATTAGATTGTTCGTCTATGTATTTGTCTGACTTTATTCAAGTTTAAAAGGCTGTGCCAGTCTTGAATAAAAGTTACTCTGTGTTAGGTTTTCTTATGGGAGCAAAAAATACCCAACTTGTTTACTGTTTATCGTTTACTGTTCCCTGCCTCATTTCATTTCCGATTTTTGTTTTGATTAAATTGAGGTTATTTGTATTTGTTTCTGTCCGTCTGTGTGTTTGTCTTTTGATCTCCCTTGTATCTTTGGGTGGATCCTCAAGCGTAGGCTCAAAGATTGTCCCCTTTATTTTATACTGTTTGCATAATGTCTTTAGTTTTTCAGCAACTTTTTTCCTCCCCACACTTTCGTTTGGTTTCATTTACTACTCTTCGCTGGCTGCTTTGGGAGTGCTATTGGATTCTTTTTTGCACTCTTGGTGGTAAGAACACCACAGTATTATGGACTGTGGTGTGTCTCTATTTGACGCCAGGAGCGCAGACACAACCAGCCGTGTCTCCCTGATGAGTCCGACCCAGCGGACGAAAGGCCTCGGAGCAGGCAATACAAATATATCTGCCTTCAAAAGAGATTGCGATGGTTCCCTTATGCAGCTAGTGAAGAGTTTTCATATCTGTAACATATTTTCTTAATTTCATGTTCCCAGTTTCTCCATCTTCAAATTCCCCCCCCCCCCCCCCCCCCCCCCCTCCTTAAGTCCAAATCTTTGCCAAGTCATTACTATGAAGATAGTTCAGTTGTTGGCCTGCGCTTGTTTTTTTCCCCCACTATTAGATTGTTCGTCTATGTATTTGTCTGACTTTATTCAAGTTTAAAAGGCTGTGCCAGTCTTGAATAAAAGTTACTCTGTGTTAGGTTTTCTTATGGGAGCAAAAAATACCCAACTTGTTTACTGTTTATCGTTTACTGTTCCCTGCCTCATTTCATTTCCGATAAAAGGTACACGTTTAGATGCAGGACTTGGGAGGATTTTTTTTTTTAATCATCCGTACGTTCAGGGAGGATTTTTTTTTTAATCATCCGTACGTTCAGTCGCAGAATTTAATTATTTCCAGAGAAAGATGCCCTTCCCTAACTTCACAAACGTAAATCGCCATTATACTTTAAGCCTCTTTAACCTCTACAATTTTCTGCCCAAGGTAGGAAGGAGTGCGGAAGGGAGGAGGTTTGGGGGGACGGGGGGGGGGGGGTGGGGGGGGGGGCTGCGGGCTGGGAAAGAGTGGGGAAGGGGGTGGCTTTGGGTTCCCGCAGCAATACTGTCGGATGGGGGACAGGGGAGAGGGATGAGCAATCTGGACTATGAAGGAGAGAGAGTGGGGGGGAGGGGGGGGGGGGACAATACGACGGGGCGAGCCTGGCTCACCATGTGCCGTTTTCCCAGGACAATAAGGCGGGGAAGCGGAAGGGATGAGGAAAGTTGGGGGCTAGGATACCTGGATGACGATGATGATGATGGTGATGATGATGATGATGATGATTGCCGTGGTAATGACAGTCATCGTACACAGAAAAGTGAGATAATCAGTCAGGGAACGTAACTGTTTGTGGTGCGAAAGCCGATACAAGCGGTACAGAGTTTTGGAAGGGGGGGGGGGGGGGGGGGGGGTCCCTTTCTGGCCTCTGATAAATCTTTTCGCATCAAACCATGTCGTGTTAATAGAAATAGCTAGAATCATGTATGAACTTTCTCTTCATTTTTCCTTTCTTCTAGACGTGCGAGTGCACTCGTGCGCACGCGCGAGCACACACACACACACACACACACACACACACAGAGTGAGAGAGTGAGAGAGAGAGAGATAGAGAGATACAGGTGTATGTGTATCTGTGTCCGTATGATTGTGTATGTGCGTCTGTATGTGTGCCTGTCCATCTTAATACATTAATAAATAAGTAATAACTAAGGAAAGAAATCAATCAATCAATTAGTAAAGAAAGAAAGAAATGAATGAATAACTTAATGTAATAAGAAGCACAAGAAATAAGGTCAACTGACTGGTGGAAGGAACCCTCACCATTCTCATTCCCCAACGTAGGCTGTCACCACAGGCAAGGCCGTTTCAACAATAGGCCCACTTGGGGTTGAAGGTATGGCAATCCCACATCTACAGGCACGGCACTTTCTGATAGTCTCATTTCTTCATCTTCTTCAATTCTCTTCTTCCAATTTAAAGTGCAGCTCAGTCGTCAATGGGTTGTATGCTGGATGCCGCAAGAATATAGTTAAACTAAAAGATTGACTGAACTGAAAGTTCTTTGTTTTCATTGTCCTGATTGTTGCGTACCTTGCCTGAAGAACATCTAACAGGTCGAAACGCGTCGTGTTTTGTCTTGTAATTTGTTTGCCCCTGTTGTTTGTCGGATTCACTAACAATTCTTTTTAAAACTGAAAGATTGAAAATCAGTTTTACGACGTCTCTCTCTCTCTCTCTCTCTCTCTCTCTCTCGTCGAGGGAATGAAACGGACCATATTTTGCGGCAAACTCCCAGTCTACAACAAGCAAGACCTCCTTTCCCACCCCTCCTCCCCACTCCCTATGGCCTCCTCTCCCTCTGCTCCCCCCTCCTCCCCTTCTATTCTTTCCCCCCCCCCCCCCCCCCCCCCCTCCCCCCGCACACACATGCCTGCCGGTCCCTCATCTTCCTGTCTCGCATTCCCTCCCCCACAGAATTTAACGGACCATGTTTTTGTAAGCCAATGGTCGCCATTTTGGTTGTCATTCGCGCTCTGCATAGAGTGAAAAGAATCAAATTTTACATGAACGAAAGACTCGGAACTATTGCAGAGCCTCAAGCTAATGAGATACTATTCTCACCATCTCCCCACAGACAAGTTAATCAAGGTTTGGGGAACAAAGCTGTTTCTCGCGAGGGAGAAGCATGCCAAGTTTTATTCGGACAAATCACCATTAGGTTTGGAGGAAGGGTGGGGGACAAGGCTTCCTCCCCATTGAGAAAACAGGCTGGTTTGTACACGGGCAGACCACGTGTGTGTGTGTGTGTGTGTGTGTGTGTGTGTGAAAACTCTCGATCAGTCTCCCAAAGGAAAAAATTAACGATCTAAATTCGATAGGCTTACAGACCAATCGCAAATCATGGCGCCAGGAGAGTGAAAAACCATGACTGCTGAGAGTTAATTTTAGGTCATCTGCTAAGCTGCAAGAACACAAGAGCTTGGAAATAAATGATGAAAACTGAGCTGCCAAATGAGCACTAACAAAACTTAAAGCAACGAGCTTCGACGTATTTGTCTTGTTTTGGCAGAACAAGACAAAGCAAACCGCAAACAATTAAAAGAAATTAATGATGGGGTAGAAACCAAGACAGGGTAACTAATTCATTAGTCACTATGAAAATGACTTAACAAGAAATTCAAAATGAAGGGGTTAGCGGATGGGAAGCGGGGAGGAGAGACGAGATGGAGGAGAGACGAGATGGAGGAGAGACGGGATGGAATAAGAGAACGTTTCAGCGTAATTACTAAATCCTTGACCGACAGCAATAGGAACTGTTCAGTACTCCATAGTGAACAGAATAATATTTAATACCATTACTTGAGCGGTCTCTTTTTCAGCCCGACTCCCCCCCCCCCCCCCCCCCCCCCCCCCCCCCATCCTCCTAACCCTACCTTTTGAAATCCTCGTCATATCACATTCATGGTGACGAAGAACTTTACCCATACTTGTTTCTCCTCCGTCATCTACTTATTCTTTATTTATGTCTAGTCTTGCCTTGTAAAAAAAAAAAAAAAAAAAAAAAAAAAACAGGAGGTACAGGCTCGCTAACTGTTTGTTGCGATCATTTATCTGCTCTGTATTTCAAGATTTATTTTCATGTGTTCGTGTCCGCCTGTAGTTATTACATCTTTTTTAATTGAAGAACAGAGGAAGCCTTTCATTCGATCTGAGCATAACTCACCACAAAACGACTTTATTGTGAGCATAGGTCTCTTTAGTTTTCACCGCTCCTTTGAATCAAATAGTTGTATATTTCGGGTGGTTTTTTTGTTGTTGTTGTTTTATCAATAATCAATGAAATACTGATAAGTATTGACAACACGTGAACATTTTTTTTTTCTGTTCCATCTTCCGTGCCACCTCAATGGCACTGCACCCACGCCGCTCATTCCGACTCCGCCCCCCCCCCCCCCCCCCCCCCCCCCCCCCAAGCCATAGCCCGATGGCCTGCCCAGCCTTAACCCCTGCACCGGCAAAACACGTGAACACATTCATTACGAATACTATTCTGCATGTGTGCGTGTCCTGAAGTGTGTGCCAAACCTACTTGCATAGTTTGAAGGAAGATAATTCATAACAGCTGCCTGAGAAATAGAACAGGAGTCTGATCCGTGTGCAGTAGAGAGTCACACCAGAGAAAGTCTCTCCATGCTCTCTGGTCTCTCTCATGACTAGAGATGTTGTGTGTGTTGTCATGACATATGGAAAGCCGTATGAATGGACTAGATATGAAACGCTAAGTGAATGTTCATGTTGAGGAGTGCGGAAGGAGATTTTGGAAAAAGAAAGATTCTGAAATACAGAAGTATGGCCACAATGTTAGACCATATGTGAATGATGCTTAAATTCCTTATCTTTCCTTATTGTTGATTTGATTGGACGCTGAGGCACGTGATGAGTGAGAGAAGCTCACTTGTTTGTAGGACGGGTGTGTTCCCAAACTTTATGGCAGACCACGAGATGATAAATTGTGGAACAGGAGGTTAGATGGTCTCCTGACTTGGGTCAAGAATTGATTGACCAACATTTTCCAACTTGGGGGCTGAAAAGGAAAACTTGGGGGGTTTCCTAATGACCAGTCAGTGGTCATCGATGTAGTTGCAGACAGAGATCTGCTAAGGATTTTATATAGCGTTAATTCCCTGCAGCAGACCTCAGCGTCTAACCCTTGGACTAAAAGCCTATCTCCTGCGATTTTGAATCCCGCTGGTGGATCCTTATGAAAGAAAAACGAAGTTTACATCGACTTTACCTTGTGAATAGAAAGAAAGAGAATTGCAGTGTCTTATGTGATGTACATTCAAGAAAGAAAGCAAGAGGGAATTTGCTGGAAGTCTTTAGCTGGAAAATGAAAATGAAAATTGGTCAGGAAAACGTGCATTGTATTTTCGCTTGATGTTGAATGTTATCTTGATATTCTTTTGTTCTGTTATGGTAAAGGGAGCACACACAAAATTGGAATCCTTATTTCCCCAGTCTCTCTTTCGAATGGAGTAGATGCGTGCCTATGGAGTGAACATGCTGAGTTTGTGATCGAGTGCATGCAAATGCGGAGCGTGACAGTCTCTCTCTCTCTCTCTCTCTCTCTTCTCTCTCTCTCTCTCTCTCTCTCTCCCTCCCTCCCTCACACACACACACACACACACACACACACACACACACACACAACACACACCACACGGAGCTATCGAAAGCAAAACGGTGCAGGGGACGTAACCTAGCTGCTTCACTAAGCGATTTTTTGTTCATGTTTTGCTCCCTTGTGTTCAAAGTACCTCCAGGCTACACATTTTTGAATGGAGAATTTTCAGTTGACGGGGAGGTGGGGGGGGGGGGGGGGGGGGAGGAAGGGAGGACACGAACGAAAAAAAATAAATCGCTAGACCTGCTCGGTCATGCAACGTGGACCAGTTACTAGCAGGAAGAAAGTCGAACAGCTGGACGGCAAAAGGCCATCAAAAAAGCCCCCGCCCCCTCCCCTCCCCCTCTCACACCTCATGAAATTGTTTCGGCTCAATTCTCCCCCCCCCCCCCTCCCCCCTATGAGTGGTTTCGGCCCTGGTCTCCTTACGCTCTCAGAGGGCCGGGCGCATCCAGGTTATAATTCCTGGACATCCTTTTCCTGTCAGAAAGGTGCCCCTTCCGTCCCTCCCCCTTCCTCCCTCCACCACCACAACTACCACCACCCTTTCCTGCTGCCGCGAATCGAACCTGCAAGTCCTGGATGTTTAGGTATCTCAAGGCCAAGTCGTCTTGAGACTGATGCCTTACCCACATAGCCCATTGAGGTCACGTTTAACGTCAACTCGCACCAGAGGGGAGTATGGCGGAAGGAGATAATTATTCCCGTAGAGTGGGGGAATGCACCTAGCATATTAAGATGGGCAGCGAAAATACTGATTTTTATGTTGGACTCCGGCGCGGTTTGAACTCGCAATATTTGAGCGCGAACTGGGTGCTCTAACTGACTGAAGCCATTGAAAATCAACAGCGAGGCACCTATTTAACTATGGTATACCTGTTCTAAAGCCTTATCAAGTCCACTGTTGTTCGTCCTCGAACAGATCCAACATAAACTCTTTTCAGCTGTGTGCCATTGCCTGCAGGGTTCGGTCTAGCCTCTTGCCTGAAAGCGGGAGCTGTCAAGACATGATCATCAGAAATAGCTGATCCTACAAACTCTCTTGCGTCAACCTGAACGGCGAGGTCTTCGGCATGGAAGCCAGATTTTCTCAAGTTGTGTGGACTGGCTGTAACTACTCAGTCTTGCAGATGTGAACTTTCTCCATTCTACTTTCAAATGTTACTCAGTGACTTCAGAGTCATGTACGGACGCAGTTCAAGAATGGCTGATGTTCTTTCTTTGGTCGAAGCAGAAAGGAGAAGACAACTCCATTGTCCCCACTGTTACGGATGGTGTGGTGCTGTATGTATGACTGTCTGACTCTCACTTTCAAAAGTTTGGATGCGTGTAACGATTTTTTTCCCTACACACACCCACGCCACACGAACATGGACAGCCAGGCAACACACAAGTTAAGTTTCTTTCTTATGTATACATGCTGCCTGAACCATCAAAACATAAACACATATCAATGTAAATCGGCTTAAAATCAATTCACGCCACCACCAGTAAGGACATTCATCAAACACAGGGATCTTCAACCGTCACTCTCAAAACTGACACATTGAATATTTCTTTTCTAGCACAGTTCTCACTGGCACCGTCAGTAGTGTCCATACAGCTGGCTGCAACGAGCCCAAGTCACAGTCTTCACACGGCAAGCAGAGCCGCTCACGAATACAGTTCGAAGTCTCACAGGGTACACCCACACAGAAGATCACGTCAGACTACCGATCTGACGATCAGCCTCTCCACGTCTTGTTGACAGAGAATCCTCTGGCCCTTTTCTACACAATTCTACCACTGACCTGGCGGTCAGCCTCTCCACGTCGTCTTGACGGAGACAGCCGCTGGGGCACGGGCTGTACCTCCACACTCGGTGGTAAACGGTTCCAGGCCGGACTCAGGGGCCTCACCGTTTTTAGGTGTGTTTTTTTTTCTCTCGCTCTCGTCGTTTCATATTTACGTCATGTTCTTTTGTAATTTTACGTTGACGTCACAATTTACGTCGACGTGACACCCACACTGGAAGCACAACGTTTATCGATGACGGTTTTTAAAACCCCGGAAATCAAACGAAGATGTTGAACAGCTAGCAGACAGAAATCTGTGGCCAAACTGAAAAATTGATGACCGGTGGAATCGGTTAATTTCAATGAGTTAGTCGCGCTATTACTAAATGTGTATATAGGCCAATGTGTATTTTCTTAAGTATGGCAGCATTTCTTGAAATTCTATCAGTATGATTTCTTCTGGTATGCGCTTGCTCGCCAGTCTTTATAAGTAGCCTAAAATGATGTCATGGTCTCGGCATTCACTCTGCTGACTGTCATGCATCATTGAAAGCCATCACGACTTCTGCGCCTTGGAAATTCATTAGTCCCCATACCCCATTCTCCAATATTTAGAAAGCACAACGCTTCAGCTGACATGCCATTCATTTGTGAAACTGTTGATTTATTTCTTTTTTATTTATTTATTTTGCAAGAAAATATCCAAATGAGGGTTACATGGCAGATGGCATTTTCTCTCTCTCTCTCTCTCTCTCTCTCTCTCTCTCTCTTTATGTCCGTGCTTGTGGATGTAGGTCGGGGTATATCCGTGCTTGTGGATGTAGGTCGGGGTATATCCGTGCTTGTGGAAGTGTCAATTAACGCTTGTGTTTTGTGTGTGTGTGGTGTGTGTGTGTGTGTGTGTGGATTGCGATTCATGGCATTGGCCACAGAGCTGAGTTACAGAGCGTCAGTCCTTGACTAGCGGACATGCGACAGCACGCGGATAATCGGACGCTCCTCTGCTTTCCTTGTTCGAAGTTAGATCTTGACCCCTCTCAACGTCCGCTAGCTTCATGCGTTGGTAGCTGGCATGACCAAGACAGGCTTCAGGAGAAACACAAGGTATGACAACTGTGACAGCTTCGCCCTGGACAAGCTCTTGAAGTGCACAACAATATCAGAAAGATGATCGGATATATTCCCCCTCGTCCCCTTAGAATGGCATGCAAGTACTTGCAGTGGCATAGTCAGACAACACAGTGGGAGTCAAGGTCGGTAAGAGCTGCAGACATGATTTATTTCTTCATCTGATCAACATTCAGACTCTTCACTCTGTTCAGAAGGAGCTCATGGAATTTGCTGTATTGCTTGAAGTCGGTTTGATCGAAGTGGTGTACAAACAAAGTGGAATCTTTTATTTCACTATATCACTTCACAATTCTGACATCAGACGAGAAAAGGGCATTCAAAAAAAAGAAAAAGAGGAGATAGAAAGAAAGAAAAAGAAAAAAACATCTGCGTTTGTATATAGTAATCGTTTAATGAGTTTGTGAACAATGATACATACACGTTTTGAGTGTATATACTTTTCTATGGACTGAGCATAATCCATATACATATACTAATCCATATATTATGCACGCTGTCTACTGTAAGACAAGTTTTAAGTGCCTGCTGTGCTTCAAGTGTCATGGTCCTGTGCTGTGTGTGGATGTTCAAACTAAAATCCTCGCCACCTCTTTCTTCCTTCTCTGTTTTTCAGTGTGTGTGTGTGTGTGTGTGTGTGTGTGTGTTCCAAATTATTGAGGTGTAGGGAAGGGGGGGGGGGGGCATATTTTTTTTATGTTCATTGTAAGGTGATGTTACGGATTTTCCTTCCGGTCTAAGACTGCGTGACAGGGCTGTAGTCTACGCTTATTTTCATCATTTTCAATCGTTCCCATCCGCACCCCAACCCCACCCCGCTGTGTGACGTCGATCCTGAAGCCAATCCAGTGGTGTTTGACTTTTGATGTTTGATGCAGAAGTTGAACTGGGATGGTGACTCAGAACTGGAGTCTTCTCCAATCAAAAAAAAAAAGAAAGAAAGAAAAAAAAAATCCTCATAATAAAAAATCAAACTTAACCATTGAGAAGCGGCCAAATGATAACAGTCTGGGTGGCAACGAATTAAATAGCTTTCACACAGGACAGAATATAGTCCAATAGATCTACATCAAACTGGGAATACTCTGAAGGGCAACGAACAAAACAGCGCTTTACACTGGACAGAACCCAGAACCCCACTCCAAATTCTCTCTCTCTCTCTCTCTCTCTCTCTCTCTCTCTCTCTCTCTGTGTGTGTGTGTGTGTGTGTGTGTGTGTGTGTGTGTGTGTGTGTGTGTGTGTACGCCCACCTATTGTGAATAATCAGAATTTCCACACAAATATACTTAACACTCAACGACTCAAGAACAAATAGCGCTCGCAGTTTTCAGCTCTTCCTTTCCACGATCAACAGCTGGACAGAATATCTGATTTAAATGAGAAGTGGGTTAACACCACAGATGATATTGATGGCATCTGTACAATACATACCATCCTCCGCGGTTAATCCATAAACCATCTGTTGACTCTTTCCGTCAGTAACATGCTGTGGCTCGCAGCTTCGTTCTTTATAAACATTTCTTTAATGAACAGATGTGTACATAAACAACTTATTGAACTGAAGCAACAACAAGCAAATGCTTATAATGTGCTCAGTGACGGAATATTTAACAACAAAAAACACATCGGCGGATTGTATAATCAACATTGACACGTAAGACAGAAGAAAAAAAAAAGCTGAATATCATATGGACAAATTTGTAGAAGTCTTACTTTAAATTTAAAAGACAGGAAAGAAGATAGAACAGATCAGTAGAATCTAACAGCGATGCAAACAGGCAATCTACACAACAAATACCATGATTCCCAATGCACCGAACTTACACAAATTTGAGAAGAAAGAGAGAGAGAGAGAGAGAGAGAGAGAGAAGAGAGAGAGATGCGTCCGTCTCCCAAAACATCAAAGAGCCCAGCCCCGTGTCGCAGTGGGTCTAATGCAAAGTCGTAAACTGAGGGAATTCTAAATCACCATATACAGCCATCCGAGGGCCAACCTGGCAGCAACGTCGAGGAGAAGAAGAGGAAAAATAAGAAGAGAAACAATTAAGAAGATGAACAAGCATAAGGAGATGAATAAGATCAGGAAGTACAAGTACCTGAAGAAGAACAGGAAGATGAGGAAGAACAACTAATTCGCTATAATATTAAAAACGTTTACTTTGGGCGATAAATTGGTGCACAGTTTTGAAAATTCTTTCGTTTTCTTCCCTGGTTAATGTTTGGTCACCAAAAAAGAAGTGTGTGAGTATCAATACAGTTAGGATTGAGAGTGAATATCGTATTCGTTCTTATCTGTATGTAGTTTGAACAATCTAACAGGTATTGCTCTGTGTTTTCTGTGTGATGGCCACACGCACATTTTGGATCAGCCAGTAGATGTCTGTTGTATAAGTCGTGATTAATGTTACTCATTCCTAAGCGTAATCTACAATGGTTTATTTGATCCTGCTCGATCCAATGTAATAGTAGGAGGGAACAGTGGTGTCTGACGTAGTCAGAAAACGTTTAAATTGGCTGATAGAGTTTGTTGACTTAATGTCGTGTGGAAGGTTGTTCCACAAAATGACTGTACTGGATACAAATGATTTTTTTGTATAATTCAGTTCTAAATCGTGGCACTGTTCTTTCTAGTGGCCGACGCCTATGGTAACGATTTTGGTCAGAGACTAGAGAAGGGAGAAGATCAGCTAAATAGTTTGGACAGACGCCATTAACCATTTTATGAAATTGAATCAGCTTGTGTCTTTTCCGTCTTTCTTGTAATGAGCAAAAGCCAGACTCTTCGTATAATTTCTGGTGACTTGTTCCCTTAACTCCACCAATAATGATACGAACTGCTTCTAGGTGTAGTTTTTCTAACATAATTGACTGAGTATCTGTGCAGTTATCCCACAAAATGTCTGCGTAGTCAAAATGGGGTAAAATAAAGGATTTGTACATCGTCTCAAAAGTATTTCTAGTTAGTCTGTATTTGTATTTTTTAAGACACGCAATTAACATATTCACTTTGTTGGCTATGAATTGGATGTGTTCGTCCCATTTGCAGTTGTCTTGAAAAGTTACTTCTAAATGTTTGTGAGATTTTGACGGTTCTAAGGTCTTCCTTCCAAATGTGAGTGGTAAAATTTGGCATTGATCACGGGTAATATTGACAAGTTCGGTTTTATTCTCGTTGAAGTTAATTTTCCAAAGTTTGGCCCAACGGGCAACTTTCTGAAGGTCAGAATTAAAGATTTCTTCTCTGATGTGTGGATCATTTAAGGCGAGCGATAAACTAGTATCGTCGGCAAACAATTTAATTGTTGACTGGATTCCATTTACGATGTCGTTAATGTATAACAAAAACAGTAAAGGACCAAGGACAGACCCTTGGGGAACACCTGCTGGAATTCTTTTCAACTCGGACTTTTCGCCTTTTATAACTACTGATTGTTGTCTATTATGTAGGTAATCGCGAAAAAAGTCCAGTAATTTCCCTCTGATCCCCACTGCTGCTAGCTTTAGTAAAAGTCCTCTATGCCAGACACGATCAAAAGCTTTTGATATATCAAAGTAGATTGTTTGTGTTGTGATCCCACGGTCAAAAGAGGAACAAAGATAGTTATATGTGTCCAGAAGCTGGTTGACTGTGGAATCACCTGGTGTAAAACCTGATTGCAAAGGAGTGATGACTTCATTTGTTTTTAAGAATGCGTACACATGTTTGTGGACACATCTCTCTAGAATTTTACCAACACAGCTAAGGAGCGAGATCGGGCGGTAATTATTACACAATTCTCTTGGTCCTTTTTTGTGAATAGGTGAAACATGTGCTCTCTTCCACAAGGACGGAAATTTACCTTCGTTCAAGCATTTATTAAACAACTGGGTAAGAGGGCTAGCTATAACATTTACTGCACATATAAGTAGTTTGTTGTGGATGAGGTCTGGACCAGATATTTTGTCTTGTTGAGATTTCTAATAACTGATATGATATCGTCTTCAGTAAGTACAATTTCATTAATTTCATAGTTGGCAAACGACATCTGTGGTAGTTCGTCATCGTCGTTGTCGAGAGTGGATTGTTCTATGAAAAAATTATTTAGTATATCGGCTTTGTCTTTATTAGAATAATACATTGTGCGGTTTGATAGTAAAGGTGGAATGTCATCAGTGTTAATGCCCTTTTTACTGAAAAAAAGAACGAACTAGTTTCCACCAGTCCTTTTGGCCAAAGTTTATTGGATCTGATGCCTTGTCATCAATCTCTTTATAAAACTCAGCCTGTCGTTCTCTTTCTTTTGCTGTGACATAATTCCGAAATTGCCTGAAACTATGCCGCAGCTTCGTTCGCTTGAGTCCTGGCAGCAAGCCCATGTATAACTCAATATCGAAAGTTGCTAGTAAAAACCGAAATCATCAAAGTTCACATATGTTATGCTCAGTGATGAAAACCAGTGTTTAATTAAAAATAATGATAATACAGGATCCTTTTCATTAGAAAATTGTCGGCTTCATCAAGTGACATTTACTCGCGCGTGCACGCGCGTGCGCGCACTAACAAACGGTTTGTAGCACCCTGCTCAACCATGGAAAGAAATGAGAAAACGGATTCAAAATCGCGCCCAACTGACATTGATGGATTGATTGATTTAGTGGGTTGGTAGTCAAATTTTGAAAATAATTCCTAGTAGGTCCGCCAAACAATACGGACAAACAAATTACAGGACAAAACACAGTTGGTCTTCAACACCCCAGCCGATGCTGAAGATCATGCCAAAGGTCATCGGACAAAGACCGGCTTTTCATCTATTCTGGATCTGGATCTGGATTGGTACGTCGCTAACATCCATTTACTGGCATAGGCGCGACGATGGGGGGTGCGCAGCGTGATCGGCTTCTGGCTTTTGCCAGAGCCGACTTGAAGCTGTCGACTGACTTTTGGTGGACGATGTTATCGTCGAGGTGGTTCCACTCAGTTATTGTCTTTGGGTAGTATGAGTTACTGTACTGATCGGTGTGTGTTTCAGGAACGCAGTAGCACCTATAATTGTTTCGTATGTAGTTCTACTCTGGGTTTTGTGTCAGGTACGTACTGTTGTCTCTGGTGGAGCGGATGCGTCGTCCTGGTTTCTGAGGTGTGATGAAGTCGCTCGGCGTGATCGCTGGCACTCTTGCAATTCGTACCCGCATAGAACCCATCACTAACCTGAGATAGCTGGTGACTTAATTTGACTGTGGCTTTCTGAAAACAAGTCAAAATGCAAAAGTACAAAACAGAGTGCAAACTAAAGAGTATTTTGATCTGACGAGACAGCTGTAAATTTTCGGCACTTTTGTTACATGAATGTAATCATTCATTATGTGACACGGAGAGAGGGAAAGAAGCAGGTATGAAGTGGGGAAACCGAAAAGGGAACGAACGAACGAACGAACGAATCTTTTTTAATGAGGATAAAGAATAAGCACAAAACAGGCTTTTTTACATCTTGCCCTCGATGAAGCAGAAAAAATAATGACAATATGTGACTTCAAAATCAACGAACCATTTAGATAGTGAAAAGAATATTAGCCTGAAATACAAAAGGCAATCCAAAAATATGACAGTCAACTTTTCACACACACACACACACACACACACACACACACACACACACACGCGCGCGCGCGCGCGCGCGCGCGCGCGCGCACACACACACACACACACACACACACACACACACACACACACACACACACACACACACACACACACACACAAAGATAAAGAGAAAACAACTTTGCAAATACATTCAACAACAAAAATAAAATAGAAGAAGAAGAAGAAGGAGAGAAACGAAGGACGTCAATGAAAGGTGGACAGGTGAACAGTATGTCATGACAAGATATAGAGAAGGGGTAACGAAGGAACACAAATGAACATTCAAATACATTTAAACATCATTTGTACTTGAATCCATACAATAATTTTGAAAACGTATAAAGAAGGTTACATGATGTTATCATTAGTCACACTGTTTAGGAAGCGTAGCATCAGATATGAGAAGTATTGTTTTTTGAAAACGTTTAAACTAGAAATTACATTAAATGAAGACACTAGGTCATTCCACAAACAACCACCGGAGTAAATGAGGCTAGATTTAAAAAGATCAATCCTCGGTAGGGGTATCTGAATCTTTCTGACATTGCGAATCAGGTTCGTTTTAAATTTGTTTTTCAAAGTTGGTGGTGCATGATTGGACATTATCTTAAACATGAAAATTGCTTTGTTATAAGTGAGGAGTGAGATGGGTTGTAGCCATTGCATGCATGTGAATGTTGATAATTGGCCGGTGACCGTTTTTTCTACTTGTAGTTTCGTTTTCTACCGAACAGAGATTCATTTTTCCCCCCAGGTTTGTCCGATGGGAGATCACTCTTTCCGAAGCTGTTTTCGACACGTCGGTTTCCCTTCCGGTTAGGCCTAGTTATCTGTAGACGTGTGTCATGGCTGACAAAAATAAGAAAGAACCCACCCCACCTCCACTCCTCTTGATGCCTCCTGGTGGGGGGCTTACTCTCAATCCACCAGATCAGCCCAATTTTCTGATGCCTGTTGTTCAACCAGAACAGTCAATCTTAGGTTTGTATATTCTTTTCCTTTCTTTTCATGTGTAATGACTTCCATATGATCGCTATCGTGTTGGTTTGTTGACAATCATATCACAATCGATGAATCGAATGATACTCAATGTCACAGCGAATGAATGCTAATCGGCGAGATCAGATAGTCACAAGCAGTGATTTCCCGGTGGTCAGTACCCGCACTGATGGGACTGACCCCCTCAGACCCAAAGACTGATGCATCTGGTTCGGAGTTAGGCTACCGTGACAATGAAAACATCTGTTCGAGGGTATTACTAAATCAGTAAATGAACAGATTGAAGGTTAGACTTTGGCCGTGAAAATACAGAATTTTTTCCCAGAAAAAAAATTGTCTGCTCGCTGTAAAGAAGCTTTCTGCGGTTTGTTGAGCTTCAGTTCATGTCCCCTGTGAAGCGAAAAATTGTGGATATTGCCAAAATACTTAGTAATCACAAACATTGAATGAAATCAAGTTTCTGTACCAACAAATCAATATATATTCTACCCGCTTTATCACTTCATAGATTAATTGACAAAACAAAAGAAAACACTGTGAATGTAATAAAGTTGATATTTGAGTGAAGACCCGCAAAGCATGTTTTACAGCTAACAAAATACATACAGTTTTCATTCATTTAGTTCTGTTTTAGTACTATTTCATGCAGTTCATTCAGTTAATCAAGTGTATTATTAGACAGCTAGTGTAAGACTTCAGAGTCACTTTGGTGGTGTACAGTGGTGCCTGTCCTGATCAAATATTATGTTGGATACCAACTACTCAGCCCACTGCTGACATGGATAATTGCTCAGATGCACAGCCAGCATGAGTGAGCATTTCCCTCTAGGGGTGTCTCCACATCTGTTCATCAACAGTCCCCATAAATCTACCCAAACCGGTGACCTCGACATGAACTCACTAAGGGCAAGGACATGGAGAGGACATTGAAACTGAAGTTACTATGAGAGCAGGCTCTTAAGGGCCACAGACTTTGAGACTTTTTTCTTATGAAAGTAAATATATATGAAGTGAGGCAGGGAACAGTAAATAATAAACAAGTACGGTAACTCTTGCTTACACAAGAAAACATCTTCAGTTCTCCAAAGGAATGCTGCTAGCGACACCGAATCGTCTAGCAGACATGACAGCACAGAGCAAACAGAACAAACACCCCAGGGATGTTTCCTTGTTTGTTCTGTTTGCTCTGTGCTGTCATGTCTGCTAGATGATTCGTTGTCGCAAGCAGCATTCC
>CM065716.1:25383081-25395581 GCA_033310375.1 Conus canariensis | reverse complement strand
TGTATGCTTGATGCCACTTATATCATGAGGATGTGACTCACAGGTCATGGCACTCGTGTACTCACAGTGCTGCTGAACACGGCTCAGTGGATGTTGGGGTTTGGGCAGCATGCAAATGTTGCTCACAATATCTGGGGGCTTCAAGAATATAAAATCCATAAAGAAGACGTGACCAGTGCTTGGCAGTAGTGAGATATCAGCTTCTGCATGGAAAGAACTATCAATGCCTACAGATGCACAAGCAAGCAAGAAACGTTAAGGGAACATTCAGCATAAAAGAAAAGAAAACGTCCAGAGTCTGAAGATTGCAAACTGAAGTGTAGCTATGCTCATTATGCCCTGAAGTTGATCAGCAACCTATGAATGAAAAAATATCTTCTGGACATAAAACTAGTTCAAGCTGCAGAAAAGAATCGGGAGATGATGGAAGTTGCTGAACATGGAAGTTGCTAAAACAATGCATGTTTCACCATTTGTAACTGTTTTCAGTGATTAGTAGGTCTGAGTATGTAAAAGTGTGTGTTTGTGTGTGTGTGTGTGTATGTGTGCGCGCGCGTGCGTGTGTGTGGTGTGAGAGAGTGAATCAGAGAGAGAGAAAGAGAGAGAGCTCGCATGTGTGTATGCATGTAATCTGTGTGTATTACTCCGTGTGTTAGATATGACTTTCAGGACTTTGTTTGCCTGGATTATTATTTGATCTATCTGTACATATATTTTCATTATTAGATTTTGTCTTAGATTGTGTTCAGCAACATTCAAATTATCAAGCCTGTGAAGTGTTTTTTTCTTATTTTGCTGAATGGGGACTCTCAGTACCTCCTCAGGAACCCTTGATAATATAAATGAAGGAGTTTCCTGGGGAAGGGGGGGGGGGGGGGTTAGGGAGAGCGTAACTGTCTTTCAGTACAAATAGAAGCCTTTATGCATAACTTTATTGTTTTACCTCATCAATTTTTCCAGTAAATCTGTAGAAGCTTAAAGCATCTCTATGCTCTCAAGTGTGTGTGTGTGTGTGTGTGTGTGTGTGTTTGTGATTGGTTCCTGTTTTTAGAGGAGGGGCAGAGGTACTTGATCTGTTTTTTGTTGTTGTTTTCATTCATGTCATGAGAATTATGAAGTCATAAAAAGTAAGTATGCCCTGTAAAAAAAAAAAAAATGCTCTGTGTGTGTTGCATTGTGTGTTTGTTAGTGTGGTTTTTTTGGCATTTCACAGTGTATCCATTTGGCTTTGTTGTAGTTGCAGAAAAGATAAATTTGGTTATAGCTTTTCATCCAGATAACGAATAATGAAAAGAACATTTGTTAAAGAGCTTTTCTTTTCAGATATGTTTTCTCTCATACTTTGCTATCGAAGCAGGTGCTGTTTTCCTTCTTGGTATGAAGAACGCCCTAGCCAGTCATTACATTCCTTAACATTTTTGAGAGAGAGAAGGGAGATAGATCCATCTTTTAGTGTTGCCTCAAGAGAGCTAGGACTTCCAGACTGACCTCCCTTGAGGTATACATCACTCATGTTAAATGTAAACTTGTCTTTCATTTCTTTTCTGTCCTTGGGAATGAACACACCCTGCTTCTGCTTGTTTGTTTACCTTTATGCTGTATTTAGTACACATTTTTTTTAAAAACTGGATATACTGTTTTGTGAATTGACATGAAAGTTTTCTGGTGGCCATTTCAGAAGAAGACTGTGAAGCTGACAGCTTTGTGGGCCAGGGGCCCCCAACAGGGGCACCTAGAGGTGGACCTCCGGCACCCAGGGCACAACCGCAGGGGCCCATGAGCCACCCCACTTTCTTTCAGGGTGCCACCCCGGGAGCCAGCGACCCATTTGCACATGTTGGGCAGGCTCCTCCACCTCATTCCCAGCCTCCCACTTTTCCTCCAATGCAGACCTTAGGAGGATCGGTTCTGCCCCCAGGGGCGGGTCATCCCCCTGGCCCTCCCCCATCTGGGGGTCAGGGTCCCACATCCGCACTCCCACCCGCGTCGTCTGCACCTGGAATGCCTCCTATGGGTATGGGACCTCCTTCCTCTGGAGGTGAGTTTCTACTTTATAAAAAAGTTGGTCACCATCTTGAGGGAATTGTTCATTTGAGGTTTGTTTTGCGTGTGTGTGTGCGTGCGCGCGCGCGCGTGTGTGTGTGTGTGTGTGTGTGTGTGTGTGTGTGTGTGGCGCACGCACGCGCGCGCCAGTGATAACAGCAAGTTTGGTTTGGGTGCAGAATATTTAAAGTTTGTATTTTATCATTTTGATATCTTGAACGTCTTTCTCAAAATAGATGGTATCAATTTGGATTATTACAAATTGTGAATAAGAGTATCATGTCTGTCACACATTTTGTTTTGAAACAGGTGTTGTTTTGAAATTGATTGCTAGCTTTTCTGACTGTTGGCATGAAATGGTTAAAAGTAAAAAGAAAACAAAATGAAAGAGAAGGTTACATGATTATTGGTCTTACTGTTTCATGTTCTTCAGACTTCAACCACCAGAATCTGATCATTTAACACAAAATAAGACATTAGTGTGTTTAAAAATTGTACTGATATTGATCATGTTAAACTTGTGTAAATGATTTTCAGACAAAGGAAGCACAAACATCTACCGACAGAAAGGCCCCTTGCGATACGCTCAGCCCCCTGCAGGAACGTACGCCTCTCCCAATCCCACTTCACAAATGCAGGGAGACAATTCATCCCCATCCATGTACAACACGCCACCACCACCTCCGCCCACTTCTTCCTCATTCATGATTCCAGCTTCATCCAGCAATTCTCCTCCACCTCCGGAGTCTTCTGCTTTTCTGGGAGCAGGAGTGCCCCCTCCTGGCCCCATCCCTGCTTACCAGCCCCCGGCGGTGCCTGGTATGATGGTGCCAGGGGTGGGCTTCTACCAGGCGGTGCGTCACCACTGGTGCTACAGGAAGATGGTGGAAGGTCAGGAGGTCTGGTACACCTTCTCGGCCCTGGACTCCGGCAAGCTGGAAGAACAGTTTGTCAAAGGTATGGATCTGCTGGTGTGAATTTTAGTGTGCATTGGACTCGTAGGGTGATTGTTGGTGTGTAGATGCATTTCATATATTGGACCTGCAGCTGTGCAAAGGCATGCATGCAAAAGCTTGTACATGTTTTGTTTCCTCATCTTCCAAAATACATTCTGTTTCAGTGCCATTTATTACTCACTTAAAGATTCCCTAATCGTGCTGTGTTTTAATGAATCACTCAGAGACTCCCCTGTCAGGGAGCTTATGAATATCCCATTATCAAGACAGTGGTCCCTGCTTAGGTGATGCAAAAACCCAAGATGATACAAAGAAAATAATGTACACATTATAAGCAAGACTGGTCTTGCTCACTGGTCGTAGGCAAATGAACCATGTTTGTGTGTGTAACTATGTGGTGTATGCTCAGCTCTTTAACCCGTTCGCTGCTTGAAGCTGCTTGAAAATGTTACAAACAAAGGCTTTCCCAGTGCCAGGGAAATCTAATGATTTGGGGGTAATAATTAACAAAAAATTCTAGCTCAGAAACTACAAAAGATATAACAATGAAATATATATGATTTTTGAAGGAAATTGAATGAAGATTTTGAATCTGGGCTTCTTTTGTTTTAATTTTGATAATAAAAAAGTATTTAGACAATTAGATTTGGATAGATTTTTTTGCACGATCAAAAGCATATGTATTTACCACTACATCTTCACATCCAAACAAGAACACAAAGCAAAAAAGTTGAAAATAAAGTTTGTATTGTCACACTACACCTGTAAATGAAAGTAAAACAGTTTAGAAGTCTATCAAGACGCTCACACTCTATGCAGACAGGTCAGTCCACGACCACGCCCCCCTCTCCCCACCACGCCCCCTTGCTGGACTTCAACCCTCTCTTTCACTGCTCCTCTTCCCCTACCTTTCCCTCTGCCCTGTGCCGCGCCGCGAGCAGGCCGCGCTCCCCTCTCACGCTGACTACCACGTCACTGACCACTGGCACGCAGTGCAGAGTACACACTAGGCGAGCTCGTTCGACGCTGGCAAACCAGTCAGCTGAACACACATTGAGGTCACACAGCCCGACACAATAACTGACGAATACGGTTGGCAATTCCATCACTATCATCATCTCACCTTCATGCTCGAGTGAGTCGTTGAATAAAAGATTATTGTCTTTGTCAAAAATGATTAGCAGAGCCTGCTCAGCTGTGTAAATACGTTGATTTGGTCGCTGCGCTTGTCGAAGGTTGCGCCGCCATCTTTGCAAGCGAGACGAAGTGCTGGCTGGTCATCCAGTCAGTGATGAGAATAAATGGGCTTTCCCCTCACGTGTGGTCATTTACATATCATTTTAATACTACAGACATATAAGGCTTACTACGCACACTCTATTTAAGTCCGTTGATAGAAATAGTAACGAATGAAAATTCAAGAAAAATGCATGACGTCAGTGGACGGCCCATAGGCACTGGGAAAGCATTTTTAATGCGGCGTCAGCTGACGGCTTAAAGGCACTCTACGGGTTAAACATATTTAGTTATCTTCTATGAAAATCACAGTATGGTCATCATGTGGGCATTGTGTTTACAGAACAGAATGGAGGGGCATCTGAGGTAGTCAATACAGATGGAGGTCGGTACAATGTGGAAATCCAGGCTCGCCTCCGTCGTGCAGTGTACTGGGAGGAGGAGCCTGCCGCCATCCAGCGCTGCTCTTGGTTCTACAAGCGGGAGGGAGACAATCGCTATGTGCCCTATAGCGAGGCACAGGCACAGCTTTTGGAGGTTGGCCAATGATCATGTTGTATGATGGCTTTTAAAGACAGAGATCTGGGGAGAGTGTCAAAGAACACAGCTATGCTGTTGAAACAAATACTTTGCTGGTAAGGATGCAGAATCTGTTCATGATTCTGTGTACCCTTGTCTTCATTTTATACGGCAAAATGCAAATGAACACACAATACAAGGTCCAAATCAAAGTAGATTTGATTTGCAATACAAAACAGACAAGTAAATTTTTGACAAGTGTCTTCTCAGGTACAAACAGCAAGCAAAAAATGTGCAAAACCGAACTCCCCTGAGAGCAGTCAGCCTGAGAAAAACAGTAAACAAAAGAGCAAGTGAGCACAGTTCAAAAACACAGAGCAGGAAGGAGAAAGAAGTGAGACAGAGAGAATGACAGGAAGGTGGATGGAAGAGAGGAAGGTAGGAAGTGAGCTGGATCACAAACAGAAGGGATGTATGCGTGTGTGTTTGTAGAGGAGGTGTGTGTGTGTGTGTGAGAGAGAGAGAGAGAGAGTGAAAGAGAGAAGCCGGAAGCGGAACATAAGAGAGAAGCCGGAAGGGGAATATGTATAGAGGAATTGTGGCACAAAACGATGTGTCAAATACATTGATTTCGTGGTCACAGATGCAGGCAGGGTGAGGGAGTTAGCTTGTGAATTAACCCTCTGCCTGCTGCATGACTTTGTGCTACATGACTATGAGAATACCATGCCAAGGGAGGTAACTCTGCAACACTTACACACTTGCCATAAAGAAACCTCAATAAAAAAAATTTGCTTCTGAGTCATCTATTCTATAAAAGTCATGAAAAAAATTCAAAGACATCACTCCATCCAAACCAGCCATTTTTTCACATATATAGTGAACTGGTACACGAGGAAAAAAGAAAAAAAGCGAACAGACTAACTCTACTTTGGTGTTCTTGGTGCTAAAACAATTTTCCCTAAATTCACTGTACCCACAGAATGTCATGGATTAGGAGCACACAGTGATTTTCCAAGTCTAAACAAAGTACTGAATCCTGCAGGAACAAAATAAAGTAATTCTATATGGCCTGCACACTAAATAATCAACTTTTGTGGTGAAGGAAAAAAAGCAACCAAACTTCAACAATTTTGTTAAACTGAAGGCATTACATACAAGAAGATTTGTCTTCTAACTACTGAGGGGAAAAAAATTAACACAAACAGTTTACTGGATACTGGACTTGAAGTTGTGATGGAATTCAGCAAAAATGTGCTTTTGCACAAGTGCACTAAGCAATCAACCCCCACCCCACCCCTCCAACACACACACACTGTGGTGATGATGTACCTCTTGTCCGTCTCCTCTTTGCTTTTTGATAAATGAGGCAGTTTTTAATTTAGGCCAGAGTTTATGCTCATCCTTTTTCGCTTGCTTTTGTGCGGCAAATAAATTTGTTTCTCGCTAAAAGTCTGCCAAAATTCCTCTGAAATCTAAAGGTGACACTCCCACAGGCAAATCATGGGACACTCCCACTGACTGATCCAGTTTCCTGGCTGTCAAAACAAGCGAAACTTTTGGGGGGCTTCACTTCTTGTAGCCTACCACTTCAGTCAACAATTAAAGAATCTCTAGCAAGTTTCGTTTTTCGAATTTTCTTTTTGGGGGGGCTGGGCCCAGCAGCAATGGGCAGTTCGACATCATCATTATCATCGCCCGAATCATTATCGATTCCGGCCTCAAAATCAGTCAGTAGTCTATCTTTATTTATAATTAGGTCAAGATCGATGTCTGAATCGTCTCGCTTCAAATCTTCTTCAAGAGTGTAGCCCTCAAATATGCTCTCTTCATCACTATCACATCAGAAAATGAATTCTACAGGTTCCATAGTTACTTGCTCCGCCATTTTCCCGAAAATCTTTGCGCGAAAAAAAGCTGAACTTTGAAAATTCACAGCAGCAGAACTACTCCACCAAAACTTGTGCAACAAAAACCAAAATGGCGTCCAGAAACGGCCGCACCGGAAGACTCTTCTGTCACGATTGCATTCTGGGATATGTGATGGTGAAAGTGAAAGTAGTTGACCTAGTATTCAGCGGTCAATCTTGGTCAATTCGATATTTAGAAGGAGGAAATCTCGCGGTTGATCTAGGTCAGTCCGGTAGCATTGGGTTAAAAAGGCCTGTGACTCACACTCAGGCATCAGGGACTTGAAGGGTCTTTTTTCTTTTTTTTTAATGATAATAATGCAATAACCATTGTTTCTTCTGCGTGCTTCTCTGTTATCTACCACAGATATAAACGATCATGAAAAAGTTGATGTTTTGTATGTTAGGTGGAGTACAAGAACGCAATAGAGCGGAACGAGTGGCACAAGAGGATAGAGCTGCCAGGCAAGGACACCGTTGTGATGCACAACCCCAATGTCTTCGTTCACTTCCAGGCCTCCTCCCAGCCCGATGAGTGGGGGAACGTGCAGGTCAGGAACCGTTCTCCTCTTTCCCTGCTTTGTTTTTGGTTGATGCGTGACTGACTGATATGGCTGTACAGAAGACAGTTTTTCCTTCTCCTTTTCTTGCCTGCTTATGTAGCTCGGTAGATTTGGTCAGTCTAGAAAGGTGTGGTCTTGAGGATTGGTATAGTACAGTGAATGAATTGTCTTGTGAAGAGTTGTGGGTCTCGATGTAGCTGCTGTAGTTTGGTATTGATGTTGAGTATTGTTGGTTGTGGTAAGGGTTCCTTTAGATGGCCATGGTTATGGAGGTTTTATCACTCACTAGCGTTTTAACCTGGCTTCACCCTGTCCATAACTCCCTCCCCCATTCCATCCTATCCCTCCTCCCACCCTGCCCCCACCCCAACCTCCACCTTCACCCCTCTTCCCTCCTGGAGAGAGAAAGCGAGAGAGAGAGAGCTAGACTGAATTGGTAGTTACTGTCATTGCTACTCCCACTACCCTCCTCACCCCCTTCCCCTTCCTTAGCTACAAAGCCAAAGGTAGTAAGGCCAGTTTTATTCACCACGGTAGGACCCACACTGGTTGGTCTCTTGTCGATGTGGTTGCCACAAAACTGTTTGAGTTGCTGTGTGAGACTGATTATGTGAAGGGAAGGAGTGACAGCTGATCAGTAAAGATCTGACTTGCCAGGATGGTAGCATGAAGAAACAGACACACTGCAACGAACACACTGGAAACAAACCTTGCTAACTGTCTTATGGCATGCACTGTGTTGTCCTTGGCCCAGCTTGCATTGTGATTTACAGCCTGTGAAACTGTTTTGCTGAGAGTGGATGGGAACGTCGTCTGCATGAAGGTGCTAAAAATTATGTTTCAGCTACTTCCTCTGAGTTGGAGAGTTCTCATGCTCAGAAATTTAGAGAGCTGACCAAAATTTAGTTGCAATGATCACGGCTACTTAGTTGCATGCTGATGTACACTGCAGTTTCAATGTGATGGTGGCTTTAAAAGACCCCTGATTAAAACCTCAACAAAACTGACAACATGTATATTCTAGATAAATACCCCCCACCCCACCCCCATTTGCAGGAATCAGAGCTGGTTTAGTTCAGTGTGCAGCATTAATTTATCACACTTTACAGGCATCATTGCACCGTGTATCCAAGAAATTATATAGACATCATAGCATAATTTTCAGATTTTAAAGTAATGTTTGTTTTATTTCTTCTACCATCACTCATTCACATTTTAACAATCATGCAATATTGGTGGATAAAGTGTGTTTGTTATAAAATGGCAACATTTTTACCGTCCAGCAAAAAGAGAGATAGCTTGCTTGCTGAGAAACAGGTATCACAATTATCAAAACTACTGCATCATATTTGTATACCTAGAACCAGTCAGATCAAAAAGTAGATTTGCCTGTTGGGTTTTCTTGTCTGATTTTAGATTTAAGAGTACCAGGGTTTCTCACCAGATGAAAAATGAATTAGATGAGTCAGATTTGTGTTGTGTGAACCTGAATGGCTGGAAATAATGGTGGTTTTTCATCAAGGTTTTGAATTCTAGTCACCGATCTTGAACTCCTTTCTGCTTGAACTCTTTTCTTCCTTTCTCTGTGAAAACACCTTCACCCATTTTTTTCTTCTTTCATCTTATGCTTACTGGCGAATCTCTTTCCCAGGGATTGGTTCACTTAGCAGCCTTTTGATTGGGGAAAAGATGGATGTGGAAGAGGTTTGGAACAGGATCTGCTTTATGGACCTGTTCAGGGAAAACGTTAGGGATGGGAGACAAACTGCTGTTTCTGGTCTTTAATGCAAGAGAATGTGGAGCATGCATATGTATGTATGGCTGGCTCTGAAAGATGTCCAATAAAATACGAACGCTTTGTTCATCCAGCACAGAAATTGTGTGAAAAGCAGTTTGTTTATCCCACTCCTTGTGTCACAAATATTTCTGAATGTTGCCTGTTGCAAACTTATTTGGCAAGTAAAAACAGCTCTGACTGAATCATGAAAAAAAAAGTGTTATTTGGATCCAGAATGTATGAAATCATTGAACATTTCTCTGGTACAAGGTACCTCTATCATCAAATGTAGATAACTTGTTTAATTGTGAGGTGAAGCAGTACTCTTTTCAGTAAATGATTAGATTACTCTAAGGAGCTTTAATAATCCTTTTGTTTAGGTCACAGATAATACACTTTGTTTGACTGCCAGCACATGTGATAATGTCACTTAATGTTTTAGACTTGAAAGAGTAATATCATTTCCACTTAGTTATGTTGGTTATAGAATAGTAATCCAACGGCTTTTATGTTGTCTTCTTTTTTAATAGCAGCCCTATAAGGTGAGTTCTGTGTCACTGCTGTATAAAAGTATGCACATGGTTCTCTGTGGATTCTTTTTCGGTGTCAAATTGGTTTTGAAAAAAAAAAAATCAAGCTTTTTGCTGTTGTACATATGCAGAGCATGATAATATGAAATGTGGTCAGAACTCTCAGCATTTATAGGTGTTATAGGTATGTTTGTGCGCATGATTGTACGCTTAGATTTGGATATATGTATGTAAAAGAAAATATGGTAAATGTTTCGACAGATCTTTGTTAAATTATACTTTGCGTGGGTCTTTAAAGAATATGTACATGTTCTACACAAGAGTTATTCACAAGATTTGAGCTGACTTGTATATCGTCTGATCCACACCCGTACCATAGAGAACATACTGCACCACCACCAATAATGAGCAAATTGCATGGAAGAGAAGAACATTCAGACACAGGGTTCTCCATTTTGGGGCACACGAATTGTTTTTAACTTGTTGAGACTTCCGGTGTTAACTCCATGATCATGAGAGTGCATGCAATTCAGGATCAGGGTCATGACAAGCTCAAGAGTTGGATCATGAAATTTTTTTTTTTTTTCTGAGCTGAAGAGCAGGGTATGAATCAGACTACAGAAACCATCATCTCCAAGAAAGAGTGCGAAAAAAAAAAAAAAAAACACCCCCGACCACTCAGGAAGGTTCATGCTGCCACACCCATCAGGGAATACATTCATATGAGTGACTTCCCTTTACAAATGCTTTTCATTCAGTGTTAATTTTTTCTTTGAATTTAGGGGTCAGACTCGACGCGTGAAAGTAAGTCCCAAAATTTCAGGGGGTCAGAAAAAGTTTTAGAGGGTCACAAAAACGTTTAGGCCCAGAGGGTCACATCCTGTTGGCAAAAAAAAAAAAAAAAAAAGGTCATGAACAATTATATGACAGGCTACTATTACTAACAGACACATATACACATTGGTCTCTCAGACTGGCACTCACACTGGGCCTGATCGAATGTTTGAAAAACACTCCCAGAATACATAGTGCTGACAGACAGAAACAGTGGAGTAGGGAAGACAGGCAGAGAGAAACTGATCTACACTCACAAGCACAGGCAGACAGACAGACAGACAGAGAGAGACAGAGACCAACAGACAGACAGACAGGCAGACTTACACGCTGTTTGGTTAGTATGATATATATACTAGGCTAATGCGAAGAAAATAATAATGAAATGACATCGTAAGTTACATTATTGTTATGACTCATGAGTGTCATGAGACAAGAGGCGAACAAAAGCAAAACATAAAAATTTAGCAAGTGCTGATGAAGAAACCTTTTGTGTGATGCACTGCTTGACAATTCAGTAGGTCTAGGCAAAACTTAGTGCGTCAGGGGGAAATTCTTTACGTTTTAGTGATGCACTCACTTGATAACCAGTGCGTCCGAGAGGAATAGTCTGCGTATCTGACGCACATTTGTGTGTAATAATTATCACTCATTAAAACAGTGAAGCTTTAGTGATGCACTGAAGTGGGTTTTGTAGTGTGATTGTGAAAGTGAAGATAATCTACAGCTCATGCCCTAAGCAGCCCCAAACCAGTGTTGTCTGTGATTAGTCAAAGGTGTACTTTGAGCAACATCACTCATGACCTTTTAGAAAATCGTTCGTAAGAAGAAACAGCTAAAACACGTCTTTAGACATTGAAGAGAAATTTGGTTGGTCAGCTGCATCTCTGTCATGACTGTTTCTGTCGCCAAGCTGATCCCTCTGCGGTCTCTCTCCCCAGTTGAAAATGTTGCGAAAAAAGGAAGACAGAAAGAAGACTGTACACAAGTCATCTCATATTTTCCCACAAACATGCACACACCTGGAACATCTAGGGTATATTCATTTCTTTGATTGTACTGAAAAAACAAGTGGTTGGCTTTGAAGTTAAGGTTTGAAACCCTGCAAAAAAAACTTCTTTTTTTTTCAGCTTTCATAGATTCTGCTATTCTGTGATTTGTCAGATTCTGTAATGGTGATATGAACTGGGAAAAAAGTACCCGACTAGTCTAAGCATGATGTCTAATATATATCCTAACAGGTTATACAACAACAACAACAAAAAAGGGAAACATGAGATTTTTTCCCCGTTCTCATATATGTGTTGGTGCGTGTGTGTATGTGTGTGTATGTGTGTCTGTGCACATGTGTATGTATGTGTGTCTCTCATTACTTTTAGCAAAGACATGCTCTTCAGCCAGTGGTAAGCACAGCATGATGTATGCTACCATGCTGTGCTGTGCTTAGTTCTTCGCATGCTGTACTGCTTCCATCATCCCCCTTCCCTCTTTCAGCCCACCCCATCTTTCCCACACACACCCACATGTTGTCTCAAGTTCTGTGTTTTCAGCGTATTGCCGTTTTCCTGTGGCTTAAAGTGCAATGACGTAGCATGTTTTCATCACCTTTTAAGATAGAAGTCTCATTTCAGAACTTGCATTCCTTCCCATTCATCTTGGTTTTTTTCCCCCCGTTTCTTTCTGCTGTGAATGAGTACTTTTCTGTTTCCCAGTTTTCTTACATTTTGTTTTTCTACTCTCATCTTTTTCATCCTTCTCCAAAATATAATCACCATTCCTGTCTTCCAAATTCCCATGTGTCACACATGCATACTGCATATTAATTTGTTTTGGCCACAGTTTGAATACCACAGGTCATAGAGAGTTTTCAACGTTAAGTCACAAGTAGGCTGAGCAATTGGGCTGCTGGTTTACTTCGGAGGAATTCAGTAAAACGTGATGTGACCACGGGAACAGACCATAACCTCCACCCTCACTCCCTGGCAGGCTGGCTGTCCTCTCTCTCTCTCTCTCTCTCTCTCTCTCTCTCTCTCTCTCTCTCTCTCTCTCTCCCTCCCCCTGTCCCTCCCTCCTTCCTGTCCTCTTTCCCTCTCACACTCCCTCCCTCCTCTCTCTTTCTCTCTCTATCTCTC
>CM065716.1:25300581-25378081 GCA_033310375.1 Conus canariensis | reverse complement strand
GTAGAAGTGGATCATCTGGTGTTTGTGTTGCATGGCATCGGAGATATGTGTGATGTACGTTTCCGCAACATCGTTGAGTGTGGTGAGTAGGTCTACAGTTTGTTTGAAAGCTAGTCTGTGTCCAAGGGTGCAGGCACACAAATATGCTCACACACACATTCACATAAGCACATGTTTTCAGGCACGAACACCAGAAAGCACGCACATGCACACACACCACACACACACACACACACACACACACACACACACATAGAGGACGGATTAGAATTTGTTTTTAACTTTTTCTCTTTATCCAGAGATTGGGGTCTACATTTGGGGTAGGGAGGTCTTTCCTTTTATAACGCCATTCTTTTTTTTTTTCTGGGGAGGGGAAGGACAGTAAAGAGAATGGATTGAAAACAGGCTAGTTTAGGGGTTGAGTTTTTCACACCAGATACGGACAGAATTTGAAGAGATCTTTGGTTTGTTTCAATTCAGTAAGTGAGCCTGTGAATGCTCTGCCTCCTTTGCTTCTGTTTCCTTTTCCCTGCTTCCATCTTTCAGCTCCAGTAAAACATATACTTCTTTCTTTCATTCTCTGAGCCTTCCTTCCTTTTTTATTTGGCTGTTTGTGTGTATGCCATCTGTGTGTGTAACTTAAGTCTGCGGAAAGTATGGACATAAGTTTTGTAATACATTTTTCAGTTTGTTAAATTCCGAAATTGTTCAGGGACTTGCTCGCTGGGACACAAGAAACATAAGCATTTTGGCAAGCGGTAGCATAACACACGCACATGAACGCAGGAATGCGTACACACAACACAAATGCTTACTCAAATTCACACACACACACACACACACACACACACACACACACACACACAGAAACTCCCTCTCTCTCTCTCTCCACACACAACACGCACACACAGACACGCACACACACAAACAGGCATCTGTCTCCCTCTCTCTCTCTCTCTCTCTCTCTCTCTCTCTCTCTCTCTCTCTCTCTCTCTCCCCTCTCTGACTCTCTCTGTGTCTCTCATTCCAGCAGTGCACTGGCACACAAGTACATGCAGGCTTCAACAACTGTGACAGTTTCCATGCATCACAACAGCTCCGGTGTTTCATTGTAGACAGTCCTTCACACTGCTGACTGCATGTGTTTCAGTGGATGACTTCCGCTCCATTGCCAACGGCCTCATCAAGACCCACTTTGGACCCTATGCTCAGAATGGACACATCCACCGGGTGGAGTTCTTACCTGTCCACTGGCACATGGCTGTTCACTCTGAGGCCACAGGCGTTGACAAGTGAGCTGGTGTGGGGAGGGAGGAGTCTTTTAAATCCTCACTGATGTGATGAGCAATGCTGTATTCTAGAGATAGGTGTATTTGAATTCTTATAAAAATTTGTGTGTGCTGAAAATTATATCACAGAGTGGGTTTATTTTTTTCTTTTAAATTTAGGATCTGGTTCTGTATGTCTCAAATTCTGTGATCGTTGTGTTTTATTACTATTCATAATGTATTTACATTTCAGTGTGCATACATATATAGCCACATATGTACCCGTGTACACGCACACACACACACACACACACACACACACACACACGTGTACTCTCTCTCTCTCGCTCTCTCTCTCTCTCTCTCTCTCTCTCTCTCTCTTTCACTTAATAAACACACTTCACCTTCCATTCATTTTCCTTAGCATAATCAGCATCTTAAGGCCTTAACTAACGTGCTCGAATAAAGCATGGTAGATGCGTCACATTATATTTCACCAAACTAGCAGTTAGCTTAACTGTAACTGCAGTCTGGTTCCCAACGCTGGACCAGACCTGGCCTGGTGGCATTGGTTCTCACTGCTGACCATGCAGCCTGTGTCATTGCAGCCGCCTCAAGTCCATCACACTGCCCAGCACACGCAAACTGCGGGACTTTGTCAACGACACCTTGATGGACATTCTCTTCTACACCAGTCCTGCTTACTGTCAGGTGAGAGGAGAAGCTCCGTCATTTTCTCTGTGAAGTCAGGGGGTGTATCTGTTTGTAATGAAAACAAATGTTACATGTTCGGTTCCTTTTTTTTATAGACTGCTTCTTGAAATTTAAAGGGTTGTTGTAAGCGGTAAGCTTGTTAGGGTGGATAGTGGGTTTTTTCAGCATTACTCCAGAAAGCCAACATGACATGGAAGATCTTTGAAATGTCCCAACTCATCGTTAAGAACGCTGTGACCTGAAAAAAGAATTCTGCATTTCTTGTCATGTTTGTAGATGAAGAAAGCAAAGTTTATAGAGTTACATCAGAACTTATTGTTTGAATAGATCTTTACTCTAATTTGGGTCATAATGCCGTTGCAGTGAGGAGGTTTCAGTATGCATCTTAGAGTCCTTTTCAGTGGCAGCTGTATCTATAATCATAAAGGCACAAGCAAGATGTCTGGTTGCTCGTAAATCTTACTAAGGTTTGAACCATGCGTAAACATAATATGAACGAATAGCAACATTTTAATTCTGTATTTATATTGTTCAGTGTTTTCTTTCAAGATTCTGCAAATAGAACCGGTATGCAGTGTTTCGGTTAATTGATTTTCTGCTGAGTGTGTGTAGTGTGTGTGTGTGTGTAGGTGTAGGTGTGTGTGTGTGTAGGTGTGCGTGTGTGTGTATGTGCATGTGTTTGTGTGCCTTTGTACATGTGCTTGCATGTGTATGTGTGTGTTTGATTTACTTCACTTGTTGAATTGTTGTTAAGTAGATTTTACAGTTGTTTGAAATGGTTGATTGCTGGGTAAATAACAGGCTTTAAATGCAGTGAGAATCAGAAAAATGTGTGTGTGTGTGTGTGTGTGTGTGTGTGTGTGTGTGTGTGTGTGTGTGTGTGTGTGTGTGTGTAAGCATGCTATGTTGTGTGCAAGTAAATCATTAGTTACTACCATGTTTCTATGTGATCATGCGTATATGTTCATGCACATGTTTCTTCAGCATGATTGTCTGTCACGCTCTCTGACAATGTATGTGACTTTTGTCACTCTGTTTTTTCCAGATAATCTGTGACACAGTGGGGCAGGAGATGAACCGGTTGTTCCAGATCTTTCTGGCACGCAACCCCACCTTCAGTGGGGAGGTTTCGCTGGCTGGCCACAGCCTAGGTATGATTCTGAGATCTGTTACATTTGAAGTGTGATGAATTGTTGATTGTGAAGACATACAATTGGCGGTATGGTTTAGGTCATTGCAAACAATAATGCATGTGTTTGTAACATTCATTGTGGTTCATTGTAAATCTTCTTTTAGGTGAATTTTGTTTGTGTTCTCACATTTCTTGTCCTTGATTAATCTCCTGTGGTTCACTTATTCTTTGTCTTCATCTCATCTTTCTTTTCTTCAGTCTCTTCCTTTGTTTTCTTTTTTGTCATGGATGTCTCGTTTATTTCTTTTCTTCTGCTGTTTCCTTTTCTTTGTCTTTTTACCTTTTCATCATCTTTTTCTTTTTTTCTCTTTTTCTCGACCATCAAAACTTTTGTGATCACCTTTTTACATATGCCATATCTTACAAATCTGTTAGAAAATTGTTTATACCCACAAAAACGGTTTGTAAATGGAGAGCCTTCTTCCTAAAAAGGTATTAGATTGTTTTTTGGAATAGGATGATGTAACTTGTAAGTTGTGAATGAATAACTGTTCCCAGAGCGTCTTTCTTTCAAAAAAGGAAAAAGAACATTGCTGTGTCAATGACTGTTCCAGGAGCTTCCATACTGTTTGATTTACTGATGCACCAGCATGGGCTAGGGGAGGCCTTGGACATCAATGGCTTTAGGAATGTGTCTGACACGTTCGACGACACGGATATGTCTTTGGTGAGCCCTGTTTCAAGTACCTCATTAGTTTGTCACTACAGAAAAGGGGACTTTTTTTTTTTTTTTTTTTGCAAGATTTTTCTTTATTTTCCATCAAACAAAACCAACAATGATGTGAATCAATCACAACAACAACAACAACAACAACAAAGACACTGACAACATAGAATTTAAAAAAAAACAACCCAAAAACAATGATTTCACTCCACACACACACGCACACACACACGCACACACACACATACACACACACACACATACACACACACACACACACACACACACACACACACACACACACACATATTATATAAGGAAAGGGGACTTATTAAAAACAAATACAGTTATGTTTGCTTGTTGTAAGTTAAAGAGATTAAGAAGTGGTTAAATGTTTCAATGACTTTTTGTTGTTGTTAAGAGAGTGGTGCAGGGAAGGAATGTTAGGAAATAGACAGAAGTGTTAAAGAGGGTGATTGTTTTGTTAAGTTGTTGTTATAGGAATCTTTTTTAAGGGGGAGAGGTTGAAATGGGAAAGGGGGATGGGGGGGGGAGGGGATGACTGCCTGGTTACCAAACTCCAACCACATAGCTCTGCTTTGACTGCGGGTAGCTAAGTTGACTGACAGATGTTCCTGCAGGACAACACAGCCACGGAGACAGAACCAGAGGCAGAAGAGGCAGTGGAGGAAGCTTCAGAGCCAGAGCTGACACTGGAAGGCTTGCTGGAGAAAGTGGGCCTGACAGACAAGATGGACGTTTTCCGCTCAGAGCAGATGGACCTGGAGTCACTGGTAGGCTGCGCCACTTCGTAGTTTGCTTGTTGATGTGTTTTTTTTTTTTTTTTAGGAGAATCTTTCTGTAATAAGAATGTGTTAAGGTAAAGATTGTTCCGAACAAAGTCTTTTCCTATAGACAAACTATCTTACCTGCCAGGCTTTCTCGTTTTGTTTGTTTATTTTCTTTTTGTTTTGGGGTTTTCTTTGTTTTTTCCATGTTTATGTGTATTTTTACATTTTTTGATACCTAGTATATCTTTTTTTTATCCAAATCTGGTTTTGTTTCTGAGCAAAAGGTAGTTCATTCCAGAAAGATGTATTCTGATATGGTCTGTGCAAGGTAGTTCAAGTGCAAAACAGGACTTACAAAGATGGTGGCAGATAGAAACCAGCAAACGAGTGTTTTGTTATGATTCAAACCAGTTATTTAAAGCCTCTTCCCAAATGTTGGCCGATCTCCCTTCTGAATCACCTATTTCAAATTCCTAACTTTGAATGTGGAGTGATGGCTGTGCTCAGCCTGTCAGTGATGTAATAGTTCGGTTAAAATAGCTGTAATAGAATACTGATGCTACCTTTATTAAACAATTTGTAAAAAAATGAAATAAAATAACTGCTCACGTGCATGAATGTCATCTCTTTTTACTACAGGAGGGCTGTCAAATTTACACCATACTTTTACCATTGGTTCAATAAGTTGTAAAGATTTTAAGCTGTGGTTGATGAGTATATGGATGGAGGTCATTCAGTATAGATAATGAAAACAGTATAGCAACAACAAGAAGTCTTTTGATGGTTGTTTACCAGCACTATCCATGCACAGCATTATTCCCAGAAGCATACATCAGCACCCTAGCTGCTGTGTTATAGCACTTACAATTGAAAAGAAAATAAATAAATAAATAAAGGACATCATGAATGACAAAATTGAAGAGGAGGTTTGGAAGAAAAACCTAGAATCCTGTAACAGACCTTACCTGGACCAACCCTCAGTCACTTGACATCTTGCAGTGGCTGAAAGTGCCACTGCCGTCCATGAGAGTGTTGTGTACAGTTTGGACACAGGCAGCAAGATGAAGACTAATGCAAGTGTTCCTTTTGTGGTACAGTCCATGTGCAGTGAACAAGACCTCAAAGACTTGGGATTACCCATGGGGCCAAGGAAAAAGCTGCTGTTGGTGCTACAAGAAGAAAAAGACAATAAGGTAAGCCCTTTTTTTTTCTTTTCCCTGTCATTTACATCAGTGCTCTGTGTAAGCTTAGTTTGTGTAATTTTCATGACACAGAAAAAGGAATGAGAAAAAATGTTAATCCATACTTGTATATTGGAGCTTCTCGACCTATATAAATGGTCTGAAAACTTACTTTTGAGCATTGGCTTTACCATAATTTAACTGTGTACCAATTTGCTTCAGGTAAATTTGTTGTTAACTGAAATAATGTGGATCAAAGTTTTTGAGTTAATCTGTATGTGCTTAGGTATCTGCATGTTTCTGATGCCTGTCATTGCGGCTGTAAATGATGTATGATTATGTCTGCATGTGCATATGGGTGTGTGAGCGATTTCAACAGTGTTTAGATATTTTTAGGTTTGTAATGTGCCATTATTGCATTGTTCTGTGTGTAGGTATTCATTTTCTTTCCATCAAGATCTCTCTATTTATACAGGAGAAAAAGAAGGTGGAGGAACTGGAAAAGAAGATTCGAAAAGAACTGGAAAAGAAACTAAAGGTGGACGAGAAGAAAATGAAGAGTGAGCAGGCAGCTGCCAGTCAGAAGTAAGAAAACAGTCTCCTTCTACTCTTCTGTGATGTATTGAAGTGCAGTGAAGCCTTACATTAACCCTGTTACCGCCAGATGTTCTGTTTTGCATAAATCGCCATAGCCAGCCATTTTTTGGGGTTAAAGTCCTATTTCATACCAGCATGTGTGAAACGCAGATATCTCTGGAACTAAACAACCAGTTCTCATGCCGTTTTTTTGTAAAATGGAGGAGATACACTGTATTTTCATTATATTATAATATGTTAGTAATGGTTAGTCAACAGCAGTTTCAGATCTTTAATAATTTCAAGTGCAAAAAAGATGTAAAATAACAAAAATTGAATGTTATCTTTCTTCTCAACATAAAAAAGAAGAAAGCATGCCAACAAACTCTCAGCAAGGAAGGAAAAATACTCCACTCACCATATGAAGACCAAAAAGTATGGAATATCCAACAGAAAAATGAAAAAAAAACAAAAAAAAACAGCCATAAATCCACATACTCCAATAGCAGAAAACTGGTCATGGCAGTGCACAATAGACAAAGTGTCAAGTTTGTGGTTATGTCCAGGGTTTAGTTTTCAGACAGAATGACAGCTACAAATGACTATTCCTACTGTCTGTGCTGTACACAAGATGACTGGCCAAACTTGGAGGCATTAGTCATGCCCATGGATCAGCTGCCCAGCGGCCTTCCAGAAATCTTGCTGTGTGTAATGAAAGTTCAAAGCTGACAGTGGGGCACATGAGCAGCTCACAGGTTTTACACTGAAAACTGGTCTGCATGCTTTTCCACCCTCTTTGTGTCCTGGAACTACAGACAGTGCAGTCAGGATGGTTGTCATCATCTGGGTTGGTTTTTTCTTTTCAAAAAATGGCTCCACCAAGCGTGCCGGTGGTTGGACTGTATCATCATCAGCTGGAATGCAGCATCAGGGAAGAAGTCCACAGGCTGAAAATCATCCTTGTTCACACACACACACACACACACACACACACACACACACACACACACACACACACACACACACTTCTTATGCCCCACTGATACACACATGAAAGAAAGAAAAAAAGGGAACACACACACACACCTCTTTCACTTTCACTGTTGACAGCAATAATTTTTATGAAACCAAAGTCATTCACTTGCCTATTGGTCTCTGGAACCTGGGGAGCCATTCTCCTGGGGCGTATTAGTGAAGCTGGTCATAATTCCCACTCAAACACACCTCTGTTGTACACCTCTGACACGTGTCAGTCGGCCACGCCTCCATTGACCTCAACCCTGTTGCAGGCCAGCTGTGCTTGCTGTTCATTGTCTCTGAGCTCTTCATGTTGCTCGCCCGTCACTTTCGCGTCTCACTCACAGTGCTTCAGTCACTGGTAGTTGGCCCAACAACACACTGATTCATACACAACACAGCAGGCCTCATCTCTCCCCCTCACTTTGCACGTGTCCAGCGCTTCATTTGGCGTCATATACTTTACCATGTCAGACCATAGCATTCAACGGCAGTTAGCCAGCTCTGTCAGGCCGAATTTTTTCCGTGGCCAATGCAGTCATAAGACAGTCACGTGATGTCACCCCACTTCCGGCCCCGGAAGAAGCCAGTGTCAACTTCCTATAAGTCATTCATCTTCGGCCTGCCGTCAAAGCAAGATAAGTCTTGTGCTCTGTCTCGCCTATACTTGCCTTTGTGTTAACTTTGCTGTGTTTTGTTCTATACTTGATTCAGTTGTGGCTTGCAAATGTGAGGCTCTTGGTGGGAGCGTATTTATCAAAAGATTTGTCTCTTTTACCGGCACTCTCGGGAGCGTATTTATTAAAAGATTTGTCTCTTTTACCGGCACTCCCGCGACTTTGTTACTCGCGATCGTCGGCACCGCTCGCCGGTCGTGTTCCCCCACCATATTGCCGAGCCTCGGGTTCAGCACGCATTTTGTGCTGGTTCCGGCTTGCACTAGACCCTGAGTATTTTTGCCGTGTGAGGCTCTTGGTGGGAGCGTATTTATTAAAAGATTTGTCTCTTTTACCGGCACTCTCGGGAGCGTATTTATTAAAGATTTGTCTCTTTTACCGGCACTCTCGCGACTTTGTTACTCGCGATCGTCGGCACCGCTCGCCGGTCGTGTTCCCCCACCATATTGCCGAGCCTCGGGTTCAGCACGCATTTTGTGCTGGTTCCGCTTATTAAGGTTTAGGGCTCAATAACTATCACACCTGTACTCTTTACCCTTCACAGGTAGAACGTGTTCGAGTAAGGGTGTGTGACACTGATCTGCTTATTAAGATTTAGTGCCCAAGAACTATCACACCTATACACAGTGATACTCCACGTGTAGAGATTGCTATTAATAGCCATACCAGTCACACGACCGGTGGCGTGTACGGGTAGTTCGAGTTTTCAGTCGATCTCTCGAGCACTTTGCACGACACCACACGGACGATCGAGATTAATTGATTTTCTCGATCGGCCACCTTGTCTCCTCTTTGCGGTCGTGTGTTCCGGGTTTGCTCTATCCACCTGTGCCCAACATGGTGAAGGACACCGCCGGGTCGAGCCACTCCACTGCTCGGAGTTCGCTCAATTTCCCGGAGAACCCGCGGGTCGATTCCATCTCGGAGCAATCCGTTCGCACTGATGAACGTACGGTTCGGGTAGACAGAGACGACTTCTCCGCGGAAGGGACGCGTGATCTTCCTCGTCTACCAAACCGACGGACGCACGACCGCGGCGTCCCAAGGCTGATGGGCAAGCGGCCACCATTTCAAAATGCCTTTCATTTGATCTGCCTGCTAGTCTAAGGGCAAAGCTCCCCTCAAGGTGCTGCCCAGAAAGTCTAATGGCAAGGCTCCCCTCAAGGGGCCCGGCCGAGCAAAGACTAGCCAACGGAATTCGCCTTCCCCCACCCCTTCTCCATCGGCCAGCTTGCCCTCTAGCCTACGGACTCGCTCGGAGACTTCTAACTATCATGCTGAGTCACGCGAATCTCGGCCCCCGGGGCACCTTGCCGAGCCGCGGACCAGCACGGGTGACGGATCTGGGATGGAATCACCATCCGTCACTCGCCTTGATGAGTCACGTATCTCTTTTTCCCCCCAAATTGATACGTGCACTCATAGCGCTCGGCCCCACCGGGCACAGGTGCAGCCAACACCTGAGCTCGAGGAGCGCTTCGACTCCGGAAGCAGCCTTATGGTCACCCGACGCACGACCTCGGTGGTGTCCATAATCCTGGGCGTGCGGGCACGCCGCGCCATGGGCCCGGCCGTGCCCATGCACAAGGACGGTCGACCTACCCCGATCGAACGTCACCTTCTTCCCTAGGGGTATTGGACGTTGGGGAACCGACCTTTCGGATCCCCATTTGGGCAACGTCCGCGGTCCCGCTCCTCCGGGGGGAGGATCTACCAGCGGGACCAAGGGTAACCTGACATATTCCTCCAGGGGGAGGAACACGGGACCGCATCCTGACCAATCCGCACTTTCGCGGGTTGGGGGCTCGACTTCCGCATCCTCCTCCATACCATTATGGCCCTCCCAGGCCCATTCCAAGGACGTGTATGGTGCAGTGCACGGACCTGGACGGGGACGACAGGCCACGGCCTCTCAAGCCCCCCCCCAACAGTGATTCAGGTTACCCGGGTCCCCGGGGACTTTCTGCCTACAAGAAGAAGAGGGTCTCGTGGCTACGACTCGGCGGATGTCTGACCTACGCATTCGCCCAACGCGCTGGTCAGACCTTGAGTGCGGCCTACCTACCATGGTTTTTCCCCAGGGCCGCCACAGCCCGTTTACCTCCCCGGGGACCGGTGGCTCTATGCCCCCGAGAGAGACCAGTGGCTTAACGCCAACACCCAGCACGACCAGCTACATGGTCGAATGTGGCACCCGGCCTCACTTACCTGGGTCGACCTTGGTCTCCCTCCTCGGGCGCTGTCCTATCGGCAGGACGATGTCCCGGCCGCCGATTATAGGGCCACCGGGGACACACTACAGGCACCCCTCGACTTACCTCCTGAAGACGGGTGCTATGAACCCTCTCAGGACCAGTACCTCCCTGAGGCGGACGATGACGAGGAGCTAGCCCCCACCTCATTGTACGATGTCCGCACGATAGAACGGTGGCGACCAGACCTCGTTAGGAGGGAGGCCGCACCCGCTGACGAATTTCTCTCCCTCTCCCCCGGCCCAGAGATCTAGACCAATCTACCCAAGAACCCCTCAGTCGCCTCCTTGTTTACGGACAATCCCGTGACCAGGGAGATGGGCATTTCCCAGTCGGACCGTCGGTTGATCCCCCACCTGCCCCCCCCTACTTCCGGCGCCATCTCCTTTAAGAACCTAAAGGAATGGGTCCGAGTAGCCAGGATGGGCATCCTCCACACCACGGCGGGACACACCTACTTGGACATGCCCCTTCAGCGAGCGGAGGCTCTATGGCCGGAGGACGATGGTGCCATCCCAGTACCGGGGGACCCGGGCTCTGAGGCGCACCAAGAGCCTGACCCTCGCTTGTTCAGCGATCCTTTCATGCGACACCTAGTTAACAGGATTTCGCATCACCTTTCGGCTGCGGCGGACAGCGCAGCCAGAAGCCACTTCAACTGCTTGTTGGTCGCGAGAGAGGCCGTGCTGGCGCGGACCTCTCTCTCCCCGACGCTTAAGGCAGCCCTGCGATGCATCCCGGGCCAGGTCCAGTCGCTCTTTGGCGACTACTCGGCTGACGTCATAGCACAAGCAGTTGAGGAACGCAAGCAGGCTGTGTCCTTTGCGCCCAGGCCACCGCCACGCCCTGCTAGACCCCCACTTCGTTCCTTCCCCAGGCACAGACCCTATCCCAGACAATCGCCTTCCCGCACCGCACGGCCCGCCAAGCGACCTAATCTTCTCCCAAGGCCTAAGCCAAAACCCCATCAGCAAAATTTTCGGTTAGGCCAACAGTCACGCTCCCGGAGCTGACTAGGGAGACAGCCCGAGGGGGACTTAGATCAGGTAGCACCCCCCTCGCCCTATCCCCCACCCACCAGCCCAGACCCTCGCCCCCCCTGGCGGGCAGCCTCTCCCGGCATGCCCACCAGTGGAGACGCATACGCCTCACCCCTGGATAGTGGCGGTGCTACAGGAAGGGTTTCGCCTTCCTTGGGCCCACGAGCGTCCCCCCCCTCATGCTATCTCCCCCTCCCTCCCCCAACGAACCCTCCCCCGCCAAAGCAGAAGCTCTTCGCACGGAAGTCCAAGACCTCCTCAAAAGAGGGGCCATCTCGGAGATTTCCCACCCAAACCCCGGCTTCTACTCTTTGTGATCCCAAAAGCCTCGGGAGGATGGAGGCCCATTCTAGATCTTTCGCCCCTCAACAAGTTCCTCAGGCCCACCAAGTTCAAGATGGAGACCCCCACCCAGATCCGAGACTCCATCCATCATCGCGACTGGGCCACATCCGTAGACCTGAAGGACGCCTATTTTTCAGATCCTGATTCACCCGGCCCACAGACGATTCCTACGGTTCGTCGGGCAGACCCCGGAGAGGCCTGCACGCATAGTGGACCTCATCTCCTGCCTGTCACAGGCACCCCACACCTCGGCCAGAACCCTGTCCTCCCTCCTAGGAATGATGGAGTCCCTGTCTCCCCTCATTCCCCTGCGGCGGGTCCCCAAACGCCAACTTCAGAGGGAGTTCCGCCGACGTTTGTCACAGACCTCCGACCGCTGGGACCAGGTCATTCCCCTCGGACACTGGTTCATTTCGGCGACGGAGGAGCGGCTCACTCCAGCCACTCTCTCCACCGGGGTCCCCATCTCCCTCCCAACCCAACCCAACCACTGGAACTTTATACAGACGCCTCCAACTTGGGCTGGGGGGCCCACGTGGAGGACAGTCACGCCTCGGGGAGTGGGAGCTGGAAGCGGTCAGGCTAGCCCTTCTCCAACTCCAGCACAAGGTCGCGCACCGACTTGTTCTCCTCCTCACGGACAATACGTCGGTAGCTTGCTATGTCAACAAAGGGGGAGAGGCCCGCTCCATAGGCCTCTCCCTCAGAACAGAGGCCCTCCTTCGCTGGTGTCGCGCAACCATTGGTTTGTGCCCATGATCGACCTGTTTGCCACCAGCTTCAACCATCACCTGCCCCTGTACGTCTCTCCCGTTCCAGATCCCCAGGCGGATGCAGTCGACGCACTATCCCTCCCCGGGACGGGCCTACTGGCGTATACCTTTCCCCCCTTCCCCATCCTACACAAGGTGATCAGGAAGGCAAGGCTGGAAAGACCCAGGCTGATCCTCGTAACGCCATGGTGGCCGACCCAGTCTTGGTTCCCGGACCCCAAGTCCCTCACCCACGTTCCCCCCCTCCGGCTCAGCCCTCGCTGGGACATGCTGAGACAACCCCGGTCAGGTCTTCCTCACTCCAATCCCAAGATGCTTCGCCTACACGCGTGGCTTCTATGCCAGCCCAACTGCGAACATCTGCATCTACCCCCCACTCGGAGAGACCCCAGTCCGTCCTAGACACACTAGCCGGGGCAGGGGCCTCTCAGGGATTACGGGACTTCGCCTCGGCATCTCGCAGAGCCAGCACCGAATCCCTCTACAACTACCGTTGGGAGAGATGGATAACCTGGTGCTCAGATAACTCTGTTCCCCATTACTGCCCCTCCAACATCCAAATAGGAAATTTCCTCTCCCACCTATCCTCTTCCCTTAAGCTGTCGGCTGGCTCCATTCGGGGCTACAGATCAGCTATCTGCACTACCATTCGTCAACTGGGGGGCCCTTCTTTTGACAATGACTTTCTCCTCAGAGAGGTGTCTAGAGGAGTTGCTCTACGGGAAGCTCAGTCCCCTAGGCGCATTCCCCTCTGGGACCTTTTTACGGTCCTCGATGCCCTCAGAAAAACCCCTTTTGAACCCATTGCTTCTATTCCTTTTGACCTCCTCTCCTTTAAGACCACCTTTCTCCTCGCCCTGGCCTCGGCCAGAAGACGAAGTGAGATTCACGCCCTCAGCGGTGACCCCACAGATATCGCCTTCCACAGGGACGGCTCAGTCTCTCTCAAGTTCCTTCCGGAGTTCTGACATCTTGGGAAAGGGAGAAAAAGATGGAGACATGGACCTTTGCCCCTCCAGGTGTCTCAGGTACTACTGGGAACGCACACGCCCCAGGCGCTCCTCCCAGAGACGACTCCTTATCTCCCTCAACCCCAACAATACTAGAGATATCTCGGCGGGAACTATCTCCAGGTGGCTCTCCAAGACGGCGAGATCTACCTACGCTCAGGCGTACAAGGATCTCCCTGTCCTATCACCCAGGGCCCACGAGGTCAGAGCACTGGCCACTTCCACAGCGTTCCAGTACTCTGTCCCCGTGCGCCACCTGCTGGAGGCAGCCTACTGGCGTTCGGAAAATCCCTTCATTAATTTTTACCTGAGGGATATCCGCATGACCAGAGCTGATGGGTCTAAGGGGATTTCCTTTGTGGCGGCCAATGCAGCCATATCGGTCAACCCCAAGAACCACTAGGGCGCTCGCCCTCCTCCGATTCCTTTAAATTCTGCTATGGTCTGACATGGTAAAGTATATGACGCCAAAATGGGGAGTTTGTGTTATACTCCCTGTTTGGCTAGTATACTTACCATGTCAGACTCTAATTCCCTCCCTACCTTCCCCTCTGGCGCCAAGGTTCTCGGGGTCACCATACACCAGGCCTCGCTGAATGACTTATAGGAAGTTGACACTGGCTTCTTCCGGGGCCGGAAGTGGGGTGACATCACGTGACTGTCTTATGACTGCATTGGCCACGGAAAAAATTCGGCCTGACAGAGCTGGCTAACTGCCGTTGAATGCTATGGTCTGACATGGTAAGTATACTAGCCAAACAGGGAGTATAACACAAACTCCCCATCTTTGTAGTAACTCGGTCAAGCTCTCGCTATCCCATAATGTTTTCTAGTCACCAACTAGGTGTTATTCATCTGAATCAGGATCAACTGACCGTCTGTTCAATATTTCCAGCACCTGATCTGTGGTAAATGTACGGCAAGGCCGAGTACCAGAAGGATTTGGTTGTGACGTCATATTGAATGGAAAACCAATCACTATAAATCGATCAAAACACTTAACTGAACAGCGCTCTGATGAAGCAAACAGCTGTGGGGCACAAGTCAGGGAATCCCCCGACTATGATGTTTATTGCTGGCTTTCTATCTCATCAAATTGGAGAGTGAGAGTATTGTGGTTTAGTTAACCCTAGTTGGTCGCATTTTGGCGATGTCATCGATGAGCCACATGGTCGCAGAAATGCAACATCGATGGCGTAACGGTTAAAGGCTTTTCAGGTGAAGACTCCCTTCCTTTACAGATTTTCTTTCTCGAAAAAAGTTTGTCTTTGAACCAGTTTACCTCCTGCTAAGGACTTTAACATTTTAAACCATACCTTTCTTTTCTTTTCTTTCTTTTCTTCTTTAAAAAAAATTTATTTTTTTTTTAGGTAATTGTTAAAAGGTTCTGTTGAATCATTTCATTTTGCATGAACTGTGTATGGTCTCATGTGTTACATGCCCCTTGTGTCACACAAAATGTAATGTGCAAAGCATGTTCATGGAGCTCAATCAGAAGACACAGCAAAATAAACAACTACAACAACAAAAATAAAAGTGTTTTCAATGTTAATAAGTATAATTCAATAGTTTTATTTCGTATTTTATTATGAATAAGTATAGCTGTTTTCTGTATTTTGCGCAAAACAGATTTTAAAAAAATTGAATTCACAGTATCTTTCATAAACAAAGTGACTGTTGTAGTGATACTTCAGACCTATGGTAGATGAGGAATGTGACACAAAGGATGCATGCTTTTGAGTATGGTTGGGGCACAGAAGAATGAGATGAATGGTTAGGATTTTTGTTTTGTTTTGCGTTGTTTGTTTTTGGCTGTTTTATCTTTTTTAACCCTGTCAGTTGCATAATTCCAACACTGCTCATTCCAGTCTAACTCATACACAAGCTTAGCCACATTTGCTTTGTCACAGCAACTTAACCAGTACCAACAAGGTACAGTTAGTGCTAGGCTGTCTTGAGGCAGCCAGCCAGAGGAGACACTGCACCACTGCCAAGTCTCTTCAGCAATATTCAGTGTTGCCTGTTTTGATCTGATGTAAGCAGGACACCCATTTACTTAGCCTTATACTGACTACAGTAATGCTTACTCGTGGAACCAGTGTGAACAGGCACCCCTTCCAGTGGGTGCCAGCATCCAATGAATATGTATTGGTTATGTACAGAGTTGTTCTGCTTCACTAGGGTATGAACTGAAGGATGTATCATTTACAAATGGTGAAAGAAAGACAAAGTCATAAGATGGCTAGAAGTCTGTTACACTGACAATGATACACATTAAAAAAAAAGGCTGAAAATGTATAGTCATTAAAATATAGGCTGAAAGATACCAAATTTACACATTTGATCCAATAACCTAGTTTTTAACACATACTATTTTTATGCAGAAAGTCACAGTCCAGTATATCAGTGGACTACATCTGTGGCCTGGCCGGAACAGGACAGCCCTTTGTGCGGTACCCACAGCTGGAGTTTTCCCCAACCAGCCTGTTTGCCCTGGGCTCTCCTATCGGGGTCTTCCTGTCAGCCCGCGGGGTACAGCAGATGGGAGAGAATTTCAAACTGCCTACCTGCCCCAAATTTTTCAACATCTTCCATCCCGTAAGTCCAGATGATTTTCTTCCATCCCATAAGTCCAGATGATTTTCTGTTCCTTTTATTTATAAATATCTTGACGCTTTTAGCTTTTACATAGTGACAGGGTGAGTATATGTCCAAACCTGGTATGTTTCAGTCATTCATTTGGAAGACCAGCAGTTGCTGTATCTAATCTGTCATGTTTCTGGAGTGGCAAAGAAGAAAGGAGACAATTTTCCATGGTTACAGAATTTTTTTCATAACTTAAATTCTCACCATTGTTGAATAATAAAGTGATGCATGGTTCATTGCTAAATTGGGACTAAACAGATATTCTTCATTTTGTCTCCCCTTCTTATTCTGACTGGTTTTGTTTACTCTTTGGTGACCAAATGCTAAAAAGACTAGAGTTTGTTGTGGTCAAACATATTTTCTGCAACTTTGTAAATGTTTATGTGTATTCTGTATGAATTATTTGCTAAGGTCATCCTCGAAAGTTTCATTGAACACTTGCCACATTAACTTACTTCCCTGGCTCATGTTGGTGATAAAAAAAATAAAAGGAAATTCATCAAATCATTCAAATTTGTCTCGTATACTGCAGCGCATGACAAAAGAAGGAAGTAACTGCAAAGAGCTCTTCCTTTGCACATGAAAATTCATGGGCTCAGGAATGCACAGGCTTAATCTGAACCAAAATTTGACATATGCAGGATTGGGCACTGGGTGGATAAGGTCAAAATGATAAAGAAAACATAACAACAGTGACCATGTACTGCAATTGTAGGTTTAAGTATATAATGAATCAAACAACACATTGTACACTGAATAAAATTTTCTCAGGCTCTAAGAATAAGCTAATGGCTCGTTTAACACAGTATAGCTGATTCTCCTGAGGTAGTGGGGTTTTTTTTGTTGTTGTTGTTAGCTAGGAAAAGTTACATTGTGTCCCATCCATGAAATAAATCGCATTGTTTTTTGGAGATAAAGATAGGAAAAGATTAAAAGTGGAAAAAGTATTATTTTACAAATGCATTCTGGTTCAAACGTAAATCAAATAAACATGGTTCACACAGGTCATGGAAACCTTAACATGTTTGGGGAAATGGAAAGGCTTTTTCTGGGACTTAACAACTTCTGAGAAGGCCAACTAAGTTGTAAAGCACATAAAAAGAATGTTTACATTGAAAACATGGACAAAAATGCATTTAGACATATTTATATATCATTATTTACAGTCCTGAAATTTACTAGGAAAGCTATGAAAAAGTCCTTGGAACTTTTTTTTTTTTTTTCAAATGGGAATCCTTAAAAAAAAAGTGTGTACATGCTTTTTCTGCATAGGTATGGGTGTATGATTTTGTTTTCTTTTAGGTTTTTGATTTATTGGTGTTTTGAGAGAACAGACCATCAACAGTGGTGATCATGCACTGATATTTTTGTTGTGTTAATAGTTAGCATGATGCATGTATAACTAACATTCATTGATCTGTTTCATATGGTGATTATGACTGGCACCAAAGTTTGATCCTGTGGTAAGTTCTTTATGACCTGTAACTGTAATCATATTATGTTCTTTTGTTCCCTCCAACGTTGTTCTTTCTCTTTCTGTCCCCCCCCCCCCCTCTCTCTCTCTCTTTCTCTCCCTCACACACACACACACTCTCTCTCTCTCTGTTCTTTCTCTCTTTCCCCTTCTCTCTCTCTCTCCCTCTCTCTCTCTCTCTCTCTCTGTTCAAATCAGTTTATGGTCATATTAACACCTTTGGCTGTATTAACATTTAAGAAAACAGTTACCGTAAAGTTCGGTCTATAAGCCGCGACTTTTTTCCCCAGCTTTAAACCCTGCAGCTTAACCCGAAGAGTACCTATAAGCTGTCAGCTGACGCCAAAGTAAAAATGCTTTCCCAGTGCCTATGGGCCGTCCACTGACGTCATGCATTTTTCTTGAATTTTCATTCGTTACTATTTCTATTAATGGACTTAAATAGAGTGTGCGTAGTAAGCCTTATATGTCTGTAGTATTAAAATGATATGCAAATGACCACACATGAGGGGAAAGCCCATTTATTCTCATCACTGACTGGATGACCAGCCAGCACTTCGTCTCGCTTGCAAAGATGGCGGCGCAACCTTCGACAAGCGTAGCGACCAAATCAACGTATTTACACAGCTGAGCAGGCTCTGCTAATCATTTTTGACAAAGACAATAATCTTTTATTCAACAACTTACTCGAGCATGAAGGTGAGATGATGATTGTGATGGAATTGCTGACCGTATTCGTCAGTTACTGAGTCGGGCTGTGTGACCTCAGTGTGTGTTCAGCTGACTGGTTTGCCAGCGTCGAACGAGCTCGCCTTGTGTGTACTCTGCACTGCGTGCCAGTGGCCAGTGATGTGATAGTCAGCGCGAGAGGGGAGCGTGGCCTGCTCGCGGCGTGACATGGGGCAGAAGAGAAGAGGAGGAGTGAAAGAGAGGGTTGAAGTCCAGCAAGGGGGCGTGGTGGGGGGAGGGGGGCGTGGTCGTGGACTGACCTGTCTGCATAGAGTGTGAGCGTCTTGACAGACTTCTAAACTGTTTTACTTTCATTTACGTGTGTAGTGTGACAATACAAACTTTATTTTCAGCTTTTTTGCTTTGTGTTCTTTTTTGGATGTGAAGCTGTAGTGGTAAATACATATGTTTTTGATCGTGCAAAAAAATCTATCCAAATCTAAATGCCTAAATATTTTTTTATTATCAAAATTAAAACAAAAGAAGCCCAGATTCAAAATCTTCATTCAATTTCCTTCAAAAATCATGTATATTTCATTGTTATATCTTTTGTAGTTTCTGAGCTAGAATTTTTTGTTAATTATTACCCCCAAATCATTAGATTCCCCTGGCACTGGGAAAGCCTTTGTTTGTAACATTTTCAAGCAGCGAACGGGTTAAACAAGCTTATTTGCGGATTTTTCCGATTCCAGGAGCATCACACCCTCGTCTATTCTTAGCTTCTCTGTAACTCACCATATCGTGTTAACTGCTCACATTTTCAAACCAAAGCTGCACACATTGAAGCATTCAGACCATTATCAATGGTTTTCGCAAGGCTGGACAGTGTGCTGCAGCAGACGACAGTGCAAGCGATGGAGCAGCAGCGACCTCCACCTTGCCTCAAGAGGAAAGCGACATTGAAAACGAGGCTGAAGTCAGTGACAAGATGGCAGAGGAAGCGCTACTATTTCTTTTCTTCTTCTGTTATGTGGCCACAATCAACACTCGGATTATTTTGCCACAGAATAGGGGTTTCCACGAACCGGCTGCCTGACTTTTAAAAAAAAAAAAAAAAAATCCTTTTCTTTCTTCAACTCCGATACCGAAGAAGAAAACTTCAGCGGATTCAGTGGACAGGATGATGATGACACTGAATAAATGTGATAATCCTAAGATAATGAACTTTATTTTTGTTGTATATATCTGCAGTTTATAAACCAGTGCGGCTTATTTGTGAAAAAATTCAGATTTTTTACAAATTTAGTGGGTACAGCTTATATAGAGGTGCGCTCAATAGACTGAACTTTACAGTATAACAGAATGTCAACAATTTTTGTGAAAGAGAAACATTGTGTGCACTCTCTCTCTTCCTCTCTCTCTCTCTCTCTCTCTCTCTCTCCCTCTCTCTCTCTCTCTCTCTCACACACACACATATGCACACAATGTCATTTACCATGAACAAAAACAGGAAACAAATAGAGAGGGAGAGAAGGGGGGGGGGGGGGGGGGTGCAGTTAATGGAGCAAAATCTTTCATCAAAGTGTGAGGAAAAGTAACCTGTAAGTTGAAAGGAGAAATTAGGAAGAGTGGGAGCAGAGATGGGGGAAGGGGAAAGGAGGAGGTGGAGGGGGGGGGTCTAGTGAACATAATACACCTACAGACAAAAAAAAACTGCATCTGTCCACCACTTTAATCAATGAGAATTGTTTTCTAAAGCATTTAAGATGTTTCAAAGAGTAAAGTAAACAATCAGTTTGTTGGTCAGCTGAACAGGGTTTGTGATCACAAATTCATGTGTTTTACATCATCTGATGACGCAGTTCAAAATATCTAACAATACCGCACAACTTGGCTCATCTTACTTGACCTTCGAATACTGTCTGAAATGAAGACCAGGACAGCTTTGAGTATATGAAAACAGGTTAACCTTTAAGCTGGATTACTTTTTCTCACCTCACTGGTAGTCATGACAAATGAATCAGTTGACAGCTGTCATGTGATGCAGGCCTATCGCCTGGAACCCCTGATCAGTCCATCCATGTCCACTATGAAGCCAGTGCTGGTGCCACACTATAAAGGCAGAAAGAGGATGCATTTGGGTGAGTGGTCTCTTTCTCATTGCTTGTGTCATATGTCTTCCATCGAATGAGTTTCACTATCTGCATTTGATGTAAAATGGAGAGAAAAAAGAAAAATAACTACTACTCCTTTCCTCTAACTCTTTATTCTATTCCAATGATGATTTTTTTTTACACACAGAAGCTCCTTTCCTTAAAGTATGGATGTGATTTGATTTTATGTTAATATGTTTTTCGTTACAGTGGAAAAATACAAGGCAGTTAAGCAACCTGAAACTTTTTCGTCTCCAACTTTGTAGAAATGTCAGAATATATGGTCTTTATGTTTGTGTTGTCGCATGATTTTAGCATCCAATCAGAGAAAAGCATTTGTGTGTCAAAATCAAGCATTCTTTGTGCTTGTTCAGCTTTTATAGTGCTTCCAGTCATCAGCAAACCAGCAAATGTTTGAATAATCTGAAAGTAATATTCTGTTTGTTTGTCATAAAGACTGAAGGTATTTAATGAACTAACAATCAGATGTTGGGGGGGGGGGGTTGTTTTGTTTTTGTTTGTTTGTTTTTATAAGTTGTGTTTTAATTACTTCATGGCATGTATAAACTGATGTGCATCGACACAGAGAATGAAATTGAATCTCCTCATTCATGCAGAGCTGAAGGAAAGCATCTCGCGGATGGGCACCGACCTGAAGCAGAAGATTGTGGAGTCGCTGCGCAGCACGTGGAACTCGATACATGACTTTGCCCGCGCTCACCGCTCCGACCCCAACGCAGTGGGCAATGGGACAGACAACGGCCAGGGCTTGGAGAAAGAGGTGGACCAGCAGGTGAACTCTGTCATGGCCCAGATGGTGCAGCAGGAGGTCGACAAGTCCGACACTGCTTGTAAGGGTTTAGTATGTGTGGACATGCATTTGTTTGAGGATTATTGTTTTGTTTGTTTGTTTTCAGCTGTATCCTTTCTGGTGAGTTCAGTGATAAGCAGAAATCCATCGTAGACGGCAATATAAAAGGAATGAATGGGTGATTACGTCAGACCTCCATCTGTCATCACAACAAACAAACATGAGCTAGCGCTACTGTAACAGTAAAGGTTATCACTAACTATGCCAAATTTACAGTAGTGCTTGTTTTTCAGGTTACTCAGTTCTAGCAATTGGGGAGTTTAGATATAACATATTCCACATCTTTTTTTTTTTTTTTTTTTTTTTTTTTTTGGCTGTCCCAACCTCTGCACCACCTCAGAGGCAGTGCACCCACGCCGCTCATTCCGACACCCCGTCCACAGCCACAGCCCGGTCGGCCCCACCGCAGCCCCGGCACCGGCAATCCACAGGGAGCAGTCAGTGTCAAGTCGTCAAGAGGCAACCCACCGGAGGAGACACTGCACTGCTGCCGAGTTACTTCGGTGGTGTTCAGTGGCGCCTGTTCTGATCTAACATACACAGGACACCACCTACTAAGCCCCCTACTGATGACAGTAATTGCTTAGTCGCGGAGCCGGCGTGAGTGAGCTCTCCCTCCGGAGGGCGCCACCACGTCCGTCCAACGACAGCCCCCATGGACTCGCCGATACCGGTGACCCCGAAGGAACCAAACCAAGGCCACAGACGTGGAGAGGACATCGAAATTGAGGTCACCATGAGAGCAGGGCATGAAGGGCCACAGAACTTGAGACATTTTTTTTTAAATGCTGATTGATGAGAATGAGGATGATTAAGATGATGCTACGAATTTCCATTTCGGTCTGAGACTACATGACAGGGATGTACTCTATGCTTCCTTTCATAATATATCCTGGCGTCAACCAGGGCCGAGAGATACAGGCACCTGCAGTGTTGGTCAGGAAATTTGAGCAACACTCTCAGAAACGCATCCATTAAGTGGATGAAACTCGACTGTGTGGTCCGAGTCTTCCCAACTGAGTCCACAGCAAACTCAACTCTGGGTAGGAGCCAGTCGGGGCAGAAAAACCCACATGACTCTGATGGGATTCAAACCCACGACCTCCCAGCCGAAAGTCCACGACGCTGACCACTTCGCCAAGGCGGCTGGTATATTCCACATCTTTGAGAAAAACCTGACTGATGCGTGCAGACTCAGTCAAGAATGAGGCATCTTCAAGTTTTATGCTCCCCCTTTTCAAATCATTAATGTTTTCATGAATTTTCCAGCTCAACTCGGCATAATGCATGCTCACACACATACATACAAATACTCTCTCTCTCTCTTTCTCTCTCTCTCTCTCTCTCTCTCTCTCTCTCTCTCTCCTCTCTCTCTCTCCTCACACACACACACACACACACACACACAGATGAACACACCTGAACACACTACACAGGAATCACATGTTTGTTTGTTTTCTCTAACAGAAAAAAGTCAACAATGTTTGATCTTTATTTTATCACTTAATGTCCTTTTTTAACAGCTATATGTTCATCTCACGATGAGGAAATCCCTGTAGGACAACTAAACGAAGGGCGGCGTGTCGACTATGTGCTTCAGGAGAAACCCATTGAAAGTTTCAATGACTACCTCTTTGCCTTGGCCAGTCATGGTTGCTATTGGTGAGTTGGTGTGCACGCAGTCAGTAAAAACACATGCACACAAAGAAAACAATGATCCAGTACTCCAACGGACACAAACACAACATACCTTTGGCTGTAAGAACAGCAAAAGAAGCAACAGTATTACTCCTGTGAGAGGTAGAATTTTGAATGGACTGTCGTACTTAAGTTTATTCTGGTTAATTCTGGTTAACTTCTCTGGTTAATACGGAGCTAAAAATGAATTGGTGTAAAAACTGTAAGTAAGAAATGGAAATCGGCATGTGTGTATGTCTGCGTCATATTACAAGATGCTTCAAGCATTATTTGAGTCTTTCAGCTTTAGTGTAAACATGCAGTCTAGTGTCTGCCCACGCTGTTTGTAGTTAATCCAAGTGTGTTGCTGTGTGCAGGACTTCGGAAGACACAGCACTGCTGATACTGAAAGAGATTTACTCGCCACTGGGCATCTCCCCTCTCATGCCTGGTCCCGATGGTTCCATGCCCAAACCTGTGATGCCGGGCTCCATGGGACCTCCTCCCAAGTCTTTCACTCCATCATCCTCAGACAGCCAGCTCTCCATGTTCCCACACCCACTCCACCACCCCTCCCATCCCGCTGGGCCTCCACAAGGACCTCCCTTCGCGCCAGGAATCCCGGGTGGAGGTGCCCTCCCTCCCCCTCCCATGGGAGGACCTGGAGCACGCTTCCCACACCCATTTGCAGCCGGAGGTCCTGGGTCGCAGGGCAGCTCAAGAGGCGGTACACCTCCAATGGGTGGTCTAGGAATGGCGCCGGTTAGTCAGGGTGCAAGTGTAGGCCCCCCTCCTATGGCTGGCTTTGTTCGTGCATCCCCACAACAGTAGTGAAAAGGTAGCTAATGATCTGGACAACAGTGTGGAGACAGGTTCTTTTTTTTTGTCTGAGTGATAACAGAGATCTGTGGTATGGCAAGTAATCCTATGTGGAGCGAAAATGCTTGACTTCATGTGTGGTGCTTCAGTGGACAGATCACAGCATGGAAGGACAATGGGGAGCAGGGAAGGTGGAAGGATGAAGAATGATCTTTTTTTTTCCAGTTACAGGATTTTGCTGTTTGTGTTGATTGGCATGAGCTGTGAGAACAAGTCCAGTTGAACTAATCACAGTTTGTGCCATTTTGTCTTCAAGTTTTGATGTGTGTGATTGTGCGTCTGGATGCCCGGCACATGTGCTTTCAGAAAATATACAGCTATGTCTGTGAGTTCATGGTAAACAAGAACATGAGTATAGGAGTTTTAAATTTACATTGCAGCTTTAAGCAGATTGAAGAAGTCTTCACCAGTTTTCAAAACAACACCATGGCAAGTGTTCGAGCTCTTGCTCCTGAATGTGTTTTGAAAACATTAAGATTCTTGTCCTCAGCCTTGCTTTATACTCCCATTTCTACCTTATCGCTAGCTTTCTGATATCACAGCAGCATATCATCAACAACAGAAAAGCCTGCTACACTGCAGAGTTTTATTGTCAAATTTACAACAGCATGATAATTCTAGTTTCTAAAGATGACAAGTAAACTGTGACCATCCATCATAAAATGGTATGGATGTCATTCATTATCCTTGTATATTGGACAAAAAATGATAGATGCAGATGATGTAAATTATCACATTGTGTAGCTTTTGATTCTGTGGTCTCTCTTGTTGATGATGTTATAGCGGAAGGTACAACTCTTATTGTACTGGAAAGTTGAAGTGGGAGAGCCAATATTTAAAGTGGGAGAGCCAGTAGCTGAAGTAGAAGAGCCAGTAGCAATGAAAACTAGCAGTTCATTTGTTCCAACATCTGTGGCAGAATTTTGTGCCACAGTGTCTCACATCAGGGACAATGATTGAATGTTCATGGTGGTCACAAGTGGTTGACAAGGCAAAAATGGCATATCCATCACAAGAGCTGTAGAGGACTGTGTTTGCTCAGCAAGGAAGTGAAGGGCTGGTTGGTGCTAACAGATCAAGGAGATATAATGTGTCAATCAAGTGAGACCAGTCAAGTTAAGATGGGAGTATTGAACAATTTAAGCATTTGAAATTTTTTCTTTGCATTCTGGTTAGTGATGGTGTGTCTACGTCAAGAACAATTATGGTACTAGTTTGGAAAGAACGATGAGAAATTTGACCTTCAAAAGCTTACCATAGAAACTATTTCAGGACATCAGAAAACTTTGGTGCACTTCTTTTTTCAAAAAAGTTCACAGAGAAGTTTGTAGCTCTGGTATGTTTTTCCCTCTAGATGCAGTTGTTGCTCTTAAAAACGCTGAAACTGTGAAGCACGAAGAACTGAACATGACCAGTTGGTGACACAAATCTGATTTTGTGATGGAGGGTCACAAATATATATACGTATTATATGTTTTTGCATACAAGAGATATTTTGATTGGCAAAAAATTGCTAGACATCAGTGCAAGATCTGAAACACAAATACTAAGAGAGGAACTTTAATTGGTGTAACAATTCATTCATTAAAACACTTCTTCTTTAACTCCATGGAAAGTCACTGGGGCACCACCCTCAAGAACAGTTCACCAGGTTCCTCCAGTTCTGTCGGTTGTGTGCCACGGCCTGGGTCTCCTCAAGTGGCTTCCCTGTCCACTCTGCAATGTTGTTAGTCCATTGTCCTTTTTTCTGTCTCCCCCTCCATCTCTTTCTTTCAACAGTTCACTGGAGGGTTCTTTATGCAAGGCCATTGGATCTTGTTACATGGCCATACCAACTTAGTTTTGTTTTCTTGACTGATGTCAGCAGATCTTCATGTGGTTCTGTGTGATGCCTGGTTTGACTCACTTGCTGATTGGTGATGTGATCAGTGTGTCTGATGTTTGATTTCTTGCTTCAACATAACATTTCCGTGATTTGGATTCTTGTTTACAGATCCACTGTGAGGGCCCATGTCTCGCATGTATACAGGAAGATGGAATGTACCAGTGCATGCAGGAGCCTGATGTTGTGTTTCGTGGAGAAGTTCTTGTCCTTCCATACAGGTTTTAATCTGGACAGTGCTGTGATTATCTTTGCTGCCGTTGAGAGGATTTCTGGTTTGGATCCCTCACTACGAATGGTGGATCCCACGTAATGAATCATTGAACAGATTCTAGCCTCTGACCGTGGACAGTTAGGTCACTACTGATTGGAGTTGTAGCTGGCCATCAACTTGGCCTTCTCAGCGCTGATTTCCATGCCATATCTTGATGTTTCATCCAGTCGTTCTCCAAGCTTGGCATGTTCTTGTTCGCTGCCTGCAAGGCCATCGTCAGTGTCCACTGCAAGTCGAAGGTTTGCGATGGTTCTTCCTCTGATATTGACTGTTGCTGATTCGATCTTCAAGTGCATCAGTCATGAAGCGTTCCTGGAACATGCTGTAAAATGAGGGAGAGAGAAGGCAGCCCTGACAAACTCCAATTGAAATATGGAACCATCCTCCAATAGCACCCTGTATGAGCACCGCATCTGTCGCTTTCGAGTGCAGTTGCTGCATGGTGTAAAATTTCTGCCCCATGTTAACTTTATTCATCGTGGCCCAGAGGCTTCCTGCCAGAGTCGTGTCAAATGCCTTCTTGAAATCTGTTAAAACATGGTAAAACTCTGACAGGTGCTCTGTAGAGACATGGTAAAACTCTGACAGGTGCTCTGTAAAGATATGGTAAAACTTGGGCAGGTGCTCTGTGAAGACATGGTAAAGACAGGTGCTTGAGATGTTTTTTGCAAAGGGTACATTGGCTAATTATCTTTTCGATGGTTCTTCTGCAATTTGTGGAATCCAGTCTGTTCTTCAGCAAAATGATATCTGCTTGTAATTGAAGTATATCCAGAATTATTTTCAGCATTACTTTCCTGGCATGGCTAGTCAAGCTTATAGTGCAGTAGTTCTGGCAATGTTGGAGATTTCCTTTCATGGGAAGGGTGATTATTGGTGATTGGCAGAACACTGCAACCATGTTGAGTCGCATAGTTGAATATATGCTATGGCATTGATAAGTACAAGTTACGTTCTTGTTTATTGTTGAATGGAGTGATTCTGATGATAGTGAGATGTGACTCACAGCTGCTGTTCATGCAGAATGGAAGCACACAGCCAGCACTTCTTGGTTCATTGTTTAATCAACATAAAGACAAGGTATATTCATTAAAATTTTTTTTGTCTTTTTTTTTTTTTTTTAAATTGTGGAAGGGTTTTCAGATAACTATTTAGTCTCATTTATTGCCCATTAGGTACACCGTCTTTCAAAAATCTCAGTTTTGGGGGGCTGGGGTGGGTTGTTGGGAGGGATGGGGTGGGGTGGGGAGGGGAAGTCCATCTTAATGTCTTGTTATTCAGAGGACTCTCTCTCTCTCTCCCCCCCCCCCCCCATTTGTACTACTCATAAAAATTTTGCAAATGTTCAGAAAGTCAGTACTAAGATGAGAGAAAAAGTGGTTTTTAAGATGGGAGTATGGGTTTTTGCTTTAGGGTGTTTCTTTTTTTACCCCTTCCTTCTTTTCTTCAAATTTCAATACTTTGCTTGTATCTTAGCTTAGAAAAATGTTTGTGTTTAAAACTAGTCAAACAGTTCAATTTTTGGTGTCAACAGAAACTTGCCATATTTGAAGCATTTTGCAAAACACATTTTTTGTTTATTTGTTTCCTTTAAACAAGAGGGTAACTGAAGAGTACATGTTTCACATATGTGGAGCCTCCACGGAGGAAAAAACACAATGCAGGAATAATGTCTAACTATATCAAAACCTGCATGCTTAAAAGAACAGTTTTACTTGTCATTACTGGTTTGTTGTTTCTTATACAGGTTCACAGAGAGAACATTTTGACAAGGTGTCACCAGACTTAAATTTGTGGACAAACCATGAATATTTTTACTGTTATCACTGTGATTTGTGGAGGTTTTGGGGGGTTTTTTTTAGAAAGATTTCCGTGTTGAGTGTCTGCAAACTCAATTATCTGAACAGAGTATCATTTGGCTTTTTTTTTTATCATGTTCATTGATGGTTTAAGGGAAAAGATTGTATAAATTCATTTCATTGCATTTTAATATTTATCTGTTTGATTGTGTATGTATTCAGACTGAAGCTACTGTGTGACAGTTTGAGTGGTATAACAATGTTGTGAGTTTGTACGGAATGGCTTAAAAATCTTGTCAGTTTGTACAGTGTGGCTTAAAAAAAAATTTGTCAACAAGTGTCAGTAAATATAAACCAGATCAATTTTGAGCAATGTTAATTATATTGCTACGTGTTCATTATTGTTTGTCTTGCCTTGAGCAGTATTGAGATGTGTTATTTGTTTGCTGTAGGATTCAATCTTCATCTGAAAGTGATCTTTTAGGCCTTTTTATTTCTTAATACTTTAATTGAAACTTATCAAGCCCCCTCCTCTCACTGCCCCACCCTCCCCCTTCCCTGCCTCATTTATTTTTTTCAAGCTCCAGGGCAATGCAATACATTGTTTTGCAGCAGTCCTCATTTGAATTGAAGTGGTGATGGTGATATATGCAAATGAATGCTTTGAATGAAGATTGATTGAATAAAATGTTGTCATTTTCACAGATGGACTGTTTGTCGTGAAGTTCTTACATGCTGACATAAAATCAATAAAAGGAGATGCCAGTGCAGATGCTAATTGGCAAGATGATATTTCAAAATGCACAACCCAGAATGTAAATTGCTGATGAAGTGATAGTACCTGGGAAGCACAGTTATCCCTGCTACACATACTGACTTCATTGCATATCCCATGACTGTTAACTTAACCGCTGGATTGGAGTGAAATTCAGATGAGTGGCAAAGTATCTGTCAAATGCAGTTATACATGTCCCTGTCATACCGTCTTAAAATGCATATGTGGACATTGTTGCGCAGTCACAGTCATTTTTATACTTCGTGCATTTCTTAATAATGCATGCCACCACTGTCTCATCAACCAATTTGTCAAATGAATGTGAAATCTGTATTTCAGTATTCTCTTCCTTTCATACCAGGGGCACCCATGATCTGCATCTGGTCCTGCTGGATTGCATATTGGAACCACATATCACAGTATTTTTCCATCATATGCTCACCTTGTGTCATCATTCAGGGAAACAAGGCACCTTAGCTGGGTTCCCTCTATAGTCCAGTGAAGTGTTAGGACTACTCTGGTATGCTGGCGCCACTTCCATTCGTTGGAAAGAAAGGAAACAGAACATAGCGAGTTGTGAATTAAAATTTGTCAGACTTCACAAACTTCAGTAAGTGCTGTAGAGTGTTATGAAATAGACACAGTGTAGGAGCTTTTTGATCATGTGTATTCAACAAGTCATTGTTCTCTGTGTTCTCAGTTTCCATCTATTCCACATCACGGTTGTGGCAAGTGCATGGCAAAGTCTTTGGTGTCAGCAGATTCTTTGACACTGTTGTTGAAAGGTTGTGGTGAAACTCTTCTGTTGACAGTTCCCGGTGGACTGCATGGGCTGAACCTGTCACACAACTATTTTGGGTATGGTTGAATATGGTGTGTCAGAATGAGAGAAATTCCATGGAAAATGGAACAAAGAAAGAAGGTCCCTACTGTGGATCAGAAGATCCATTATCTTATGATAAATGCTAAGCATTGAGTCTTATGCCTCAGGCATCTGAGCCAACGTCCTCTCTTCAAGGAGATTCTCTCTCCAGATTGTTTATTTTTTTTATCAGGATTGAAAGACTCACAGCGCCAGTTGGCCTTTTTCATGGGGGGGGGGGGGGAGTGGAGCAAGTGGGGGGGAGTGTAAGAGGGAGGAGGAGGAGGGGGGATGTGGAAGTTGGGAGCTTGGCACAACCTTGAGTAAAAGAACAAAAAATCTCTAGTATGTACAAAACATGATCTGACACCTGTGTTTTTGCTTTTCCTGTTACCCATTTCTTTTTGTTTGTAGCTCCGCATACCATCACATCTGAATAAGGTCATTGAACATCTATGTACCAAATGGGGGAAAAAAATCTACGTTGTTGTGGCCACTAGCAAAGAAAAATAAGAAAGCCATTCCCAGGACCGAAAATGATGGGACATTTTCTCGCAACTTGAACCAGAAGGTTAAGTCTGATATCATGTTTCCAGATCAAGATGTTAGGTTCCTCTTGCACATCTCAAGATGAACCATGACAACTGTAAATCTCATGCCTCTCAAATTTATGTAAATGTATACAACATGCCACAAGCCTACATCGGCAGCAACATGACAAGCACAAGAACTCAACATCTTTCAATTCAATTCAATTCAATCAATCAACTTTATTGTCCACCGAAATTTTTCTTCTGCTCCACATCACTTCACAAGTACATAAGACATTACAAAAAGACATTATGAATCGTTACATAAAGCCTGTGTTAGTATATTTATTTGTATACATCAACACTCCCCCCCCCCCCCCCCCCCGGCACACACACATCCACACACACACATATACACATGAAATAAACATTAAATCCATAAGACATAAAACATTACATAGATTATAAAAACAATACATAAAAACACAAACTCACCCGCACCAATGCCCAAACACTAAAACACACACACACACACACACACACACACACACACACACACACACAAGCGCGCGCACACAGAGTCATAGTCACAGTAAAAGCATAATGTTGCAAACTGAATTGTTCATGTCTGAGAGACAAGGGTCATGGCAGTCAATCACAGGCTTTAGAGTTTAAAATGCTAATGGCACTTGGTATAAAAGACTTCTTGAAGACATTCTTCTGTGCTCTGGGCATTCTGTAGCGTCTTCCTTATGGAAGTTTTTCAAAGTGGCGGTGGAGTGGGTGTGAGGGATCAGAGGTAATATTCCCAGATTTCCGGATTACAGAAACAGTATAGACTTCTCTGAGAGCAGATTGCTTTTTCCCTATAACCTTACTTGCCTGATTGACAATTCTGGCGAGCTTTGCTCGATCTTTCTCTGAAAGATTTCCAAACCAGACAGTAATGTTGAATGACATTAGACTATGTATTAAACTTACATATACCTTTTCTAGTACATGTTGACTGACATTAAAACTACGTAATTTTCTCAACACTAACAACCTTTGATTTGCTTTTTTGAAGATACTGTCAGTATGTTGACTAAAAGACAGCTTATGGTCAATGTGTATACCAAGATATTTGAAACAGACAACAGTTTCTATTGTCTGTCCATTTATCACAACTGGTTGAAATGAACTATCTGATGTTGAAAAGTTTAATACAAGTTCTTTGGTCTTACCACAATTAAGTTGCAAAAAGCTGGAAGAGCACCAGTCCTGTAGTTCTAAGATGTGACTGAAGTATGCTTGCCCATTTATAGAGCCTTCTTTAAACAAAAGACTTACAAGAGCCATATCATCAGCATATTTAAATAGGTTCAGAAGTGCACCCTGGATTTTCATTCCATTTGTGTAAATTGAAAATAACAAAGGAGACAGAACACATCCTTGAGGAGCACCTGTGTTTAAGACAATTTCCTCTGACAAACAACCATTCATTAATACTCTTTGGGGTCGGTTTTCAAGAAAATTTCTGACCCACTTAATAACCCCCCATTTACAGAAAGATCAAGAAGTCTGTTAGGTTGAGTGCGAATTTGCATGGTGTTAAAAGCGCTACTAAAATCTACAAACAAGATTCTTACATAGGTCTGCTGCTGGAGATGCTCTGCGACCATATTTACCAGAGTTAGTGTGGCATCCTCTGTGCCCCTATGGGCCCGGTATGTGAACTGAAAAAGATCAAGGTGATCAGAGACTGAAGACTGAATATGTTTACTGATCACATGTTCCATGCACTTGGCCAGTAAAGAGGTGAAAGCGACAGGTCTAAAATCATTAAGTTCTTGAGGTTTTGGCAACTTAGGGAGTGGAATAACAGTAGAACATGTCCATACATGAGGAACTACACACATATCAAGCAAGAACTGAAACAAACAAGTCATGACCCCACGTAACTGGAAAGCACACTTTGATCCTTACAAATGGCAATGGAGTACACTCACTCATTCACTCACTATCTCTCCTCTCTCTCTCTCTCTCTCTCTCTCTCTCTCTCTCTCTCTTTGTGGACCCATAAACTTTGGTTAAGGGAGCCCTGAAAAATAATAAACAGAAAACCAATGATGTTGAAGGGGAGCCCCTCAAAGCTGGAGGCAGTACCATAAAGTCTACTGATGTACATTCATCTTAATTGAGGAACATGTTGATTCAGGCTTGGCATCAACTCCCACCTCAAACAGGGCCAGCACCTATATGACCTGTTCTTTTGGCGTTCTCGTAATATTCCCCTCCCCAACTATCCTGGAATGATAATCCTGTCGGGTGGGGAGCAATATTCCATTTCTTTTGCTCAGCATCGGGGCTTTCAACTTGCAACCTGAACAGAAGTGAGTTAAATAGGAATATAGGATTCTGGATTCGACATTAGAAAAGTATTTAGTCTCAGAATCAAAAACTTACTTTGAGAATATTTCGACAGGGTCGCCCTGTCTTCTTCAGCTCACTGTTGCTGTTGTGGCAGCGAGGCCTGGTGGGGCGACTGTTGTATGGGGTGAATAGTTGTCAGGATCTGATTGTAGATGGGGGGAAGTTCAAAACCTTGATCTCTGTTCAGGCTGGGGCGTCTAGTCTTGCTTTCGATGGCTTCTTTAACTTTTCTTTTTGTGAGGAAGGGCTCTGTAGATAAGATCTTGGTTTCTTGGGGGCTGAAACTGTGGACAGTGGCTTGTAGGTGTTCGTGTATGGCAGAAGTAGATCGGTTTGGGTGTTCCTGTAGATGGGTGGTGAGTGGTCTTGCTGTCTCTCCAATGTAGGTATTGGCACAGTCTTGACACCCTACCTGGTACACTACACTACACCGCTTGACATGGGTCAGTTGCTGGCGTAAGGAATTGGTGGGTTTGTGGAACACTTTGCATCCATGTTGTTGGAAGGTCCTGGCCAGACGCTCTGAAACTCCTTTAATGTAATGGATCCCCACTTTCACACTGTCCGTATCTGTAGAAGAAGGGTAGGGAACTCGAGGGTTGTCCCACATCCATGCAGGGTATCCATTAGCGGAAAGGACAGTCTTCATGTGTTCTTCTTCTTTCAGCTCTTCCTCCTTAGTGGAACACAGTACAGAGGCTCTGTGCATGAGGTGTTAACAACAGATCTCTTGTGTTGGAGGGGGTGGTTGGAGTGAAAGTTCAGATATTGGTCGTGTGGGTGGGTTTCCTATAGACACTGGTCTCCACCCTGTCGTCAGGGGTTCGGGAGATGAGAGTGTCCAGCCTGAACAGAGATCAAGGTTTTGAACTTCCCCCATCTACAATCAGATCCTGACAACTATTCACCCCAACAACAGTCGCCCCACCAGGCCTCGCTGCCACAACAGCAACAGTGAGCTGAAGAAGACAGGGCGACCCTGCGAAATATTCTCAAAGTAAGTTTTTGATTCTGAGTCTAAATACTTTTCTAATGAAGTGAGTTCAGACTTTTTCTCTTGCAATCTGCCTCTGGTCTTCATGGAGGCCTACTAACCAGTAATTTGACAGTCCTATCATGACTTGTTTGGGGGTGGGTAGTGTCAGCGGCAGAAGAGTATTTGCTTTGCCATGAGAAACACATACTGTGGATATTTTGCCCTTCTCAGAAATATGAGAATTCGCATTTTCACCAAAGATCCATCGGTGGGGCTGTGTACAACACGCAGTATCTCCCCCCCCCCCCCCTTCCATCTCTCGCTCCCTCCTCCCCCCTCCAAAAACAAAATGAAAATTAGACAGCACAACAATCATGACAGACACTGACTAACAAGGATCAGCCCACTGTATTTTTAGTTGGTTGAGAACCTTCCTGTCAGTGTGAGAAGTGAGTAGTTATGAAATGCATCCTTCATAACCAAAAACAAAAAAAAAGGTTTAAATATGTGAGGAAAATCACTCATAGATAAGTCAAATCACTCATAGAGGTGGAAAATTGGTGAATAAATTCACTCAGGCAAGTCAGTTCACTGACGGCAATGAGCACTTATTGTAGATCAAAACTTGGCACATTAGAGAGCAAATTTTATATGTAAGCATGAAGCTTAGGGTTCGTTTTTCTTTTCTTTTTTTTTTCAAGCTCTGTAGAAAAGGAATTCAAAAGTTGAAAGACCCTTCTAGGCCTCTGTGTGTGAATATGGAGAACAGATAGTTGAACATTTGCCACAGCTCAGAACAGGATACCAAATTGCAGCCTCAGTCCCGACATCAAGTAGAATGAACAGTGATATCCCATACATCCATTTAGGTAAAGAGCTCTGCACAGGTCGAGAGGCCAGCACTGGAATGCTTCTACATTCAAGCTTGACCGTCCATACCACCTCAAACTGCAGTCAAGTGAAGATGGGCAGAATCAAGTTATGACCTATTACCTCGGTTGGCTCTACCATTAAGCGTTGCACAAACTACTGCCAGCATGGTGACTGTGGACTTGCTGAAATTGACAGCCAGCAAAAAACTGATTGGTTAATACATGTCTGAGTTCACAAACAGTCCCTCACCATGAAAGACATTAAAAACTTACCAATGATACCAAATCCAAATCATCATCTAATTTTTTACTGAGCTAGTGAACTATAGGGTATCACTGAATACCTTAAGACAAGCAGACTTGTCTTCAGAGCACTTAATATTTGACTATTCACCAACGGATATTTTCAGCCAACACATGAGGCCGACTCACACAGGTCATACCAGCAGATTGTCTGTTGTGTCTGAAGATGATATTTTACTGTGTAACCTCATCTAGTATCGATTGTCATATGACTGTTGGTGTCCCAGTTTTGATCTGCATGGACGTCCACAGTGAAGGCAAGGACTTGGTCCAGGACGGGGGAGGGGGGGGGGGGGTGGAATCATGATGGTATTGCTTGAAGTGAACAAAAATGATGTGCTAGTCAGGCTTAACACACCAGGGTTATCTCTGCACTCATACACGAAAACGTGCACTCATGCACCCACCAAACATTCCGTTCTCTCTGGGAATGGGGTGTGTCACGCATTCGCTCCTGTTCTGACACGACTGAGAGCAAGACATGTAGTAGCAACTCTACTTATGATAACACACGATAAATCAAAATGCACACAAAAGGAATATAATCAAAACACAAGTGATCAATACTTCCTAATCCCGGGTTATAGACTACAATGGCTTCTTACCTGGCCAGGTTTACACACACACACACACACACTTGCACACCACACCACTTCTCATACAAGTCACTGCAAATTGCTTCTGCACAGGGTAATGGTAACGCCTCGGGTTGTCTGGCGCCAGGTTCCAGGACTGGCCGGGTCTCTGTGGTCGTCTCTGGGGACTCTCCTTCGACGTAGAAGTTTTTTTTCCTCTTTTCTCCTCCCTCCACCTCTGGGTTTTGGACTTAGTTTTAGTCAACGTAAAAGTGTTTTCTTCTACATCCACCTCTGGGTTTCGGCCTTAGCCTTTGTCAGCTTCTGGTCTTTGACCCCTATGCCCTGCGCTAAAGACCTTGATTCCATTTCTGTCGCCCAGACCACGTTTCTTTCGGACCCTAATCTGTCATGCACGCTCTTCTCTCGAGTCGTGTTGTTCTTTTTTTTCTCTCGTTCCGTCCTTTGTGTTGTTTGTTTCTCCAATTACTGATATTCGACAGCTCATTTGAAATCGCCCGTTTCTTTTTTGCTGCCTGTGCTGAAACAATTTTAGAAAGGTGGTGGTGGACGGGGATGGGAGGGGGAGGGGCGGGGAAAATAGTCAATGTTGAAAGTGGCCTCATACAACGAGAAACTTGTGAAAATTCAGCGAAGGCAAGACTGGTACCGCCCACTCAGGATCAAGGCCACACCCAGTAGTTAACACGTGACTGTAGTGGAAAACTCGGATCATGCAATCAACATTTCTTTTCAAAAATAAATAAATAGATGAATAAAACAACGATGTCACGAAGAAGAAATGAGCCAAAAATGCTATTAATATGATCTTTATTACCATTATGAAAAATAGCAATCAATAATTGCATTGTCACGACTGATTGCGGCACCAACAATTTAGATCTCTCATTCTCATCCTGCATTCAGCCCTGCGGGCTTTCCAAGTGACCTTTAACCTATCCCATCACGCCTTGCTTTGCAACATGGACTTGTGTGAATTTTGTGTAATGGGGGTGGTGTACGAGAGAGCGTTTATTTTAGCATAAGAACTTTTAAACGGGGAAGTAAACTTGAATGCCGAAGGCACATTACTTTTAGTTGACATGAATTAATACAGGGGCAAAGAACCACAAGCTCATTATGATTATGTTGCGCCTCTCAAGAGAGTCTAGTACAACCCGCCATGAATACAAACCTCCCGTGAATGAAGGTAGATACCATGTGATTAAAAAACTTGGAAATGGATCTTTCGGTGAAGTCTACATGGGAGCAGACGGCAAGGATAGGAAATTTAAGGTAAAGATTGCAACAGCGTTTTCACATTGTCATTAACTTCCTCATCTTCATCCGTATAGTGTCCTCAATCAACAAGCTGATTATTCTGAACTTGAAGGTGCTAGAGGCCTTAAGAGGCCTGTTCACCATTCTAAGTATAACATTGAGATGAAAAACACCGCATACGTGGAAGGAAGAGAGTCACGACTGAGACTATCTATGTTGATAGCATTCTGGATTATATTTTGTCGGAAGTTCCTGCCAATGAGTGTCTAACAGTGATTTGAAGATGTGACTGTAGGGGCTGTTACTCAGAGTCAGGAAGACCATTCCTGACACTTGTAACGGAGGGGAAGGCGCAAAAAAAAAAAAAAAAATTGTTAGATATTGTTTGTCATTATGTCAACCAAAGTGTGTTTAAAAGACAACTCAGTGTGAAAGTTCAAAAGGATTTGTAGGTTAACAACAATAACAAAGAGTCTCTTTTTGTGTGCCACCAGCGAAAAATATGGCGACAATGGGATGAGGGAGAGGGGCCTTTAAAGTAGGGCTTTTCTTTGCCTTTTTTTTCCACTACGTCAGTTACGCCCTAAATAACGACAGCCGACAGGGAAAGCGGCTATATATAGTATACTTGTGAACAAGATCAGAGTATGTCTTGCATAAGAACATGCACAAACTGACACACAGCCAATGCTGTCCTGTCATAAAAAGTCGTAATTAATAATTGTTTCCTACCATTTTCATGCTGTGTATGGCTCAAAGCATAAAATGTTCATTGCTGTGGAAAGTGTACTAGCTTAATTCTGATCAAGTTAGTGATGGCAGTAAGTTTTAATTTCATACGCTGGCATTCATGGTGGGAGAAAATGAATGAAATTAACATGCATGACTGAGTTCTTGAGAAAGTTGCATGCTGTCTTAAACAATTTGCAAGCAAGTGAACCAAGTTCTGTCTGGACATTTTGTGTGGCATGAAAAATGTGTTTTAAAGTGCAGTAGTTGAGACAAATTAAAAAAAAAAAACCCTTCAAATTCTGACCCGTATATGATATAACAACCATCATCCATCTTCTTAAGACAAGCATTGTTGCAGTGAAAATTAATACATGGCAAATACTGAAACCATGAATATTATTATCAAAGCTTTGAAGGTAGTTTTATATCTGAACTAAGTTTAGAAACTACTTGACAGCAGCACACACAAACTACCCTCCACCCAGCTTAGTTCCCTTGCCTACCATCACAAACACTAGATGGGGTGGGGGGGGGGGGGGGGGGCAAAACCAGCACACACATATGCAGGCACGTACTCAGAGTCACACACACGAGCATACAGCTTTATAAGTGCACTTAACACACACACACACACATTCACACATGTGCATAATGTCGAGCAGTACACATATATATGCACATGGGCAGTTATACACACAAACACTTGCATGCATGCGTGCACACACATGTGCGCACATGTGTGGGCACACTCACACACACACACACCACATACTTTAACATGCACTTACTATTGCTTTGAAATGCAGTGTCCAGTAATTTATGATAGCGTTCAAAATTCATGATCTAGGATGATTCTAGCAATCATTAACTTGTTCAGTAATGTTTTATTGTTGTTGTTTTAGGACTTCTTTTTTCTTTGAAGATATTTTTTTCCAAGTACTCTGAACGCTAGAAATATTTGAAGTTTTCTTTTTCTTGTGAAGAGTATGTGTTTAATCAATACAACTTTTTTTTTTTTCCAGTTGGTAGCTATTAAGTTTGAATCGAAGAACAGAAAGCGCCAGTATCTGCATCACGAAAGTGCTGTGTATCAGACACTTGAAGGGATCCCAGGAATTCCCCGTTTGAGGTAAAGAATCAAGCAGCAACTTGAATAAGACCTGTGTCACTAGATAATTGGCAGAACTGACTTTCAGGACTGATTTTGAGGTATGCAACCTTGTCTGTTTTAGTATGTCTTTGAAAAGCAGACAAATTGTGAGTCTGAGATGACACAATTTAACACAGTATACACTACCAGAAATCATGCATGTGTAAGATTGTATTGGTTTGATACAGTGGGTGTTACAGGAATTCAAGCTTGTTTAAGATAGCATCAATTCAAATTATTGTAAACCCTCATAATTTAGACATGTCTTTCTTTCTTTCGTGTTCATGGCCGTTCTAGATCCTCAGTCCAGTTAGCAAGGCGAAGTCCGCAGTCTGCTGCAGAGACCCCACCGGTCCCCACAGCTTCTCCTGGACCTCAACTGGACTGGGCCACGTCTGGCATCTCAAAGCTTCAATCAAAGGAGGGGCAGGACTGTAATGTGGGTGGGAGTTTGGGAGCCTGTGCCACAAGGGCACTGGTCAGTATGAGAGAGTTTGAGACGTGAGAGATGGGAAAGGAGCTGGCAGTGTAGTGTTTACAGCCTGAAGATGGTGACTTGAGGTACTCTGTCGAGTTGGTGGATGCTGTCCTCTTCAGTCCCAATGCCAATGCGTTAGCATCACGCTTTTTTAAACTTGTTCCTCAGGATGGTTTTAGCTTCATTGTAGGACATTGGATGCCATGACTGTTCCTGCCTGCTGCTGATCTTGGACAACCAGCCTGCCTCCTCAGTCCCTCCAGTGCCACAGTGAGAAGGGATCCACTGCAGGACTACAGTAGTTCTCTGTTGGAGGAGACTGAGTTCTTCTCTGATTGCTCTGAATATTTGCTCTCTCCTGGTGTCTGGATGCTCTTCTGGATGGATTCACAGTCTGTCAAAAAGACTGTGTTGGTGGGGACCTGTTTTCTTGGTTAAGACAAGGGTCTGGGCAGCAATGAGAAAGTCACAGGCTTCAGCTCGGTAGTTAATGATATATATGCTTGTGGCCACAGAGTTTCTGAAGGATCTGCCATCTGGGAACTTGATGAAAACTCCACCTCCACCATTTTTCAGTCTCTTCTGATGACCTATCCATCTATATGCTCTAGACCAGGTGGTAGGTGGATAAGAGGTATGGGGAGTTTCAGAGGTCTGAGACTTACGTTCCTCTGCTATATGATGTGCTTTAGCTGTTACACCCAGGATACTAAAGGTGATAGGCGGGATGTCCGCCTGCCAGTCCTCCCAGTCCTGCAGCATCTCAGTTGGTTGATTGGAAATTGTGAGAGGCTGATTAAGGTTTCTTTCTAGAGCCTTTATGATGTGGTGTGGGCTTTGTCGCTTCAGTCTGTTCTTTGAAGAAGCCTTGAACTTGGAATGCAGGGGGTGAGAAGGTAGTCTTGATTTTCTCATTTTTCTTCAGGAGTTTTTCTTGTCAACTTTCCTTTAGTGAAATAATCCTGTTGTCTTTCCCATGGTTGGTATTGGAGTAGCTTTCATGCCTCCTGTCAGTCTGAGGCCAACATTCTGTGCCTTTGTCAGGTTGTCCAGGTTGGGTTTTGCAGCAGTTGACCAGGCATTGGAGGTATACTCCATAATCCATATGAGGTCTGACGGTCAAAGTGTACACTTGATTTAGAGCTTTCATGTTGGCTCCCCATTTTGTTCCTGTAAGATTCATCAGGGCCATTTTCTTGAGGCTTCTACTATGCATGTGCTGATTTGCATGGACCAGGTTAGTTTTCGGTCCAATTTCATTCCAAGATAAGATGGGGTGTCATGCTGTGGAATTTCTTGCCCGCTGATATGTAGAGTGAAGTTCTCTCTTGGGTTAGAGATCCTGTTGATGGTGACAAGCCACTCTCTTGCCCACTCTGAGATGTGGTTCAGGGCCACCTGCATCCTGATACTTGCAGTGCTGACTTGCTCTGCTTTGGTCCAGACAGCAAGGTCATCTGCATGCAGTGCCCGGGGAATATGGGAAGACAGCCAGTCAGTAGTATCAGTGAAGATGGTAAACAGGATCGGCGAGATGACTACTCCCTGGGGTACTCCTCTCTGATCTTTACTGGAAGACTGGTGTGACCTTTCAGTTTAACACATTATACTGGACAAGAATTCTAACATGTTTGTTGAGTATAGTGTGTTACACTGATGCTACATTATATTTGAATTCTTGTAGTGTATGTGTTAAATTGTGATATCTTGAAATGTATATAAGGTCTGAAACTGATGTTACCTAAGACCCTATGTGATCTGTGCCGTATGTTATCTGCACCCAATGTGAACACAGTGCAGGCTTACCAGGATGGTGCAGGATTGCTCCCAGCTGGTTTGTTCGGCTGTTGAGGACAGTACTTATGTGGGTCTCACCCACACCTCTGGGTGTATCTTGTTCTTGTCTGCTTTTTTTTGCCATCTCTAGGGAAAGGCTCAATGACTTTGAGGAAAAACTTGGCCCTGTTAGGAGTTGTACTGTCTTCATGCTTCACCTGTCAGCAGGACAGCAATGAGTCAGGCTATGGGGTGCACATGGCAGTTGCTTGATGGTGCCGTTTCTCACCGATGGGCTCTGCGGTCATGAAATATGGGCTGGTACACCTATGGGAATGCTCCCATAGAGGTTCTGTTGTGTCATATCCAGTGGGCATTACAGTCATCTGCCAGGGAGCAGTTATGTCCCTTGACGTCTTAATGGAATGCCCTGTGCATGCCTACAGCACAGACTTCCAAGGGTGGTGCAGGATTACTCCCAGCTGGTTTGTTTACTGGTTTAGGACAGTACTGCTCTGGGTCCCACCCACACCTTTGGGTGTGTCTCTTTCTTTTTTCTTTCCTTCCTTGTTAAACTGATGCTACGCTACTTTTGAATTCTTGTAGTGTATGTGGTTAAATCATGATATCTTGAAATGCATAAAAGTTCTTAAACTGATGTTATCTAAGACATGCTTGAACCATGTTTTTCAAATTTCGTTGTTCCCAACAGTCAGCACAGTAACAGGCTACATTTGGATAAATAATGTTTTAACAAACCTAGATACTGAAAGAAATCAAAGTGCTGGCTGAGATCAGTGGCAAGATTTTCACAGGGCTGACTGGTGTAGAAGCCATTTTTCCCAGTGTCATATTCATGCAGTAATACAGCTACCAGCAGCATTGTTGCCTACCAGTCCCTCCATGGTAGTGTCTGTCTTCAACTTGCAGCCTGTCTGCCTGCCTGTTTCTCTCCCTCCCTCTCTCTCTTTCTTTCTTTCTCTCTCCCTCACTCTGTGTGTGTGTGTGTGTGTGTGTGTGTGTGTGTGTGTGTGTGTGTAATGTAATGTAATGTAAAAGGATATTTATAAAGCGCTTTACCTCGCGAGAGCCCAAAGCGCATATTACAGAAAAACATGATAAAATTACAATTCAAATTCAAAGCGTGCGCACACACGCACACACACACACACACACACACACACACACACACACACGTGCACGCACACACACACACACAGACACACACACGCACACAGCCGAAAAAAAACAAAAAAAACCAACTCACACACGCAGACAGACGAGCGCGCTCAACATCAGCAAACACGCGCACAGTGGTAAGTGGATATCATTAGTCAATCCGAGGGAAAAGATGTGTCTTCAGGGAGGTTTTAAAAGTCTCTAAAGAGTCCGTGTTATGCAGAGAAGAAGGGAGACTATTCCACAGAGCAGGTGCCTGGTAAGAGAAAGATCGTTGGCCTGAAGTTTTCAGGCGAGCGGAAGGAAGCCGAAGCAGGCGAGAATCGGTGGATGAGCGTAAGCTGCGAGACGGAACATAGAGATGGAGGAGGTCAGAGAGGTAGGAGGGAGCCAGATTATTCAGTGATTTGAAAACCAGGAGGAGAACTTTAAAGTCAATGCGAGACTGAACTGGGAGCCAGTGTAAGGATGACAGAATTGGTGATATGTGATCAGATCTAGAGGAGCGGGAGATCAGGCGGGCGGCATTGTTCTGAACTTTTTGAAGTTTAGAGATGAGTGTTAAGGGACAACCGTCAAGGAGGGAGTTACAATAGTCGAGCCGAGACAAGACAAAAGCACAGATTAGAGTCTTAAGGGCATTTTGAGTGAGGAAGCGGCGAACTGAGCTAATTCTACGAAGTTCAAGGTAGCAGGACTTGCACACATTAGAGATATGTTGTTTGAAAGAGAGAGTTTGGTCGAGTGTAACGCCGAGGTTACGAACAGACACTGGTAGCTTTATCTCGTTTCCATCAACGTTTATAGAACTAGGGAGAGAATGAGTTCTAATAGTGTGTTTTGAAGCAATGAGGATTATTTCAGTTTTGTCTGCGTTAAGTTGTAGTTTGTTATTGTGCATCCATGATTTAACATCGGTAATGCATGCTTGAGGAGAGGAGATTATTTCATGAAGCTGACTGAGATGGGCAGAGATATACAGCTGGTTGTCATCCGAAAAGCTATGGTGAAGGAGAGAGTGTTGGCTGATAATGGCCGAGAGAGGCTGGGTGTATAACACAAACAAAACCAGTCCCAGGGCAGATCCTTGAGGGACACCAAACTGAAGTGCTCTTGCTGGGGACTTAAAACCTTTCACTGAAACTGTGTGTGTGTGTGTGTGTGTGTGTGTAGGTCAGAAGTTTTTAGCAACCAGTCACAAACAAGTATAGCGCAGTTTCCTTCATTGCATTTCAGTGTTAAGATTTTCAGCTCCCAGGCTTTTGCTTGAGTGTCGTAGTGCCTTGAGTTCTGAAAATTTAGACCTCTAATTTCACCTCATTCAACTGCTCACCAAAGAGATTACAGATGTAGGACTCTTCCCACCTCAGCTCTTCTCTCTCGCTCTGTCTGAGTTAATTCTGTTTCTTTCTCAGAGAGCAAAAACAGGAGGACTACCATAAAACTTTATTGTTGATCCTAGTTTCTTCTCAGTATGCAACGATACATGTGTGTTAAATATGCTGGAAAAATCTAAAGGACCAAAGTAATTGTAAAGAGGGCCTTGATTTTGACTGATTCGTTGTGATCACAAATTTTATTTTTGTTGCATGAATATGTTTTCAGATGGTTTGGTGAGGAAAGGGACAACTATGCCATGGTCATAGACCTTTTGGGACCCAGCCTGGAAGACATATTTGCAGCATGTAAGCACCAGTTCTCAGAGAGGACTGTCTTACTGCTGGCTGACCAGGTCAGATTTTCCCCTTTCAGTATGCGCAGACAGTCAAAAGAAAATGCAGTATAATGCTCTTTCTTTTCTTACAATAAGAAATTTGATGTTTGGCTCTCACAGTACAAATTACTGAAGTGAGGTTATTTGTGCATTCCTGTGTCTGTTGTTAGATAAATGGCACCATTTGCTCGAGGAGTTACTTTCCTGTAACCTGCATGGAATCTAAATTTAGCTTCGGGTAAGATATTGTTTTGGCCTTTCCAGATGACATTTAAATGACGGTGCACAAAGGCCAAGGCCACAATGAAAAGAGAAACATTTCACTAGGGGGAGAAAAAGCTTGCAAATTTGATGAATCATCCTTCAGTCTCCCTTAACTTTTGCATTTTGTTCTTGCAAGTAATTGAATCGGCATCTATGTTTCAATTTTCACTACTATTCAGTGTTGTGTTGAGGTTAAAAAGATAGTCTTACTTTCTCTTTCTCTCTCCCTCTCTCTCTCTCTCTCTCTCTCTGTATATATTTATATATATACATACATATATATAATTCAATTATAAACAAGGCTTGCTCTTATGTCTTAGAGTGAAGAAATAGGGGGAGATAAGCATTGATATCTGCAGTGGCAGATATTTTGTCTAACTAACAGTATGTGCTTGAGTGGGTGAATGGGGAATAATAAATGCTTCTCAGAATGAGCCTTCAGCAAGCTTATAGTATCCAAGGGGGAGACAGTCTCCAATGGGGAGGAAACTCACTAACATATAACTCCTAGTCAGATACCGGTATTTCGAAACCTGATTGTTTCTCCTCAGTGACCGCAGAAAGTGCTAACTTGACTCTGCCTTTACGGTTTTAAGCTCGGTTACTTTTTCTTGGAATTTATTAGTATATTGTATGTATATATATATATATATGTATTATACATATTTCTCTCTCTTTTTTTCTTTTATTGTTGAATGTCCATGTACTATTTGCAAAATCCGGTCTGATTAGTGATGAACCATCAGCAGACAGTGCAAAACAGAAATCCTAATCTGTTTGTTTTTTTGTTTTTTTTTCATCCTTTGCAGAACCCTTTTTTTTTGTTTGTTTTTGTAAAATGTTTTGTACTTCATTTTCAGATGATCCAAAGACTTCAGGATGTTCACAACAGCTGCATCATTCATCGGGATATCAAGCCAGCAAACTTTCTTATGGGAATTAATGAAAATATCAATACGGTTTGTAAACTTGGTTACATTGAGTTGATTTTGCTCTGCAGATCTTTACAGATGTTGGAATTCTTCTGCTGTCAATTTTTTTTTTCTGGTTGTGTCAAAACTTCAATCCTGTCAACATGATAAAACCCACAGTCTTCTTGAGGTCTTTACAGCTGCCCTAAAGCTGCATCTGGAGTCCTGCACCTTCTTGCCAGGTTTGTAGAACATCATGGGCTGGACAGTGTTGGAGGATGTGTTCTGGGGTCTGAGATCCAGTGCCACACGGACATTCTTAATTCGGCTCAGCAGTTGGCAGTGGCCGGTTCTCAGTCTGAAGAGGATTGTTTGCTGGTATCTCTGGAGCCAATGGATTGAATCAGCACCACTGTCTGCACCCAGCCTTCTCTTCTGCTGGTTTAGATATTGTTGTGGATGATAGTTTTGGCCTCTCAGTAGATCACCGGGTGGCTGAACTGCTCCATATTGCTGCCTGCGTTGGACATAGCGTCGACCTTCTCATTCCCAGTGATCCCACGATGGGATGGAATCCACTGGAGTACAATGGTGGATTATCTTGAAAGATCATAGAGGGCTTTTTTTATGTTTTTCAGCTGCTGTTTGCTTCTGTGGCTCGACAGCCCCTGCGGCAAGGATCCTCTGTTAGTGAAGAAAGCAGTCTTGGGTGGTTTAACAATCTGAATCCTTGAGCAGCATAAAGCAGACTTGCTGATTCTGCTCTGCAGCTGGAGGAAACTCCACCACTTGGAAAGGTTCTGGGGGTCAGTCTCCCATCAGTATGTTTGATGAAGATGCCTGCTCCTCCGTTCCTCACTGCTCCCTTTAAAGATCCATCCCTGAACACGAGCGTCCACTGACTCAGGTTGTACTGGTCATCAGTCATCCCCTGTGCCAAAGTTTTCAGTGGGTGAGAGGCTTGGCAGTCCTTCCTGTCTCTGTCAGGAACTTCTGAGATGACTGAGACTTCTTCTAGGAGGTCGTCTGGCGACTCAGAGTTGGGAAGCATTTCCATTTCAGTTGAAAACGTCTTCATTTCAGCTGTGTAGACTTTTGGAGAGGTGGTTGAAACTTATTCACTTCAGCCTGTTCTTGGTGGGATTCTTTATTTTGGCAGGCGTCGGGTGGGAGGGCATGCATAGGAGCTTCTCTCTATGGAGGTAGACTTTCTCCTCACATCTAACTTCAAAGGGGAGGAGACTTGCATATTTTTCCATTGCCTGGACAGTCATTGTTTTCATCCCGCCTGTGCTGCGTTTTGGACTCTGCACTGGTGACTTGTCATGGTTTCTGATGCTGTCGCTGCTGCCGCACTCTAGGGTCAGTGTGACGGTAGTAGTTGAAACGACAGGAATATTTTATAATGGTGACAGGGATTTGGTGTGTTTCAGAAATGTTGTAGTACAGCCAGAAAAAAAAAGAAAAATGTAAAGGAAAATGTACAATTGCTTACTTAGTGCTGTAGGGTATGCTTACTGTCACCATTATTCTTACTTTTCATGTAGAATGAAGGTCAGGGGCATGATTTTTTTAAAGTTTCATCCACAGGTTTTAAGCATATGCCCCAAACAGTTTGCAAAAGTTAAACCTTTTGTTTGAATCAATGACTAGTTGATGACCAAAGGATGAAAGTGAGATAAGAATTTTATTTGAAGTCCTGGTTATTTGATTACTTTTACCTAAAAATTTTGTGTACAAGCAACTGCAAAAAATGTCTGGGGATGGTAGTCTTAGAAACCAACTTTCACTGCATACCTGTTGAATGTGAAAACTATCGAGAGCTAGCAGAGCAGATGTTGATTTATGCCATATATTGAAAATGCCACTTACCTAGACTGCTGATTCAAGTATTTTAACCTTTACACCTGACTGCTTGCAGGTCTACATTATTGACTTTGGTCTATCCAAAAAGTACTTCAGTGCACGCACAGGAAAACACATCCCATTCAGGAATCACAAGGGTTTCACGGGTACTGCCAAATACTCAAGCCTCAACATTCATGCTGGCTTAGAGCCAAGTCGGCGAGATGACCTGGAAGCGCTGGGCTATGTATTCTTCTACTTCTTACATGGCAGTCTCCCTTGGCAAGGCTTGTCGGTGTGTGCAGCTCTCAAATTTGAGCCTAGTATATATAACGCACGATTATATTTCATGCTTATGCCTCAGGAGCAGGAGATGCAGGGGTAAATCAGTTTAGGGAAAGGGGGAGGGAGGAGGAGGAGGAGGAGATGGGGGATTGGAGGGGGTCCAGAAAATAGAGAACCAGAAAACAGATGAGGGTGTGAATGGGTATGTGATAGGTGGAACTTGGAAGTGACACAGTTTTACACGGGCAGTCTAACAAATGTTTATATGTTACTTCGTGGTGTGTCGAACATTACATTTGATTTTTCCACTGTCTGTTTAGAAGGTAGGTGGTTTCCTGATACGGGGCAGGGAGTGTTAAAAAAACTGAGATTGCAAAATTTTATGTCTTCTCTGTCGTGTCAGTCATGCTGTCTCAGCTTCCGAGAATGGGTTATCAGTGTGCGTTATTTTATCTGTTATAGGGTGCATACACATGTAAATTAACATCGTCTATGCGTATAGCCACAAAACCGTGTAGTTGGTGGTCGAGTGGTGGGGGGATGTGGCTCATTCACTCAATGGAACAGTTCAGGGACTAGAAGGTGATAGGTGTTTATTTAACTTCAATAAAACACACAGCAGGGAGCAAGCCATTTAAGGCACTACGTGTAGCCTCTTGGATGTCGTCAGGCCTACGCCAGGCTTAAAAAATACCCGGTTTCCGTTCGTCGATGCTTTTTGTTCAGGCACAGACCACGACTTCTGGTTTTGTGGCTATATGCACAGACGATGTTAATTTACATCTGTATGCACCGTTGTATTGAAGTTGAATAAACACCTATGACCTTCTAGTCCCTGAACTGTTCCATTGAGTGAATGAGCCACATCCCCCCTCCAATCGACCACCGACTACATATCTAAAAGAAGTACCAAGCTAATTCCATATATACGTATGTCTGTGATGCATAAGATGTCAGGTGAATATAAAGATACTCAACATCATCATTCAGATATTGAAGCTTTTTTAATGGCTTGTTTCAGGCAAGCACACGTAAACAGAAGTATGAAAGGATCAGTGAGAAAAAGATGACTACATCTCCGAGCACATTATGCGAAGTAAGTATTCTGATCTGAAATACCAGCCAGCTATGTATAAAAACACACAGCTGGTGTGTAGGTAAACCAGTTGTATTGCCATCTCTGAGGTTAAGATTCACCTGTTTTACATCGTTATATGTGATATAGGTCACAAGACTTTTCAGGATTGAAAAGATAGAATCAACAAACAAATTATCAAAGATGATTTTAAGGGGTTGTGCACTGTCAAGTTAGATGTTGAATACAGCAATTATGATGTGCTTTTTAAAAAAGATATGGAACAAACAGAAAAAAAAGAAACAGTGTTGGCTTAAAAGATGAACAGAAATTTGTGGCAAAAAAACAAAAAAAGAGTTCTGTGAGTGATTGTTCTTTGCAGGGCTTTCCCAGAGAGTTCGGTGTATACCTGAGATACTGCAAAAGCCTGAGTTTTGAGGAGATGCCTAACTACCTGTTCCTACGTTCAATGTTCAAAAGATTGTTCTATCACCGTTACTCCTTCAACGCTAGTACAGATTTTGACTGGACACTTCAACACTGTAAAGAGAATGCTGGCAAGTGCTCCTGTTCAACAAATGCAAGGAAAAGAACAAGAGGTGAGTTCAAAAGGAAACCAAGGATTGACCGTGCTACCTAAACAAACTGTGTGCTGCATGACAATAGAATGGCAACAAAAGAAAGCAAGTCTTGTTATGTGCTTGAGTGTCGTGCAGCACACATCCCGCATCAGTCAGTAAAGATGCTACATCGATAATTTTCCATGTCTTTGTACTGTGTTTTATAATGAATGAAGAATTGATTTTTTACTAATCATGAAAAGGGAACCTCTGAGAACTGAACCAAAAAATCCTATCAGTTCTGATTGAATTTTGAGGTAGTTATTTTTAGATGAGACATGCTTGACTGGAATTCACTGGTATGAATAGTATTTATCAAAAGCTGGACTGCCTGATTTTAGAAAAAGTCAGAGTGATAGCATGTGGTTTGTACTAGAGGACAGTCTGTCTCTTTCTTTCACTGTATTACAGCAGGGTAACAAGGAGCAATTCGTGTGGTGTCTTAAAGCATCTTAACAGTAGCACTACACAGCCCTGTCAAGAGACCGAGGATCTTCTGTGTCGTCACATTGTCAGATCGCCAGTTCCAGACTCATGGATAGACCACAGATGAACTCTGCTGTCTATAACGCAGATGAACTCTGCTGTCTGTAACGCAGATGAACTCTGCTGTCTGTAACGCAGATGAACTCTGCTGTCTATAACACAGATGAACTCTGCGGTCTATAACACAGAAGAACTCTGCTGTCTATATCTCAAATGAACTCTGCTGCCTATAGTAACCCCCTTGACATGGCTGTTTCAGACTGTTAGAACACAGATGACCAGCCCTGTTGTGATCACTGACCGGTACTCTGTGTGTGTGTGTATGTGAGGACATAACATTACCGCCACCCAAGCACAGGGAATGATCTCACAGCAACTGACTGCATTTGGAATGAAGGATCAAGGTGAGTCTAAATATGGCATACCATTAGTGTCAAACTGACACTATAGTGTGTACGATATCAGTTGAAGATTAGTCAACAGACAGTTCATTTCTTCAGATCATGTTGATCCAGGAATTGCCTGCTGCTTTGAACTCCTGACCCATGTGAACCCTCTTTTTCTTCACCTTGAACGTCATTTAACAAAGAATAATTTCATTCTTCAGAATATTAGTTTACTTAAAGCTACTTTTCTTTAGTACTCTTCAGTGGGCACTTCAGTGGACAATTCTGGTGTGCTACATGACTTCTGGTGTAAGAGAAAACAGACTTTGATTTTGTTTGAAATAGTGCATTCTTGATTGGTAAATCGATTGGGGAAGATGATCTACTGTTAATTCATGTGCAGCTGTAAACTGAAGGTCTTCGGGCCACAGAACAGTGCTGTTTCCACAAGCACCTTCCCCAGTGCACCAAATAATCCATCTTTAACTACTCTCTATAACACTATTTTAATAAACAGTTATAGCCATCTTTGTTTGTTTTTTTTTACATGGTCAAAAGGTTATGACATCACATGAGGCACTGAGATGGCCTATTATCCTGCCAAGCATGTCACAAATGAAAAAATTCTCAGATTCCATATCTCCTACACAGATCTGAAACCCAAAGTAGATGGTTTTGTCAAAAACCTCTGGCAAGATGACTGGAACACACATCGAGATGATAAGTTTTTCAGATCCTTCCAAAGCGTAGAGTTTCTACCATCTGTCACAGGTGGCTGATAAAAGAAAACATGGTGGTTTTTTTGACAATTCTGTACTGTCCACTCCATAATTACACACACTTGTGTCTTTTAAAAGGTGAGGAGGTGCCAGCCGTGTGTGAGCCACTCTCTGTGAAACTTGCTGTTCTAGAGTTGGGATTTCCATGACAGAAGGCATAGGCACTTCACAGCAGACTCCGTGAACACCAAGTTCCGTGATGTTCCACCAATTATAATTTTCACATTTCTGAAAGATTTAACATTTTTTCATTTGATATAAGATTCTGTGGAAAATGTATACTGGTGTAAAATGATTTTTTGTTTTCCTATTTAGAAGGAAGTGCTTTTTTTTTCCTACATGCATATGTATGGAATTGCTTTTGATATGGAATCGCCATTGACATGGTTACTTGCTATTGGCTTAGCTATAAACAACATGAAAACTGAAGAATTGAAAGCTTTTTGTCACACCCACTTAGTTTCAGTGACCAAAAACATTTGGTTTGATTACTTTTGATTTGAATTCTTTGTTGTATCATAGTCAAGTTTCATCAGCCTTTTAATGTACAATGCCATTGAGGCTAATTTAGTTATTTTTGCTTTGCTTTGTTTTCGTTTAGTTGGGGTTTGTGTTTATCTCATGTTCAAAGTAAGTTATTACAGCAGCAGGATATCTGCAGGTGTTTTTGATCATTTCTATGATTTTTTCATTTCTCTTTGACATTCATGTTGTAACATTCTTGGCAATAGCCCAGTTGAACTTGTTTTTGTTGTGAATAGCAGTTTAACATTGTGTGTGTGTGTGTGTGTGTGTGTGTGTGTGTGTGTGTGTGTGTGTTTTAGTGTTGTAGCAAATGCAGACCAATAAACGGCGCTTTAACAAAAGTGTTCCCATTTTAATTGAGATTTTGTTTCTGTTCAGGTGGTTGAACAAAGAAAAAGAGACAACAGTGTTGGCTTGAAAACATGTAACAACAAATATGGCAGCTCCAAATAGAGGGAAAAACTGCACAAACCAGGAAGAGAAACGGATGATAAAGGATCCTAGCATTTACTCAGATTTTGGAATGATAACTGATTAACCAGGCATGTGCAAAAACACTGGTGGAAATGAAAGTGCATGCATGAAAGTAGCAATAGTATCACTTTGTTATGCGCAATAATGTCTGTATTTGCATGCTGATTATTGATTTCTCAAATGGGCCTTAGCATTATGGAACAATTTCAGCAAAATGAAGGTGAAATGAGTACTATAATTTTACTTTGGTGCTTGTATGAGCCACATCTGGAAACAAAAAGAGAGAAAGAAAAAAGTTTGGATGAACAGTTCGAAATGGAAGACACTATTGCAGTGGCAAAGCAAGAGCATGTACAGCTCATTGTATGTGAGCTTGAGTTATGTAATCTTCACAGCTGTGAATGCATTGACTAGCTGTTTTCTGTGGGTTTTTTTTTTTTTTTTAAAGTGATGGTTGGAAACAAGTAACTTGATTTTTAATGCTTCTTTTAACTCACTTTTAGTATAACTAACCTGGAAAATCAGGAGCTTTCAGTCAATCCCCATCCTTCTCTGCCCTTCTTTGTTTGTGAACACTTGGAGCCATTTTGTTTCATAAAGACACTTTCAAAAAGAACAAGAAGGCACACCATTGATAACAGGTGAAACAGAAATAGGACAAACCGGATTTGAAAATGAAATGTCAGTACTGCATGGAGTAACATATATATCTTTAGTCGGTTTTAGATGTGCCTTTTGAAGAACATTTTCAAAAAGGTATGTTCTGGAACACTGAAGTTAAGGTTTTCTAGTACTTTTCAACTTAACTCAGACCAAATTTTGGTGCAGTTGACTTGGAAAGGTGGAATAACAAAACGATCAATGATATTGAATAAGAGCATCCAAAGGATTTTGGGTTTCCCCTATAATTGAGTAAGTGTGGGAAAAAATCCGGCCCAAATTCATGTATATGTTCAGTGTGCTGTTTCTTCTTCCAGCATCAAGGCCTTCTTGATGAAGTCTCTGCTACTCTGGGGTGTAAAATGCGATCTATGCGTGTATCAGGTTGATGTTTTGTACAAACAAAATTATGTTCAATGCATACAGTTACTGGGGATCATACTGTTAGAATTTGTGTTTGGAACGGGTTTTGACATCTAAAGTTTTTTGTGTGTTCATTTGCTCTGTGATTGAATTTATGTTTAATTGTTGTTGATATTAATTAGCAACTGAAGTGTGTGTGGAGGCATGTCCATGCATGCTCACTCAAAAAAAAAAAAAACGTTTTATGAAAACCTTGCTTAGAGATGCCCCATCTGATGTGATCTTTGAATTTCTGAAAGAGATAAACATGTTTTCTCTGATTTAAGATATTGTAAAAGAAAGGTTTTTTGTTTTGGGGTTGTTTTTTGTTGTTGTTATTTTTTACACAATTTCTGATGTGTTTTTAGGTGTATTTTAAAGGGTTGTGTGAATGAGGTGGCTTTTTTTTATATTTTTTTTTAATGACTTGTGAGTTGACTTCAACGTGGTGACAGCCCTGATATGGCCCTTTGCAGTTGGCTGGGCTATAAGCAGCATTACTTTACGAAAAAAAAAGAAGATAAATTTGGGAATGGGAGCAGCGGGGGTGAGGAGGTGTGTACAGCATGCATAATGCAAGGAGTAAATTTATCAGCATGAAAAAACAATTATTATATTTGGCATATGGCAAGCACACTCTAAGTACATTTGGTAAAAATGAATTCATGAGCATATTCAGTGTGAGAATATTTGTGTTAAACTATAACATTTTTATGTGGTCCATCAGGATATGGTTTTGAACCTTTCTCCACACCTAGATCAATCTTGCAATAACCATTATTAAAGAGGAAGCCCTCCTTTTTGTCATCCACACAGGGGAACAGATGATAAAGACAGCAAGTGAAATGAGGCATGATTCACTCATGCCAACGATAATCTGTTTGCAAACATGTCAGCAAGGTGACTAAAACCTATTTCCATTTATGCCAGCCACCTACCCATTCAACCTTTTTAATCGCCTTTTACCCAATAGTCTGGCTGGTTCAGTTCAGTTTTTGTTGTGTATAGCTCGGCTAACGGAGATGGGCCATATCAGGGCTAACCTAAGTGGTCCAAATTATCATCTGAATGACTGATTCAGAAAGATTCCCTCCGGGGGGTGCAACCTTGCCGTGGTCGGAGGGCTTGCGCGGTCCCGTGATGATCCCTTAGGCTTTGCTGGCGGGGGCATCAGTACTTGGATGATAGGCTAGTTTTTTAAAATGCTTCTAGGCCTGGAAAGTCAAGTTGCTGTCTGGCCAAAGCACACAACATGGTAGAAGTTGATGCCCCTGGTAGGGCCTCCCATGTCAGAAAGGTTAAGGGTGAGGGCCCTGACAAATAGTAACCCACCTTTTTCCTTTTCTTATCTTCTGCTTTTCTCACTTGGCACTTTTCTATCTTCACCTCCCCTTCAAGTCTTTTTTTACCACATTCTTTTTTTTTTCTCTCTGTGGTCTTCTTACTCCTCTGCGTTTGCCGTGCTGCGCGACCTGTGATGGAGGGGAATCAGATCCTGGTGATTGAGAGGGCAGGTGCCTTCACCACATCTCTTTGGCTTGGACCTCTTCTAGACAGGAGGTACACCCTGGCCCAGGTGAATCTATCGGCTACCCCTGCATGGGGCTGGGTCAAGACAGGCAGTTCTCCGGCTGGCCAAGGTAACCCCAGCAGTGCTCAGCTCATTGACCCTGGAAATTGAGCATGATCAGGGGGATAGGGTTGATGGGCTGCTGTATGTCGTATATCTCTCCTGTAGCTTGCAAGGGGTCAAGAAAGTGACTTCTTGGCCCTGGCCCCTTGTTGGACTGTGGTGGGCGGGTAAGGGAGAGATGAAATTAAGAACAACAAAAAATGGCTTCACACACAATTCCACCCCAAAAGAAAAGGAAAGTTGTATCTCCAGTACCAAGGGACTCGGATGTGGATAGCCACTCAGACACAGAGACAAGGAGGAGGACAGGATTCTGGGCTTCCTGTCTTGTGGTTGAGAGAACTGAACAGGAGAGTCCAATTTCAGCTCAAGTCCTTTTGCAATTCAGAAAGAGCTTCAGGGAATTGCCAATGCTTTGATAACTGACAAACAAGCTGTTGCCCATCTGCTGGCCTCCACCATTCAACAGAACTCATCATCCTCAAGTTAATCTGCAGCCAAACAACTCAGAGAAAAGTCTTCATACAGTTTAACTTCATACAACTCTGAAGTGTACAATCTACCTTTTTCAATTGATGAACTGAAATCAACTCTGCAAACTTGTGATGATTCTGCTCCTGGCATGAATGATATTCGTAACCAGCTTTTGAAACATCTCCCTGATAGCTGTCTCCAGACCCTTCTAAAAGTCTACAACCATATCTGGACCACAGGGTGCTTTCCGCCCTCCTGGCGAAAAGCCATGATCATTCCGATCCCAATGCCTGAAAAAGACCTTACGAATCCTTCAAACTATTATCCAATAGCTCTGACCAGCTGCCTCTGCAAGCTAACGGAAAAGATGGTCAACTCACGACTGATGTGGAAGCTGGAAACCGATGGCCTTTTAGCCAGTGAATAGTGCGGGTTCCGGAAGTACCATTTGACAGTCGACCATTTAGTCCGTCTAGAAACCATCATCCGCAACGCCTTCATCAACAAACAGCATGTGGTTGCTATCTTTTTTGATCTGGGTGAAGCGTACGACACCTCTTGGAAGTCTGGAATTCTTATGAATCTTTGTAAACTTGGTTTTCGTGGTCATCTGCCTTTATTTATTCAGAACTTTCTGGCTGACCGGCAGTTTCGAATCTGTGTTGGTACCACACTGTCTGACATCCATAAGCAGGAGTTGGATGTACCCAAAGGGAGCATTCTTTATACTGCTTTCTTCAGTATTAACATTAATGACATTGTCAAATCGGTAAACCAGGGTTCTGAGTCCTCTGTTTGTTGACGACTCTGCGCTATATGCTGGAGCCTCTTCCGCGATCATACAACGTCGACTTCAGCTTTGTGTTAATAAGATTCAACAGTGGATCGAAGAAAACGGGTTTACCTTTTCATGCACCAAACACAGTCAATCCGTTGTCACAATTTTCGTCAGTTCTTTGTTGATTCTGAAATTCGTCTGGACAAATTTACCATTCTAGCCATGAAAGGATCCAAATTTCTGGGTGTTATTTTTTTTTTAATCAAAAACCAAGTCACATCCAACACTTAAAACTGCATGTCAGAAAGTACTGAACACTCTGAGAGTTGTGACACACACAGATTAAGGCGCTTACAAGAAAACTGTCCTGTATCTTTACAGGGCTCTGATCCGCTCCAAACTGGACTATGGGTGTATAGTGTACGGCTCGGCCAGACCTTCCTGCTGAAAAGTATCCACCATCAGGGGCTTCGATTGTGTCTGGGTGCATTCCGCACCACCCCTGTTTACAGCCTGTATGCTGAGGCAGGAGAACCATCCATCTCAAAAGGTCGACTGAAACTTGCCTTGAACTACTGTTTGAATCTCTTCTGAACCCCAAAACCCTGCATATGACTGTGTTTTTGACCCCAAGTTCCAAAAGAAATTCGACGACCACCCCAGTTCCATTCCACCCTTGGGAATTCGTATTCTTCCCCTTTTGAACAAAGCACATATAGACTTTGGAGTAGTTTGTGATTTATCCAAGTTTCCTGATGACCCACCATGGACTTTCTTCTCGCCAGAGATCCGGTTTGATTTAGCATCGTACCTTAAAGATTCCACTGAAGTTCCTTGGCATTCAAGTCCCTTTTTGCTGAACTGTGTTCGAAGTTCCCATCCTTCAAAAAAATTTCACCAACGGTTCCAAATCTGAGGAGGGAGTTGCCTCTGCTGTGTTTTGTGCAGTGGATCCCCCTCAGAGATGTTCTGAACACATTCCCACCGACAGCTCCATCTACACTGCTGAGTTGACAGCCTTGGCTCTGGCTCTTAAAATGATCTCTAAATCGAAACGTAAAGATTTCCTCATTTTGTCAGACTCCTGCTTTGGAGGCCGTTTCCGGCCGTAATCTCAAGCATCCTCAACTGCTGAAAGTTTGTTTTCAAACAGTACACCTCTCTGAAATCAGATGGATATAACATAGTTTTTGCTTGGGTTCCCAGCCGTGTGGGCATTCGAGGCAACAAGGTGGTTGATCAACTTGCCAAGAGTGCCACAAAGAGAGAGCTGAGCTGATTGTCTATCCCTCACACTGATCTGAAACCCAAAACACAGGCTTATGTCAAAGACTCTGGCAAGAGGAATGGAACTTGCAGACGGATAACAAATTGTAAAAAATCTGTCCAAACCTGAAAGAGTTTTTACCATGTTCCCGAGGCAGCCGTAAAGACAAAACATTCTTGTGCCGTTGGCATACAGGCCACTCGTTTTACACCCATTCTTATCTTTTAAAATGTGAAAAAGCTCTGTGGTGCATTCCATGTCATGTTCCACTCACAGTGAAATATAATTATTCTTTTAGAGGTTTGATTTTAGAGTGTTGGGACTTGCAGGATGTGAGACATAAACACTTTACAGCAGACTCCATGAAAACCATGTTCAGAGATGTTCCACATGACGTGATCTTTGAATTTCTGAAAGAGATTAACATTTTTCATCTGATCTGAGATTTTACAGAAGAAAAATTTTTAACAAAGTTTCTGGTGCGTTTTTAGAAGGTCTATTTTAAACAGATGTGTGGATTTTTTTTTTTTTTTTTTTTTTGGATGACTTGTGAGTTGACTTCAACGTGGTGACAGCCCTGATATGGCCTTTTGCAGTCGGCTGGGCTATAAGCAACATTACCTGACCTTACCTTACCCTGTGGGTAGGTTGCCGGTTGGGGAATATTGTCTTTTAAAAATTTACACATTCTCTAGCGCACATCAGGACTTTAGGGTTCTTTTCAGAATACCTCAGTGTCCAACCCTGGGACTCAAGTTCCTTCCTCCAGAAAACTTAATTCCTGCTGGTGGAATTTTTAAAGAAAGAAACATTTATATGCCAACAGTTTAATATATATATATATATATATATATATATATAAAGATGAAACATAAAATGTATTATCTATATGCTGCTTTTTGAACGGAAAAGTGTAAGCTGCATCTATGGTGTCATGTAGCTACTGTTGTGAATTTTTTCTTCTTGTGTTAACAAATTTTTGTTAAGGAAGTTTAAAAATAAAAAGTGAATTCTTGTTTCCCCAGGCTCTACTTTGGATGAATGGAGTAGATGCGCGCGTATGGAGTAAACATGCCGTGTGTGCGATCGAGTGTGGCAAATGCGGTGTGTGACATAGGCCAACCCGGAATTCTGCCGTTGGGGCTTCTGGCAGTGATGCAGATTCCCCACGGTCTTCGGAGGCTGCCTTTGGGCTGACACGGCTTCTGGTGTTCAGTAAAAGTCATCTTATGAAAATATTTTCAGTGCTGCTGCTCGTTTCTGTCTCGGTTAGAAGCCTTCGCGTCAGAAATGTAGCCTACTGGTTCACATGGCGCCGTTGCTGCTTGACCGCTAACTTTGAAGACAGTCAAACCACACTCAATAAAGCAATCTTGGTCCGTGTATGATGAGCCACACCCTCCGAGACAAAGACAGCTACCAAGAAGAACTGACGAAGGCTGTGCAGATGTTTTCTTTATCAATAACCTCGGTGGATCCAAACACCAAGGTGTATAGTTCTTAATGTTAAGAACTGCTCAGGAATGGATCCAAACACAAAAGTCGAATATCCACAACTGTATGGTATTGGAATTGGTAAAGTCTGAGACTGTCAGAAAGATGTTCTGTGAGTCGGTATGGCAAACTGCTTTGTCCTCTCATCATACCAACGACGACTTCAACAGCAGAGCAGTTTATAAACAATGGACCGCATCCGTCAAAAAACGTGAAGTCAGACGCTCCATGACATCTCTCTCTCTCTCTCTCTCTCTCTGACGTATTCGACAAAAGACGCAGTTTATCAACATTGTGACGCATTGAGATTAGACACGCCATGACCCCTGCCCCCACCATCCTCCCTCCCGGCTACCCACTGTAGAAAGGTTGGGATCGACGCTTGGAAACTCAACAAAATTTTCCCATCTGACCTGCAGTTGACCGTCGTTATGCGTGAGAGGGCTGATTTTCACGGGCCAATCAGTGTTATCTTTCACAAGTGTTGGTATATCAGTGGTGCAAGTTACTCCTGTCGGGCAGCAACTTTCACTGACCTGTATGAAGACAAAATAATGATGAATGTTAGCCTGCAAGTTACTGAATCTATCAGCCTGATTTGAGCTGGCCACTGAACGGTCAACCGTTGGTATTACGTTGCGATCGATCTTATTTGGACAAGCTACTGTTCAACGAGAAATATGGCCTCGTGCCAATATTGTTAGAGAAAACTTGTCGGTAACCAGCTCGGAATGTAGAACATTCGTATATCTGTATGGATATTCACGAGTCGGAATCTGAAGTGGAACCTTTGAGCACAGCATTTTTTTTAAAGGTTATTTTGAAAGGCAAAGAGTGGCTGGAACATTTGTGATGGGGATGAGGGGCATGTAGATCGATCAGTGGTCTTTGCACAGAAAATATGCATTAAACTGTAACAGCAAATGAATGCGCATACAGGATCGATCGGACTGTACCACTGGTGACAATTCATTTTCGTATGTTGGCTTTCTTACCCACTCACATCTCTCTCTCTCTCTCTCTCTCTCTCTCTCTCTCTCTCTCTCTTTCTCTGGTGCTTGTGTACACGCGAGCGTTCGCGTTTGCAACACACACACACGCACACACACACACACACACACACACCAGGGTGGATTACATAGGCCCGCAATTACACCCGTGAGCACAACAGGCGAAAGGTATGGCTTAGTCCTAGTTGTGGGTACACAGTGTGTTTAGTGCTGTGAAGTACTCTTCGCACACTCACTCGAGCTCGACCAACCAACCAAAAAAAAAAAAAAAAAAATGTAGTAAGCAGGGAAAATGTTCATAAGGGTGGAGGGGGTGAAGTTCAGTTCGGCAAGTAACTGCAACGGTTCTCTCAAATCGTCAAATGCTGAAGATTCTCAGGTCAGAGAAACCTCAATTTTAATGATTAAATGGGCTTCAGTTCTAGGTGCGAATTCAAGCCACCTAAGCCACGCTTCTACATGACTGTCACATTGACAGGAGCCCTACCGCCGTGTCTAGACAAGCCATAGTGGCCAACAATTTTTTTTCCAGCCCCCCACCCCCACCTCATCACCCCCGGACCAGGGTGCATGAACGTGCGGTCGACAGCCTACAAGCGTGATCTACTTAGAGTGAATTACCCTGATTTGTCAGTGCATGACCTCATACTGAGAGGTGGGAAGGTGTCACGGCTGGTGATGAAACGTACTTCAGTACTGAAGAGATGTTGGCCTATCCAAGATGGAGGAGGCCGGTGTGCGTGCATGCGTACTCTCTCTCTCTCTCACACACACACACACACACACAACTTCAAAGTCACGCTGTTACATACAGGTTCAATATCCACATGCACAGTAGGTAATCAATGAGGCAGGCGCGTCCCCACTGACAAGCAAACATGTGTGTGTGTCCTCCAAACATCTTGTTATATAATGCATTCAAGTTGATGTTCCTCTCCTTCCTATCCCCAATCTTCCCACTCCCACCCCAACCCCCCAACCCTGCCTCCCTACCCTTTCTCTCGGCAGGTTTATTTGAACTGCACTGACGATGTTACCGAGCAGACGCGAATTTAACGAGGGTGATGATGGCGTTACATAGGCCACTCGGGCGATCAGACTGCGTTTGTCAGTCTCTATGTTTAGGGTGCTTGTACATGACGGCTGTGACTTTCATATTACACAGTGAGTAAATGGCAACGGGCATGCCTGTCAATGTCGGTGCTTATGTGATTACTGTTGTGGCAGTTGGACCTGTTGTGCGTGATTTGTTCACGTTGCAAAATGGCCAAATGACGATTTTGAACAGAAAGCAAACCATGCCCTCACATTTGCATCCGTGTGCTCGAGCGCGCACCAAGTAGCGTGCTCGTACTTGGTAAACTACACCATACCTTGGTGCAAGCATGAAAAACACACAAATACTAACGCCCACAACCAACTACTGTAATGGTGCACACCAGTAGTCGGCCAGGCATTCAGGTCCTGACCAGCATGTTGAGTTTCCATAGGTCATGCATCACAAAGTCTCAGTAATCCTTGACCCCCGCTGTCCCGAAGTCTTTGGTTACCTGCTAAGTTCACTTACCTATCAGTTTCCTGTAGTCAGTATGCACTGAGGCCTCAAGGCTTAGTAGGTCTATATAGTGTATGTAAACAAGAACCCACACCGTGACACTTGCGCTGTGGACACAATAAGAAACGGATGACAACTCTGTCAGAGTGGCGTGCCTTTCAGCTCTTGTATGTCAGTACGTCTGTGATTGTAATGTCTGCATGGGGTGTGTGTGCTTTAACATCCGCGGCACCCGCACAACCACCACTGTTGTCTGTATTACACGGATTTGCTGCTTCAAGGAATGTTTTAATTTCTTGCTGCGATGAATTAACAAGAGGTGAATCACATTCACAAATTGTACCGGAGTCATGAACATCATCATCATTGATGCACAGCTTTTCTGTGTCAGATGGCAGGTGTAAGTTGGGAATCACGGTCACTGACTCGCTGTCGGTGTTGCACGGTGCCATGTCGATGTGATGTGTTCCATCGTGAGACAGCAAACTCTGTGCAGGCAGAGGTACAGTGGAAGGGGGTTGGTGTGGACACTGGGAAGTGTCGGCACAAGAGGCTCCATTGTTGTGGTCACTTCTGACAGCACTGTAGTAAACAAGGAGGGGTCGGTAGGAAGAGACCGGACGGGGATGAAACATTTTCATTGCTTTTTGCTTCCTGTGTTACTCAGCCCTTCTCCTGTCCCTGTTGACCTGTGACGGGCATTTTCTTCTAAACACAGCACTGTTCCCTGGAGATCGCGTTACAGGGGAATGGACGGACATTGTTGTCAATCTAAGAATCACAACAGTCTGTTTATCCCTGCCTTCAGTGTTAAATGATGACAAAGTAATATCGCGCAGCGTGGCGTTCAGCGTGCTTTCTAAATTCGATGGAAGACGTTCCACGGGCATTTCACGCTCTTTCTTTCAAATTTAATCGGAGCAGTGAAAAGTTCGTCTTGCTGGCAACCAGACAGGGAAAGTCACTCAGAGAGAGAGAGAGAATCAGTTTATTTTCATACATGGATGCAACACCTTTGGCGCTAATAACATGAAATAGACACACACACACACACACACACACACACACACACACAATCAGTTTATTTTCGTACATGCATGCAACACCGTTGCCGCTGAAAACATACCATAAATAAAATTACACACAACAGAGAGAGAGAGGGAGATCAGGTGAGCTGTTCTAACAGCCATTGTGTGAGCATTGCAATAAATAACACATCATGTTTATGACCCAGCTTGTCGCAATGCCTTACCCATGCCCCAAATCCCACCCTCCTGCGTCTCCCTCCCCTCTTCCTGCACGGTTGTCTTGTTTGCCGGTTGTCACTGCCGTTCAAGAGAGAGAGAGAATCTAGTGACTGCTGCTCAGTATGTTAAAGCTCTATAGGCCTTGGACAGGGCGCGTCATCACTCACTCCGTGGTGGCATAGCGGGGAGTGCCGAGGGAGAGGCGGCAGATCTCTCTCGAAGGGCGTTGATGTGAAAGGTCAACGTCAGGCGGCGCAGTCAACCTTCCAGCCATTGTGTGGGGTGGCGTGTCTAGCCTGTGTCACCGTGGGGACGGCTTTTGCAGATGTGGGGCGGTCGGCGATGAAGCCTGCCTGACTGCAATAACCGTGGCCTAGCAAACCTCTTTTTGGGTCGGCATGGTGGGCGCTCCTCTCAGAGTTGGGCTGAAAAAAATTGCCGTCAAAGTCAGTGAGGACTATAGAAAGGAATCGTGCAGCGCTCCAGCAACTGTCCGTACTGCTCCCTCTTTGAGGCGGCCTCACGCGGCACAGGACCACCGCCACCCAAGCATGAAGAAGACCGTCAGATAGTCCCAAAACAGGCTTTTTTCCTTTTTTTTTTTTTGGGGGGGGGGGGGGGAGGAGAAGCGAAGAGTACCTATGCGTACAGTCGGCTGACCAGCACCACAGAGTGAACACCAGTTCACATGGAACTAGAAGCGAGTGGTGGACATCAGTTCAGCAGGAAGAAAGAAGAGAACCTGGACTATGATCTGGGACAAAAACCAGAACAAAATGCCAGCTTCCGTCCGGACCTAAACCCAAATTCCAGCCTAGGACTGGACATCCTGCCACCAAAACTGCAGACCTCGGTCTGGGACATCATGTCCTTATGAAGGACATCAAGCCAATATTACGTTAACCTCACTGCTCACCATGGAGCACTGGAGGCCTGAAGCACTGAGGACTGTTACCAGTGGACCACTACGACACAGCTTTCATCAGCCCAGGGCAGCCACTCAGTGTTCCTGGGGCACAAGAGAAGACAACTCCAATGCCCCACATGGCAGTGCAAGGTTTTAACTTATTGTGTGACAATTTTCTTTGTAAAATAAACATGGATGACAACTTACAATGGCCTTTAGAATCCTTAGCTGATATTAACGAAACAAGAATAACTGCAAAAAAGACGTCAGGTGTAAAGCGAACAAACTGTCCTCTTCTGGCCTGTTGTGTAAGAACTCAAGTTGGCTAAGCCTTGAGTTGCAGGACCGCCGAATGAATAGGAAAAAACTTGCAAAACAGACTCAACAACAGCAGCAAAAATGAACGAATTGATAAACACAAAAGTTTAACGAGCTTCACGGATAGACACACATGCAAAGAGAGAGACAGACAGACAGACAGGCAGGCAGGCAGACAGACTGAGTCAGAGAGAGAGAGAGAGATCCTCATCCTCCCTCTCCCGCCTTGTCTCAGGTCATGCTCGAGTTGAGAAAACCTCCTTCTCTCCCTCCCCTCCTCTCTCTCTCTGCGTGCGTGCGTGTGTGTGTGTTTAGGCATACATGCTAAGAGAGGCAGGTAGACAGACAGACAGACTGAATCAGAGAGAGAGAGAGAGAGATCCCCATCCTCCCTCTCCTGCGTTGTCTCAGGTCATGCTCGTGTTGAGAAAACCTCCTTCTCTCTCTCTCTCTCCCCTCCTCTCTCTCTGCGTGCGTGCATGCGCGCGCGCGCGCGGGCGACTTAAGATGTGAGTGATTACTGCTCCAAGTTGCGCGCGTGCGCGCGCCCACGATTTAAAATGTGATTACTGCTCCAAGTTGAACTTATTTCAAGAAACTTAATGGGTAAACTATCCCTCCCCCCCTCTCTCTCTCTCTCTTTACACACGCGCGCGCGCGCACACACACACACACACACACACACAGAATCAGCTTGGGTCTCCCACTCTTCATAACAGAGAGAGAGAGAGAGAGCGAGTACACCTGTGCAAAAAAAAAAATTGCGCGCGCGCACACACACACACACACACACACACACACACACATTAAGAGAGAGAGAGAGAGAGAATGTCTATGTACAAAATTGCAGAGAGAGAGAGAGAGATCATCTATGTAAAAAAAGATTGCACAGAGAGAGAGAGAGAGAGAGACGGACAGACAGACAGACAGATTACATTCAAGTAGCTGTGCCGCAAACCACCAAGTGTGTGTGTTCGCGTGCGTGCGTGTGTGTGTGTGTGCTTCAAACTTAAAAGTGTAACATTATCAGCCAAGTGTAGTAGTCTGCCAGCCATGAACGGGAGGTAGGCCAAAAGCCAACCATCGGATGATTGGGAAATAGTGAATGCCTTTAATATAAAAAGTGGAACTTTGATCAGAGCCCGTCGCGATAATGCCATAAACCTTGGCGACAGCGACGTATGCAACAGATACGGATACAGTGATACGCGAAGATACTCATACACCCCTGTATATCTCTGATACAACTAGGTATGTTGGGGGTGGTCATCTGTGGACATAACCAGAAGAGGAATTGTCTCCCCTCCCCATGAACTTTTGAACTTTTATCGTACACAAAGATCCTTGTCCAGAGATACAAATTTGGCTCAATTTCTTACATATTCTCTTTTACACTCAAAGCCTCACGGAGCATAAACCAGAGGATTATACCTAACTGAAATAACGTTATCGCACAGTCTAGCTTTATATTGTGACTTGCACAGAGGTAGAACTAATGTTTTCTGGTTTGGACAAGCCAACACAATCAACGTGACCCGCCGTTGCTCTATCGTCTGCTACACTGTTTACTCCCAAATTATTGTGTCACGCCAATGGCGTAGAAACATAAGAAGTTCACAAGTCAAGCATATGTCTGCTATCCTTGCCTACATACGGCATTGAACTAATTTCCTGACCTCAAATTCCAAGACGAAATCGTCTTTTCCACATTTCTTTTCTTTTTCACAGAAGTAGGGTGATTACCTCCTAACGGTAGTTAGTACTTGACCTCTGATAACCCCGAACTCTGACCTGTGGCGGCTGCAAACGTAGCGGAGTGCAAGGTTGATCCTACCGGTTCGGAAAGAGCGTGTGATAGGTGGGTGCGTTCAACAGACTTGACCTCGTACCGAAATGGCTCATCAGAATTTTATAAAGGTAAGATAGGTTTAATTTGGGGCGTGACATGCATGTAATGAACAGGAGATGAACGTTTACTTGCTGCATGGGGAAGTGGTCAGTTTAAATTCGTGTGTCCACTGACTGGGTCAGTCAGTGTGTTGTGAATTCAGTCACTGTAACTACAAAATGTAGGCCTTTTAGTGTTGCATTTACAGTTGAATACGAACATAGACTAACCGCGCGCGCGCGTATGTGTGTGTGTGTGAAGCAGAAATTGCCAATAGATGTTTGCATACAATTATTTTATTCCATAGTTGTACCTGTGTTGTTGTATGGTTGTGAAATTTGGGGTTATGAAAATGTTGATACATTAGAAAAGTTACAGTTACGTTTTTTAAAGTATTTATTTAAATTAAATAAAACTACAATGACTTCAATGATTCATGGTGAAACCGGAATCTATCCTTTATCAGTACTGATTAAAGTGAGAATGATAAGGTTCTGGGCTAACTTAGTTGTTCCTGATTCTAAGAAGTATTCAAACAAAGTATATAATATCTTACATGAACTATATACAAAAGGAATTTTCGTTTCACCATGGCTTAGTTATGTTAAAAGCATTTTATTTGAAACCGGTTTTTATTGTGTTTGGGAATCTCATTCATTCACAAACAGAAGTAACTTATGTAAGTGTGTTAAAAAGGAGTTGCAAAATAATTATGCTCTTGATTGACGCAGTTCTCTTGAAAACAGCAACAAGTGTGTATTCTATAAAAGTGTAAAGACTGTCTTTGGAAAAGAACATTATATTTCTACCTTACCAGATATTTATGTTATATCTTTATTTAAATTTAGATGTAGTAACCATAAATTGCAAATTGAAATTGGAAGACACCATAATGTTCCAAGAGAATTGCGTATTTGTTGTAACTGTGAAATGGGTGAAATTGGAGATGAATTTCATTGCATCATGGAATGTCCAAATTTTAATGAACTTCGTGAAAAATTCATCCCTAAAAAATTTCTAAAACCAAAGTCTGTTTTCAACTTTTGTAATTTATTTCAAAAAGGAAGACGCATTTGTTTGAATATTAGTAAGTTTCTAAAAAATGGGAAGATTGTTTAATGAGATCATTACAGTTCACCAGAATTCAGCATTTCGCAACTATGTTCACACATTGTTCTGAGTGAGTTTCGTATTTCTCTTTGTTACATTTGTATCCTCCATGCCCCAACAGGGGTCAAAGGATTAAATTTGAATTGAATTGTGTGCGCACGCGCGCTCAGTAGTTGATATCATTTTCTGAATTAAACTAATTTGCCGTCACATGCAGTGTCATCATATCCATATATTACTCATCAGAAGAGACAAAATTCAATTAGGAGTTTGACAGTAGTCAAGGGTGCCATGCATATATACAGAAAAGTCAGTAGTTACATAGTGTAGGTAGGTACTAAGGGTTGTCCTCTCCCCACCCCACCCCCCACCCCCAATTCCTTTTAACCCTTGAAATTAAGGTATCTCTTTTTAAGCTTTATTTTGGATCCTGTTCTGTGTTAGGGCATCCCAGGATCAGCTGCTGCTTTGGAGCAAAAAGTCGTAGCCTGCTGATAAAACCCATATAGAGTCACATTTTAATCCTCACTATCATAGTTGTTTTTCTTTCCTGTTCATGGTTTTGTGCATACCCAATCCAGAAAACAGCGAAGCAGTCACTATGTTGATTGTGGCCGTCTTATTTGAAGATGAAGATCTTAGACTTAGAGACGTGAATCTCAGTGTGTCATCCCAGGAAAGTGACATGTTATCAACACAATGCCCAGTAAAGCGAATTCATTGAAGAATGTGTGTATGTGCATATTTGTGTGTGTTCATGAGTAACTTTTTGGCATTATTGCTGTAAGATTACGAAACACATTTGACACAAAATTTCACATAGAAAAAGGGAAAGAAATGAATTGGAGAGGAAGTGAAGGGGGTGGGAGAGGTACAATTTAAGTTCAGCTGTCAGATTGCATTCCTGACAGGTATGGATGACGTGGCTGTATATATCGGCCTAAGTGTACTACCTTATTTGGACTCACTAGATGACACTTTATCAGACATGTATTACACTCAAGCTGCTGAGGCTTACAGTAAGATGCAGTTAGTATTTATGAGATGCAGTAATTTGATAGTATACTGTATAGTTTAATATAACTTGTAACACTGTGCTAGTTAAATAGGTATACCAAGGTTGATACAGATGGGATAATTTGCACTCTAAAAGTTATGATAAAGTTTGAATATATTTTTAATTATATAGTAAAAAGATAGTTTATACGAGTTTGTGTAGACACTAAATGTTTTGTGGAAGCTGTCAATAGTAATTTCCATAAATCCTTTAACATTCTATTTTAAAAAATTTAGAAAGAGAGGGTGTTAGTTACCGCCAGTGACATTGACAAACAAAGCACATGACAAGACACGATGCATTTCAACCTCTTGGGTCTTCTTCAGGCGAGCGGCTATTCTCCCCACCACATGGACAACAGATGAGTCATTTTCGTTCTTTGTTTGTACTGTCTTAAATGTTAAATGTGATTTATTTTTTCGCCTGAAGAAGACCCAAGAGGTTGAAATGCATCGTGTCTTGTCATGTGCTTTGTTTGTCAATGTCATTGGCGGTAACTAACACCCTCTCTTTCTAAATTTTGCTTCGTTCTCTGCCGTCAGTCACTCCATTTTGAAATTCTATTTTAAGTGGTAAGGAGTGTTGATCAGTTTGTAAATATCCTCCCCCAAAAAAGTTCTAGGGAAAATAAAAGCTGTACAAGGTTTCTGGTATCATACATGAAGCTGAAGCATTAGAAGATAAAATTGGGAGACATTTGGTCTGTCTAATGGGTTCCTACATTTTTAAAAGGTGTTCATGGCAAAATTTTGCCCATTTACTTCAAACAGTGCATCTTATTCTCTTGTTGGTTTTTTTTTTTTTTTTTTTTTTTTTTTAATATTAAAAGGTAGTTTCCACTAGTTTTATTTAATTTCATTGAATACCTTTTCCTTTAAAAAAAAAAAAAAGGGATTATTCAAGGGAATTTTTTTTTTTTATTAAGCATGATTTTAAAGTAAACTGCCATTGCACATGTTTTTCCATATAAGTACTGCTCTCATACATACGCATGCAGGTGTTAACATGCATACATACATTTGCAGTTGTGCGCATATATGCATACACATGTAAGAATATGCATATATTTGCATTTATGCACAGATTCATAGGCATACACACGCACATACATACATACATGTATGTTTACACAGATACACACACACACACACACACACACACACACACACACACACACACACACATCTGTAGTCGAGGCACAGGCCATGTTAGCTTGATAACCAAGGGGACCTGAACATTAATGCATTGGTCAGGCATCATCTAAATTTTATCTATGAGATGGTCTAGACAAATCTGTTATACTTTATTCACTTATTTATATATCTGCACACCTGCATACTGTTGCCTCATAGCTTGGCAGCTGTAATGTATCATATGGTCTAGTTTGCAGGCAAAAATGCCTGTTTATGTGTGTGTGTGTGTGTGTGTGTGTGTGTGTGTGTGTGTGTGTGTGTGTGCCCATAGATTATTTCATCACCCCAATCTCAAGCAAAGAAAGCATCAGTGGATCTGATCAGATATGTCTGTAGGGTGGTTCAGTAGGTTTGTGCGTTTTCGGCCCCCACTATCACTGTCATTTCTGATTTTGTTGGTTGGTTGTTTGTAATTGTTTTGATCCCAAAACTTTATTCACCCAGATTTTCTCAGCTTGGCAAAAGACCTGTGAAGAACAAATTGTTCTATCATACAGGCCTCAAAGACTATAATGAAGTTAAGTGAATCACACAGGTCTAGTTAAAGCATTTATGGATCAGAAATGATGGCTAGGTTTTAACAATGTGTGTGTGTGTGCATGCATGTGTTTGTGTGTAGTGAGTGTCATGTAATGGCTTATAGTAGAATCAGAATTGTTAGGTGAATAGAAATGACTTTATGAAATTATTTACAGGGTCTGGAATTGTGACAAAAAGTCCCTAGGATCCTAAGCAATTCATACCTGCCACAAACCTTGTTGGATAGGTTTTAGTGGATAGGTTGCCTGTATCACTACCACTTCGTGGCCAGACTGATCAATAAAAACTAGACATTCATTACATAAAGTTGCCTTTCCATCATTTTTCTTACAGTATCAGGCACATGCACACAGAATAGTTGTGGTTGTAGTAACCTGACTGAAGTGTTTTGTTTTTTTTCCTGACACTAAGTTTTGTTTGTAAAGGGTTAAAAAAAAAAAATCCACTTTATTTCCGGATGACATGGAGAACAAATTACTGGCCGCTTGATCTGTCACATAGGCCATCAGAGAGGAGGTAATTTTGATACGATCTCCAATAGTTTACCTTTGTTGTACCCCATTTAGGGTAGGGGAAAGGGAAAGGAGGAGGCATCATTTGCCATAAGACTGGACCACTGTACACACAGTTCGGAGCTCTTACTAGAAGAAATGTATAAAACTTAATACAAACTGGATGTGTTTGACTGATGGTAATGGTAATACAAGTGAACACCACATTTTGGAGTGTGGTGATGTGTTGACAATATTACATGTGGGGGTGGGGGAGTCGGTGAGACCAGAGGGGGAGCACAAGACACATCGCCCTCTGTCTGCTTGAAACTAAGCTGTACAATGATGGGAGTTTTGTGGTCTGTGGAATGTCCTTATCTCTTGTATTCTGTGTCATTTGTGGAATGTCCTTATCTCTTGTATTCTGTGTCGGCAGTTTGAATTTTACTGTGTCACTGAAGTAGATTGAATTTTTTTTTTAAATGTCATTTTGATAGAGTTTGTTATGATAGTTGTAGTATGATTTTTTTGTATAGTATGATTTTTTTTTGGTATTAACATTGCGGATGAAAAATTTGAAATCAAATTTTATAGTCTTTACACTGGTCGTGTGATTTTTTTTGTATTAACGTCATGGATAAAAGGTTTGAAACCAAATTTCATTTTGGTTATGGTGGGCTCTCTTCCAGATCAGTGATGATGATCAGGGCTACCCTCTCAGCACGTTTTGTGTGCCAAAGCACTATGAGGAGGACTTGGAGCATATCATGATTCCTGCAGGACTCATTCATGACAGGTGGGGTGCACATGGTCAACAGTTCACATTGTGTGTTGTCTTTCTGTTATGATGCACAACACATGGTCATCAGTTCACAGTTGTGTGTTGTCTTACTGTTGTGATGCATAACACATGGTCATCAGTTAACAGTTGTATGTTGTCTTACTGTTGTGTTGTCTTACTGTTCTGATGCACAACACATGGTCATCAGTTCACAGTTGTGTGTTGTCTTACTGTTGTGGTGCACAACACATGGTCGTCAGTTCACAGTTGTGTGTTGTCTTACTGTTGTGGTGCACAACACATGGTCGTCAGTTCACAGTTGTGTGTTGTCTTACTGTTGTGGTGCACAACACATGGTCGTCAGTTCACAGTTGTGTGTTGTCTTACTGTTGTGGTGCACAACACATGGTCAGTTCACAGTTGTGTGTTGTCTTACTGTTGTGGTGCACAACACATGGTCGTCAGTTCACAGTTGTGTGTTGTCTTACTGTTGTTGTTGTTGTTCTTCTTCCGTTTAACGTCTTCCCACATAAAGTGATTTCAGACGGTTTGTAGTGATAGGGTGTATGATGAAAGTAGTATGAGTGCGTGCAATCATTCGTGTGTGTGTGTGTGAGTGATTGTTTGTGTATGTGAGAGAGAGACAGAGAGAGAGAGAGAGATATTGTGTGTATGTGTGTGTATGTGTGTAGGGGCCTGTGTGTGGTGTGTGTGTGTGTGTGTGTGTGTGTGTTGTGTGTGTGCGTGTACGTGTGTGTGTGTGTGTGTGTGTGTGTGCGTGTGTGTATGTATGTGTGTGTGTGTGTGTGTGTTAATAGGTAAGTTTATGATATGATTTTTAGAGTGCCACAGTTTTCAAAGAAATTATACAGTTATTTCACCGTGTCCAATGGAACTAGTTTTCTGTTCTTCAATAGTGTCTCTGCACTAGAGGTGTATCTGATGAAGTTGGAAGCAGTCCTTTGAATGGTGTCTTCATTTCAGCACATTTTCCAGTGTTGACGTGGTCATATTTTTCCAGTTTTGGACACTTCAATTAAGCGTATAGTTGAGGAGTTAAAGAGTGTATGTAATACAATCTTATGTTGTATCTTATTTGTAAGCGGCATCATACAAATGATTGAATTTGATTAAGATGAGCATGTGTTTGTTCAAATGTGTTGGAGGGGGGGGGGGGGGATTCTCTGATAGAATTTAAGTTATAATTCAGAGGAATATTCAAACTGGGCTTTGTAATAAATGTTTACAAATTAAACACATGAAAAAGTAGTTATTCAACATGTAAGGCAAGTTCAGTGAAGTCGATCCATCAGATAAAATTTCGGCACCTTCCTTTTGCACTACTATTTTGTTCTTGCACAGTCCAATAACAGATGACTTACACTGAGAGGTTCCCCACACATGCATGAGACATTTTTGCAGTATTTAGTACGAAGTGAATTTAATCGCATGCGATGAATTAAGCTTTCTACGTCTCTGGAGATTGGAGTTTGGATTTTTCTAAGTTGTGTTTTAGGGTTAATATCAGGGCTTGGTTTAACACACTTTTTATAATATAGACAATCTGTGTTTTTCAACAAATGTTTAAATCTTACTGTTGTGGTGCACAACACATGGTCGTCAGTTCACAGTTGTGTGTTTGTCTTACTGTTGTGGTGCACAACACGTGGTCGTCAGTTCACAGTTGTGTATTGTCTTACTGTTGTGGTGCACAACACATGGTCGTCAGTTCACAGTTGTGTGTTGTCTTACTGTTGTGCACAACACATGGTCGTCAGTTCACAGTTGTGTGTTGTCTTACTGTTGTGATGCACAACACATGGTCGTCAGTTCACATTGTGTGTTGTCTTACTGTTGTGATGCACAACACATGGTCGTCAGTTCACATTGTGTGTTGTCTTACTGTTGTGATGCACAACACATGGTCATCAGTTCACAGTTGTGTGTTGTCTTACTGTTGTGGTGCACAACACATGGTCATCAGTTCACAGTTGTGTGTTGTCTTACTGTTGTGATGCACAACACATGGTCATCAGTTCACAGTTGTGTGTTGTCTTACTGTTGTGATGCACAACACATGGTCATCAGTTCACATTGTGTGTTGTCTTACTGTTATGATGCACAACACATGGTCATCAGTAACATGGTCATCAGTTCACATTGTGTGTTGTCTTACTGTTATGATGCACAACACATGGTCATCACTAACATGGTCATCAGTTCACATTGTGTGTTGTCTTATTGTTGTGATGCACAACACATGGTCATCAGTTCACATTGTGTATTGTCTTACTATTATGATGCACAACACATGGTCATCAGTAACATGGTCATCAGTTCACATTGTGTATTGTCTTACTGTTATGATACACAACACATGGTCATCAGTAACATGGCCATCAGTTCACATTGTGTGTTGTCTTACTGTTATAATGCATAACACATGGTCATCAGTTCACAGTTGTGTGTTGTCTTACTGTTGTGATGCATGACACATGGTCATCATTCACATGTGTGTTGTCTTACTGTTATGATGCATAACACATGGTCATCAGTTCACATTGTGTGTTGTCTTACTGTTATGATGCATAACACATGGTCATCAGTTCACAGTTGTGTGTTGTCTTACTGTTGTGATGCACAACACATGGTCATCAGTTCACAGTTGTGTGTTGTCTTATTGTTATGATGCACAACACATGGTCGTCAGTTCATGCACAGTTGTGTGTTGTCTTATTGTTGTGATGCACAACACATGGTCATCAGTTCACATTGTGTGTTGTCTTACTGTTGTGATGCACAACACATGGTCATCAGTTCACAGTTGTGTGTTGTCTTATTGTTATGATGCACAACACATGGTCATCAGTTCACACTTGTGTGTTGTCTTATTGTTGTGATGCACAACACATGGTCATCAGTAACATGGTCATCAGTTCACAGTTGTGTGTTGTCTTACTGTTGTGATGCACAACACATGGTCATCAGTTCACATTGTGTGTTGTCTTATTGTTGTGATGCACAACACATGGTCATCAGTTCACATTGTGTGTTGTCTTATTGTTGTGATGCACAACACATGGTCATCAGTTCACATTGTGTGTTGTCTTATTGTTGTGATGCACAACACATGGTCATCAGTTCACAGTTGTGTGTTGTCTTACTGTTATGATGCACAACACATGGTCATCAGTTCACAGTTGTGTGTTGTCTTACTGTTGTGATGCATAACACATGGTCATCAGTAACATGGTCATCAGTTCACATTGTGTGTTGTCTTATTGTTGTGATGCACAACACATGGTCATCAGTAACATGGTCATCGGTTCACATTGTGTGTTGTCTTATTGTTGTGATGCATAACACATGGTCATCATAACAGTCATCAATTCACAGTTGTGTGTTGTCTTATTGTTGTGATGCACAAGACATGGTCATCAGTTCACAGTTGTGTGTTGTCTTACTGTTGTGATGCACGACACATGGTCGTCAGTTCACAGTTGTGTGTTGTCTTACTGTTGTGATGCACGACACATGGTCATCAGTTCACAGTTGTGTGTTGTCTTACTGTTGTGATGCACGACACATGGTCATCAGTTCACAGTTGTGTGTTGTCTTACTGTTGTGATGCACGACACATGGTCATCAGTTCACAGTTGTGTGTTGTCTTACTGTTGTGATGCACGACACATGGTCATCAGTTCACAGTTGTGTGTTGTCTTACTGTTGTGATGCACGACACATGGTCATCAGTTCACATTGTGTGTTGTCTTACTGTTGTGATGCACGACACATGGTCATCAGTTCACAGTTGTGTGTTGTCTTACTGTTGTGATGCACGACACATGGTCATCAGTTCACAGTTGTGTGTTGTCTTACTGTTGTGGTGCACGACACATAGTCATCAGTTCACATTGTGTGTTGTCTTACTGTTGTGGTGCACAACACATGGTCATCAGTTCACATTGTGTGTTGTCTTACTGTTGTGGTGCACAAGACATGGTCATCAGTTCACATTGTGTGTTGTCTTACTGTTGTGGTGCACAAGACATGGTCATCAGTTCACATTGTGTGTTGTCTTACTGTTGTGGTGCACAAGACATGGTCATCAGTTCACATTGTGTGTTGTCTTACTGTTGTGGTGCACAAGACATGGTCATCAGTTCACATTGTGTGTTGTCTTACTGTTGTGATGCACAACACATGGTCATCAGTTCACATTGTGTGTTGTCTTACTGTTGTGATGCACAAGACATGGTCATCAGTTCACATTGTGTGTTGTCTTACTGTTGTGATGCACAGGACATGGTCATCAGTTCGCAGTTGTGTGTTGTCTTACTGTTGTGATGCACAAGACATGGTCATCAGTTCGCAGTTGTGTGTTGTCTTACTGTTGTGATGCACAAGACATGGTCATCAGTTCACAGTTGTGTGTTGTCTTACTGTTGTGATGCACAACACATGGTCATCAGTTCACAGTTGTGTGTTGTCTTATTGTTGTGATGCATAACTTCATCCTGTGAATTTCCAGCCACTCTCACTGAGAGAGAGCACATTGCCATGATGAGTTTTGTTTTTTGTAGTTCTTTTTTTTAATTTTGTATTATCCAGATAGGCAGAGGGGGCCACATGAAGCCTTTTACCATGATAGGCCCTTTGCGGTCAGCTGGGCTATAAGCAACATTACCTTACCTTGTGTTCCCTGAGACAGGAGGTAGCTGTCTGAAGCATTCGTTAGCTAAGTTATATTATGAAACGATTGTTTTATATTATGAAACGATTGTCTTCTGTTGCAGCAGTTTTCTGCTGATTACTTATTGTTAGGAGATAATCACTGATTATTAGCTATTAATAATAATTTAGATTTGGTTGAGCATCTTTTAGATTACTTGACCAAGTTGTGAGCAGACAAATACTTGCATTCAGGAATGGTTAGTCTAACATGCTTTCACTAACACAATGTACTTGATTTCTTGTATTTTGAAACTAAGGAATCCGAGCTTCTCTTTGTACACTTGCACATGCAAGTATGCACACATACATACAACACGCACACACACACACACACACACACACACACACACACACACACACACACACACACACAAAATAACACCACACAGACAGACAGACAGACAGACCACACACACACACACACACACACACACATACACACACACACACACTCTTTCTCTCTCCTCTCTCTCTCTCCTCTCTCTCTCTCTCTCTCTCTCTCTCTCTCTTCACCCACTTGCTCACTCGTTCCCAGTGTTTGTGGTAGGCTAATACACTAGCTAATCTTCTGTGATGCAGGTCACAAAAGATGCATGGCACATCATGAAGAGGGATTTTTGTGCCTGTTATTGAAACCTGATCCTGCTGATGAAACCATGATACTAGTGCCTGTTATTGAAACCTGATCCTGCTGATGAAACCATGATACTAGTGCCTGTTATTGGAACCTGATCCTGCTGATGAAACCATGATACTAGTGCCTGTTATTGGAACCTGATCCTGCTGATGAAACCATGATACTAGTGCCTGTTATTGGAACCTGATCCTGCTGATGAAACCATGATACTAGTGCCTGTTATTGGAACCTGATCCTGCTGATGAAACCATGATACTAGTGCCTGTTATTGGAACCTGATCCTGCTGATGAAACCATGATACTAGTGCCTGTTATTGGAACCTGATCCTGCTGATGAAACCATGATACTAGTGCCTGTTATTGGAACCTGATCCTGCTGATGAAACCATGATACTAGTGCCTGTTATTGGAAACCTGATCCTGCTGATGAAACCATGATACTAGTGCCTGTTATTGAACCTGATCCTGCTGATGAAACCATGATACTAGTGCCTGTTATTGAAACCTGATCCTGCTGATGAAACCATGATACTAGTGCCTGTTATTGGAACCTGATCCTGCTGATGAAACCATGATATTGAAACCTGATCCTGCTGATGAAACCATGATACTAGTGCCTGTTATTGAAACCTGATCCTGCTGATGAAACCATGATACTAGTGCCTGTTATTGAAACCTGATCCTGCTGATGAAACCATGATACTAGTGCCTGTTATTGAAACCTGATCCTGCTGATGAAACCATGATACTAGTGCCTGTTATTGGGAAAACCCGATCCTGCTGATGAAACCATGATGACTAGTGCCTGTTATTGGAACCTGATCCTGCTGATGAAACCATGATACTAGTGCCTGTTATTGAAACCTGATCCTGCTGATGAAACCATGATGCTAGTGCCTGTTATTGAAACCTGATCCTGCTGATGAAACCATGATACTAGTGCCTGTTATTGAAACCTGATCCTGCTGATGAAACCATGATACTAGTGCCTGTTATTGGAAACCTGATCCTGCTGATGAAACCATGATACTAGTGCCTGTTATTGGAACCTGATCCTGCTGATGAAACCATGATACTAGTGCCTGTTATTGGAACCTGATCCTGCTGATGAACCCATGATACTAGTGCCTGTTATTGGAACCTGATCCTGCTGATGAAACCATGATACTAGTGCCTGTTATTGGAACCTGATCCTGCTGATGAAACCATGATACTAGTGCCTGTTATTGGAACCTGATCCTGCTGATGAACCCATGATACTAGTGCCTGTTATTGGAACCTGATCCTGCTGTGAACCCATGATACTAGTGCCTGTTATTGGAACCTGATCCTGCTGATGAAACCATGATACTAGTGCCTGTTATTGGAACCTGATCCTGCTGATGAACCATGATACTAGTGCCTGTTATTGGAACCTGATCCTGCTGATGAAACCATGATACTAGTGCCTGTTATTGGAACCTGATCCTGCTGGTGAAACCATGATACTAGTGCCTGTTATTGGAAACCTGATCCTGCTGTGAACCCATGATACTAGTGCCTGTTATTGGAACCTGATCCTGCTGATGAACCCATGATACTAGTGCCTGTTATTGGAACCTGATCCTGCTGATGAACCCATGATACTAGTGCCTGTTATTGGAACCTGATCCTGCTGATGAACCCATGATACTAGTGCCTGTTATTGGAACCTGATCCTGCTGATGAACCCATGATGCTAGTGCCTGTTATTGGAACCTGATCCTGCTGATGAACCCATGATACTAGTGCCTGTTATTGAAACCTGATCCTGCTGATGAACCCATGATACTAGTGCCTGTTATTGAAACCTGATCCTGCTGATGAACCCATGATGCTTAGTGCCTGTTATTGAAACCTGATCCTGCTGATGAACCCATGATGCTAGTGCCTGTTATTGAAACCTGATCCTGCTGATGAACCCATGATACTAGTGCCTGTTATTGAAACCTGATCCTGCTGATGAACCCATGATACTAGTGCCTGTTATTGGAACCTGATCCTGCTGATGAACCCATGATATAGTGCCTGTTATTGAAACCTGATCCTGCTGATGAACCCATGATTAGTGCCTGTTATTGAAACCTGATCCTGCTGATGAACCCATGATACTAGTGCCTGTTATTGAACCTGATCCTGCTGATGAACCCATGATACTAGTGCCTGTTATTGGAACCTGATCCTGCTGATGAACCCATGATACTAGTGCCTGTTATT
>CM065716.1:25263081-25295581 GCA_033310375.1 Conus canariensis | reverse complement strand
AAAACTACATCTTTCAGAGCATGTTTGTAACTTGTCATGTGGTGTTGTACTTATGGTAGTAGTTTTCCTCATTAATCAGTTCCTTTGCTGGTGTTGGTCATATTACCATAAAGATTTTTTAAAGGGATGTTTACATGTATATAACCACAGATCAGTTTCCACTTTGAGGATCAAACACTGCTTGTGTATAATACATGGATAATTTGATGAAAATGCATACAGTTTAAGATAAGATTTCAGAATCTGTCATACTCAGAGTATGTCATCCAGTCTGTCATACTGTTGAAATGTACTTTAAATATTTTTAGAACCAACTTGTATAATTGCACTTTTAATTAGGGAATAATGTTAAGAGTCTGTACTCTTCCTATTGTCAGTCCCTACAGTTGTTTGAACTCTAATCCATTCACTTCAAGTGTGTTCCATTTACCCATGTCTTTTGTCTTTTCAACATCTGCGGATGTATGTAGATTGGTTTGAAACTGACAGGCAGTCTCTTGCATGCACTACACTCTTCAGTTAACTGTTAGCTTTTTTGTTTTTTTTCGAAATAAAGAATTCTAAATTGACACAGGTATACACAGTTTTGGCCGTGCCTTCACTGTCGAGAGAGTGAAGAATTTTCACTTTGAACTGAGTGATTTTTTCCCCCTTCTCCACACTGATGTGAACAGTTGACACTTTTCACTGCGTATGGAAGGAAAGACTTTACTGATGAAAATGAGGTCAGAATGATAAGTTGTCCATTTTCTTGACAGTTATAATTAAATGTCGTGGGTGAGTTTGACTTTTTATTTACTATTGTGTCCAACATAAGTGCAATCAAATGTTATGACTTTGGATAATGAATATAGTTTCAGGAGAATCATTGAGTTGTTGATACGAGTACTACCCACATACTCATTCTCATAGTATATGTGTATTGTTTTGTGTATTGTTTTAGATACTTTTAAAATTTGTATTGGGATAATTGGTCACAATATATTTTACATGTTTAGAACAAAATTGAGCCATTTTAGATCTAATGGTTAATAGTGAATATACATATTACATCTAGTACATGATTCCCAATCCAGATAAATAACCAAGTCATCTGTTACTGCCATTCAGCATAATGATTCAGGCATGTAATGATCCAAATAATCTTTTTTTTATAGCAAGACAAACGCTTGTATGCATCATAAAGTTTTGTTGTTTTTTTTTAAATTGAATATGTATGTATACATACATATGATATGTTGATTGCCATTGATAATAAAGAGGGGAAAAAAAGTCTGCTTAGTGCAGCTTATGTTAAAAACACACTTTGCCCTTAATGCAGTTGTTACTCAGCATTGCTGTCCAGAGTCCACAGGATGTGTTGAATATATATTTATTATATATGTGTGTGTGTGTGTGTGTGTATATATATATGTATAGTGTGTGTGTGTGTGTGTGTATGTATGTGTGTGTGTGTGTGTGTGTGTGTGTGTGTGTGTGTGTGTGTGTTGAATACACACTTGTATGTCATCATTTTCACCTAGCCTTCCCATGCTGAGTTATAATTCCCGTAGATGTGTTACTGCTAGATGTTGTATCGTTAGTCAGCTGGCATTGTCATTTGGAAGTTATCAGTTCTGCTGCGATTTGACAACAGGTTGCTTTCTTCAATCTGTTTGTCTCTGTGTCTGTCCCTGTTTCTTGCTCTTTCTCTCTCTCTCTCCTTTCTGTGTGTGTGTGCGCGCGCATGCATGCATGTGAGTCTGTCTGTTTGTCTCTCTTTTCAGGGAAATCGGAAAATTTTTACCTTTTCCAGACGAATTTAGTTAATGAGCCATAACAGTGATAGTGGCAATACAAGATGAGCAAGCAAGGGGTGCCCAGTGCTAACACTGTTCATTCTATGTTCTGCATATGGATACTGCATAAAAGAGCTGGTGAACAAGGCTGAAAAAGACGTACTTCCAAGGAGACAGTCAAAACATTCTTGTGTTGGTGGTGCAAGACATTTTTTTATCGGTGGCGCTGTTAGTGTTAAGATTTATACCGGTAGTTTATACTGTCATGGAAAAACACTATTGCTCTGTGAGACAACACTCCCTTTCTGTGTGGGCCCCCCCCCCCCCCCCCCTTTTCGCTGTTCCCCTCCCTGACCTCCCCCCAGCCCCTCGCCGCCCCCCCCCCCCCCCCCCCCCCCCCCCCCGCCAAGCAGTGTGTTTGGATTTCATTTGAACTACTTCCCCTTTACATTGCCACTTTTTGACCCTTCATCTCTGCTGGTTTCACTCTCACCCGGACATGTGCAACCTCGTCACTTGTGTGCCTGTGTGATTTCTGTCATTCAGTGTATCTTTTTTCAAGGGTACTTTGCTCTGTAGGTGTATAACTGCATAAATTGTTGTGAGTTGTTCTCATCAGTCAGTATCAGTTTTGCAACTGTCCAGGTCTCTGTATCTTCATTCTAGCGTGAATCCTCTTCATATCTTGAAGGAGAGGGCGATGCTTGTGGTCATAGAACTTGGACATGATTGCGCTGATTGTTAGGTTATTGTGGTAATCTGTGTATCTGGTGTTTTCTTTTTTTTTTCTGTACTGCTTTTTGTCTCTTGTGGATGCGGCAAGGGGCTGTGTGATTGTGGATTTGTATGTGTAAATGGAGGCAAGGAGTGGGTTGGGGGGGGGGGGGGGATGTGTGCACAGAATTGGGATGTAAGGTATAGATAGGTGTGTAGTATTTGCATGTTTCAGTTTGTGTGAAGGGGAGGATAGGAAAAATGGGGAAAGTAGACATTTGTTTGGAATGACAGGAAAGCAAGAGGTGTTCACGCCAGAGTGTACATTCTTATAGTCTAGTGCTTTGAGGTGTTGGAAAACACTGTAGAAATAATGTATTGTTGTTATGACTGTTATTATTCTTATTTATTATTTTGATTTTGTAATTTGGACACAGAAAAAGCTCGGATACAGTTACTAAATAAAGTCTCTGATTCATTCAGGAATTTTGTATAATTCCCATTCTTTTGTCATTTCTTCTTTATCTTTTCATGTCCTCACCGCAGGTTTCTACATGCAGTCATAGTTTATAGTTCATGTTTCAGTCATCTTTGATTGTTTTTAAAGTGACAGGTCTGCCTTCCTCCAAACATTGACCGTTGTGTGACCCACTGCAGAATGTTTACAGTCTTTTCATTATGGTTCTCTTAGTTATGCTTGTTTATCAAAATGTACAGGATGTTGGCAGGTCAAAAGTATGAAGTTGATCCTGTTGTGTAGATGAATGACAAGGGTTGTTCTGTATGGAGAATTTTGAGTGTAATTATGTTCCTATTATGTGTTGCATGTATGATTGGATCTTGTTCGCATTGCTAGTATCTGTGGCAGGATCTTGTTGATGTTGATCACTGACATTGTAACAGTGTGTATTAATCCATGGTCATGAATGTTGGTGCAGTGATGTGAGCTGGCAAGAGTTTGAATCACAGTGTGGCTCATGAGTTTAGGAATCAGGCTGAATTGGAATGGTGGGAAAGGTAATGGCAAGGTGCATTGTTTCCCTCCAGATTGCCATTGATAGTGCCATGGATTGGTTAGGCTACTTTTACCCCAAACCATATAGTTTGTGAGTACAGTGTTCCATTGAGTGACAAGTCTGTGTCAGCTTCAAGTGCATCATCGATCAGGTTTTGTTTCGCTGCAGAATGTTCATAGCCTCTCCAGTACAGTTACACATTACCCGCCGTCTCCATCAGCTTGTTGGTCAGAGTGGACCCGTTTGTTGGCAGTACAGTCGTGTGAACTCTGGCGTTTTCCCATTACTTACAGCCCTAGGGCTGTTCTTAAGTGAACAAACTATTTACTTTGTCACACCAGTTTGCAGTCTTATGATTTGTAAGAGTTTTGTTGTCCGAATTGAGCAATATTTTCTCAAGGGAGACAACTCTGCCAATTTTTACATAATGCTACTCACTGGCTCAGAACTGAGATTGATCTTGAGGGCTGCTGATCTTGACGCCGTTTTGCACAGGCCATGAAATCGATTTGAGTAATCTCCTTATTCTTAATTTCACCTATGTATTTCCAAAGTACTGTGAACTGGAATATGACAACCAAACTGAATAAAAGATAATTTTGCTTGGAAAGCTCAGATAAGAACAAAGACAAGGACAGTCAAGATCACCAGAATTATGTTACTAGTCAATTTTGGTTCTTAGATGAAAAGTTTGTCCACTTTAGTACAGCTTGTCTTAGTTGATATTTTGTGGATAAATTTTTGTTTTGTTTCGGGGAAAAAAATTTTTTCTTGTTACTTTCCTATCTTGATGAGGATGAGGATGTTGAAAATGATGTAATGAAGTTCCTTTCAGGTCAGAGACTACATGACAGGGCTCTACTCTATACTTACATTCATAAGAAATCCTGACATCAACCTTCTTCTTCTTAGGTATCTGCCCGCCTTCAACAAGCTGAAGATTCTGGCATCTACAAAAAGGGTTCCAGTTTGCTGTGGGAGTTGTGGGTCAATTGATGTGGTCAGTGCTCACTACCTAACTGCATGGACAGTGGGCAGGGGAAAGTGGGGGCCACCACACTCACTATTTCAGACCTCTAGCCGTACTTTGGCAGGCCCTACTTTGGAGTGGGTGGGGAGGGTATTGTACTCTAAGCATGGGGTGGGAGGGGATGAGTGGGGGTGGGGGTGGTGGATCAGAGGTAGGACTGAAAGTCCACCACCGAGGCTGATTGAATTGCCTCAGGTGGGAGCTTATTGAACTCCTTTCTGTTGCGGGGGAAGAAGGAGTATTTTCTGTAATTTCTGCAGCTGGACTCCATGACATACTGGTGTTCGTGGAAATGCCAAGTGGCGTATCCAGTTTTCAGGAGTCTTGGCGCTTGGTTTGTCTCGATCGTGATGTCACCATGGTGGTACTTGTACATTGTTGTCAGGTGGGTTCTTCTTCGCCGATCTTCCAGTGATGTCCAGCTCAGCTGGTCAAGCATCTCTCCGACGCTCGAAGTTTGGCGGTAGCAGTTTACTACCCAGCAGGCAGCCCTCCTCTGGATCTTCTCGGGGGACTGTATGTTGTTTTCAGTGTGCGGATCCCAAACTTCGCATGCGTATTCCAGCTGGGGGCGCACCATGGTCTTGTAGGCTTGGTCTTTGATGGAGATGAGCCGACCTTTAAGTTACGTCGCAGGAAGCCAAAGGTCTTGCTGGCTTTCGTGGCGATGTTGTTTATATGTTTCTTCCAGCTGAGATCGGTGGAGATGGTGACACCGAGGTACTTGGCATCGCTGGAGGACTTCAGTGGGTGGTCTCTCAGATGGTATGTTATCTGCCACCGCTTGCCAAAGTGTAAGGCCTCGCACTTGTCCGGGTGGAAGGACATCAGCCACTTTTCTTCCCAGTCAGCAAGCTTGTCCAGGTCTCTCTGCAGATCGTGCTGGTCGGCCTAATATTTACTGATACGTGAAGTATTGATCGGGAAATTTGAGTGACACTCTCAAAGATAATCCATTTAGTACATGAAACTTGACAGTTTGGTTCCAGTTTGCCCATTTGAGCCCACAGCAGATTCGTCTGTGGGTGGGAGCTGGCCAAAGAGCTGCTAAGTGCTACACTTATGGTGAAGCGTGTTATGATTTTGTGGATAGTTCTGTGCTGCTGCCCTTTGTTACTAAATGCTACACCAGTAAACAAAAATGAAAAAAAATAATTGGAAGAAGTGCTTCACAGATGTAGCAGTAGCTTAAACAGAACCAAGACATTGTTGATTTTTAGACTGCAGACTTGTTCCTTCCAAAAAAAAAAAGGCCAAGCTTAGTGAGGAGAGGATGAAAAAGCACAACAAAATTCGCTAAACATGGTCGCGATTTTGCCATCATATCAATAAGTTTCATCGTCAGCCATTTTGATCTTTTCATATGGAAACCACACAATAACTAGTGAGATTTCAGTCATCTTAGTCCCACTGTCATGTGAAGTACAAAGTGAAGAGCAATGGAAAGAGCTCTTGTGATACCGCATGTGAATGGTACGCTTTCATTTGGAATGCTACACATAAAATGTCATAAAGCTACACTTTGTGCTTTTGAGACTGTGTCAGTTCTGTGGTCGTTGCCTAAAAATCCCACAAACACATGGTTCTGATGGGAATCAAGCCAACAACTCCTCAGCCTACAGTTCACAAAGCTTACTTCTGGGCCATGGGGGCTGGTGGAGAACACATGATAGTGTTACCCTTTCAGCTTACGATGACATGACCATTACTGCGCACTGTAAGCTATTTTGGGCTGATCCAAATATGGGAAAAGTTTTTAAACACTTTCCTTTTCTTTCTTAATCTTTTTAATTTCTCTTTTCAGAATGACCAGTCTACTGGTTCCATTGAAGTTATTGGTGGGGACAACTTGGAGTCTCTAAAGGGAAAGGTTGGTTACCTGTTGTACATATGTAGACATGGGCATGTGACTGATAAATTGAAAGTGTTGAGTATATTCTGTACTCTTTTTGTATGCCTTAGTAAGAATACAAGTACTGTGGATGTTACCTCAAGGTGTGTGTGCATGTGTGTGTGTGTGTATGTGCATGAGTGCGCGCGTGCGTGTGTGCTTGTGTGTGTGTGTGAGTGTGCACTTGTGTGAGTTTGTGTGTTCATTCATGCGTGTGTGTGTGCGCGCACATGCGTGCATGTGTTTGTGTGTGTGTACGTGCACGTGTGTGTGTGTGTGTGTGTGTGTGTGTGTGTGTAAGCAGTACAGTTAGTGATGATCTGATTATTAAACGTATATGCAGTTTTCTCAGCTATTCCAAAACACCTGTGTCTGAATGGACATTTAATTGTGGTTTATATAGGGAACTTTTTTTCCCTCAGTTACTGGTGCATTTTAATGATAGAACATGAAATGACGGGATACAATGAGCTGAAAAGATTGGTTGTACCCGGACAGATTTTCTTTCCAAGCGAGAGAATTGGTGCCATTGTTTGCTCAGTGTCAGTGACAGATCACTGTGCATTGCATTTGCTCAATGTGTGTCCCGGTTTGAACAGAAAATGGAAATAAGCAGAGCAGATAATGATTAACACGTGAATTGTACGTACATAAGGATAATCAGAAGGATTTTATTTTCAGATTTTTTAGATGCAAATTTAATAACTGCATCCTTCAGTTTGTATTGTCTGTCCATGATATTTGAGATTATTTGTTTGCATCTGTCTTATGAATGCTAATGATTCATACTTCTCATTAACGTAACCAAATAAAGTGTTGTATGTTATACTAGTGTGGAGTTCAGACAGTGGGGACTTTGATGCTTGGAAATATGAGTGACTGGGAGTGGGAATGTTTCTTTTTGCCTTGTTTTTCTTCTTTTCTTTTCTTTTTTTCTTTCTTTTTTTATGCTTTACAATTATTGTTAACAATAGAAAAAATATATATGTGTATTATTGCTTCAGAATGTGCTGGTGGTGGAGGATATCATTGACACAGGGAAGACAATGCAGCAGTTGTTACAGCTTCTGCACGAAGTCCAGCCAAAGAGCATTAAAGTGGCCAGGTATGCGAGACAGGTGCCACTGTAGCTTAGCATAGGCCAATGCTTTAGTTAGCCCTGTGTCTCTGAATATTGGCAACAGAGAATTGTGTCTGTTTAAGCCATTTGTCCCTGTGATGAATAGGTTATTGTCAAGATCATGTACATTAAGTTTGCTGTGGGTTGATTCTTTGTACAACATTGCTGCTCGTAATAGTTGGGCTCTCTTTTTTTTTATATTTGCAAAGTATTTTTTTCCCAATGATCTTTCAGTGATCATGATAATGCTGTTGAGTTCCATTTATATATATAAGTTCGGTCTGTTGAGCGCACCTGTTTATAAGCCGCACCCACTAAATTTTTTTAAAATGAACTTTTTTCACAAATAAGCCGCACTGGTTTATAAGCCGCAGATATATACAACAAAAATGAAATTCATTCAGTGTCATCATAGTCCTGTTCACTGAATCCACTGAAGTCTTCTTCTTTGGTGTTGGACTTGAACAGAAATTGTAGCACTTCCTCCACCATCTTGTTACTGACTTCAGCCTCGTTTTCATGTCGCTTTCCTCTTGAGGCAAGGTGAAGATTGCTGCTGCTCCTTCGCTTGCACTGTCGTCTGCTGCAGCACACAATCCAGCCTTGCGAAAACCATTGATAATGGTCTGAATGCTTCAGTGTGTGCGGCTTTGATTTAAAAGTGTGAGCAGTTATCACTGTAACAACGAGAACAGTTAACACTTTAACATGGAGCTCATCGAAAAATTCATGAACAGTAAACACGACATGGTGAGTTACAGAGAAGCTAAGAATAGACGAGGGTGTGATACTCCTGGAATCGGAAAAAACTGCAAATAAGCCACATTGTTGTTTAAGCCACAGAGTTTAAAGCTGGGGAAAAAAGTCGCGGCTTATAGACCGAACTTTATGGTGTGTGTATATATATATATATATATTTTTTTTTTTTGATGCTTCTTTCCATAAGATATCCTGATGTCAACCAGGCCTGAGAGACACAGTCACTTGCAGTAGTTGGTAAGGAAATTTTACCAACACTGTCAAAGATGCATCAAACAGATGAAACTTGACTGTTTTGTCCTGGTCCTCAATTTGACCCCATAATACACTGAACACTCAGCAGAAGGCAGCTGGGGCCAAAAAAATCTCACTATAAATGCCAGTGACAGGACTCCTTCCCACAACCTCCCAGCGTACAAATCACTACGACCCTAAATGCTTTACTACGAGAGCTGCAATGTCAGGTGCTTTTCTCTAGAGCAGTTCCTGGTGTTTGAAACATGCCTTGCGTAGCAATAGATATGCAGAGTGGTGCAAAAGTAGGTTGACAGTCGCCATCACCATTTACAAGTGCAGTGAGAATATTCCAACACAAAAGACACACAGTTAGTCTTGTAGGTGTTCAAATTGTCCACCCTCAACGTTGACACATTCTTAGAGTCTGTCCGCCACACTGCAACACACAGTACAGCACAGGTCCAGTTTCGTGTTGATTTCCTGACAGGCCTCTGTAATGAACCCAAGAAGTTGAGGCAGAGTGTGTTGTCTTTGGAATACCTTCTCTTTTCCAGTCATGCTTTAGGATCCACTTTCCTTGCCTGCCAGGTTGCCTACCATTGTGCAGTACTATCCTGTTTGAAAAAAAAAAGTACAAAAAAGAGCATATTGTAGAACATAAGACTGTCAACCTACTTTTGCACCATCCTGTGTTATGATGGTCAGCCTCACATTGATTGGTGAACAGTCTTCACAACTGGAATTCATGTGTGGATAAGCCAAAGATGTAGAGGGCACAGGATAAGTATCTCCACCTTCTGCTAACTGGAGTGTCATAGCACACACTGAAGGCATTCATCCCTTCCTGGTGATATGTTTGTCTCTGTGTCTGCATCCTGGACATGGGTTGGCCGTCATGTCCAACACACTTGACCGCTGATGGTGTCAGCTTTGTTAAGGTTGAAGTGCCCACATTGTTGTTTGCATTCAGACAAATGCTAAACACAGGCTGTAGGCCAACCTAGCTGAACAGTGGACAATTAGAAGCTGGCATATATGCTTACCTTAGATGGCAGTAAAGCCATCTGCACAATTTTCCGGCCTAGAAGTGGTCCCCTGTGCGAGTGAATGAGATTCTGATAAAGGCAAACCTAAACACAAAGCGAGATAGTGACCCTCTCAGCTCTACATCCTTGGTATAACGAAAATCAGTTGTTGAATCAGAGATGGGTATGTCTTTGGCCATCTTGATATCATCTGTTTATGAATTGCTTTTAAATTGTTTGTTCATGAAATATTTTTTGATGCATTTAAAGAGGTGCTCTTCATTTTTAAACAAAATATTTCATAAATGTTTTGTGTACAGAACGATACTGAACAGATTGCCTTTTGTTTGTTGTTTCAGTCTTCTAGTGAAAAGAACAGAGAGGAGTTCAGGCTACAGACCAGATTGTAAGTACATTCACACAAATAAGTAAAAAACAAAAATCTGTATTTCTCAAATAGAAAGGGAAGAGTAGTTCAAAGAGAATAGCTAAGTCAAACCAGAGGGAAACAAGGACATAGACATACGCAGAAGCAACAGGTTTTTTTTCCCCCAAATAATCTTTTTCTTACATTCAGGTTGAAAGGTATACACACCCTCAGAGACAGCCATCCCAGGAAAGGGCAAGTTGGGGATCTTTTTTCACAACACTGATACCACCAGACCAAGAACACAGGCAGTAAATATAACAGCATAGTCAATTTAGCAATCTTTGACTGCAAGTTTGATGCTTTATCTCTGAACCAGCTAGGCACACCATATCAAGTCTCTGCATCACTCTTCATAGTATCATCCATTACTTTGTTCTCTGTCATGTGGTGACATTTTCTTACCTAACACACAGAGAAAAAAGCTTGATTCATGATGGAATATTTCGTGTACATTTTTATGCATAGATTCTGTGCTAAGTAGTCATGTCATGGGTAAACACACAAATAGTGTCCCATAAACTTCTTTTTTTTCTTTTATATTGCCTCTCAGCCCCAACTTCGAATAATATTTGTCCCCCGTTTTTGCCAAATTTGATAACAGAAAATGTGTACAGGAATTCCTTCCTTTTTGTTTCTTTGCTGTTAACTTCTTTTGTGTTTGCCATCCCTACATTGGCTGTAGCTGGTGTGGGACGAAATGTTGACAATTGTTTCCATAAAGAATGATTATTTCTTAAGTTTGAAATGGAAATAGTAATAATGTTGATCACGCCCTTTTGAAGTTAAAAGTGTCAACATGAATTAATTGGAAAACAATTTTGAGACAACATTCCCACAAATACTTACTTGACCTTTTTTTCAGACACTGGCTTTGAGATTCCTGACCGATTTGTGGTGGGTTACGCTTTAGACTACAATGAGTACTTCAGAGATCTCAGTGTAAGTTGGCAATTGTCTGACCTGTAATGTGTTGATCCACTTGTTCACCTTTCATCTTGAGAAATTGCCATTGTTATTAAACCTTTGACTACCTGCTAGTCTCAAGTTTGTTTGGTTGCTTTTTTCTTAATTGAGCAGCAAACAAACTTGAATTCAACTTTTGAAACTTGATGACTTAAGAAAAGAAAGAGTAAAAAGATTTAGTTCTAAATCATGCCAAGTTTTGTAAGGAAACCGCCTTGAAAACCCCCAAGAAGTGGATTTTGTTTGCTGTGCATGTGTCTGTGTGTTGTTGATGTTTACAACTGACCATTGTGGTTACTTAGCTGTAAATGAGAAAATCTGGAATACATCTGAAATATGACGGTCAGCTCCCCACTGCTTGGTGGTCTCTTACACTGCCAGTGAAGTTTCATTCTGCTGCCACAAGCCATCTAGGGAGTATAATGTTGGGCATTTTACACAGATGCCAAGAGCTAGGCTTTTTGTATTGCCAGTTCTACATTGCTGCAGGTTGTGGCAGAATGCTGTGCCAAGGAAAATGAAAATGAAACAATAACAAGAACAACAACAAAACCCATGCTACTCAGACTTAGAGGAGCTTTGAAAAAACAAAAAGTAGAAAAATGCTTTCTGTTTTTGATTTGGTGTATGAGAAGGACATGATTTTTAAGATGGGTGTTGTCAGAATATTTTCTGCCAGTGAGATGATTTAAAGCACCTACTATTAATTTGGTTGACCAGCAGGATGGAATTTGTGTTGCATAACAAAGACAGAACATTATATCATTCTTATTTGGATGGGCTATTTCTGTACTGACCTGCAGATTTAAGAATGTGGTGTGTTTGGTGACCACAACTGACAGTACACATTAACACGCAGGAAGCTCAAAGGAGTATGCATACATGTGTACTGCATGATTGCCTCACTTCAAATAAGTAGCAGAGATTGTGTACTCATCACATCTTTTTGACAACTTATCCCAGAAATCAGTGAAAACTCTGAAGATTTTTGTGTTAAATTGACTGTATTGAGAGTGCAAAAGAATTTGATTGAACAGTTTTAACAAAGTTGTATTCATGGTACATTGACAGTGTCAGATACAACAGTTTTGTCAGGAGTGACACAAGCAAAATGGTCAAGATTTTCACAGAAACAGTTTATTTATTTGGAAAATTTGAAACAAAAACATTGAGGAAATTGAAGTTGTTTGTTCATGACTTTCATACACAAATCTTGATCTCACACACATATATCATTGCGTATCATTCTAATAAATTCTTTTCACCTTTCATTATGACATGTTACCTGCTGTCCTGATTGTGCATGATTGCTGTAGGAGTGTTAGGATGTTGAGAGGAGGGATAGTCAACCGACCTCTGACCTAGAACTTGACACCTTAGCAGACGACCCTGAACTACTGAAATCACAATTAGAGACAAAAATAGCTCTATGCAATAACATTGATAGGGCAGTTTTAGAATGGAAGTAGTTACATATTGTTTCAGCTATGTTTTGAATACTTGTTATGGTTATGGTATTTTTGTGATAACGTTTATGGAACTTTCAGCCTTGTTCTGGTCCAGTTTTTGCCCAGAAGAACATTGTGTTTTGATGTTTTCAGTATATATGTGTTTTGGCATTTGTTTGTGTTTCTTCTTCTTCTTCTTCTGCGTTCGATTGAAGCTGGATGCGTCAGACTTGTAACCCGGCCGCCATGATGAAGCCCGCGGTCTTCTCCAGGTCAGAACGGGCTCCCCAAAGCTGCGCCTGTAACTCCGCTCCCCCCGGCCAGGTTTTGTGTCGTAGAGCTGCGTGAGTAGGACAGCGCAGGAGGGCATGTTCAGGGGTCTGGGGTCCAGTGCCGCATGGACACTGGTCAGTGTAGGTGATCTTCAGGCGGTTAAGGTGGCTCAGCAGTCTGCAGTGGCCGGTCCTCAGTCTGAAGAGGATTGTCTGCTGGTGCCTTTGGAGCTGGTGGATCGGGTCAGCACCACTCTCTGCACCCAGCCTTCTCTTCCACTGGGACTGAAACTGGTTGTGGATGATGGTCTTGGCCTCCCTGTAGGTCACGGGGTGGCTGAACTGCTCCATTTTGCTGCCTGCTTTGGAGAGAGCATCAGCTTTTTCGTTGCCCATGATCCCACAATGAGACGGAATCCACTGAAGCGTAATGACAGACTGTTTTGAGAGTTCATGGAGGGCAGCCTTGATGTCTTGCGTATGTTGTTCATTTCTTGTGTTCTGAAGTCCCTGCAGCAGAGATCGGCAGTCTGTGAAGAAGACAACCTTCTGTGATGGGCTGGCCGGTTCCAGAAAGATCCTCACTGCGTGGAGCAGTGCTATTGCCTCTGCTCTGTAGTTGGAGGAGATCTTTCCAGTAGGGAAGGCCTTGTGTGTCAATCTTGTTTGTGTTTCATTTGTGTATATATATTTTGGTGATTTATGAGCTGACATATGTTTGAAGCAAACATTAAGAAGAACAGGTATGTTTATGATTAATATGACTCAGAAACTATTTTTTAACTTTATGAAAAATGTTCATCTTCTTATCTAATTATTTTGTTTGTTTTGTTGTTGTTGTTGTTTTACTACTTTCAGTCTTTGCCGTGTCAGGAAGAACGGTGAATGAAAGATAGGGTAGGCACAGGTTTGATTAGTGTCTTATTGTAGTGCCAGAACAACATGAAAGTATATGTTGTTATTTGCATTGATTTTATTGTCTTTTTCTTGTTCTTTCAGCATATCTGCGTTATCAATGAAGTCGGCAAGAAGAAGTATGCTGCCTAGAAGGATGGAAGAGAAAACAATGCAGCAGACAGACAAACCAATTTTTCATTGAAATACGGTTGGGACCAATCAAGACAAGATAGCAGAGTTGAGGAATGGAGAGCCAGATTGATCACATAGAAATCACCTCATACAAGACAGGTTGTGGATGAGCAAAAGCTCTGAATACTCAAGCCTATGCACATGTGACTAATGATGATGGAATCTTTATACGCCCATTGTCTACAGGGCTCGGACCATTTTCAAATTTAAGATAGAAAAAAAAAAAGAAGAAAAAAGTGAGCATGCTTAAAGAAACAAATTTTGTATTGATAGGTGTCCAATTGAATTTGATGATGACAAATGTAAATCAAAGTGAATCTGATAATGAAAAGTACAAATGAATCAGCAGAGCCTTGTGCATGTGAGTGCACACACGCATACACACACACACACACACACCATAAAGGGTATCATGAGCAGCTAGAGGATAGTCTTCCTATATGCAGCCTACCCCAGTTAGAAACATTTTTCCTTCTGATCAGCTCTCGGGGTTCATCTGTGAAGAACGTGCTTTTAGAATGTCAGGGCATGTTCATTATTTTCTACAAACTGTGTTCACATGCTGCATTTATGGCAGATAAGTTAACCCAGTAATCATATTCAGGTTTGTCTAATTGTGGAGAAATTCATGAAGTTGGGGCGTGATTGATGGCAATGATGATACGACATTCAGTATGTTTGAAATCAGTCATATTTGACTCTGGTTTCCTCCTCCTCCTCCCCTCCCCCCACCCCCTTTCCTTAGCTATGACCGCTTGTTCCCCCCCAAATTCAACAGTTGTGCGTGGACTTAGACACAGTTAGAATCTTGCGCAAAAGATGTGTATTCCTATGTGAGATGTTGACGTTTTAGAATCTTGCGCAAACTATGTGTATTCCTATGTGAGATGTCGACGATTGTGCAGTCATTATGCCAGCATGTTTTCCGGTGGATGTTTCTGCAAGCATGATGCTAATGTACATTGCTGCGTATGTGTTTTGGAGGGAAAAGGAAACGTGTGTGTCTGTATTTTTAAGAGGGAATGGGAAAATCTTTGAATGTGCATATGCAGACAAATGTTGTGACAGGTCTGGTTATTTTCCCATCTGAAATCAGGGACTATGCTTAAGTGTGCATAGTTAGAAATCATTTTTTGCATAAAAGATCATTCTGTGGTATCATTATAACCTGCCAGAATACGTTCAAATAAATTTTACGAGTTCATACAGGGGCAGAGAACTTTGGAAAATTTATTAACCTTTTCCAAGGGCTTAGAAAGATACAGAGGAAAAAAGAAGACTTTTATTTGAAAATTTTTTAAACTGACTTCATTCCCTCTGGACGTCAGGTTTAAAATATGAATCATTGTGGCAGGCAAATGATATATCAGTGGATTTGTGTTGGAGTCTGTGGACCACAAAAAAAAAAAAAAAAAAATTGTTTTGCTCATCCAGGTCACTCCCCTCAGTTAAGTGCACATGAACTTTACTGTTCCATTCCAGTTTTGATTAAAATGCTGAGGATGAAAACTTGATTTTCACAAGCCTAGTCATGTTGAAATAATTTAAATGAACTAGCCTATAGACAGGGCTTAAAATGGTCTGCCATCAGGTGGATATCTACTGTTCATTGAACATTTTTGGCTGAAAAAAAAAGATTTCTGTCAGTTAAAAAAGGGGGGGGGGGGGGGAGTAAAAAAGGAGGGGCAGATAGGATGGGAAGAGGGGAAATCAGTTGAGAATTTATTGCCGTTTATGTGTCTCAGAAATTCCAGAAACGGAAAATGACCTATCTGGGAGATATCCCACACCAAAATAGCTGAGCAAATGATTGTGAACAGAGAAGCAAATTTTTTTACAATTCTGGAATGAAAAATCATAGGAAATGGGACTAGATGGAAGCAAGCCATGAAGGAGAAGAGGGTGGGGAACCATTGAGGTAAGACCTGATGCAAGTGTACTGTGATAGCATGACATAAATCAGGGCTCCAAGGGTTGTGTGGTTTTGGAGAGCCACATAGAAATCAAACACCATCAGATATATTGTGGCTTTGGAGAGCCACATAGAAATCAAAACCATTAGATAATGAGAAGCATTGAGAGGAACAGTTCCATTCCAACTAAAGTGCAGTGATCGATTTTGTTCATGTAGAAGTAGAAAGTGTGTTTGCGTGTGTGCATGTGTGTGTGTGACAGAGAGTGAGAAAGTGTTTTGCTCTAAAATGTGTGTTAATTTTTACATTAAAAAATTTGCTCTCCCCATCTGTAAAGCGCTCAAACTCATGCCTACAATGCACCACATTCACAGATTTCAGTCTAATTTTCCTTCCAGTGGCAAGGGCAGAGGGGTGAGGGACATGCAGCCGGATTCTTCTAGAGGGATGGTGGCTTTGCTGCTTCATAAACATTCCTTCTTTTACATCTTGGACCATTATAAGCCTTGCATAGATGCATAGAGTGCGTTGATAAAAAGAGGGGCGAGCAAAAAAAAGAGAAAAAAATACAAAAACCTTTAATTTTGACTGGAATGTTAACATCTCCTTTTTTTTCTTTATAGTTTTTGGCAATTTTTTGTCGTTCATTTCTCTTCTGGTCTTTTTTACTCTGTGGCAGTGTGTGTGTGTGTGTGTGTGTGTGTGTGTGTGTGTGTGTGTAGCACTGCTCTGCTTTTTGAAATATGTACAGCGTGGAGATGAAATTCATTGGAGGAGAAAACCATTTTTCTTAACAGTAGTAGATATTTTGTATATTCACACAAAATTTATTCAGATGTGAAGTTGAGTTTTTCTCTTTTTATTTTCTGGAGGAAATAAGTATGAGAACTCTAAATTTTTATATATATATATATATATATATATATATATACGCACACATACACACACACACACACACATACATACACACATGTATTATATATGTTTGCTTTCTGTAAGAAACAAGTTTGAGAACTTCTTCATGTATGATTTTGAATATGTATAATGAACATTTTGCCAGAGTGCAGGTCATATAGTTTTGATTTTAAATTCAAAGTGGGAAGACAAAGTCTTCTGATGATTGATCTCTGGAATCTTCAAGCTCAATACATGTCCACTCTTCCAGCGATTATTCATGTCTTAGAGCATGTTCGAAATCGTGATCTTTGCCTGGCTTGTGAGGTCAAAGGCTCTAGTGTCTCCACTTTGTGCAAGTTCTTTTTGGTTATTGTCTGTGAGTTTTGTTTTCTTTTTTCCTTCTTTCTTTGATTACTATTGCCAACAGTTGTACAGCCGTTTTGAGCCATTCTCTTATCTGTATACTAGAACCTTTTTTACTCTTTTCTTTTCCCTCTAGTTACGAGGATATGCCAATGCCATTACCTGGCGACTAGGTTACGTTGGACTGTACACTTTTTTTTCAAGTTTCTTTTTGTGATCTTAGTGAAAATTTAAGCAGAATGGCTCATGCTCTGAAACGATCCGGTCTTTAGGGTTTGTAGTATAGCTGTATTATTTATTCATGTGTTTGTGGACCTGTTGTGTTTGTTGTCTTTTTTTTTCTCCAGATGTGACCCTTTTTCTTGCCATGTGTATTGGCAGTTCTGTAACAAAAGGTTTAGGAAAAAGAAGGAACAATTACAAATACAGCATTGAAAAGCAAACGTTGGCAAGCATGAATAATTGTAGAAAGGGAACTACTTCTACTGACTCTCAGAGTCTCTATACTGACTCTCAAAATCTCTATAGAAGAAATCATAGTCCAAAACAAACATGACCATTCTGTTGTATACGACTTCCGTAAATTTTCATGTAGTTGCGCAGTGTGCAATGCTGACGAACAACTTGAATTCACTACTTGGTCATGGATGTGTAAAGGATGTTCCAAGAAACCCAGGGTATATTTACCAAAGTTTTTCAGTCCAGTTGTCTTTTCTTTGGACATCATTGCGATTAGTTTCTATTTCTCATTCTCTATAATTAACAAGAACAACAGAATGCACACACTTGGCAGATGCAGTTGTACCATGATTTACATGAGTGCTGTGAAATTTGTGAAAATTGTCTGCTGTTTTTTGTGGGAAATAAGTCCCATTTTTCTAAAGGGAGAAAGTGGTACACTTGTTGACAAGGAGCCAAAATCTGCTGCAGAAACTTTGGTGTTAAGGCGTGACTTGTGTTTGTAGTAATTTGTTGTGTGCGCTCACTTGCACGAGACACTCTTGCGTCTCTCTCATGAATATTATTGAGAATTTGATAGCTACTCGATGGATGGTCCATTCTGAAACAGACTTTATGTGTGTTAGATAATGCGTTTAAGATCATGTTTCAATTTTTGGGCAGTCTGCTTTGGGCATGATTTGTGTACTTTTTTTTTCAGATTATATGTGACCCGCCACCACGAAACCAGTCTTAAACTCGGGCAGCCTACTTCACGGCTACAGCTGAAAATAGCTGGTGAGGGTCTACCTGGGGCATTTTGACTTTTTTGCAGAAATGGGTTCCTTACACCCTAAACTTTCACGTGGCACTATCCATTTGCTCCAAAACAACCAATACATTAGTTAAAATTGAGATTTAAAGCCTAACCTCGAATCAAAATGAACTTCTTTTAACGCAAAGTGACCCATTTTCACTCGCCTAAAACTTAACGCAACCCTTACAGAACCCCATCGTGTTATATACCGTTCGAAAGCATGTGTGACGCTCTCGCGGTTTCTCTGTGTGTCATCTAAAAATAAGTATGGTAAAAAGTAAGATGCCGTTGCTAAGGAAAATATGCTGGAGATGATAGCAAAAACTTTAGAAGCCGTTTTCTCAAAATGGCCGTTGGCACAGTAACCCACTTCAAATGACCATAACTTTCTTATTTTTTGCCCTATAGCGTTCATTTTTATATCAAATTAATCAGAAAAATCTGTAGATTTTAAATATATGTATATCTCAGAACTTTCAACAATCGAGTTAAGACTGGTTTTGTGGTGGAAGGTCACATATTTCTTACTTTATTTTGCTTCATTGAAATAAACGGAATCAAAGTTTTCATTTTCCCCCTTGGTCTTGGTATATCTTGTTTGTACAGATTATATCTGCAAGTTCTCCTTGCTTAATAGCGACAATGCTTACAAATCTTTGTGACAACACATACATGTGCATAAGCAGTGTTCTCTTCCTTTAAAGATTGGAAGTTTGCTAGTTGCATGCAAACTAATTCATACATGGATGTGCTACATCACATCTGCTAAGCCATGCACAGAAGTTACACACAAATGAATAAATGAGCAAATTAATAGGTATTCTTCTTCTTCTTCTGCCGTTGATTGTAATAGAAAAAAAAAAGGTTGATTGGATGAGACTTAGAAGATGCTTGACCTAAGCATTATTTCAACACACTTAACACTTTGAATGAGAATAAATATGCAGCACTGTTCTGACCAATCAGATGATATTACTATTTGGTGAACATAACTGGAAAGGATTTCCCCTTTGACCTTTTATTTTTTTTTAAAAAGGTATCGTTTTATCGAAGTTAAAACATATCAAATGGAAGAAGCTGAAAGTGTTTTCATTTTGTCTTTGTTTCTGACCTCTGTAGTTTTTATTGATAAACTTTAATATAGAAGTTGGACTGTCCAATTTTGTCAACATCCTTATGATTGAGACACAGAGCCTGTGTGTAAATGCACACATGCATGTGTGAGCATATGCATGTGCCAACATGCTATTCTGCGCGTAAGAGTGGATGCATGCTCAGCATAAATGCGCATATGTATTTGTGTTAACATACGTGCTTGAGTACATGTATGCTTGCAAACACCTTCACATGAGAACAGGAGAGATATATATATAGGCATATTTGTATATATGAGCATATTTGTGTTCATTTTACAGGATGGTTACTTATTTTGAATCCTTGAGACAAAAAAAAGAAGAAGATGGACTACAGAAATGAAGGGGTACATAGAACTGGTATTAAAAACGAAAACGCCCTTGCGGTGTATACACACATTCCCATGCCTGTAAACAGTCTCACACCCTTGGACACATTCCCATGCAGTTGAACAGTTACAGGTACATCTAGAGCCCACAAGCACCCAGGAATGCACAGGTTGACAAACACAATCCAAATCATGAGGACACCTCTCGCTCAATACAAGTCCTTACATAAAGAAACATGGAAGTGACTGGGTTAGCGAAAACAAGGTGAGGGAGGGGGAGAACAACTCATTTCCCGCTAACCCATCAAACTTTGACATGTGGCACACCCCCTTCTGTATAACACCCACATATGCACCCACACACACCTATGCACAAAGCATGCATGTGAATCATGCACTGGATCACTCTCCACCCAGCCACCCTTTCCCCCCGACATAAGCATGCACACGAGCATCCAATGTTGGCTTGCAGCAGGCTGTGGTCCTGATAACGTAAGTATTAGTATAGATATCTTGGTTGGTAAATTTGTTCAGTCATTTGCATATGACATGTGACATCTGTATCTGGTGTATTTGACCCCTACCTTTTTATTACATTCTGCCCACAGGTGAAAACAAAAAATGCCGTCCATTTGGATGTTACACTGGCGGAAGAGGTCACGTACACACCTGTCGCACATCTGCTGTGGATGAATCAGAGTCCTTAATCAGTCTATGATCTTGGTCAGCATTACTGTGTTCAGATATCTGCATTGGCCATCAGAAAGGCCCAGTCTTCCCACTTTCCAGATTTCTTTGCAGTCTCTTGTTGTTCCATTTAGACACTCCTGACATTCTTCAGTTGTGAGGTTTGGTCTACAGTTCACAATTCGATGGTATACACTAGTCCCTGTACCGATACCTGTTTCTGTGTGAATACCTATTGAATTGTGAAGAAAGTTTGGTTCCAGTACACAATTTCTAGGATGGGCATTCCATTTGCGCATAGTCTGAAAGATCACCAATGAGAAGTTTCAGCTGATTCAGAAAGTAAAAGACCATTCACTTCCTGCTGGACAATTTAATTTGGTGCTCACTCAACCTCACTGACATCACAAGCCAGAGGGAGAGGGTGGGGATTTAAGACAGGTGTGTGTGTGTGTGTGTGTAATTTTCACAGGTTTGTTTACTAACAGACATATGGCGAAACATACCACATTCTCATTCATTCTCTTCTTATAAGTAATTTCGCATCCAAACACAAAATAAACATTTATGAATGAAAAACGACAAATCAAATGAGCAGAAGCTTTTATGATTTCTTCCATTTTTCAGTTGCACAGCCAAATATGCTTCAATCAACCACTGCAGACAAAGAAAAAAAAATCAATTATTAATGACGTGCACTGTTCAGCATTTTACCATACCAATTTGAGCAGAATCAAAAGGTATGCATGACAATACATATTTTGCATAAATATCAACATTCAATATATTATGGAAATGTGTTTACAATTGAGCCAACCCAGCACTACCAAATGACTTGAACTGGATGGAGAAAGGATACTGAAAGAAAATGAAGCGACGTAAAGAACATGTCTGATCCAAAGTATTGAAAGGAAACATGCATGATACAGCACACACTAATACTTTTCCATCAGGAAACAAGGTAAACAATTACCCATCCTCTTGGATTCACTTCAAGGTGCTCACTCATGACGGCTATGCTGAAATGCACAACATGGGACGAGTAGTGGGTCGATGAATGCGGATGAGAACAGACAGCATTGAAGTAACTCAGCAGCAGTGCAGTGTCCTGTCTAATAGTCTACTTAACTCTTTCATCCCTACAACCCAGTTTCCGGTTTGCAGAAATCCTACCCTTCCTTCCTGCAGCCCGGAAAACCGGCAGCACAAAATCCCTCTTTTCCTTCTTGCAGCCCGGAAAATCGATTCTTGCAGTAAGCGCTTTGAACTTCGCGTGAGTCGCGTCATCGGTACACGTCATGACCGGGTCGCTCGCGCAGCAGTGTTTATGAATGGAATGGATGCCAGACAGCCCCTACAGTGTAGGAAAATGGTCGCTGCTCTATTCTGGCTGGTTTGCTACTGCACATGTGGCAGTTCTCATTTACACTTCTTTTTTTCTCTAAATCCAGGAATGAAGGGAATACTCGTACTATAAGAATCTAGGAACAAGAGGAAGTAATGGTTCATGGAAAAGTAGGAATGAAAGAGTTAAGGAAGCTGTCTGATCTGATACTGACAGCTCCTTGTGGACTGCTAGAGCTAAGGCTGTGACAGGGTGGGCTTGTATGTGGGCGTAAACAGGGAATCCGCAATGAGCGGAGTGGCAAAAATGCCTTTGACAAAGCTTGAAGATGAGGCAATTCTTCCCCCTGCTCCACCTCTTGAAGATGAGTTCACCCCCACTCCCCCCTGCTCCACCTCCCTCTCACCCCTCCCCCAAATATCAGTTCAAAGCATATCCTATTCTGCTAGCTCCAGACCTGTTTATCCTAAAACGGCTATTGGTACATTTCTCAATTGAAATGAGCGCATTTTCCTAAAAATGTGTGTACACATCTACCAAATTTGTGAATTTTTGTAAAAGCGGCAGGTCCCTCCTACTGCTCCAATGTTATCTCGACACGAATGTCTGCGCATGATGTGCAAGTTGTTACTCTTTGGTTGTAGCGCTCAAACACAATGGCTATACACTGCAAGTGCCTCTACCGCTCACGAACTTCGTCTCTAGAGATTTCTTTTGACATATTTTTTGCAGTTCGTCGTATTCATTTATTTTTGCCAAATGTGTACAAAATATGGCGTAATCGTATGGGTCAACAGGTCTGCAGGTCACTAAGCATATATATACTATGGCCCATACAGGCTGACAACTTCAAAATTCCATGACTTTTCAATGAATTTTTCATGCCAATTTCAAAATTTTCTTTGGCCCCAAATCAGTTATATTCACTCAACAAAACCGTTTCAGCGATGCCTGTAATGGGCTGAATGTTCCCATGGTTTCTGCGCCTTGGCACACCAGTGCCCACACCAAGCCCTTGAAATTTTGACGGCTGTATCCTCAATACCATGACTAGGACAGTATTTATGTGACTTGGAGAATTACTTTTAAAAAATTCTGACTTTCCATGACGACCATGACCTGTATGGACCCTACATGTATCTCTACAGTTTACGATGTTGATAACCTATGGGTACAGCTACCCCCATACAGATTTTGTGTGTGTGTGAGAGAGACAGAGAGAAAACCAGTTTACAGTCAGAAACAACAACAAAAAAAAAACTGGTGGGGTAAACTTCACAACCTCTCTCCAAACCCGAGGCTGCTGAACTCGCTCTGTTGGACATCTGGACACTTATGAATGTCCATGCACACATTAAAAGAGCGTGGGGTCATTTCCCCTTTTCTTCCTTAACTGGTGAAGACAAAATACACTCATACACAAATGTATGATAGTTTTCGTTTTCCAGACTACATGCAGTCTAAAACAAAAATTGAAAGGTCAACATGGTTCATACACACTTTTCATCACCCAGACAACACACACACATGTATACAAAAACTTGATCACTTGATAACAATGTTCTTCATCCATACAGTACACAACATGGTTTCTTCTTTTACCAACACCACACACCAATCGTTAAACCTTACTTCTTTCAATCAACATTTCACAAGGGTGAATATTTGTCACATTAAATCGTCCACTCGTAACAACAAAGTTATACCTCTGCAAGTAACAGCAACTTCATGAACTCTAAGACTGTGTGAACATACTTCCAGATTATGGCTAAAGTTTCTGATATGAAGGGAAACCTGAATGGGAGCAAGTAGACGTTAACAGTAAATAATAAAGAGCAGTAACTTTGCTTCCATACTGGAACAAAGGCACATGACTTTAAACTGATGGTGCTTTCAACACCATTCAGCAAGCACAGACGCAGACTGGAGACGCACAGAAAAAGGAAGCTTCATCCCAAAAGAGAGTTCCAAGCAGGCCCATACACCCTTGAACAAACATTCAACATTTATTCCCCTTTTGGCCAGAAGCTTCTTTGTTTTGTGTGCCACTTATCTACATGTGTGTTAGCTGGCGACAGGATTAGTACTACAGGTAGCACTAGTTTCTGATGATAGACGCTGTTTTGTGAACTGAAGATCTGAATGACCTTGCCTTATACACCATGACGCAACCCATCTTTCAAACTTAATGAAATAAAAAATTCCCTAAATGATCTGCAGTCTATCTTGCATGGTTACATGATTGCTAGGTCCTCTACATCATAAGTGAAAAATAGCTAGTACAGACATAAGTGGGACTTCTCAGCTGGCAGCAAGAAATTCTCAACCAGTGATCGGGACTGACACAACAATATGAATTTCAATGGTACAAATGTTTCGTCTGGGTCATCCTTTCTAAACTAAGTTTCACAGTCTTAATTGAACAATTTTGTTGTTACTGGAATTTAAAAAAAAACACACACACAACCCACTTGTCCAATGTCCACTTGCTTTTCCTCACTGAAAACAACTACTCCTCACAACACAGGTTTCCATTATATCACAGCACTAACCATTGTTCAGCTGTTTGATCATTTAGCCCAATCCTTGTTCACCTGTTCACAAATGTTATGAACACCAGTTCTATTATATTCTCTTTGTTCACTGACCTGCTGCTGCTGTGCCCAGATACTGGGCTGCTTTCAAACCTATTGCATATCCAGGTAATCAACAAATGAGACACATCTGCCTTCCTTTCCCACCTAAATCTTTCAACAACTTCATTATGAGGCTTGGCAATATGGACTGCTCTGTCGAACAGACATGGGTACACATCAGTCTGGAATATGTCTGCACATCCACAGTACACTGTCCTGAAAGCAACTCCACCTTCTCATGGTCTTTGTTCTGTTGCTTATCATCCATACATACTCATCTGTCATGTCGTGTGTTATCCTCCACATTCCACAGGCCAACACTGTAACATAATGCTGACTTTTTTCACACCATTCTCAAGTCAAGATCCTCCCTCAACCATGTGAATCAGGTGGGTTAACACGGGATCCAGGCATCAGATCGGCACGGCAGAATTCCCCGGTGTCTAGATTTTTAGCCATCAGCTGGTTGTGAACGGCATTGGGTATTGCATGGTGCACGTAGAGTCGACCAATACAGCAGTCCTGCAAGATCACAAAAAAACCAGGCCGTCAGTCTGATCTGGAATATGTAACACAGGCGTTATGAAGTATGGTTCTTATAAGCAACAATCAGAATTGATAAACTCTTAAAAGATTTTAAAAAAGAAAAAAAAAAGGATACATGTCATGAACAACATTTCATCAAACGAAACTGTTTACTTTCTTTTTTTAACCATCCGGTGTTCCCAATAAACTGCATTCTGTAGATAACAATAAAAAAAAAAAGCCGATGCCCACAACTACAAAGCTTCGGAATCCGTGATCATTTCTGCTTTTTAAGTGACAGGTAAGGTTTTTAGTCTTTCTGTTGCTTAATTCATCACAACCATACTTTATGATAACAAGAGCAGAGCCATTTTTAAACAAAATAGTGCTGTCAAGATTATTAAAGGGCAACAAGCTGTGCAATTCATCTGTCACAATAACGGCATGACTTGAGGTCAACCATTTGTCAATCTGAATAGCTGTTCAGCGGATAAAACGACACACTTTCAGTTGTGTACGATGTCTGATGCCCATGTTAATCAACATCACGTAAAGTCAATTCCCAAAGTCCATGATATGTACAGCCAAGGGCAGAAACATGAACACTGTCATGGAAGAAAGGAACGTGCTTTGCTTCACATCTTTAACCCCTATTTGCCTAAGCACTTTGAACTCCACCACTCATAGCCCAAAGATAGCCAAGTCAGATTTTCACTGTGAGAACTGAGGGGTTTGACAGCCTACCACAGTTTTCAGGTTTAAATCAACAAAAACAAAACAAAACAAACAACAGCAAAAAAAAAAAAGCCCTTTTGGTGCTTTGCTCTTTTGTAACTGTATAAGTGGTTTCTATGATTAGAAAGAGAAGTAACTGTTTGTTTCCCAGATCATATCAATAATTCAACAATTCATACAAAATGAAAATGATATCTTTACTTTGAAAGTCAAAACTAGCTTTTAAAGATAACACTGTTCTGGAAAGTCACCACTCTATGTAAAAGACGGATTTTTTTTTTTTGTGCATACATGTCAAATGCTTACAGAATGCAAAATAATCATTTTCTTGGTATTAGAAGGAAAATTTTTATTAATCCAAGCTCAATAATTAAAGTGTGTTAGATTTTGTGAAGCTAGTTGACCACAAAACATGCCATGCTTTTCAAGTGTGAACCATGGCATGTTTATTGTTTAGCTTCACAGACTACCAGAACTGAAGTTCAACAGCAAACGATTAAAACATCTCTAAAAGCAAATACTGGAAAGGATAAAATTCTAATCATTATCTTAAATTTTCTTGAATCAGAATTAACATAGTGTTGCACTCTGTCAGTTATGCCAACAATAGCTTCAATTTTCATTCAGAATAATTTGAACTGAACCATAGAAAACAATAATATAGAGTCTCTTTTATGAAATGAAAATTAAATGATCTTTCTTTTTTCAAGCTTACTTGCTTTCATTCTAAATACCAGTGGAATTCAAGATTGGCACCTTGGCCTGCAATGTGAAACTCTACCAAATTGTTGTTTTTCACCCAATATAATAGTAGATATTTAATAATTTCCACCTAAAAAGTCCCTTCAAATCTTGCTATTTTCAACGTTTTCAAATAAATCTTTGTTGATCTGCAGATTCATATTCGTATCAATGTAGCTTCATCACAACTCTGAACTTTCGCTGATGGCCCAAGATTTTCAATTTGACCATTTGGCTTTACCTGTGTCCATCTCCAAACTTTTTCCCGTTTATGAATTTGTTTTTGCACGAAAATTGAAAGAAACACTTGTGAAACTTCGGAATGAGTTAAATCTCAAAATGAATCTGCTATTTCTATGAAATTCACGCTGGTACCGATGCTGTCAATGCTCAAAATAACTTAAGTGTCTGCTATCTGCAATGACTGGTCTTGATTCTTTGTAAACATTGTCCAGTTGAATCCATTTTTGTTTGAAACCAAGGCAAATTTACATCAATATTTTCCTGAATAATCACTGCTTCCCACATCATAGACAACTGGTGTGCAAAATATGTACTATTCATGCTTCTCATGTGAACAACAGTATTCAAAGAGAACTCGTCTGTGCATATCCTGGTGTTTGAGCTCCCTACACACCTGTGCGTATCCTGTTGCTTGTGGTTCCTACACACATACATGCATCCCATCAAACAACCACTTATCTTATCTTTAAATAAAGAGATGGGAGTTGGGGGGAGGGTGACGTTGAGTATGGGGTATATAAATGAGAAACCCATACTAACACAGAGATAGCGCACAGCGGCGGGACTGATCTGCGCACAGCCGTTGAGGTAGATCTCCTCCAGCTCTGGGCGGCTGTTGGCCAGGGCAAAGATGCACTTGTCTGTCAGGTTGAGGATTCCAGACAGCACCAGGCTTTTGATGGGGCAGTGCCGCACCAGAGCACACACTGCTCTGTCGGTCACCTGCCACAACACCAGCAATGCTTACATGTCACCAGAATACACACACACATGCGCGCTCACATGCACTTTCACTCACAAACTCCCCACTCTGCAACCTACAAAAATGCCAGCACACATGTCACAGCACGCATACCGCTATCCATACCCTACAAAAACACCATACTTAGATCAGCCACCCTGATCCAGTGGTTAGCACTGCAAGCTGGCAAGTTGTGGGTTCCAGTCTTATCAGTGGCATTTCTTTGTGAGATTTCTTCTATCCTCCCTCCCCCTCCCCTCACCACCCCCAAGATCACCCATAGCTGTATGTGAGATTTGAACCACACAGCTGAATGTCATCTGCTCAATGGATGTGTCTCTGAGAGGACTGTGCAAAAATTCCAAACCAGCACTGCAGGTGTCTGAATCTCTCAAGTCTGGGTGATGCCAGTGCAAGTTATGAGAGAATGCATTGAGTGAGATCTGTCATTTATTTTATGACTAGACAGGAATACAAAAGCATAATGTTCCTCACCTCAATGATCATCAAAAGGGAATTCCAAACTTTCATGGTTAAAACTGATAAGGTGAAATCTTTTCTGACAGAATTAGATCAATAATGGGGAAAAAAACAGACAAGGAAGAGTATACTGAGACTGATTTATTCTGCTGCATTTACATCACCAAGAGGAAAAGACAGTCACATGATCTTTTATCAGTCAAACCAACAATGGACAGTAACTTGGACTGGAAAATTCCTTCACTTTAATCTAATTTTGGGCATTAACCTGGACTGGAAAATTCTTTCACTTTAACCTAAATTTTGTGCATGAGATATTTTTCAACTGGTTGTGACCTGCTGAATGCGGTCAAGGAGAAAAACAAAACTAGAAATAATTTTTTTTTAATGCAATGTTGTTGTTGTTGTTGTTTTTATTAAACTGCCTCTCCAAAGGAATTCTGAAAGCATTTTTCAAAAAATGAAATTCAATACGATCCTTTGCAGGACCTTCAAGAAACTGAAACTCCACCGACCCCATCTTCTCTGGGAGAGTTCACTGTACTACATAGTTGAAACCAGCCAATCACTGTACTACATAGTTGAAACCAGCCAATCAGAGGACGGTCTCCAGACCCTGGAAGAACTGAAAATTGTTACCCCTCTAGCCAAACAAGCCAGCCAGTCACCCACCTGTCTGCAGCCTTTGATGCCTAGGTGGGAAAGCTTGGGGCAGTGTTCAGCCAGCTGGAAGAGGAGGTCATCCGTGACGATCGTGATGCCTGAAATGTCCAGCAACTTCAGCTCTGGGCAGGAGATACTCACTAGGGACAGGATGGACACATCCATCTGCACACCGCAGTGTTCTTCACACATCAAGCGTTAACAACCACCCTTGTGCCATGACAGTCGGTGAACAGAAAACAGAGCGAAATCAGCATGTAAATGTAAAAGCAATTAATCCTGCATCTCCAGCTTGCACTTAAGCGTGAGAGAGAGAGAGAGAGAGATAGAGAGTGTGTGTGTGTGTGTGCGCGCATGTGTGTGTATGCGCTCATGATAGAGAAAGTATGGTTGCATACGCAAGTGCACGCATGAGTGTATGTGTGTGGTGTAGGTATGCAAACAGATTCCATGAATAAACCAGAAACTGGCTTATGAATTTGATTTCTTTACTTACTTCTGCATGCAAAATACTGGCAAACGCACTCTATAAAGTGTGCTGCTCTACTGAAATGTTTAGCACACCAAATTAAAAAAGTGATTAACAACAAAAAAAAATTTTCATTGCAATAGCAAAAGAAAAAATATCACACCACCAAATAGCAGTACATAAATGACAGCTAATCTAGAGATAAAAATCTCTGTGTTACATTGCCAGATTAAAACAGAACAGATAATAAGCTCTAAATTGTAACAATACAAAGAGAGTGTCAGGACTTACTACAGTCAAGGCAGCTGATATGCCATAAAGGCAGAACGACAGTAGACAAAGATAGTGACAGAAAAATTTCCATGAGGTAGCGATTCATTGCATATTGCCCTAGTGGGGCAAAACAGCTGTCATGCAACACCTCATACACTATCTATTCTTAAAAAGATCTTCAAATGTCGCTTTGACAGAACAAATAACACCTTAAAAACAATCTTTAAAAACCTCAGTAATGGGTCATTGTCCAAGGGGTCATGGTGATCACTCACTTGCCTACAGCTGAGGTAAAGCTTCTCAAAGTTGGCAGCACGCTCGCGATCTTGAAACATCGGCGCCAGAGTGACGCAGGTCAGCTGACTCAGGAGGCTCAGGCACAACTCTCGGAGCTTTCTGCAGTTTTTGGTCAAGGCTTCCAGTCCCTGGTCAGTCAGCATCTTGGTGAACCCGCCGCTGATGTCCAGGATTTCTAAGTTCACACCAATACTGTCAAGAATCTGCAAAGAAGTTCAGTTGTAACGCTTTATTAATTCATACAATCCTGTTTTTCAGCTTACTGTTAAATTTCAATTTGTTTTTGAATTTTCTTTCAATGGAGATGCATTCTAAGGCACTGTGAAACTGAGCATTTTATTCACCGTTTAAGAAAAAGAAAACTTTGCAAAAACACAATATCAGATAACAGCTGTTTGTCCAATCTTTGCATAAACCTTTTTTTTTCTTATGGTACAGCATCATAGGACTGCAATTTGTTCAATGAAAAACTTTGCATATACATGACTTCCACCCCCCAAGGAATACACATTCTTAGGAAGAGTATTGTACAGCAGTCGTATTCTCTGCAAAACTCTGCATATGATAACTATTTCTTGAAAGAAAACATTCCCCAAATCACTGAAAAACAAATAAATTTGTAGCACAATCTTGTGGAAACAATTTATCTTAAAAGTTACATTTTATTTCAAAAGAAAGCAATTGTAAAAACAAAAATAATTCCACACAAAACTTAATACATAAAAGCTGGACATGTATGCAACTTTCTAGCCCACAGAACTCTTATTGAAAAGCTTGTGCCAGCCTCTCCACTAGGTTTCCATAATGTGTTATCACCACGGTCTTGCACTACTGTCAGTTGGCTTTGCTCTTCAGGGACATGAAGAAAAACGAAAGGATGAGGAAGATGATTAAATGAATAACTGAAAGAAAAAAATATGATCTGAATGCATGCACTCGCACATACCAAGAGATGCTAATGATTAAAACATTTACATCACATTTACAGCAACTACATATATAAACGCAATACCCGTGTCAATGTGTTGTCATTGAGAGCAGACACACCACAGAGGCGCAAAGAGATGAGAGATCGTAAGCGCTGCATTCCTTCCACCAAAGACCTGCTCATCTTCCAGCAAAATGCCACACAGAGACAGCTCTCTAAGGGTCTGTGGCAGTGTCCATAGTGCCTGGCACTCCCACTCCTTGGCCAGACGGCTGCAGTAGGACAGGTCCAAGCTCTGCAGTCGTGTACAACTCTGAAACAGCTATCAAGGCACACAACTCTGAAACAGCTATCAGAACACAGCACTCTGAAACAGCTATCAGGGCACAAGACCCTGAAACAGCTATCCAAGTAAATGACTGAAACATTTATTAATGTACACAATATGGAAACAGCAATGTGGATAGACAACTCTGAAACAGCTTTCCAGGCATGACACTCTGAAATGGCTGTCGGAGCAGATAACCCTGAAACAACTATCAGGGACGCTGAAACGACCGTCAGGACATGAACTCCGAAACACCTATCCAAGCATAAAACTCTGAAACAAATGTCCAGGCATGTAAGTATGAAACTGCTATCTGGGCACTGAACTCTGAAAGTACTATCAGGACAAAAAAAAAAAAGAACAGCTGTCAGAGCATAAACTTTGGAACAGATGTCAAGCATAAAGCTCTAAAGCAGTTATTTGAGCATAATGATCTAAAACAGCTGTCCAGCCACAACACTCTGAAATGAGTATCAAGACACAACACTCTGAAACCACTATCAGGACACAACATTCTGATTCAGCAGTCATGAAACATAACTTCTAAACCACAACTGAGGCACAGAATTCTGAAACCACTCGCTATTGTGACATGAGAAATCTGGAACAGCCATCTAGGCATAACATCCTGAACAGCTATCATGGTATAAAACTTTGAAGCAGCTGTTAGAGCTTGGCACTTGTGACGTCAACGCAAAATTAAGTATTTTGATGTCAATGTAAAATTTGATTATAACATGACAAAAAAACAACAACCAAAAAACAACCAGAAAGGCAGAGAAAGAAGAAATGATCAGGCCTTGTGTCCAGCCTAGAACTGTATTTTTTTTATTTTATTTTATTTTTTTTAGTTATTCATCACTGTCTCTGTTAAGTGATGTTGAGAGGCTGACCACTGGATCAGTAGTGCGTCGTAGTCTGCTGTGCTCTGTGGGATTTCAGTTCAACTATATTTGTTTTGTTTTTTTATTTGTTGCCGTCAAGTGATGTTGAGAGGCTGACCACCGGGTCAGTAGTGCATCGTAGTCTGTTGTGCTATGTAAGACTTCATTTTAACTGTGTTCATCGGTGGTTCGACATGCTTTGCTGTATTCGTCGGTGGTTTGTCGTTGTTGCTGCATCTATCAATCCTCAATTCAACTGTGTTCGTGAGCGGCTCTGCTTGCCGTGTGGGGACCCTGGTTCTTCTTTTTAGTGCTATTGACTGTAACTTGGGCTCAGCGTAGCCAATTATATGGACTGTGTTTTTTGATTGCTGAGATTGTGGTGAATTATGATATGGTATGTGATACAATATATTGATATCTGATGGTTAAAGCTCCCTGTGTATTGATTTTGTGCCTAACAATTCATACCAATGATTTATGATAATAGGTGTTTATAATGTTTTGATGGTTCAGGCAGCATATAAAGAAAGAAACTTAACTTGTGTGTTGCCTGGCTATCCATGTTCGTATGGTGTGGATGTGTGTAGGTAATAATTGTTACACACATCCAATCTTTTGAAAGTGAGCATCAGACAGTCATTCATACAGCACCACTCCATCCGTAACAAAAAAAAAGCTGTCAAGAGAAAACATTCTCTAGGCCATCAGGTCATGAAACTCTCAAACAGCCATCAGAGTATGCAATAAAAAAAAAACTGTGAAGGAGCTATCTGACCACCACAGAAAGAAACAGCTATTAGTACATGATGCTGTCAAAAGCATTTTGTATTGAACACTTAAAAACAGCTATATGAACACA
>CM065716.1:25253081-25258081 GCA_033310375.1 Conus canariensis | reverse complement strand
AGCATTTGAGGTTGTTTTTTTTATTGAAAACATTTCCTTTTGTTTAAAACAAATCTAATTCACCATTACAACCAAAAGGAAATATTTTACAATTACCACCCAAACAAATACTGGAACAGTGGAAGAACTGTTTTAGAAACTTGACAGACTTCTTAAATTATGAACAAAACCCACACAAATGTGTTCTCTCTTTGATGGTTCCAACTGTCAATTTTAAAGTTCTGTTCTGGTAACATGAAAACTGACAATTCTGTTGACCATTTTAACAGTGATGGTCTGGTAGTCTTACTCTAATGTACCTGGTGTAGTGCTAGACAGGCAGGTCACCTTTACTCTTCTGGGACATTTATCACTGTGGCGCCATATTAATTTGAGGAGGTTTACGCATTAAACCATTTATCTAGCTATATCTGAAAGATGTGGGAAATGTTTCAAAGAGACAAAATGTAGAACTGTCTAAACCTTTGCTGCAAACTGCCACACCAACAAAACAGACTACATATTCACAGGGCTGATTGGACTAATAACGGCACACTTGCATGGATACAGTACTGAGACAGAAATTGTAGCTTTACATGCCTACAGTGCTCCTATATTTCTTGTTTGGAAGAAAAAAGTTTTCACAAAGATAAAAAAGGATATGTAGAAACATATATTGTCTTTATAACACAAGCAGGACGAGCATCCAAACCAGCTCAGTGAAATTCAGACAGACAAACAAAACTATATATATGTATACATATCAGGCGCTTTACCTGTAACATTGGTGCAGCCGTTGATGACCAGGACTTCCAGCTGACATTTGCACTCGGCCAGCAGCCCCAGGAAGTGGTCATCCACCTGGGCACACTTGTACAGCTTGATGTGTTGCAACGCCGGACACAGCAGGTTGTAGCTGACATGGGGAAGGTAGCTCTTGTGCAGCATGTCATGGTAGGCCAAGCGCTCGATCAGACGCTCCTTGTAGAGGGTGGGTAGGCAGGCCCCCAGCTGAGGGATGGAGCTGAGGTACTGCTGAATGCAGCCCAAGCACAGGTCACCCAGGCCCTTCACCATTGTGAGGATCTACCCGTCAGTGGCAGCTGTGTAAGGATGAGAAATGACACGGCTCAGTCGAACCACAATTCATTAATGATGACAACCTCTGAAACCGTGATAAAGCTGCTTTCAATGAATGACCACTAATAACAAAAACTAATGCAAATGTAATTTATGACTGAGGCTACGAGAAGCGTACAGCAGTTGCTTGATGGTGGTGTTTTTTGCCGGTGAGCTTTGCAGTCATGAAATATGGGCTGGTATACCCACTGGAACGCTCCCGTGGAGGTTCTGTCATGTCACATTCAGTAGCCATTACACAACAGCATCTGCCAGGGAGCAGTTATGTTAATGATATGCCCTGTGCATGGCTGCACCCTATGTGAACACATCGCAGGCTTCCAGGATTGCTCCCAGCTGGTTTGTTTGGCAGTTGAGGGCAGTACTTCTCTGGGTCCCACCCGCACCTTTGAGTATATCTTTTTCTTCTAGCAATATCTTCGATCAAAAGCAAGCTTTACAACAAATCTCCCATCCATGTAACAGGAGATGCGAAACAGCCAATTTCATTGCTTCCTTTTAGTTTAGTTTACTAAAAAAAAAAGCACAGGACTGCTTTCCCACAGTTCAAATTAAAGGGAAAGCATTTATTTCCCAGAGCAAAAGCAGTATTACTGTGCCACCAAACACAAGAACAAACATATTACAAAATAAACACAATGTGTTTCGACCTATTTACTCTTCTTCAGGCAAGACAAATAACATTCAACACAATGAAAATGCAGGAATGAATAGACAGTCACCTTCAAATTGGCTGTGAAATTTGGTCTTGCGTGAAAGACTAAAACTGTGGAATAGAACCAAGGTTGAACAGAAAACAACATGGGTTAAAGTAATAATCATAACGATATAGAAACTAATAAAAAAAAAAAACAATGATAATAAAAATAATAAATAATATTAACACTATGATGATAGTAATTGTGCTAATAATAACAATTCTAACAGAAAAGGTAGAAGGACAGGAATGGGAAGATATTTACAATGACATGGTTACGGTATCAACAAAAATTATAAGAATGCAATAGTAACAATAATAATAACAATAATAATGTTACGATTCATGATAAGAGGAGGAGGAGGAGGTGGAGGATATTGAGGATGGAAAAGATTGTAAGAATTGAAGAAATATACCAATAGTTATGATAACAATCATGATCATGAAAATAATGGCAGTGATTATGATATAGGAAGATAGAATCTAAGAAATGCATAGAAAGCTCTCAAAGAAAACATACATGGAACAAAGTTCATCCTTTGTTTTACTAAAATTTAGAAAGAGAGGGGTTAGTTACCGCCACGGACACAGACAAACAGAGTACAGGACAAGACACTACTGTTTTACTGCTTTAGTATGAATGATGAAACTGTTGATGGTGACAACAATGATAATAATCATATAATACTAATTCTAATGATTATACTAATTCTAATGATAATACTAATAACAACAATGATGAAACTGTTGATGGTGATGATAATGATAATAATCATGTAATACTATTACCAACAATGATAATGATAGTAATACTAATTTTAATGATAACACTCATAGTAATAACAACAATGATAATGATATTACTACTACTACCGCTGCTACAACTACATCTACATAATGATGATTTTTTTTTTTTTTGATGACGATGATAGTAATAATAATATCAATTATAATAATAGTAATAATATAAAAAAAAGAGATCTGATCATGTGAATAAAAAGCTTACTTCTGAGACTGAACCCCCCTCCTTCCCCCCCCTCTCCCCCCCCAAAAAAAAAAAAAAACCCACACACACACACACAGACGCACACATACACACAAAGGAAAGAAAGAAGAGAAATATAGTAAGAGAGAGGAAGAATATGTAACTGAAAGAAAACCAGAGTGAGAAAAGGAATGGATAGATCTATAAGTGAATAAAGAATAGAATGATACGGAAAATAGAAACCGTGAAGGGAGAGGGGAGAAGAGAAAATAGCTGTAATATACACATGAAGTAAATAATGAGTAGCATAACAGTTTGTCAGTGGAGAGTACTGTGGGCTGGTGTTCTGGGAGTGGACAGGTGTATGTTAGTTTCAGATGCTGATGCTAAGTGGGCACAAGTCCCTAATCTGGCATTTCTTCTTCGTTGTTCATTCAGACAGGAACCTCAGGGGTATTGACAAAGGTTGCTGTACAGTGGAGGCTCTCCAGAGGTCCAGAGGGCTTCTCCTTTATCAATGCTTCTGGCAATAAGATGGGATTCCTGTATGGTACACTCAAAATTGTCACTTTGTGACTGCCAAAGTGCCAGGACTTTGACATGACTGATATTGAAATGGGGATGGTTGAAGTGCAGAGCAACTGGTTTGGATCGATGATGGTGGATGTCAGCCAGGTGTTCAGAGATGCACATGTATCTAAAGTGCATGGGATGTCTCCCATAATATAGAGATTACCATACAGTTCGCAGTAGATAGTATAAATGATGTTGCAGCTCTAACAGAGAATGCATGTTTAGTTTTGAATTCATTTGGGTCCATGTAGGATGGTGTCTGGCTTGGTGAGAGGATAGATTTTGCAGAAATTGGGTTTTGAGAAGAGAAAACAGGCAGATGACTTAGTCGTGGTGATTTAGCTTGGAACAAACAACTAGGTCTTTGAGGTTTTTGTTGTGCCTGAAAGTAATCACTGGTTTGGTTTCAAACACAAGTTTGTCATTTTTATCAAGATTATGATCATGATTATCATTATTATTACTATTGTCATATCATTATTTATTATATCATTATCATTAGCAGTAGAAGTAGTGATAGTACTGTTAAAATCATCATCATTACTTTGTTGTTATTGTTGTTATATACTTATTGTCATTCATATCATATCATTATCATCATTATTGTTACTGGTATCATTATCGGCGGTGGTGGTGGTGGTAGTAGTAGTACTACTACTAGTAGCAGTAGTTGTAGTAGTAGTGATAGTAGTAGTTACTAGTTAGTAATAGTAGCATCAGTAGTAGTAGTAAAGGTAGCAGTGGTTGTATTACTGTTATTATTATCAACATCAAGACTGTCACCATTCTTGCTATATGATGAGCTTTATTCAATCTACATTTTCTAAATTTCTATGCAATGGTATATTTCTTAGATTCTTATCTTCTTTATCACTTTCATAATTTTTATGATCATGACTATCATTATTACTACTGGTGTATTTTCTTAGATACTACCTTACTATTTTTCATATTCTCTATTTTTCTTCTTCTCTTCCTTCTCCTTTCTCTACTCCTCCTCCTCCTTCTCATCATCATCAACACAAGTATTATTATCATTATCAATACTATTACTCTATGTCTAATCATATCATTGTGATTGTCCTCTCATTCCTCTTCCACTGTTAGCAAATTCTCTGAATATTACAATTACTATTATCATTATTGTTGGTATTATCATTATATGATTACAGTATACTAACATTATTGTTATTATTATCTGTTTCGCTATTCTTCTTTTAATGAAGGGTATGATTCTGAGGTGACGATCGAGGCAAAGAGAATGTTTGCTTTCATAATTTCTGAGCATAAATGCTGAGTATGTATTCATACCTCGGAAATAAGAAGTAAAACATGTTTATACTTCTTTGCTGAAATTTCAGTGCAAGCCATTTTGAGCAGTGTGAGGTGTTTTACATAGACACTGACAATATCACGATCACATTAATTCGTCAACAAGAAAAGTATCCTGATTCATATTTTCTTTCTTTTTATAAGCTGTAAGAATTAACGTCTGGAGATATGTGATCCTGTTCAATCAAGGTTAAAATGAAATCTCATGGCATGCTTGTAATATAGTTTTTCTTTGTTAGATCAGCGTTTTTCCTCTTTTCCACCTTTGATAACAATTTAACTTGGTAATGTGTC
>CM065716.1:25235581-25248081 GCA_033310375.1 Conus canariensis | reverse complement strand
TGTTGTAATGGTCTTCATGATCCAGTCAATGACCAGGAGGAAGAGGAACGGCGACAGCAGGCACCCCTGCTGAACTCCGGTCTTCACCTCGAAACTTTCGGACAGCTGGCCGGCATGGGCAATCCTGCAGTTTATGTCCTGGTAGGTGCACCGGATGTGGGAGATGATCTTCTTGGGGACTCCGTAATGCCTCAGCAGCTTCCACAACGTCTCTCTGTCCACACTGTCGAAGGCCTTCTCATAATCTATGAAGTTGATGAAGAGGGGGCAGTTCCACTCCAGCGACTGCTCCACGATGATGCGCAGGCTGGCGATCTGGTCAGCGCATGATTTGTTCCGCCGGAAGCCTGCCTGCTGGTCTCGGAGCTTGGGGTCGACAGCCTCTTTCATTCTCTCCAGTAGAACCCTGTTGAGAACCTTGCCTGGCGTTGACAGCAGCATGATCTCTCGGTAGTTGCTGCAGTCCCTGAGATCTTTCTTCGGCAGCTTGATGATGATTCCTTCTTTCCACTGGGCCGGTACCTCCTCCTTCTCCCAGATCTTACTGAAGAGACTGTATAGCATGTTGACAGCTGTCTCTATGTCTGCTTTGATGGCGTCTGCTGGTATCTCATCTGGCCCTGCAGCCTTCCCATTTTTCAGAGTCATGATGGCTTTCTTGATCTCTGCCTTTGAGGGTTTGTCACAGCTGATGGGCAGTTCTGTCTCTGCGGGTGGGATGTCTGGTGGTGCATCAGGGGCGGGGCGGTTCAGCAGCTCCCTGAAGTGTTCTGCCCATCTTTTCAGCTGTTCCTCGGTTGTTGTCAGTGGGTTTCCGTTCTTGTCCTTCACTGGCTTGTCTGTCTGCTGGAACTTGCCCATCAGCTTCTTGGTCACCAGGTACAGGTCCATCAAGTTCCCCTGTCCAGCTGCTGCCTCTGCCTGACTGGCCAGGTCGTCAGAGTAGTCCCTCTTGTCCTTCTTGATGCTCCTCTTCACTTCTCTGTTCGCTGCTGTGTGCTCTTCCTGTGCCTTTACCTTAGCTGCTCTTGTTCGGCTCATGTTCGGCGTAGTTTTCTTCTCTCTCCTTGTTTCCAGCTTGTGGATGGTGTCGGCAGAGATCCATTCCTTGTGTTGGGTCTTCTTCTTGCCAAGGATCTCTTCACATTTGTCATGCCAGAACTTCTTGCAGTGTTCCCACTGTGTCTCGATGTCCGTCTCACCGTCTTCTATCAACTCTTGTAGCGGCTGGAACCTGTTGGAAAGGCTGATCTGGAATGCTGCTTGTGTGTCCCTGTTTCTGAGCAGTCCGACATTGTACCTTGTCCGTGTGTTGTTGGCGTTGGTGAATCTCTTGAGGCGAAGTCTCACTGTTGTTAAAAGAAGGTGGTGGTCTGATGACACGTCAGCGCCTCTCATCACTCGTACATCCTGCCATGATCTCCTGAATTTGCGGTTAATGCAGATATGGTCAATCTGGTTCTCTGTGACGTGGTTCGGGGATCTCCATGTGGCCTTGTGGATGCGCTTGTGTGGGAAGATGCTTCCTCCTATCACCAGCTGGTTCAGGGCGCACAGGTCTGCAAAGCGCTCACCATTCTCGTTCATCTGCCCCAGTCCGTGTGTCCCCATGATGTCCTCGTAGCCTGCGTTGTCCATTCCAATCTTGGCGTTAAAATCTCCCATCAGTATGTTTATGTCCTTTGCTCCTCTTCTGTCTATCATTGTCTGTAGTTGCTGATAGAAGTCATCTTTCTTCTCTTCTTCCGCATCATTGGTGGGAGCATAGCACTGGATGATGTTCAGCCTGATGTCACCCTTCTTCGTGGTAAACTTGGCTGTGATGATGCGGGAGTTGACAGGTTTCCATCCGATGAGTGCCCCCTGTGCCTCCGGTGCCAGCATCAGGGCCACACCCTCAGTGTGGGGGGCTCCATCCTCTGTGTGTCCTGAGTACAGCAGCTGTTCTCCAGATGAAAGTCTCAGCTGTCCTGACTGCAGCCACCTTGTCTCACTCAGTCCTAGCATTCAGATCTTGTAGTTTTTCATCTCTCTCGCAACTTGGATGGTTTTTCCTGTTTCGTACATCGTCCTGATGTTCCATGTGGCTACTCTCGTTGTTGTCCTGGGTGTTAGAAGGGGAGTCAGCCTTGCAGCTTCCTTCCGGCTTTCACTGCACCGCGTCATAAGTCTCCGGGATGGAGACCCTTCCTTGCCCGGGTGAATGTTTTGGTTCTTTGTCGTCGATGCTTCTGTAACTGGTCTTTTTTACAGGTAGGGTTGTTAGCCCTACACAAACCCCTTTATCCTCGGGCGAGGTGGTCCTGCCTTAGTCGCCTCTTACGACATGCATGGCAGGGCAGTAGGTCTATTCTATGCCCAACCCACAGGGCGGCTGAAGAAGACCTAAGAGGTGGAAATGCGTCGTGTTTTGTCTTGTGATTCGTTTGTCTACGTTTTCTTGGCGGTTCGCTATTAATTACATTTAAACTTTGTTTAGATTTCCGCCTGCAGTCACTTCACTTTGCAACCATTTCACCGGGTTTGCTTTCCAGGCAGAAGGTCATCACAGATCTTTGGATGAAGCAGATCCTAAAAGGGGTCACATGCCATATTTCAATCCAACTGAGATTTCTGTTTTCGCACGTAGGCATTTTGTTCTCGTTAGCCTTGGTGGACTGCCTTCTGGATTCTTTGGTCACCTTCTTCTTTCTTTATACCATGTACCATGTCTGGCCCGCTTTGTTTTCTTGTTGCCTTTGGCCACCACCTCATTTCATTTGATCCCAGTCCCTGTCCACTTTAGGTGTCTGCATTGTTATCTCTTTGATCGTAAGGTTTTTCCTTACCACGTCCCACCGCTTCCCGAACTTTTCATTTTCCGTCTTCAGTTTAGCTTGAATTGATCTCATAGCTTTGCCGGGTAGCCCCAGACTCTTTATTCATTGTCACAAACATTGCTGTTCCCACTTTGTGCAGTCGACCATAGATTTCAAGGGTATCTTCAGGTGTGTTTGCGACACAGAGTACAGCGCGACGTCAGTGAGACAAGGTGGACATCCAGCCATTTTCCTAAATATTTAACGATTTTGACCTCTTTCGAATCCGCTGTGCTAGAGCTCATATCGTATATTAGTAGAGGCCAGAGAAGCTTTGGGGTCACCATGAACTGCAGACACAAAACTCTGTGTTTGTCAGGGAGGCCACACTGTATGATTTCTTCCGTTGTTTGCTAATTGTCTTTTCCTCCTTTTGTCTCTTTCAAGGAGTCATCATCACACCACCTTCCAAAGCTCTTGACTGGTTCTCCTGATACTGTTAGCAGGGCTTGGATTGCTCTGGTGAATGTTAACGGTTTCAGCTTATTTTCTTTTCAGTGCTGAGAGGCTCTGTGGTTTCCTTGGTTTGAAATTCATCCCGTTTGAGATGACTACCTCGTGTAACCGCTCTAGTGCTTTGTGTGTTTTATCTTTCATGGTAGAAAGAGCTGCAGTGTCATCCATGAAGGCTTTGGAGGGAGCACTTGGTGTCCAGTTCCGAGATCTGCTGGGCCTGTAGTGCTTATGTATGCCTACAAGATGACCTCCATTCCCAACACGAGTAGTGTTGGAGAAACTGCACAGCCCTTACTTATGCCCACTGATCCAGTCTGATATAAACTTTTTTTTTAATGGGAACCTCATCCTAAAGTCATGAAAATACTTCGTCAGCATATTTTGGATGTTCTTTGGGACATGATACATCTTAAGCACCGGTAAAATATTCTTATATGGAACGATGCCCATATGACAGAGACAGAAATAGACAGACCGAGACTGACAGACAGAAGAAGAAGAAGAAGAAGAAGAAGAAGAAGAAGAAGAGAGAGAGAGAGAGAGAGAGAGAGAGAGAGAGAGACAGAGACAGAGACAGAGAGAGAGAGAGACAGATAGACAGACAGACGGAGACAGACAGACAGACAGGGGGAGATAAAGAGCCAGCCAGCCAGCCAGCCATATAGAAAGTATCCAAGCTGACAGAACAAATATATTCACTGAGTGAGCAACACTCCAGCTCAGGGTGGATGCCTTTTATTTTTATCCGAATTCAAATCAGAGTAGTCTGAAATGATTAAGATCTTTATTCATTTACTGTCAGAATGTTGTTGTCGCTTTTGTTGTTACAGTAATAACTTCCGATTCAAAAGTGAAGAGAAAACAAAGGTAAAACAACTTTTTCACCTCAGGTTCAAAAGCTTATTGGTTAACGGTCTGTCTACATTGTCAGTGCTGGACGAGGATGTTTTCAACCAGCAACCTCTTCCAGTTTAGCCAGGGCACTGAAACACACAGATCAAATATACCTTTAGATATCATTTTGATTTTCTATATATACGATACTGATTTTCAATTTGAAAAAAAAAAAGTCGATTCCCTTAAATGCACATGCGAGGCATCTCAAACTTGATTCAAGACTCAGGTGTTTATTGTTCATCGAAAACACTGGTCTAGAGTAGAAAATTTCCTCCATAATATGCCGACGGCAATGGCAGTTATGAAATATCAGTAAAACAGTAGATACACTGAAGTAAACAAACTAAAAAAAGAAAAAAAAGAAAAAAAGGAAACACCTGAGAGCTAGGGACGAAACACTGACATTAATACAGCATTTGAACAACAACGGAATACTTTTAAGATGAACATGGTATATAACCATTTATGAAGACAATTATTTGAATATGACTCAAAACTGTTTGTTAGTGATGGGTCATGAATACATAAGGACGGTTTATACTGCATTCAGAGTGTGAAGATCGACCTCTCTCTGTCAGTCAATGAATCAATGACTCAATGAATCAATGAATCAATCAATCAATCAACCGACCAGTCAATCAATGAATCAATTATTTCGTCAATCAGTTTATGCGGCATAGATCTTAGAATGGGATATGGCAGTGCGTAGCTTTTGCTGACTTTAGGAAAGTATTCGATTCAGTGGACAGAAGTTATGCATTACGAATGACATGGATCGGTGGAAAGATGTACAAAGCGTGCGAAATTACTGTCTATGTGCAGAATTTTACTTAAGGTCCCAGGGAAAGTAACCAATGTTATTTGACAAGCCCACTGACTTTTTCCCTGTTCGTAAATGAGCTAGCCACAGAAGAAAAAGACGAAGGATACAGTTCATATCAGGGGCCGTTGAATTGTTGTTGTTGTTGTTGTTGTTGTTGTTGTTGTTGTTGTTGTTGTTGTCGTTGCTTAGCTGCTCTTCGCAGATGATGTTATGTACTTTCAAGTGCATCCGCATGATTGCAAAATCAGTTTCAAAAACTTTAAGAAATGAAGCAGATTGACTCCTTTTCGAAGTAAATTTAGGTAAAATGATGATTACGGTTTTTCAGAATGTGTGAACTTATCAGGAAAACGAAATGTGGACCCCTGGGATCAATTTGACATGTTGAAGAACCAAACAGTTGTAAGTATCTCGGTAAAATTCGGTTTGGGGGGGGGGGGGGGGGGGGGGGGGGCAAGATACTCAGAATTATAAAGTCGGTTGAAATATTACGTTCCACAGATATTACTGCTTAGGGAATTGTTTCATGCAAGATAGATCCAGTCCTAACACATGCGAGCTTCGGATCTGGAGGATACTACAGAGACTTCCACAACATTCTTGTTTTCATCAAAACTGTCATGAAATGATACAATATAGTGACAAACACTAAAAGATGCTTTTCGTCTTGAATTCTATATAACATCGTTAACAAACCAAATATGCAAGACTAATATATTAACGTTTCGTCTTAGAATGTGTGGTATTGTGAATCGAAGACAATGGTTTCTGACTGAGAACAAGAAAACACTTTATGTCCAGTTTGTAAAGACGAAGGACGAGGACAAAGCACGTTTTTTTTTTTTTTTTTTTTTTTTTTTTTTAATTTACTTTTAAACCGTATCATGAATTGCAACACATGCTTTCTAAAAAAAATGTCATGCAACCAATACAGATTGTAATAAAACAGTTGTCTCAAAGCACGTATACGTAAAAAAATTAAACGTTTACCAGTTTACAACACACAGAAAGCTGCTTGGTTGAAATGTATGTGTCTTTTAGTTACGTGTTAACTTGACCTCATGTCGAGGGCTGGGGGCCTGAAGAAATAAAGATTGTTCACCATGTTCATTGACAAATGAACTCGATTACAGAACCACATAGATAAAGTAGACTGTGGCTATTAATGCTTTCATGCTTTTATGCATATTTTGTATCATAATGGTTACATCCTTTAATAACTGCACAGGAAACTCCATGCTTGAATCAACTATGCTGTTGCTGTCTCCCTTTTGATTCATGGGCTGTTGCAAAATTTGTCAAATAAAATATCATCATCATCATCATCATCATCATTATTATTATTATTATTATTACTCTGTCTGTGTGTGTGTGTGTGTGTGTGCGCGCACACACACACACACACACACACACACACACAACACAACACAACACAATATATATATATATATATATATATATAATATATATATATATGTAAACGTACGCCTGGCAGGCTGGTCCGCAGAGCTGGGTAGCCATTGCCGCAGCGTCTCCGAGAACCTTTGTTGCACTTTTCTCGCAGACCAGTTTACAGGCCCCCTCCGTCATGCCCGAATCGATCTGATCGATCAACACGTCCACCACTTTGTCGAAGTGGACTGAAACATGGTCAGGGAATGATGATAATAAACGTGATAAAACCGTCAAATTCACAGTTTGTTGGCCAATATAATGCAGATAACGGATGGACAGGGGCGAATCACTATCTGCAGAAGTGGACTGGGTTCTACTCTCTCTCCTCTCCCTCTCTCTCTCTCTCTCTCTCTCTCTCTCTCTCTCTCTCTCTCACACACACACACACACACACACAAACTTCAGTCTCCCTGCCATAAAAGACCTGCGTATGAATTACGATGGCTCTTCCTTCAGAATTAGGCGAATCACGTGGAAAGACGCGCGTCGCGCGCGCGCGCGCGCGCGCACATGTGTGTGTGTGTGTGGTGTGTGTTGGTGTGTCGTGTGCGTGCGTACATGCGTGCGTGCATGTAAATCAAAGGGACAAAGATATATTAAAAACGAAGGCGAAGTTTACAGTCTGGTTTCTATTTCAACTTCTTTCCGTTAAAAATCCATTTCATCTTCCATAAAAACAAAAATGATTATTGACTTTAAGGACTAGAATGAAAAGGGGCTTTTTGTTGTTGTTGTTGTTGTTTTCCAAATATGTTCTGCTCTGTTGTTGTTTTTTTAACGTACACCTAAAATAGTAATATTCTCTGATTGGTAGGAAAAACGGACGGTATTTCTATTCTCCGTCATCAGCAATATTGTAGAAAACGTTCGGATTATGCCCCCTGCCGTCTTCATCACCAACCTCCCCCCCCCCCCCCCTCCCTCATTCTCCCCCCTCGCTTCCTTCTTTCGTTCAGCACCTGTTTTGGTGGATGTAGGTAATTTTGTGAAAGAGAATATGTTGTGCCTACATGCCTACAAATTGTCACTTTGCTCTCTGTTTCTTTGTCTCTTTTGTTCTACATTTTCCTAAAAGCCTGACATAAAACTGGCCACTTAATAGTAGGAAACTCCTGGGTTGTAATTATAAAGGCAATGCCTTGTGGTATGGTCTTGCTTTCTCCATCATTGCTGGATGACACTTAACGTTTTTCATCATTTACGAATATTTGGATTTCCTCGCGTTCACTGGACGGGTTAACACACGCGCGCGCGCGCGCGCGCCCACACACACACACCACCACACACACACACACACACACACACACACACATACACACACACACACACACACACATACACACACACACGCACGCACGCACACACGCACGCACGCACGCATGCACACACACACACACACACACACACACACACACACATACACACACACACACACACACACACACACACACGCACACACACATACACACACACTTAGGCATACTACACATTACTAATTGCTGAGGATTGTAAACGTGACATCACTAAAAGGAATTTCTTTTTTATAACTATAGTCTACAAGCCTGATATCATCATCATCGTCATCATCGTCATCGTCATCATCATCATCATCATCATCATCATCATCACCATCATCGTCGTCGTCGTCGTCGTCGTCGTCGACCCTACGAAAATACAAAGAGAATACTACGTACCACCCAAGCCAGATGCGATCTTATTGAATTGGTCTTTGGCGCTGTCGAAAGCATGCTTCAGTTTGTCCACGAGGTTGTTGATGTCTTTGATGAAGAACCGTTTCTGTGGCGAGGCGTAGGCCACAACGGCCAAGGAGGCCAGCAGAACAACCACAACCTTCATCTCTGTGCAGAGAAGACAGAAACAAAGACTGGAGCGGTGAACCACAGACTATGATGGTACAGTGTGAGGTGGCTCGTGGACCACAGACTATTCTGTGAACGATTAGCATCCATCATAACATGCAACTGATATACGGAAATACGGTTTGTAGGAACTGAATGAGCGATGATGAATTACTGGAGTCTTTTGCGCTTCTTCCTGCGCGTACGCTTACGCGCGCACATGCACGCACGAACGCACGCACGCACGCACACAGACAGACACACACTTGTCTTTTCATAAGCATTCATGTGTGTGTGTGTGTGTGTGTGTGTGTGTGTGTGTGTGTGTGTGTGTGTAGAAAATTTGTATTTTCGTCTTTTTTTTCTTCTTCTTAATTCTTCACTAAAAGGTATGGGGAAAACACACGTATTTCAGACCATAATCTGGACAATATACGCCTTTTTGAATGTAATGATTGTACAATATGGTTTGTTACCCACTTTGATCCTATAATCGTGAAGGATTAGCTTTGATAACAAAACTTCTTCCTACGTAATTGTGTGTGTGTGTGTGTGTGTGTGTGTGTGTGTGTGTGTGTGTGTGTGTTGTGTGTGTGTGTAATAATTTCATATATTTGTCTATCTATCTATCTATCTATCTATCTATCTATCTATCTATCTATCTATCTATCTATCTATCTGTCTGCTTTCCCATCTTCTGTGACATACCAAGCCGCTCATTCCGTTCCCCCTCCCCCTCTTCCACATCCATACCCGCGGCGTGTCCCGTCGCAGCCTTGACAGCGGCAATCCATCGGGAGAGTCAACGTTAAGTCGCCATAGGGCAACCTACCTAAGAAGACACTGCCATGCAGCAGGGTCACTTCGGTGGTGTTCGGTAACGCCTGTTATTTCATCATACGAAGAACGCCACCAGTTAAGACCTCTATTGACGACAAGTATTTTGTTTTTATTCGCGGAGCCAGCGAGAGTGAGCCTTCACTCTCCAGGGGACGCCAGCATGTCCGTCCAAAGAAGGCTGCACATCAAAAATTAATGCGCCAAGGCCTTGCTTAAGGAGTAGAGCAGTCTATTTATAGACTCGCGCAATTAGATTGTTTTGAGAATATTTATTGTGAATGAAAATCGATTCTCCTCGTTTTCTTTCTTATGACCACCAAGGTACGAGCCAGGTGGTTCCAAGCAGACAGATTAAAATCAAAAGAACGGGACTATTTGGGGCAGGCCACCACCTGGCGCAAAGATAGGGTCACGGATGAGTGCAAAGGCATGAAATGTGACGTCAAGTGAGGAAAAAGTCATGTATTTGAAGATTGTATGTGATGTCATCGATGAAAATCCCCCCAAACAAGAGAAATTGGTGGGGAGTTTGTTTGTTTTTTTCTTCTGTGACTTATCAGTTTAACTTTAAATGCTGGCTCAAACTTATGGTAGCTTCAAAACGCTGATATGGATTTTATAGTACTTACTTACGTAGGCCCATAGCTCAAGGGTGAGCATAGGCCATCGACAACACTCCGCCATCACACTCGGTTCTGGGCTGCTCGCTGAATGCCTGTCCAGTTGGTCCCCTGCCTCTTTATCTTTGCCTCAGTGTCTCGCCTCCAGCTGCTGCGAGGTCGGCCTCTCTTCCTTTCCCTGCGGGTTCCATGTCAGGGCTTGGTGTGTGGTGCTGGATGCTGGCTTCCTGAAAGTGTGTCCAATCCAGCCCCACTTCCTCTGCAGAATCTGCTTGGCCAATGGTTCCTGTCCTGCTTGCTTCCATAGATCTTCATTGTTGATCTTCTCTGGCCATCTGATTCTGAAGATGCGCCTCAGACAGGTGTTCATGAAGGTCTGAATTTTATGCTGTATTGCCTCGGTCGTTCTCCAAGTCTCGCAGCCATAGAGCAGAACCGACTTCACGTTTGAATTGAAGATACGCAATTTTGTTGTCCTTCTAATCTCTCCTGAGGCCCAGATGTTCTTTAGCATATAGTGATTTAGCACAAATTCTTAATTGTGGCGTGTGGTCTGTACAGTCTGCATGAACTCGCCGATGATGGTGACTTCGACACAAACTTTCCTTCGAAATACTAGTTTCATTTAGAGTGGTAAAAAAAAAAATCAACATTTCTAAGCTTCTGGTGGATGCTTCCATAAACGATTTACTGTAGCACTGATTGCCTAGGATGATTCACATATCTTAACGGTTCTGGCAGAGACTATGGCAGAAATAACTTCTTCCGCCGTTCGTGAGTGCTAGCTTTCAGCTTTCGCATCCAAATTAATGCCAGATCTGCAATAAACACCTTTATATCATCTGAACCTGGTCCCCACTCACCTCCCTTCTTTTCTGCTCGTAACAACAGTTTTCCGATTAAATTTTATTTCCTAAACCATGATTCTGAAGCATGTGAGTCCATGTTACCATGCTCCTCCATCATCCGCCCCCTTACCGCTGACTCCCCGCCGTCGTGATCAGAATTCACAGACTGCTACAGTAACACCATCTACATCTTGCCCGAAACTACGTTTGAAACCTTTCAACGATTTGCCGTGGTAACAAGCGTGAACACGGGCACGTGAAACTCGGAAAATAGTTTCGGGTTCATCGATGCTTTACATGTGAAAGCACCAACTTTAGGTCAGGAGTAGACCGGGAATGGTTATTATAGTGTGGATTATGCTCACAAGTCCCGTGCGACGGAGCAGTTAGATGTAGATTTTAGAATAACTATCTCAGCACTCATGCAATATTGCCCTGGCTAAACTAACCAAAGAGCAAGTACGCACAACACACAAAGAGGTATAGTACTTACCGATTGATTCGCTTCAGTGGACCGTGCAGGAACGAGACAAACCACCTCTGTGATAGGGCAGTTTATATACTGTCAAAAACGTGATTTAGTTGACTTCTTTTTTTTTTTTAATCAGGAGATAAGGGGGCAATACTTTTTCGGTCAAAACATACTTTTTGGACAACACCCCCGTTGTGTGTGTTTTTAGATCACAGGGCTAGCTGGTAGAAGAGAAATAAGGTCACACTTGACTGATACTGGTGACTGAAAAATGTACCATACGGAGCCTGCTGCAATACACAGCAAGGTAGTTGTGAGACAGGGAGTCTCATGGCTTCATGGTTCCCTGTCCCCCCTCCCTTCCACCCCCCTCTCCCTTCCCTTATCTTCTACGTGCTCCTTATCACAATCAAACGTGCCCTCAAGTTATTTTCATACTGGAACTGTTTTCAAGCTCCTTAACCGTAACATCCCAAACTCCCCCACCTCTCAGTTCCGCACCCCCTCCTTCTCCGCAGTTTGGTCAGATAGTGTCTTGTCTCTACCGATGTGTCCTCTTGGTCTTGGCACCATAAGAATTCTAGAAGGATGGTTTAGGTGCTGTCTGTCGTTCATGTCCTTTGGATTCGTTTCCCATTTAACCACTCTACCTTCCACCCTCTGCCTCCACAGACATACCTCGTGCTTTTACCAACACACCCCCCCCTCCTCCCCCCCCCCCCCTTTTTTTTTTTTTTCATTCTTTATGTTATTTCAAAACGCTGGCTTGATTGGTTGAAATCGCAGATGTGAGAGCAATGAAATGAATATATGTGTAAGGAAAGGGGCATTTAATTTGTCATCACAAAGGCACTTTCCACGACAAAGATCGATCAAAACAGCAGCCAGTGCAGCCTTAGGTTTTCGTCCCGATGTACATGGTGCTGTCGCCGTCAAATCTTGTTGCAGCAAGAGTGTTTTTTTGGAAACCATTGTCGCAGCGATTTGTTTTTTTTGTAAAAAGGAACCGACGAATGGCAATTTTAAAAGAAAATGTCCTTTTAAATATTGTTCCCGTCCATATCAAATTGCCACGGCTAATTTTACGACGCTGTTATGCAGCACGAAACTGTCGATGTCATTTTATATGGTTGCTTGCCACACTTTCTCACGGGTAGGGTTCACTAGTCCGAGGGTTCACTAGTCCGAGGGTTCACTAGTCCGAGGGTTGGGTTCACTAGTCCGAGGGTTCACTAACCCTAACCCTAATCCTAACCCTAACCCTAACCCTCGGACTAGTGAACCCTCGGACTAGTGAACCCTCGGACTAGTAAACCCTCGGACTAGTGGGACGTTCAAGGGTAGGGTTCACTAGTCCGAGGGTTCACTAACC
>CM065716.1:25193081-25225581 GCA_033310375.1 Conus canariensis | reverse complement strand
GTTCAGATATCACTATAGCACCTGTTCAGATATCACTATAGCACCTGTTCAGATATCACTATAGCACCTGTTCAGATATAGACACGTTCAATAGCTATACACCTGTTCAGATATGACTATAGCACCTGTTCAGATATCACTATAGCACCTGTTCAGATATCACTATAGCACCTGTTCAGACATCACTATAGCACCTGTTCAGAATCACTATAGCACCTGTTCAGATATCACTATAGCACCTGTTCAGACATCACTATAGCACCTGTTCAGATATCACTATAGCACCTGTTCAGATATCACTATAGCACCTGTTCAGATATCACTATAGCACCTGTTCAGATATCACTATAGCACCTGTTCAGAATCACTATAGCACCTGTTCAGACATCACTATAGCACCTGTTCAGATATCACTATAGCACCTGTTCAGATATCACTATAGCACCTGTTCAGATATCACTATAGCACCTGTTCAGATATCACTATAGCACCTGTTCAGATATAGCACCTGTTCAAATATCACTATAGCACCTGTTCAGATATCACTATAGCACCTGTTCAGATATCACTATAGCACCTGTTCAGATATCACTATAGCACCTGTTCAGACATCACTATAGCACCTGTTCAGATATCACTATAGCACCTGTTCAGATATCACTATAGCACCTGTTCAGATATCACTATAGCACCTGTTCAGACATCACTATAGCACCTGTTCAATATCACTATAGCACCTGTTCAGATATCACTATAGCACCTGTTCAGACATCACTATAGCACCTGTTCAGATATCACTATAGCACCTGTTCAGATATCACTATAGCACCTGTTCAGAATCATTAGCACTGTTCAGATATCACTATAGCACCTGTTCAGATATCACTATAGCCTGTTCCATATCACTATAGCACCTGTTCAGACATCATATAGCACCTGTTCAGATATCACTATAGCCTGTTCAGATATGACTATAGCACCTGTTCAGACATCACTATAGCACCTGTTCAGATATCACTATAGCACCTGTTCAGATATCACTATAGCACCTGTTCAGACATCACTATAGCACCTGTTCAGACATCACTATAGCACCTGTTCAGATATCACTATAGCACCTGTTCAGACATCACTATAGCACCTGTTCAGATATCACTATAGCACCTGTTCAGATATCACTATAGCACCTGTTCAGATATCACTATAGCACCTGTTCAGACATCACTGTTTTTCAAAGTTCCCATGACGCACCTTCAACTGATGTTCTGCCTGCCATCTGCATTGACCTTAGCGGTCATTGTACAGTTGTCAGAAATACATTGATCAGACAGCAGTCACTTAAAAGGACTATATTTAATAACATATGTTCTGCCTGCCATCTGCATTGACCTTAGCGGTCATTGTACAGTTGTCAGAAATACATTGATCAGACAGCAGTCACTTAAAAGGACTATATTTAATAACATATGTTCTGCCTGCCATCTGCATTGACCTTAGCGGTCATTGTACAGTTGTCAGAAATACATTGATCAGACAGCAGTCCACTTAAAAGGACTATATTTAATACATATGTTCTGCCTGCCATCTGCATTGACCTTAGCGGTCATTGTACAGTTGTCAGAAATACATTGATCAGACAGCAGTCACTTAAAAGGACTATATTTAATAACATATGTTCTGCCTGCCATCTGCATTGACCTTAGCGGTCATTGTACAGTTGTCAGAAATACATTGATCAGACAGTAGTCACTTAAAAGGACTATATTTAATAACATATGTTCTGCCTGCCATCTGCATTGACCTTAGCGGTCATTGTACAGTTGTCAGAAATACATTGATCAGACAGCAGTCACTTAAAAAGGACTATATTTAATAACATATGTTCTGCCTGCCATTCTGCATTGACCTTAGCGGTCATTGTTACAGTTGTCAGAAATACTTTATCAGACAGCAGATCACTTAAAAGGACTATATTAATAACATATGTTCTTGCCTGCATCTGCATTGACCTTAGCGGTCATTGTACAGTTGTCAGAAATACATTGATCAGACAGCAGTCACTTAAAAGGACTATATTTAATAACATATGTTCTGCCTGCCATCTGCATTGACCTTAGCGGTCATTGTACAGTGTCAGAAATACATTGATCAGACAGCAGTCACTTAAAAGGACTATATTTAACTAACATATGTTCTGCCTGCCATCTGCATTGACCTTAGCGGTCATTGTACAGTTGTCAGAAATACATTGATCAGACAGCAGTCACTTAAAAGGACTATATTTAATAACATATGTTCTGCCTGTCATCTGCATTGACCTTAGCGTCATTGTACAGTTGTCAAATAACATTGATCAGACAGCATCACTTAAAAGGACTATATTAATAACATATGTTCTGCCTGCCATCTGCATTGACCTTAGCGGTCATTGTACAGTTGTCAGAAATACATTGATCAGACAGCAGTCACTTAAAGGACTATATTAATAACATATGTTCTGCCTGCCATCTGCATTGACCTTAGCGGTCATTGTACAGTTGTCAGAAATACATTGATCAGACAGCAATCACTTAAAAGGACTATATTTAATAAAATATGTTCTGCCTGCCATCTGCATTGACCTTAGCGGTCATTGTACAGTTGTCAGAAATACATTGATCAGACAGCAGTCACTTAAAAGGACTATATTTAATAACATATGTTCTGCCTGCCATCTGCATTGACCTTAGCGGTCATTGTACAGTTGTCAGAAATACATTGATCAGACAGCAGTCACTTAAAAGGACTATATTTAATAACATATGTTCTGCCTGCCATCTGCATTGACCTTAGCGGTCATTGTACAGTTGTCAGAAATACATTGATCAGACAGCAGTCACTTAAAAGGACTATATTTAATAACATATGTTCTGCCTGCCATCTGCATTGACCTTAGCGGTCATTGTACAGTTGTCAGAAATACATTGATCAGACAGCAGTCACTTAAAAGGACTATATTTAATAACATATGTTCTGCCTGCCATCTGCATTGACCTTAGCGGTCATTGTACAGTTGTCAGAAATACATTGATCAGACAGCAGTCACTTAAAAGGACTATATTTAATAACATATGTTCTGCCTGCCATCTGCATTGACCTTAGCGGTCATTGTACAGTTGTCAGAAATACATTGATCAGACAGCAGTCACTTAAAAGGACTATATTTAATAACATATGTTCTGCCTGCCATCTGCATTGACCTTAGCGGTCATTGTACAGTTGTCAGAAATACATTGATCAGACAGCAGTCACTTAAAAGGACTATATTTAATAACATATGTTCTGCCTGCCATCTGCATTGACCTTAGCGGTCATTGTACAGTTGTCAGAAATACATTGATCAGACAGCAGTCACTTAAAAGGACTATATTTAATAACATATGTTCTGCCTGCCATCTGCATTGACCTTAGCGGTCATTGTACAGTTGTCAGAAATACATTGATCAGACAGCAGTCACTTAAAAGGACTATATTTAATAACATATGTTCTGCCTGCCATCTGCATTGACCTTAGCGGTCATTGTACAGTTGTCAGAAATACATTGATCAGACAGCAGTCACTTAAAAGGACTATATTTAATAACATATGTTCTGCCTGCCATCTGCATTGACCTTAGCGGTCATTGTACAGTTGTCAGAAATACATTGATCAGACAGCAGTCACTTAAAAGGACTATATTTAATAACATATGTTCTGCCTGCCATCTGCATTGACCTTAGCGGTCATTGTACAGTTGTCAGAAATACATTGATCAGACAGCAGTCACTTAAAAGGACTATATTTAATAACATATGTTCTGCCTGCCATCTGCATTGACCTTAGCGGTCATTGTACAGTTGTCAGAAATACATTGATCAGACAGCAGTCACTTAAAAGGACTATATTTAATAACATATGTTCTGCCTGCCATCTGCATTGACCTTAGCGGTCATTGTACAGTTGTCAGAAATACATTGATCAGACAGCAGTCACTTAAAAGGACTATATTTAATAACATATGTTCTGCCTGCCATCTGCATTGACCTTAGCGGTCATTGTACAGTTGTCAGAAATACATTGATCAGACAGCAGTCACTTAAAAGGACTATATTTAATAACATATGTTCTGCCTGCCATCTGCATTGACCTTAGCGGTCATTGTACAGTTGTCAGAAATACATTGATCAGACAGCAGTCACTTAAAAGGACTATATTTAATAACATATGTTCTGCCTGCCATCTGCATTGACCTTAGCGTTCATTGTACAGTTGTCAGAAATACATTGATCAGACAGCAGTCACTTAAAAGGACTATATTTAATAACATATGTTCTGCCTGCCATCTGCATTGACCTTAGGGGTCATTGTACAGTTGTCAGAAATACATTGATCAGACAGCAGTCACTTAAAAGGACTATATTTAATAACATATGTTCTGCCTGCCATCTGCATTGACCTTAGCGTTCATTGTACAGTTGTCAGAAATACATTGATCAGACAGCAGTCACTTAAAAGGACTATATTTAATAACAGTAAACTTGATGCAAATACATCTTGCAGCCTTTTAAAACTGGTAAATTGGAAGGAAGTGATATATAATAAAACAGTCGAAGGGAGTACAATAATGTTATCAGAAATCATAATGAACAAAGCCGTATTATGTGTGTCTATAAAATCTATCGCTGTCCGTCCGAACGACGTCCCTTTGATGATAGACGAAATTAGACTGCTCGTTGAGGAACGTAAAAGACGCCACAGAACACCAGAACAAACAAATAAACCATGGGGCTGGCTTGAATTTCGTCAGTTCGGAAGTTGTGTAACACATAGGAAAATCAAACACAACTCCAATACGTTGCCGATTTAGAAAATAAAATTACAATTCGTCAAATTTCAGAACGAAAAATAGTGGAAATTACTTACATCGGTTTTTTTTTTTTTTTTTTTTTTTTTTTTTTAAAGGGTGTTGAGTTAAATTAAATCTATCCAATTATTCTAATGGTACCTTATTTTACACAAAAAGTATAACTAAAATAAAAGGCTGATATTTATAATAACTCTTTCATTACCTATCAACTTTCGAAAATGATGAAGACAATTTGCCTGACATGTCATTCCTTGACTGGAACTAACAGAAATTTCTCTAACCACTTTTGATGTTGAAAATGTTATTCTTAATCTGAGCAAAAATAAAGCGGTAGGATCAGATCTAATCAACAATAGATTGCTATTGGTATAATAAATATAGCTGTCAGTTTCTCTAGACTACCTGACAACTTCTTTCAACGGAAGATTGCAAGAAGCAAATATGAAAAACACCTCATCTAAGCCTTTGCTCAAGACAGCATCTCAGAAACTTTGTAACCATTCTCTCCTAGTTTCCTTCTTCAGCTGTGTTTAAAGTTGTCGAGAGCTGCATTCATAAACAAGTGATTAGTTTTATGTCATCCAATCTTCGTATTTCTTCGCAATCGATTTCCTCCTGGAGTCTCGACAGTGAATCAGTTGCTAAGTATTTACAACGAGTTGTGCCCAACTATTCATCATGGAATTACAGCCCAGGTTGAATGTACTTTTACATATTGAAAGCATTTGATCGAATTTGGCATGAAGAGCTTCTCCGCAAAATAAAAGCAGATGGCATATCAGGTAATCTGTTCAAATGGTTTAAAGATTACCTTTCTAATTGTATCTAAGCAGTTGTAATAAAAGGTGATAGGTCAGATTTAAAAAGAGTTCCCGCAGATGCTCCTCAAGGATCTGTACGAGAGGTACTTCTATTTCTTATCTAGCTTAACAACACTGTATATGACATTCAATGAAACTTTAAGCTATTTGCTGATGACAGGAGCATGCCTTCAGCATTAAACACCCCAGATGTCTGTGCACAAACATTTAATTTCGACCTGGAAAAGGTAAGTTCTTGGGCAAATGCCTGGAAAGTTAAAATCAACAAAGAGAAGACAGAAGTGTTAAACTTTTCTTGCAGAAATGAAACAGGCCTTACATTTGGCACTACACATTTATTGAGAATAATCATCCAGGCAACATATTCCAAAGTAACTGTAAATGGGATTGGCAGATCAAAAGTGTAATTGATATTGTTACTATTTGGTATCTTGTCTGAAGTCTTATAACTTGTCAGAATCATGTAAGTAAAAGCTCAATAGAAAGACCTCATAAAAGATGTGTTAATCCTTTATATCCCATTTTGACTATGCCAATATTGTATGGGATAATTGTATAGGTACACAGTCAAATTACCGTGAGGACTTACATCTTGAAGTAATAAGAACGAAAACTGGAGTTGCTCGTGGATCAAGTCATCAAAAATTACACCAAGAGTCAGGATTCTTCACACTTCAAAAAGAAGGAATAAACAAATCAAAACATTCATTTTAGATGATTAATAGCTTATGCCCTGATAATTTAACGGATCTTGTTCCCGAGCTTGTTTCAGACAGAAACCCTTAACATAGACGAGCACTTTTAAAACGAACTGTTTCAATACCTAGCACAGAACTCAATCGGAATTAATTCTTTCTTTCAACTACAGATCTCTGACTACAAAACCGGCAATTCCATAAGCAACTTAATACTACTAACAATAAAGTGATGCCTAAATACTATTACTTTAGTGAACGAAAACAACCTATCATTCATTGCCGACTTCATTTTGGGGTAGGCAGTCTCAGTGATCATCTGTTTAATCGTGACCGAGTTAGCAACCCAGCTGTGGTTATGCAAGGGAAACCGCTGAACAGTATCAATTATGGTGTCAACACTTTAATGTCTCTAGGATACATACGATTTCAACGTTGCTTCCAGACTTCATCTATTTACAAATTTTGTAAAATGGCAGTTCTGACCTCCTAAACAAGACAAATGAACTCATGTTTGAAAGAGACCATCGATTCATATTTGAGTCAAGCAGATTCTAACTTAGCGAACAGACAAGACGTGATGGTTGTTGGTGTCACCTCCCGGAATGCCGTGGTCATTAAACAACAACAACAACAACATGGGATGGGTTACTGATGTTCAGTTCAAGTGACCTGTCAATGGATGTTGTGTTCTGATCATTAAATGTTTGATTATGGAATATCCTGCCCCTAACCCCCCCCCCCCCCCCCTTTTTTTTTCCCCATCCCTTCTTTCCCATACACACTCCTCCACTTCAATTTTTCTCGTTCTCTTCACCTCTGATTTTTAAACTGACTTTTGATTTGTATTTTTCAGCTGCTTTAAGTCAAACCTGCAATGATTGCATGCAATCTTGTATCATTGTTCCTGAAATGATATCACCATATTTTCATTTCTGTTCATGAATTCATTTGTTAACGTTAACGAATCGGTGATTGAATAGCAATAATGTTTCGCCAGCCGTCACATTGAATTTTTTGTATTGCAATGTGTGTGTACACTATACACTGAAAGTTTGTTGCTGCTCCTTTGTCGCTGCTTATGTTTCGTATTCATGTGTACTGTTGAATGATTACAGAGTTGTTTAAACCTGAGAGACCTGAAAAAATCCCAGTGCACACTTCTTCATCATTCACACAACGTAATGATGCCGCCCAAGACCTCAGTGTGATCCTCAGCGGAGTGCGGGAGGGCCCCGGTACCTTTCAACCATGCGGCTGCCCCCCCCCCCCCCCCCCCCCCCCGGCCCCCTAATCATTTCACTAAATCTTTCGGTGTGGGCATATGTTTGGTGCTTTCTTTTTTTCTTTTTTTTTTCTCCTGTCTCATCTCACTTGCTGCTATCCCACCCCCTGCCCTCTCTCTTCCCTCCCCCCTTACTTCCACCCCTCCACCCCCTATGACGTTACTCCCCCGCCGCTCATTCCGGCCACCTTATACACAGCCACACCCAGTTCGTCTTGTCGCAGTCCCAGCATCTGCAGTGCAAAGTTAGTAGTCAATATGAAGTCGCCGTGAGGCAACCTACCAGCGGAGGTACTGCATTGCTGCCGAATTGCTTCGGTCGCGTACAAAGGTGTCTGTTTTCCGATTCAACATACGCCGCAGGACACCATCTATTAAGTCACCGTATGACAATAATTTGGGTCTAACGCGGTATGACTGTAGCCTGTATGGAAAATTTGCTGTTAGGATCTTCATCTCAAAGTAAGGTGCACTCCATTGCTACACATTTTAAGAACTATAGTGGCATTAGATTTGTAACGGTAGGTTCCTTTTTTCCCCTTTGCTTTTCACTCTCTTTTCTTTTCCATTTACTCATCAGCTAGAAATGGTGCGCATCATGGTCTCAAAACTTAGCAGACGTGGTGTAGCGTATATGGACTTGTCCGCAAGCATCGACACATTCCACATGAAACTGAAACTGATACTTTTGCTGCGGTTCTGATCGTTGATTGGATTAAGCTGTCGGTAAAAATAAAAATCAGATTTGGAGATCTCTCAAAGCTGCATGTATCATTATGTATCTAGCTCAATTGGATGTTGCCAAAACGTCAAAAGCAAACTAGTTTCACCCTATGACCCAAGGTCAATGTTAATATTGATCATCACTTTCAGATTTCGACTTTCATACTAATTAGTTCAAATGTACCGAGATTCAAAATCACATAGTGGAATTATTCTGCTTTATATATATATATATATATATATATATATATATATATATATATATATATGTTTTTGTTTTGTTGTTGTTGTTAACATTTTGGAAGGATCTTATTAAGATAGATATGTAACAAAAACAAACAAACAAACAAATTTCCGACCCCCAAAAAACAAGCAAGCAAGCAAGCAAGCAAACAAACAAACAAAAAACACTCAACAGCCTGATTAATCAAGAATCTTATTAAGCTAGATGCACATTGATAGATTCAGTTTTGAAAAAATCTCGATGTCTGAAAGCTTAACAAACAAACAAACAACGAGTAACCTGATGAATCACAGGTCTAAAAGTAAAGAAAATCTGATGGGCAGAAACAGCTATCCATGGTTAGGAAAACACCAGACGTTTTAACCCATAGTCAAAGGTCAGTGTGGCAGCTAGAAAAGAACTCTACTGTCACGAATCCAGTGCCACGAGTTCTGATCTCTAGCATTTTGACGGATCTTATTTTTTTTTAGGTGAAGGTCTAAGTAGCAAAAGTTCCGTATACACGACACTCCGGACTTATGTAGTTATCGTCATTAGGGGGCGTAGCAGGTGGTGTCGTGCTGCACATGTTGGGTCACAACAGGCACCAAAATACATCGCCGGCAGCAGAGCAGTACCTCCTCTAGTGGGTTGCCTCAGGGCGACCTGACATTGATTGCTCTCTGAGCACTGCCGGTGCTGGGGCTGCCACAGGAGTAACTAGGTGTGGCTGTGTGTGCGGTGGTCAGAGTGAGCGACATGGGAGTATCGCCACTGGAGGAGGGTGGTGGTGGTGGTGGAAGTGACGAAGTGGAAATGTGACGACGCGTGGGGAGGACAGAGTCCTGCTAGCTGAGACGAGAAAACAACAACAATGACAATAAAAACAACAACAACAACACAAAAGACCATACATTTGACGATCGTGCAAACAACAGCAACAACACCAACATAACAAAGAACCAAGCATTTGAAGATTTTGCAAATTAAGTGGGCGCCATAGCAGCTGGTGTACGTAAAAAGTGTCAGGGTTTTGCGCACTATCGGAGAAATAGGCCTACAGGTTCAAACGTCGGCATCACTAGGTGGTGTGGACGTGTGCAAAAGTGTGCAGCGGAGATTTTCCCCGTCTCTCATATCAACACAGGCGCAGAAGATCTGTTCATGATTTCACTCCCTTTGCGTGTGCACCACAGGCAGACACGCTTATCAAGGAACCAGTCACCCACATGAGTGTCTTGAGGAAACAGACAATTACTTCCAGCATGCATCTGGATTCTGTTGAGAGAAGACGGTCTCTGGTCATCCATGGAATTGCTACGATAAACTCCGAGACTGCCAGAATACTGGCGTTCCTGTGGGTTTTCTTCAGCACTATTTTAGTCAGAGGGTGCCTGTGAGCCGACGACCCAGATCACTGAGAGTACTGCTATGGCGCTGGGCGCCTAGGCAGATGCAGTGTGGGTCCCCGACTACGAGGTCTGTACAGACAGATTACCGGTTGACCTTGGCAACCAGTCAGACCTGAACTGATTAAAGAAGAAAATATTTGAAGGATATATTTAAACGTGCACGCGCACGCACGCGTCTGCACACACGCGCGTGCGGGCACAGACACATGCACAGACAGGCAGACACACACAAACACACACACACACACACGTACGCACGCACGCACGCGCGCGCGTGCACACACACACACACACACACACACACACACACACACACACACACACACACACACACGCACACACACGCACACACACACGTGTATGTGTGTGCGTATAACGTACGCAAAACTGTGGAGAGAAAGAAAGAAATACAGGCAGAGAGAGAGAGAGAGAGAGAGAGACAGAGACAGAGACAGAGACAGAGAGACAGAGAGAGAGAGGACACAGACAGACAGAGTGACAGAGACAGAGAAAGATTAAGAAAGAGAGAGAGACGGAGGGACACAGAGACAGAGACAGACTGATAGACACACACACACGCACAACACACACACACACACACACACACACACACACACCACACACACACACACTCACAGAGGGTTGGGGCAGACAGAGAGACAGGCAGTCACACAGAAAGTGTACAAGTAGACAGGCAGACAGACATCATGAGAAGCACTCCAACTCAGGCTGGATGACTTTTGTTTTCTTAAACGGAGTTGTCTGAAATTGTTCGGAACTTTAATTTTTTTCTGTCACGATAATTGTTTTGAATAAACCCTCATTGGCTGACATCCTGTCCACGCTGTTACTGCACGAAACTGACTCGTTCAACCAGCAATTTCTTCCATTTTAGCCAGGGCACTGAAACACACAAAACGAATGCAATTTTTAACAAGATGCAAAGCATGTAAACGTACTCCCAGTTTATCTTGAATACAAGTACTTTCTGAGATATTCCATAAAGAAGAAAAACCGTTTTGGCCGTTATAGCCGTGAGTAACGGCTATTCTGGTAAAATAAAACATCGGCATCATCCGTGACCTATAATGAACATACGTACACATTTTCAGAAAGATCGGCCCAGAAGTGTTGTCTGGAGCGAGTGGAACACATTTTGACCACGGACAGACATACACAGACAGGCACACAGACAGACAGACACACAGACAGTATTTCTTCGTTCCCATTGTAAAGTATAAGAACCCCCCCCCCCCCCCCCCGCACACCCGGCTTCCTCCTTTACCCTCTCTCTCCAGCCATGTTTTAAGTTTATTTGAAAATCACCTACATTTCAAGCAAACAAAACTACACACTGTCGAATCGCACGCAAAAATTCACGCTTAAATCTTTTGTTCTCTCTCCCCCCCCCCCTCCCTCTTCCTTCTTCTACCTATCTCACTCCCCTCATTCTGACCCTCTTCCCTTCCCCTTCCTTTTTTATGCCCGTCGTAACCCCCCCCCCCCCCCCCCCATTCGCCCCCCTCCTCCCTCTAAATATGACTAAGTGAGTTGAACAAAACATCCTTGAAAGTCGATCATTCTTTACACATCTTTCATAACAGGTTTAAACAAAAAAGAGTTTGAAATCATGCACTCGTGAATGCACACGCGAGTCATCTGTAGATTTAAGATCCAACAATTTAGCGTTCGCGATAAAATTTTAAAAAATTGTCGAAAATCGAAAATATTTATCCGCATGACTGACAGCAAAACAGATGATCGAACAATAGTAGAACGATGAATGCATTGAAAATGAGCAAACGACAGTAAAACAACACACACAGTAAATCAAAGAAGAAAAGACAAAATATAGGCCTACATGAATATCACATTTCAACAACAGTGAGAACGTGAATGCATAGAGATAGCGTATCTAATCTTTTGTGAAAAGAATAATATCAATAAGAAACAAACCAGTGTGTGTTAAACTGCTTTCTAATATATCGCACTCAGAATCTCTCTCCTCTCTCTCTCTCTCTCTCTCTCTCTCTCTCTCTCTCTCTCTCTCTCTCATAATTATCTTATTTTCTATTTATTTTGCATCAGAATGCGTTCGTTCCGACAGTGTACAGTTTTTAATGACGTTGGGAAAGCCTTCAGTTCAGAGGACAGAAGCATATTACGGTCAATATTAAGAAAGACAGGGTTTGGTGGAAAGATGTACAAAGCTCTATACTAAGAGGTATACACTCTTCTTTCTTGCAAGTGCGAGAGATGATCGTTTATGTTGTCATTGTCCCAGGGGAGTTAAACAAGGTTGTTAGTTAAGTCCATTGATTGCTTCCCTTCGCATTGATGAACCAGCCACTGAAGAACAAAGAACAGGAAGACACGGGACACAGTTAATCCCAGGGACAGTGACATTGTTTTTGCTACTCTTTGCAGACGATGTCATTCTGTTTTCAACTTCATCCACAGGATCAGTTAATCAAGAAATCAATGAATCAATAAAAAAAGAAGAGCAGATAGACTAGGTTAAACGATGATTTTTTTTTTCAAAATGAGTGAACATCTAGGGAAACATGAAAAACGAACATATGGGGATCAACATATTTACGTAACAAGCAATTACAAGTATCTCGGCAAAACCTTTTTTCTTTGTAACAACAAAGTTGTGTTTCAATTCTGTTCAGAGGACGTTTGCAAAGACTGGAAACGGTGTTTTGAAAATGATAATCATTTTTAATCGCTGTCTCAATAAATGATAAGTCAATGAAAAGATTAAGTTCAACGGAGAACACTTTATTCTGGAAGTCGTTTGAAACACAGGTAGAACCGGTTCTGACAGATACAGTTTAGGATGTGGTAGATACTTCAAAAATGGAGAAAGTGTATATGTTTTTCTATGGGTTGCTTTGCATTCTTCTTATAAAAACTTGCATATGGAAAAACGAGTAAATTTCCCTTGTGTATCAGATCTGCTATAAATTGCATTGAATATCGGATTAAACTTATCAGATTCCCAGTGCCCAAATCAACAGGCAGGACATGAAACTGGGTAAAGCCTTTAATGAAAGTAAAAGGTTTATTAACTGCAAATGGTTTTGGAATTGTTTGGTTGTGTTCGGCTGTAGTTTATGAATGTTTTGTATGTGAGAAACAGTAACTTCTTACTTCATTGAAGCTGATACAAAATGATAGAATCTACGATTCTTCTAAGCTGAGTCTCTCTTTCAAAGATGCTATTCGTTCTGAAAAAAATGTAAACAAACGAAAGGTTCAAGAAGAACTTACTGAGATTTTGTTTAGGAATGGGTGGTTTCATGAATTGTAGACACTGGTTTATGACTGAAGAACCGGATAACAATTTATGTCTAGTTTGTACAGACGGAGTTGGGGACAAAGTACACGGTTTATTTAGTTGTAAATGATATAATAAGCAAACAAAACATTGTCGTTTTCTTCTCTCTCTCTCTCTCTCTCTCTCTCTCTCTCTCTCTCTCTCTCTCTCTCTCTCTCTCTCTCTTTTGAATCAAGAGAAAGTCCAGCAAAAAGTTTGCTGTCTTTAAGTGATATGTAAAAAAAACCCCAACCAATTAGATGTTCATCACTTCACATCACGCAGGCTGTTGACAAACTAACTCAGTTACTGAGCTATATCAGTGATGCAGACTGTGGCTATTAATACTATTATCCATATGTTGTATGATTATGTGTAGCATCCTTTTGATCACTGCCCAAGAAAAGTTAAGGTTTTCATCAAGCATATCGTTGTTTTCTCCCTTTGACTTATGGGTCGCTATAGCACTTAAAAAAAATCTCTCTCTCTCTATCTCCACACACACACACACACACACACACACACACACACACACACACACACACACACACACACACACACATTTTCTTTCAGTGTGTGCGTACGTGTGGGCGCGCGCGTCTCTGTGTTTGTACGTATGTACGTATATTCCTTGGGATTTTGTAAGATAGATTTACAAACCTTTTGAATGTTATCCATAGTTACTTGCCGTCCAGGGCTGTGTCTTTTACATTTCTGTCTGTTAAATTTTAGATACTAGCCTACGATCTCATAGAAAACTCCTCTTACTTTCCCCTTCACTGAGCGCTTTTGTTTGTTTGTTTGTTTGTGTTTAAGACACTTTTCATGCATGCAAGAGGACCCGTTCGATTTTTCGAGGTTCTTTTTTTCTTATTTTTTGCTTATATGAGAGTGTATCTCACCCAGTAGGTAAGCAGGATCCATTAGCACGCATGATGGTCTCTTCATAGCTGTGTCACACAATTGTCCTGCTTGACTCTCTCTTTGGAGGAAAGGTAAAGCTAGTGAGGGCGCTCACTGGAAATGGATTTCTTTTCATACCCCCCCCCCCCCCCCCTTTTTTTTTTTCTGTTGGGTTCAATTCTGTCTTGTAAAGTTAAGTATTTTGGTTGGGACGGATTTAGATGTTTGCTCCACTTCCTGTTTAAAAATGGAAGTATTGGGGCCAGGTTTGGTTTGGTTTCGCTTTGTTTTGTTTTGTCATTTTTTATTTTGCGTGTCCTATTCAGACAGTGAGATCGTTAAGCTTATGCAGCGGTGTCTAGGTTGGAATTTCCTTTTAAAAAATCCTTGTGGATTTACATTGCTAGTCTTACCCTCCCTCACTGCCCACCTACCCCCCCTTCCCCTGTAGGCTGTGTATTTTCCGTTTCTGCCTTTGGAAGTGTAGACGCATTTTAGTCAGACATGTTATTTGAAATGTTCATTAGTTCCAGAGTTTCTTTTTGCTTATACGTATTGGCAATAAAAGACATGTTACGTATTTTGGATGGGACTGTTTGAACTGGAAATTGATGTATTTCGGCACTGATTTTATCGTAGTTTTTGTTTGTGTGTGTCCTACATCAGCCTGTGAGCCCATTGGGATTTTGTACAGCGGTGTCCTGGTTGTGAGTTTGTAAAAAGAAATGAATCCTTTGTTGTTAGTTTCTGCCCCCATCGGCTGTGTTGTTTGAGGTTTAGACAAATTTTCTTTTACCGTCTTGTTTCAAAATTCTAATTTTCCCATTCACCGAGTGCTGTTGTTTCTTTCGTGTATGCAGGAGAATCTATTCAATGTTCCAGTTTCCTTTTTGTTTGTGTAGAAGTGTTTCTTGCCCAGCAGGTAAGAGGGGTGCAGTAGCGCACATCATGAGCTCCTCACAGAACAAAAGAGCTGTCGTTTGCTGTTCCTGCTGATCTCCCTTCGGAAGGAATGGTGAGCTAACAAGGGCAATCACTGGGGAAGGATTTCTTCTCATGCTTCCTTCCTCTTGGGCGCAAGTCTGTCTTTTTAAGTTATGTATTAAAACTTTCGCTGGGAACGGATTTTCTGTCTGCAAATTGAGGGCGTTTGAGTTCAAGTTTTATAGTTGTGTGTTGTGTGTGTGTGTGTGTGTGTGTGTGTGTGTGTGTGTGTGGTGTGTGTGGTGGCAAACACAGAAAAAAAAGGAAACTCCGCTCATGTGAGTGACTGGTTCCTTAATGTACATATCTGTTCTTCTGCGTGCGGTGCACACACAAAGGGAGTTAAGTTACTGGGGCCACATCAGGGCCATCATCTCAACAAAGCCAAATCATCACACAGTTGTTGAAAAAAAAAGCCTGGTGTGTGTGTGTGTGTGTGTGTGTGTGTGTGTGTGTGTGTGTGTGTGTGGGTGTGTGTGTGTGTGACACACAGAAAAAAGGAAACTCTCCACACACCCCGCGCCTCCAGTCTCACTTCCAATGTGAATGATTTCTATACTCCAAGGCCTCATCGGCTTCCCCGTCGGCAGAAATCTTTCACAGTGTAAGAACTTACGCTTTGCATGCTGGCTCACAGACTTGGTTGGCAAGAGGTGCAGCCTGTTGTAGAATCTCAGTGGCACCGGCCACGCAGATGGCTTTGCAGGCGGCCTGGGTCGTGTCCGAATCAATCTGGTCGATCAGCAGGTCCACAACTGAGTCAAAGTTGACTGAAACATGGCCAAGGAATCGTAATGAACGTGACAAAGAAAACACTGAACTCACACACAGTCAGCCAAGATAAAACAGGTAACAGATGGACAGAAGGGAATCTCTGTCTGTCTCTGTCTCTGCCTCTGTCTGTCTGTCTCTCTGTCTCTCTGTCTGTCTGTCTGTCTGTCTGTCTGTCTTCTCTCTCTCTCTCTCTCTCTCTCTCTCTCTGTTGCACATTGATGGATTTTTGACTGGCTTGTTCTTGTTTCTTCTTTTAAAAAAAAAAGTTCACATTACCCCTTCAATAGGAGGCATGACCTATATGAATAAAATATCCACATCCACATCCGTCTCCGTCTCTCTCTCTCTCTCTCTCTCTCTCTCTCTCTCTCTCTCTCTCTCTCTCTCCTCTCTCATTTAAGTCAGTGAAGAGTCATGGGGCGGCACATTGAAGAATTGTTGACCGGGGTTCTGAAGCTCGGTAGGTTTTGTGCAAAGGCCTGAGCGTCTGTCTCTCCACTCCAGTTGTACTCCCCCCCCCCCCCCCTTTCTCCGTCTTCCTCCCTTAAATGCTCACCGGAGGACTATTTTAGCAAGGCCATTGGATCCTACTTTGTGGCCATACCGCCATAGTGTTCTCTTTCTTAACTGAAGTCAGCAGGTCTTCTTTGCTTCGATGTGTTGTTTGATGGTGTGACGCGCCCCTGCTCTGTTGGCAGGATAAGTATTTCTGTCTCTGGTGTCTTGCACTCGCACCACATTTGCAGGGTTGGAATTCTGTTGTCCAGATCCGCCGTACGAGTCCACGTCTCGCATGACGTTTACATCGGACAAAACGTTCTTTACGTCTCGCATGACGTTCACATCGGACAAAACGTTCTTTACGTCTCGCATGACGTTCACATCGGACAAAACGTTCTTTACGAGTGTACCGGGGACAGGGAGGAAGGAAGATGGGAGAGGAGGACGGTGGTGTGTGTGTGTGTGTGTGTGTGTGTGTGTGTGTGTGTGTGTGTGCGTGCGTGCGTGCGTGCGTGCGTGCGTGCGTGCGTGCGTGCGTGTGTGTGTGTGTGTGTGTGTGTGTGTGTGTGTGTGTGTGTGTGTGTGTGTGTGGTGTTGTTGCTGTTATTGTTGTTGTTGCTCTTGTTGTTGAAGAGTGAGGGAGGGAGGAGCCGCCCGGCATAGAAAACCATCTTAATTCCAACAGCACTTCTCACCAGTGGCAAAGAAGTTTACAGAATTTGGGGACTCGTGTGGGCTGTCCTGTATTCTAATATGTATGAATAAAAGAGACACAGATTAAAATGAAAGTTGAAACAATCTTTTTTTTCATCTGTCCCATCTTCTGTGCCTCCTCAGGGACATTGCATCCACGCCGCTCATTCCGGCTCCATCGTCCACAGCCACAGGCCGGCACCGGCAATCCACAGGAAGCAGTCAATGTCAAGTCGTCAAGAGGCAACCCACCGGAGGAGACACTGCACTGCCGACAAGTCACTTCGGTGGTGTTCAGTGGCGCCTGTTCTGATCCAACCTGCGCAGGACACCATCTGCTATGCCCCCAACTGATGACAATAATTGCATAGTCGCGGAGCCTGCGTGAATGAGCTCTCGCTCCGGAGGGCGCCACCTCATCCGTCCAACGACAGCCCCATGGACTCACCGACACTGATGACCACGACGGATTCAAACCAAGGTCATAGACGTGAAGAGGACATCGAAACTGAGGTCACCATGAGAGCAGGGCATGAAGGGTCACAGAACTTGAGACTTTTTTTAATGCTGATCGATGAGAAAGTTGAAGCACTTTCGTTCCTAACTGAGGGTCTTTCCGTTTACTTTCCATTCCTCTTTCGTAAAAGACACAGTAAATGTTGTACTGGACTGGAATGAAAAGGGAACTCCTTTCCAGTTCTGTTCAGCACTCTCTCTCTCTCTCTCTCTCTCTCTCTCTCTCTCTGTCTGTCTGTCTGTCTGTCTGTCTGTCTGTCTGTCTATCACTCTCTCTCTCTCTCTCTCTCTCTCTGTCTCTGTCTCGTCTGTCTGTCTGTCTGTCTGTCTCTCTCTCTCTCTTCTGTCTGTCTGTCTGTCTGTCTGTCTATCACTCTCTCTCTCTCTCTCTGTCTCTGTCCTGTCTGTCTGTCTGTCTGTCTGTCTGTCTCTCTCTCTCTCTCTCTCTCTCTCTCTCTCTCTCTCTCTCTCTCTCTCTCTCTCTCTCTTGTCACCACGCACCTATGACACCAAGGTGCTCTGATTGATAAGAAGCACTGTGGAAAATGTTCACCGTCACAGAATATGCTCACCAGTGCTGTGCATCAAGCACGGGTTCAGCCCCTCCCCTCTCCCCCCCCCCCCCCCCCCCCTGCCGTCTCTCATCAGTTCTTTCGCCCTTTCGCACATGAAATTTATCGTGAATATGGTTCATTTTGAATAGAATATATCATGCTCGCAGACCAGGACTTCTTGTTGTTGTTGTTGTTTCCCTAAGTTCTCAAAACTCAATACAGAACATTGAACGCTTGATTTTTTGTTTTGTTTTGACAAATACCTAACAGGGTGTTAAGGGGCAGGCTACTGTATGCACTTGTATAATCATATTACTAGGACCAATTCTTGAACGGTGTTGCTTTCAGCATCAGTGTAAGATCACACAAACCTTTTTCGTGATTTACATTCACAAATTTGGCATTTTCTATCCAGATTCGTAGTGCAAATTGACATTAACATTAAAAAGATTAAATAATGTTACTCTTCGTGTTGAGAAAAATAAACAAAGCATCAATTCACACAGTTTTTTTGTTTTGTTCTTTGTTTTTCTTGCGTACTGTTTCTCTGGTTACTGTTATAACGGCTGCTTTTCTTGTGTGTGTGTGTGTGTGGTGTGTGTGTGTGTGTGTGTGTGTGTGTGTGTGTGTGTGTGTGTGTGTTTTATTTTTATTTTTTTGGTACCTTTTTTGTTTTTCTTGCGTAATACTTCTCTAGTTGTTGTTGTTATTGCTACTTTTCCTGCTGTGTTTCGTTTTTTTGTTTTTATCATAGTCTTCAAACTTCTTATCATAATTGTTTGCAATCACCCTATGGACAATACAAACAGAACGCTGTTTACCACCCAAGCCGGCTGTGATTTGATCAAACTGATTCTTGGCGTTGTTTCAGTTTTTTCCACGAGGTTGTTGATGTCTTTGATGAAGAACCGTTTCTGTGGCGAGGCGTAGGCCACAACGGCCAAGGAGGCCAGCAGAACAACCACAACCTTCATCCCTGTGCAGAGAAGACAGAAACAACTGACTGGAGCAGTGAACCACAGACTATGATGGTACAGTGTGAGGTGGTTCGTGGACCACAGACTATCGTATTAATGATTGACCTCCATCATGACATGCAGCTGATGTTTGAAGTTGCAGTTTGTAGGCACTGAATGAGAATGCATGATTCGCTGGAAAGTTTTTCTCCTTCTTTCTCACTCATTAACAAGCAACCGTGCACGCACGCTCGCACGCACGCACGCACGCACGCACATACGCACACACACACACACGCACGCACGCACACACACACACACACACACACACACACACACACACACACACACACGCACGCGCGCGCGCACACACACAGACACACACACACACAGACACACACACACACACACACACACACACACACACACACACACACACACACACTTGACTTTCACATGGCCACATGCAGGAGAGAGAGAGAGAGAGAGAGAGAGAGAGAGAGAGAGAGAGAGAGAGAGAGAGAGAGAGAGAGAGAGATCTATCCTGGTCATGAAAAGTCCAGACAGTTTTCTGTTTCATAATAGATCCTGATTTTCTTTTTTTTTTCTTGGGGGCGGGGGGGGGGGGGGGGGGGGGGGGGGGGGGGGGGTGCTACCATTTTGCTTTTCATTTTTTTTTGCGCACATAAATGAAAGCATACAGTCGACAGATTATCCAGCCATAATACACATATGCATACATACATAGTTAGTTAAACGCCAAGGATAAATAAACAAAAATTGATTTAAAAAAAAAACGAAAAAGAAACTGTGCAAGATACCAGTAATTTTATTATTTGAACAAAACAGTTTCTTTTCTTAAAACCATACAAATTTTGCTCACCCACATCCTCACACAAAACATGAGATATTTCTATCAATCAGTGGCTCGTTTCAGGCTTATGCACTTTGAAAATACCATGTTTCAGGTTTACGGTGCTATTTCTTCTTCTCAAATGACACAAAGCATGCCAAGATCTTCTTTATTTTGCATCTCTATATGACAAAATTGGCAAGAACAAGTATCACACAAAGTGCTGCATGTGTTCAAAAGTTGTTTGACTGTCTCAGAGAATATGTTCCTGTCCCATTTTCATGTTCTATGTATATTTTCTGTTCACGTTATTTTCCAAGTCTTCCTATACTGTTCAAAGACAATGCATTGCCAAGATAAATGAAAAACAAATTCCATTTCGGTTTAACAAAAATTACATTTTTCTTCATTACAAAATCTGATTTTTTTTCACAGAAATGATATGTTTGTTGCTATCAAATTATGATGTGTTCTATTTAGCGATAATTTTTAGCTTCTTTTCCTTTCTTTCATGAACTTTATAAAACCAAAATCAACTTCCATAACAAAGTATCGGACAGTTGATCTTTTCCATTGACGCAATATTTGGACTTACAGGTAGTTTTCATCAAATCGTCATGGAAAATACTTCTTTTTTTAACTAAAAAAAAAAAAAAAATGATCTCAATCGACTTCCTGTTTTCTATGGCCTTATCAGATGAACATTCATTCATGGTTGTTTCCGCACATCCATGGTGTGCCAGAAAATGTGTGTTTACACCGTATTCTTGTCTGAATTCTTCCAGAGTCAGAACAAACCCCACTTAAAAACAAACAAACAACCAAAAAAAAAAAAAAAAAAAACATTACGCAAATCACAAAGACCTTTTTCATGTCAATGTTTGTACAACATGGTCTGTTACCCACTTTTATTCTACCACTGTAAAAGATTAGTTCTGCCAACAATTCCTCCCTCGTAATGATAGCTTTATTTGAAAAAAAAATGGTAAGTTTTTGTGTGTGCTTTTAAAAACGATTTACAGTAGCGTTGACTGGAACAGATGAGTCACACACTTCAGTTTGATACCAGGAAATTAGGCAGAAAAGTGAGTGATGGTTTTCAGCTTTCGTCTCCAAATTAATTTAAGACTTTTTTGTAAGCAGCTTTGCATTAGCCAAACCTATCTTCCTTCTTTCGTACTCTTAGTAACAGTTTATCGAATAAATCGTGTTTCTTTTTTCACATACGTCTAAAGCACGTGAACCCACGCTATCATCTTCCTCCATCATCCCACCCCGTAACCGCTCGCAATTCGTCTTCGTTCTTATCCCTGTCCATCTTGACATATCCATGATTATCTCAGTCATCTGTTCTCCTTCTCTATCTGCCATCAGACTGCTGATTGGTAACACCATATACAGTTTCAGTTTCAGTTTCATCAAGGAGGCGACACTGCGTGCGGACTAGTCCATGTACGCTACACCACATTCGCTAAGTTTTGAGACCACGCTGCGCATGATTTTAAACTGATGGATAAACGAATTAACAACTAAGATGAGAGAATTGAAGAAGAGGGTCTCGTGGCTACGATATTGCAGATGTCTGACCTACGCATTAGCCCAATGCACTGGTCAGACCTTGAGTGCCTACCTAACATTGGTTGTGCTTTTTTGGGTTGCTGTACATTTTGCTCACAGTTACATTTGAAACCTTTTCACTATTTGCTGGGGTAACAACAGTGAACACGGACACTGAAAATCGAGAAATATTTCACATATATCCAGCTTGGCTTGAATGAACTTCATGTTAAGAGTGGACCGTGAAGGATTAATGTAATGCGGAATATATTCATAAGTCTCGTGCGATGCTGGATTCAGACTGCTGACTTTAGAATCAGTATTTCAGAATTCATACAAGCATTGTACCATAGATGAATTACCAAAAAGCAAGGACATAAAACACACACACACACACACACACACACACACACACACACACACACACACACACACACACACACATGTTATATTTACCGTTTGATTGCTTGTAACCTGCAAGGATTAAAAACAAAACGTCTGTCTGATAGAGAATCTTATATACCATACAAAACGTGACAGTCTGACACTTTCTTAAAAAGCAAAGAATGGGGAGGATGTTTCGGAAAGAAAACCTTTATAAAATCCAACATTTGTTTTCTGTGCACTAGTTCACAGAGGCATGCAGCGGAAGAGAATTCACGTCACATTTGACTGATATGTGCCATGCAAAGTCTGCTGCATTCTGCAGCTTTCATTCTTTCTTTCTTTCTTTTTTTCTTTTTTTGTGTGCTTTATCTTCTTATCATTTGTGCCACTGTTTTTGTTGGTTTGTTTGTTTGTATGCCTTATCTGTCGTCTTCTGTGCCACTGTTTGTTTGTTTGTTTGTATGCCCTATCTGTCGTCTTCTGTGCCACTGCCACTCCTGTGGCATAACCCCCACACTACTCGCTTTGTCTTCCCGTCCACAGTTTCACCCCAGCTTGTCCCATCGCCGTCTCGGCACCAGCAATCCACGGGGGGGGGGGGGGGGGGGGGGGGGGGGGGGGGGCAGAGTCAAATCATCGTGAGGCAACCTACCAGAGGAGACACTGCACTGCTGCTAGGTTAGACTGGTGATGCCAAGTGGTGCCTGTGCTGATCCAACATACGCAGAATCACCACCAACTATTTCCCCTACTGACGACAACAATTGTTCAGTCGCGGAACCATTGTGAGTGAGCTTCCCCTCCGGAGGTCTTCACCACCTCCGTCCAGCGACGGTCTCCATGAACTTGCCGGAGCAAGCGACTTGGACATGAACTCACCTTGAGATAGACGTGGACAGAAAATCAAAAATGAGGTAACTATGAGAGCAGGGTTTGAAGGGGCACATAATTTAAGTTTTTTTTGTTTTTGTTTTTGTTTTTGTTTTTTTTAATGCTGATAGCTGAAAATGAGAATAATGAAGATGATGCTCTGGAGATCCATTCTACTCTGAGACAGCATAATCGGGCTGTACTCTGCACTTACTTTTATAACGACGGCGTCAACCAGGCCCGAGAGATACAGACATCTGCGGTATTGGTCATGAAGATTAAGCACTACTTTCAGAGACGCATCCCATTATTTGAATGAAACTTGAATGTGTATTACAACTCTTCCTAGCTGAGCCCATAGCCAACTCAACTCTGAGTTGAAGCCGGTCATAGGCGAAAAATCCCACAAAAAAATATACAGCTGTCATGGAAATTGAATCTATAACAACCTCTCCCCTCCCCCGCCCGGAATCCGCGACTTAAACCACTGGGACACGGTGGTTGTTCACCTCACAGTATTTTACTTATGAGACAGGCATCTCAAGGCTTTCCATAATTTCCTTTCCCCTCCCTCCTTCCTCCTCTCTCACCCTCCCCCTATCTTCTACGTGTTCCTGGTCACATTTAAGGTGACCTATGATTAGTTTAGATTTAATCTGCAGTACAGATATGATAAAATTTTCAAGCTTGGTTTCCATAGTCCCCCCCCCCTCCCATACCCGCCATTTCCACACCTCCTCCTGCCCAGTTTAATGTGATATGGTCTTGTCTATGCCATTGTATCTTCTTTCTTGATTTTCTGTGCTTGACACCATTACGATTCTGGGATGGGATACGGTTGACTTACTTAAGGTTATTCATGTATTTCTGGATTCGTCATTTTAGTCTCCTGAACCTCCATCCTTTTTTCATTCTACCTCCTCCCCTCACGCCTACCTTCCTCCACAAAACCACATTGTGCTTTTTCCACTGCCCACTTCGCTTTTCATCCTTTATGCTGTTTCAAAATGTTTGCATGATTGGCTGAGAATCTAAGATTTCGGTACATTTCTCGTAAATCAATTAGTGGAAAAGGGTTCCAGTATTTGATTTGTCATTCATTTAAAAAATAGAAGAAAATGATACGCCCGAAGGTGCCAGTGGGACCCAAAGAAGTACCGTCCTGAACTACCGAACCAATCCTTCACCACCATTGGATGCCAGCGCTGTGTCGACTTAGAATGCAGGCATGCACAGGTTTTCCATTAAAATGTCAAGGAACAAAAGTGAGACACATCAGACACTCCCCATGGGTGTACCAGCCGTTATTTCGTGACTGCAGAGCCCACCGGCGAAAGACTCCACCACAGAACAAACTGCTGCGTGCATTCTGCGGCCTCACTCGATGCTGTTTCGCTGACAGGTGAAAACAGTACAAACTGACAAAAGCACAAATCTCCGCCACGCTGTTTTACGCGCTCCGTGAAAAGGATCCAGAATTGCAGTCTTTCCCGTTGTCAACAGGATTTTCCCTGTGTTCAATGGGTCTTTCCTCGCTGTCACTGGGCCTATATTCTGAGTCGACAAAAAGGCAGACAAGAAGAAGACACACTCAAAAGGTGCCAGCAAGACCAGAGGAGCACTGTCCTCAACTGTCGAACCAACCAGCCAGGAACAATCCTGCGCTATCCTTGGACGCCTGTGCAGCTTTGGCGTCAGGTGCAGGCACACATGGGCACGCCATTAAGGCATCAAGGGACGTAGTTGCTCCCTGGCAAATGCCATTGTGTGATGGCCACAACAACGACGCAACATAAAAAAACCCCTTAACGGACGCATCCCCATGGGTGCACCAGTCCGTCTTTTATGTCTGAAAAGTCCCCCGGCAAAAGACACCATCACTGAGCGATCTTCTGTGCTTATTCTGCAGCCTCGCTCATTGCTCATTTATTTGTCAGTCAAACACAACGATCAGAATGCGCAGCCTTCATTGCTTTACGCCACCATTGTATATAGTAGTAGTGTCGCCGTCAAATCTAGTTGCAGCAGTAGTATTTTACGGAAATTACAGTCCTAACTACATTGTTTTCTTGGAAGATTTGTGGCATTATTAATTTTTCAAGTAAGACTAGTGCCATTTCTAATATTGTTTCAGTCCATAGAATACTGTTGCGGCTCATTTCCCGACATTATTTTGCCACAGAATAAAACAAAATGTTGTATTAATCGGATACCGTCCTTAACAAAACTTTCTTGACAAAAAGAGTGTGGCTACAAACTTTTAGATTGGGAGCATTGCATTTCGAGGCATGATTTTCTGTTAAAGATTGCTGCAGCATCATTTCATGGTGATGCTATCAGCTGCAAAATAGAGAAAAGCACTGTCCTTGAGCGACAAATTGTCACAGTAAATGATGTATCATGCTGTCACATGTGTGTGTGTGTGTGTGTGTGTGTGTGTGTGTGTGTGTGTGTGTGTGTGTGTGTGTGTGTGTGGAGAGAGAGAGAGAGAGAGAGAGAGAGATGGAAGTTTTATTAAAAAACGGATAATCAGGACATTGCACCTCATGAAGTGGTGCAGCTGAACAACTATTCAATCTTAATGTCAATCCAGCAGATCCAACCGGATGTGTCAATAATGAAAAAAAAAACAAAAAAAAACCCAGTTCGTAACATACACGCTGTATACAAATCAATGAACATGTTACTAGGTGTTTTTTCATTGCTTGATGCTAGAAGTAAACATGGTCGAAGACTGATATTTATGGTATTTCAATTGTCTATAACGCTCCTTATATTCCGCACAGGATAGCACACATCAAAACGCAGCTCGTCTTCTTTCACTTGTTTACACAATGGACGAACTAAATAAACAGCGGTATGTTGTTTGCATAGATATCTATGTATGCAATACCATAAATCCCAGTCTGAATCTGGTTGTAATGATCCTAATATTCCTGCATACATTCAACATTAAATGCATTTTATCCATTGTTATTATGCAGAGAGTCTTATACATACTAAAACTATTACGTTCTTGACATAAAAATCTCATTTTTATCATCTGCAAAGTGCCAATTTTTCTTTGTAGTCAACGCTAATCTGATTTACTACCTAACAGCTTTGGTTCAACCACACTTACCCAAACATGAACAATTTACAGCGAATACCAGATGCCCAGTTTGTCTTATCACGAAAGTCTCAATCAAGTAATGTTTAAGATACTTTTCGCTGTAATCTTGACTCATCCGTTCCTGTCAACTTTGACCAGTATTGTGTATATCTGACGGCAGGATTAAGGCAAATCTGGTGACTGTCTCTCCGTATATCAAATCATTCGGTGTTTGTATTTCAACTGCACGAAATGTTTTAAGAACAAAGAGATGTTTTTTTCACGTGGTAAGCTGCATTACTTTGTCTCTACAATTCAACTTCATATCGGAAAATTAGTTGCATTTGCACATCAGACAGTTTTAGAGACAGCAAAGGAACTTCATTTTTAATTAGGCAATTTCTGCAGTGTACATGAGAACGCATGTTTGGCTCTCCTGTTAAGGTTTTGACACAACACAGTAAAATTCAATCTTGTTGAAAAATTATGCCAAAATATTTGTGAACTTTTAGTAATGGACTTAAGGATTCCGTTGTACGCCCAGTATTTACAAGCTGCTAAGATCCACCTTTTCTAAATACAATTGTATTACTTTCATTCATATGCACATTTACCTGGCTGCCCTATGTAGATTAATTAATTGCGTCTCTGATCCTAATACTGTTTCAGACAGGAGGGCTACATCATCTGCCAAAAATGATAACATCATACATAAATGTAAATGTCGCGCCATAACTTCCACTACTTACTTCTTTATGGAATAAAATAAACAGCACTGGACTGATGTTACACCGTGGGTACAATTTATACAGTTCGTCAATTTTGCAGCAGAACAAATTGAAGCTCTGGCTGTAATATACATGATATGAATAGATTAAAACAGTTTTCCTTTAAGACAGTTTTTTCAAAACAAGAATAGGACATAGTATATTTCTTTCTATGGAGTCAAATGCTTTCTCAAAGTCAATGAATGCGACATAAAGTTTGTTTGCAATTAAATCAGAACTGTTTTTGCATGACAAGTAATATGAGTAAATATGATCAACGGTAGAGTAGGCAGCTAGCCTCTATGAAACCCCGTTTGATATTCCCCTGTGATATTATACTGTTCAATTCGTACATAGATTGTATTGTTACAATAGAAAAAAAAACATGAAGTTTACTGCTTGTATCAAATAGAGATATCCTTCTGTAATTACCAAGATCATCATCCTTTTCAAATGAAGGTAACATACTACTTTCTGTGCAGGTTAATGGGAATAGTCCCTTATCAAGCGAAGTATTGAACAATCTAGCAAAGAAGCCCATACCTCGATCCCTGCGGTTTTTTTTAACATCTCGCCAATAATTCTTTCTGGACCAGCGGATTAACTTCCTTATAACTAGCAACACTTCTTCTCTAGTTACTGGGAAGTACATAGAACCATCATTGTTATATTCTTCCTCTGTATCCTCGCAGCCACCGTTGATTAGCTAGGTTTCTCCTTTTTGTGAATTTGATTTAATCAAATTTTGATGTGTTATATCAATTATTGATTGTTATGTTGCTGCATGGTTGCTTTCTTTTTGAAGAAATTATGTGCACATTTCCCAAGACTCTCACTGATTACTTTGTGATGCAACGAACGATAGCAGTAGTAGATCATTGAGTTGTTTTTTCTTGAAATTGGAGAAGATTCTTTTACTCTCTTATGGCTATGCAGTAAATGTCACGATCAGCCCCATCTTTCACCTTGTTTTTAGCAATTCTTCAGCTTCTGTTTTACTCATCTATCTATCTATCTGTCTATCTATCTATTGATCTGTCTGTCTATCTATCTATCTATCTATCTATATCTATCTATCTATCTATCTATCCATCTCTCTCTCTCTCTCTCTCTCTCTCTGTGTGTGTGTGTGTGTGTGTGTGTATGTGTGTGTGCGTGACAAGGAGAGAGAGAGAGAGAAAGAGAGAGAGAGAGAGAGAGAGAGAGAGAGAGAATGAATGAATGAATGAATGAATGAATGAATGATAGTTTATTCCTGTAGGCCTCAGACCCTCATGAAGGGGTAAATGTACAATACATAATGCTTCATCACACCAATTCAAAAACCAGTACATGAACAACGACTATGGCAATCGTATGCAGCACTATGAAGTAGCTATTTCTCTACATTTAAAAGCCTTATACAAAACCAATGACAAACTGCGTATAGCAAATGGTTTAGTGCATGCCATCAGTAAACTTAGTTTAAATGAACAGGGTTCTCGAAAACATTTAGGCTCCAAAAATTTGTCTCTAATTTCTTTCAAGCCTTGGCAACAAACAACGAAGTGTATCTCGTTTCCTGTAGACATCTGACGTAATCGAACACATCAGATCGCGTGCATACACAAGGATAAACACAACACAACACAACACACACACAAACACACACACACGCGCGTGCGCGGGCACGCACGCATGCATGCACGCACGCACGCTCACGCACGCACACACATTTAAAGGTAATGACTCGCGCAAGCAGGTAAATCCACAGATAGAGAAGCAGCTAAATATTATTTATTTCCATTAGATAAACGCTCTCTCTCCCTTTCTCTCTCTCTCTCTCTCTCTCTCTCTCTCTCTCTCTCTCTCTCTCTCTCTCATGCATATCTGTACCTATATCTATCCATCCATACATCCATCCATCTATCTATCTGTCTATCTATCTATCTGTGTGTGTGTGTGTGTGTGTGTGTGTGTGTGTGTGTGTGTGTGTGTGTGTGTGGAGAGAGAGAGAGAGAGAGAGAGAGAGAGAGAGAGACAGACAGACAGACAGACAGACAGACAGAGAGTGAGAGTGAGAGTGAGAGAGAGAGAGAGAGAGAGGAGAGAGAGAGAGAGAGAGGACGGGGGGAGGGAGGTAGGAAGAGGAGTGGAAGGAGGGATTCAGTGGCCGAAGGAGGTGTGTGGGGAGGTGGGTGGGAGATGGGTATCTCTGTTTGTCCATAAGTCTGTCTCTGGTTGGTTTGCGCGCGCGCGCGCACTCACACTCACACACACACACACACACACACACGCGCGCGCACGCACGCACGCACGCACGCATGCACATACACCCAGACACACACACACAGACACCCGCGCGCACGCATGCATACACACACACACACACACACACACACACACACACACACACACACACACACACACACACACACACATGTTCAGAAGTAGTAGTTTTGGAAACAGATGTCTGTTGCTGAACAGTTCAAACAAAGGGCAAAGGGAAGAATGCTGTATGAACTAGGTCAGTGTACTTGAACATTACGTAAAGGTGTCGGTGACTGGGGACTGTCTTATAGACTCATACTTCGCTTGCAGTTTGCTACTTACAGTTTCTGAAATAGTTTTGTTGGGGTGCCCGTCCTGCTCAAATGAAAGTATGTTATGATATACGGCGAAATTTTTACCAACTGATCTCCCAGAGTCAGAAGGTTAAGCCCAAGTACCTGCAACGCGTTCTGACGAGAAAAGCTTCTAGAATCCATCTTCCAGTGATTCTTTGATTTGTTGTTTAAAAGTTGAATAACCATTATGAATTAGAGGGTCTAAATACATACATTTTTTTAAACGTTCTCATTCCTGTTACTGTAATGTTACCCCTGTTACGTTTAGTGAGTTATTAGAATGATAGGGAATGGGATGACAAGCTATTGTTAATGGAGTAACACTCTATCTGTTTAGTTAGTATTGGAAAGATGCGGACAGGAATGAAAAATATTCTTTAGAAAGAAAAACTCTTCTTTGTAGTTTGCGATTGAAACGATAGTTAGAAAGATGACCAAAAAAAATTGTTCAGAAAGTAACAAAGCTTCTATTTAGTAAGTAACTGGAATTGTTGCAACAAAGATGCCAAAAAATGTTCAGAAAGTAACAACTCTTCTATGTAGTTAGTGATTGGAATGATTGCAGCAGGGGTCACCAAAAACTTGTTCAGAAAGTAATAACTCTTCTATGTAGTTAGTGATTGGAATGATTGCAGCAGGGGTCACCAAAAACTTGTTCAGAAAGTAATAACTCTTCTATGTAGTTAGTGATTGGAATGATTGCAGCAGGGGTCACCAAAAACTTGTTCAGAAAGTAATAACTCTTCTATGTAGTTAGTGATTGGAATGATTGCAGCAGGGGTCACCAAAAACTTGTTCAGAAAGTAATAACTCTTCTATGTAGTTAGTGATTGGAATGATTGCAGCAGGGGTCACCAAAAACTTGTTCAGAAAGTAACAACTCTTCTGTGTAGTTAGTGATTGGAATGATTGCAGCAGGGGTCACCAAAAACTTGTTCAGAAAGTAACAACTCTTCTGTGTAGTTAGTGATTGGAATGATTGCAGCAGGGGTCACCAAAAACTTGTTCAGAAAGTAATAACTCTTCTATGTAGTTAGTGATTGGAATGATTGCAGCAGGGGTCACCAAAAACTTGTTCAGAAAGTAACAACTCTTCTATGTAGTTAGTGATTGGAATGATTGCAGCAGGGGTCACCAAAAATGTTCAGAAAGTAATAACTCTTCTATGTAGTTAGTGATTGGAATGATTGCAGCAGGGGTCACCAAAAACTTGTTCAGAAAGTAATAACTCTTCTATGTAGTTAGTGATTGGAATGATTGCAGCAGGGGTCACCAAAAACTTGTTCAGAAAGTAACAACTCTTCTGTGTAGTTAGTGATTGGAATGATTGCAGCAGGGGTCACCAAAAACTTGTTCAGAAAGTAACAACTCTTCTGTGTAGTTAGTGATTGGAATGATTGCAGCAGGGGTCACCAAAAATGTTCAGAAAGTAACAACTCTTCTGTGTAGTTAGTGATTGGAATGATTGCAGCAGGGGTCACCAAAAACTTGTTCAGAAAGTAATAACTCTTCTATGTAGTTAGTGATTGGAATGATTGCAGCAGGGGTCACCAAAAACTTGTTCAGAAAGTAATAACTCTTCTATGTAGTTAGTGATTGGAATGATTGCAGCAGGGTCACCAAAAACTTGTTCAGAAAGTAATAACTCTTCTATGTAGTTAGTGATTGGAATGATTGCAGCAGGGGTCACCAAAAACTTGTTCAGAAAGTAACAACTCTTCTGTGTAGTTAGTGATTGGAATGATTGCAGCAGGGGTCACCAAAAACTTGTTCAGAAAGTAACAACTCTTCTGTGTAGTTAGTGATTGGAATGATTGCAGCAGGGGTCACCAAAAACTTGTTCAGAAAGTAATAACTCTTCTATGTAGTTAGTGATTGGAATGATTGCAGCAGGGGTCACCAAAAACTTGTTCAGAAAGTAATAACTCTTCTATGTAGTTAGTGATTGGAATGATTGCAGCAGGGGTCACCAAAAAATGTTCAGAAAGTAATAACTCTTCTATGTAGTTAGTGATTGGAATGATTGCAGCAGGGGTCACCAAAAACTTGTTCAGAAAGTAATAACTCTTCTGTGTAGTTAGTGATTGGAATGATTGCAGCAGGGGTCACCAAAAACTTGTTCAGAAAGTAACAACTCTTCTATGTAGTTAGTGATTGGAATGATTGCAGCAGGGGTCACCAAAAACGTGTTCAGAAAGTGTGAACGTTTTCATTCAGTTCATAACTGGAATAATGGGGACTGGGATGGCACAAGATTGTTCAAAATCTAACAACTTTTCTATTTATGTAGTGACTGGAATGATGGCAACAGAGATGGCTAAAAACGGAAAAAAAACCCACCCAGTAACACCCCCTCCAGTTGGGCACTAATACAGACGTTGCTTGCGCCATCAGATACCAGGAAGGACGATTTCTTTGCCTTGTGTCATGTGATGTAGCCTCACATGGCGACATGTGACGTTCCGTCGCATACGCCCTTATTTGTTATAAAGCATTTCCCTAGGTGGGGAAAAGAAAAGGTAAAAGAAACAATAATTTGAATGGCCTGACCAGTGTGATCGGTGTCGCTGGTGGCTATAGACGTAGGGAGATTATTGGGTGAATGGACGGACGTTGTCCATTGGTCAGCAAACATGGGCTGGTAATGCGTAGAGTTAGACGAGTACTCACTGAACGTGTACTCAAAAAGAGCGCAGGAGGGAAAAATAAGGAATAGGAAGGAGATGGCTTGGGGACACTGACCGGACAGGTTGTTTGAAGAACGAGTTCCACCTGCAACTCACCATTACCAGGTGAGGTATAGACAGATGGGGAGAGAAAAAAGAGAGAAGTTAAGAAAAGGGAAAAGAATTTATGATTATTCAGATTTTGAAATAGATTACTTACACGGACTTCCTTCGTGTTTCAGCCCTTCCCAGTGCTGTGGCAGCACCAGTTAGGCGACTGAGACAAATATTTGGGCTACAGTGCTGCGGCAGCACCTAATCGTCTCCAGGATTGGAGAATCGAGCTGTAGAAGACAACGACTGCACCAGTCGTGAGAAAAGAAAGCATTTGTCATGTTGGCCCATAATGATTTTTTAATTGCCCCCTGATGAACTCAGTTGTTACTACTGTATTT
>CM065716.1:25143081-25183081 GCA_033310375.1 Conus canariensis | reverse complement strand
GGTGGAGTTACACACGTTGATACCCAAGCAAATCTTCGAAGAGCTGAATCAGTCCGTCGATTGGTGGAAAGATGAGGAGTGGGGGGGGGGGGGGGGGGGGGGGGTGGGGGGGGGGGGGGGGGGGGGGGGGGAGAGAATGTAAGCACTGACAGTCTAAAACCATCAAACTTCCGCTAACCCCTCCCCCTACCCCCATTTCCCCTTCTCTCGAGCAATACACCTGGTGCCCCTCCTCATCCCTTCCCTCTCTCCCCCCCCCAACACCCGGCTGCTCCCCCCCCCGCTTTTACCCGTTCTTCTGTCTGTCTTCATTGGAACCACTTTAAATTGTGCGGAAATGCATGAGACAGGGGGTGGGAAGAGTAAGGGTGAAGAGGCATGGAGGTAGTGGGGAGAGGGGCGGGGGGAGGAGGAGGAGGAGAAAGAAAGCACTGCTTGGACTTACTGAACAATCCAAATAGAAACTGCTCGTGTTTAAGGCTTTCTGTCACATTTTTTTATCTTCTATTGCTTAACCACGGGCATAAAAATTGTTGGATGGAAGCAACCTGTAGCCGACAGCACGATGATTTGAAGCTAACGCCCCCCATGGCCGTTGCTGACCCTTTATCATTTATTTGCTGTCTGTCTGTCTGTCTCTTGACTTCTGCATCTTCTTTTCTTTTGCTCCATCATCTCCTCCTTCATTTGCAGAAAGGGCCTGTCTACCATGAAAGCAATGGCAGCTTAAGGCATTGAACAGCGCCGTCTCTACCAATGTATCACGCAGATGTACTTAGTGTGATTGATTGTGGATAAGGGCTTGCAACACTGTCCAAGAGCAATCTTCTCAAAGTTGAAAGAATTCAAAACAAAGCAATGAGACTGAGGTTGGCAGCCACAAGGGACACACCATTTGAAACTATGCAATGCCTGCTTCAGTTACCTTCAATTCTGGACAGACACAAGCCAGAACAGGTGAAGGCATATTTCAGAGCACTTGAAAATCCCAAAAGTCGCTACGTGCAGCAGTCAAGGAAACAAAAGGCACTTGTCCAGGACTTGGAAAATCATCACAGGGACAGGCGTGCATGCCAGTTATCAGAACTCAAAGAAACAGGAATAGCGAAAGTATCCAGACCACTTCAAACACCTCTATCAAATAGCCATTGCTCCAGAACTTGGAAGAATGGCCAGAAGGTAAAACCAACGCAGAAATTCAGATGCAGGTGAAAAACCAGGGCATAAAAGAAGACATTGTTATATACACTGACGGTTCCATCCCCAAAGGTAAGTCTGGCTGAGTATACACAGTGAAGGAACACACACACACACACACACACACACACACACACACACACACACACACACACACACACACACACACAATGTATTCACACAGACACAGACACAGACACAGACACACAACACACACACACACACACACACATTAACAACAGGAACATTCACTCAAACTCCACGCATACAAAAAAGATAAAAGTATCGTTTATGTTCACGCGTTTATTTCACAATGTGTTCAACTGACAAGTAAACCAACTGATGCCAAGTACGCATGCAGGTGTATTCACGCAATTATAATGTAACAGGTTATTTGCATGAAATCTAGTTTCCAAATTAAACAATTTAAACAAAACCTGCTACCAGTATTCAAATATTCATCCACACTCGTCAATGACTGAATCATTCGTTTTCGTACTTAGTATTAATTCCTTTTCAGCGCAGAGGTCAAAGAATATTGTTCAGGTCACAACCAGTTGAAAACAACAAACACGTTACGAATATCACTTTTATTCCATAGGTCTTGAAGAAAGTGGCTGATAATTTTTTTTTGTCTGTTCGGCTGTCTCTGTGCTCCATGGAAAGCCATGGCTTTATTCTAATGCCGATCCTTCCAAGAACCGCTTACGAAGCTACATCCATACTCTTCCTGTCGTAGCCTCGATAACAGCATTCCATGGAGAGAATCGATGAAGGTCTCCACTGGGCAACCCGCCTGAGGAGAAGCCGCACTACCGCTGACGGAGCCAGTATGAGTGAACGCCTTATTCCGAAGGGCGCCACACCATCTACCCCAGGGTAGTGCCCATGATCTCGTCAATGCTGACGACTTTCTCACGAATTCACCACGGTTTTATACATTTTTAGCTTTAGAAGTGTGTGTGTGGTGTGTGTGTGTGTGTGTGTGTGTTTGTGTGTGTGTGTGTGTGGTTTATGATTTGTGTGTGTGTGTGTGTGTGTTTATGAGTGTGTGTGTGTGTGTGTGTAGTGTGTGTGTGTGTGTGTGTGGTGTTGAGAGAGAGAGAGAGAGAGAGAGAGAGAGAGAGAGAGAGAGAGAGAGAGAGAGAGAAGCATGTATGCACTCGAAAACATGATGTGTACCGATGTGTTGTCGGAGTGTTTCATGCGCAAAAACATGATGTGTACCGATGTGTTGTTGGAGTGTTCCGTGCGCAAAAAGGAAGTGGTTTTGTTTGCACCGACAGAATTAAAGCACGTAGAAAAAGAGAAGAACAGATCCAGGGCTTCCTGCTCGTGACATTTTGAAAAACGATGATACTTGTTTAAATAGTTTACCATGTGAAAGTCCGTAGAAGTCTTCTGCATTGTGGGTACGGTCTGCTGTCTAAATGAACACGGTTACTGGGGTTAACGCCATGCATCATGTATGATAGCCAAATTGTCAGGACAGTCTCCTGATCTCCTGTCAAACAACAGACAGATTTACATTTTCTTATGTAGATGAAGAGCATGGACGGAGCTATCATGTTGAAATGAAGACATGCATTGTAAATCCATAGTGCGGCGCGCTCACACATGCACGCGCGCACGCACACACACACATACACGCGCGCGCGCGTGCACGCACACACACACACACGCACGCATGCACGCACACACGCACCCCACCCCCCCCACCCACCCACACACACACAACACACACACAGAGGTTAATCGTTCATTATCTCACAGACTCACAACATTTAATACAAAAAGATAGTTTCCGTAATCAATACGGATAAAATGACTGTATATACCTACTGATATTCCAAACCATTCTCATCTCTGCGCAAATTCACCCTGGCTCTGAACATTTCCATCACGAGCATGTTCTCTCATTCTGCAAACTGCTGCTATGCGATAAAGCTCTTGGTGAAGTTTCCACCCATGAAGATTTTTGTCTTTAACATAGATCAAGGGGAGACGATCGATATCTCGCCTCGCTTTCCCCACAATTTGCCCATGTCGGAGTCATCACGATCATCACGCGCCAGGAGAGAACTGTTCAGCTCGGCTGGACCGCCCTCTCAGAGAACCACATACCTCAGCACGTTATTGTCCGCTGTTCAGCCGTCTGTCTCGCACGCACTCTATGCACTCACCGTGTGTGTGCTTCAAACTTAGTTTGACACTGTCAGCGCTTAAGTATGGCGGGATTACATCCAACCCACAAGCAGGGGAAGCGGACAGTGGGCCAAATTCAGATCCACAGGAAGTAGTGAATGCCTCCAACATGCGCAATGAAACTGTAACCAGTGAAAAGTGAAGATTCTTATCCTCTGCACTCTTGATCTGTGTCTGTACTGAGACTGGCGGTCCAGTGGTTAGTTAACTTCTGTGCATGAGGGTCGTGGGTTCAAGCCTCAGCAGCCCCCTTAGGACGACGAGTGGAACGGATTTTTTTTTCTTTTCAATCTCCCTGGTCAGTCTCTCTGTAGGTCTGTTAGTGGTTGAAGTCCCGTCATGTTTACAAGCATGCAAAGATCAGACACGTATGTTATAGATTCTATAGCCCATATTGGCGTTAGTGGGTTAAGGAAACGCATTTTTTTCTTCTTGCTGTTGGCTTATCGCTCAAAATCCCTCGATTTCGAACTAAAACCTATGGCGATCGCTCTTTTTCTTTTCAGGGTCCGGTTTCTTGGAATAAACTCCCAATATCTTTGCGGAGTTCAAACTCTCTGTCTTCCTTCAAGGCATTTCTTAAAACAACCCTCTTCACCTATCAATAGCAGTTCTTTCTTCCCTTCCCCATCAAATTAATTCGTGTGTGTGTGTGTGTGTGTGTTGTGTGTGTGTGTGTGTGTGTGTGTGTGTGTGGTGCGCGCGCGCACGCGCGCGCATGTGTGTGTGTGCGCGCATGTTATTGTGTGCGTTTTTGCGAGACAGTGTGTAGGATTGTGTTGTGTTGTGTTGTGTTTGTTGTGTTGTGTTGTGTGTGTGTTGTGTGTGTGTGTGTGTGTGTGTGTGTGTGTGTGTGTGTGTGTATGAATATGCCTTCTTGTTTGTAGATGCATGGAACTTATTGCAATATTTATCTTCTTATTGGCTTCATTTATGTTTTCTTTAATCTTTTCTGTTATTTGTAAGCGCTTAGGGCTTATGTAAGATTAAGCGTCATAAATAATCATCATTATTATTATATTATTATTATTATCTGACGTGCCACTTCAACGGCATTAGCCCCCACCGCCGCTCATTCCGGCTCCGCATCCACATCCACAACCTGGCTTGTTCCGCCACAGCCCTGGCACCGGCAATCCACAGGGGGGCAGCCAATGTCAAGTCGTCATGAGGCAACCCACCAGAGAGGGCACTGCCAAGTCACTTTGGCACTGTTAAGTGGCGCCTGTTCTGATCCACAATAAGCAGGACACCGCCTTCTAAACCCTAATACTTGCTCAGTCGCGGAGCCAGCGTGAGTGAGCTCTCCATCCGGGGGGCCACCACATTCGTCCAGCCATAGACGAGGAGAGGAAATCGACACTAAAGTCACCATGAGAGCAGGGCATAAAGGGCCGCAGATGCAGAGACTTTTTTTTCCCCTTTTACAATGCTGATCGATGAGGATGAGCGATGCATGAATTGTAATGCTAGGTAATTCAGCTCTGGTCTGAGGCTGCTGTACGGCAGGGCTATACTCTACGCTTTCTTTGATAACTCTACAATAACTGTACGCTTTCTTTAATAACTCCACAATAACTCTACGCTCTCTTTAATAACTCCACAATAACTCTACGCTTTCTTTGATACTCTACAATAACTCTGCGCTTTCTTTTATAACTCTACAATAATTCTAGGCTTCCTTTAACACAACTCTACAATAACTCTACGCTTCCTTTTAGAAACTCTACCATAACTCTACGCTTTCTTTTGATAATTCTATAATAACTCTACGCTTTCTTTCCCGGTATCAGCCACGCCCGTGAGAGGTAGACGCTCGCAGCGTTGTTAAAGAAATTTGAGCAACACTGTCAAAGACGCATCAACTTGAGTGGATGAATCTGGACAGTGTGGTCCCAGCCCTTCCAAGCGACCCCAGAACAAATTCAACCCCGGGAAGGAATCAAGCCAGGGCCGAAAAATCCCACAAATGAATGGCTGTGGTCGGACTGGATCTTATACCACTGCTGTTTTGTTGTACGCTGCTGAATTAATTCCACTTCTAATCCAAAAAGCCTGACTTGCTCTGTCAAAGAGATTAGTTTTTAAACGACGTCTGTAGCAGCTCTCTCTCTCTCTCTCTCTCTCTCTCTCTTCTTCTGTCGTCTGTTCTGTGTGTGTGTGTGTGTGTGTGTGTGTGTGTGTGTGTGTGTGTGTGTGTGTGTGTGTGTGTGTGAGCAAGATTGTGCAAAAACTAATGAAACGAATTTTAGCAGCCAGTAATGGAAAGGAGAATTTTCTTAAGTAAACCCAAGATGGAGCCGTTGAACTTTGGCGCAGATCTACATCAAAGAGAGCTGATCCATGAATTAAAAAGAAAAAAATAAATCTTGAACATTAAGACGGTCACCATTTTGTACATTTTCGTATTCGTACAATTCTAGAGCACTATTGCTAGGATCTAAATGTAAAAAACAAACAAACAAACAAACAACAACAACAATAGCTGCAAGGCTTTATAGGGGCGTGCCACGAGGTATAAGTCTAAGAACTACTCCCAACGCTTGTACAATTTGGAGTGATCTGCACTGAACCCGAGCTCAAGTAAAGAAACTAACATTCCTAAGAAACTCTAAAGCCTGTGATTGACTGCCATGACCTTGCCTCTCGACAAGAACAATTCAGTTTGCAATATTATGCTTTTACTGTGACTATGACTGTGTGTGTGCGTGTGTGTGTGTGTGTGTGTGTGTGTGTGTGTGTGTGTGTGTGTGTGTGTGTGTGTGTGTGTGTGTGTGTGTGTAGTGAGTGTGTGTACGCGATGTGTGTGTGTTTTAGTGTTTGGGCATTGGTGCGGGTGAGTTTGTGTTTTTATGTATTGTTTTTATAATCTATGTAATGTTCTATGTCTTATGGATTTAATGTTTATTTCATGTGTGTAAGCGTGTGTGCGTGTGTGTATGTTGTGCGTGTGTGTGTGTGTGTGGGGGGGGGGGGGGATGGGGGTGGGGTGGGAGGGGTGTGTGAGTGTTGATGTATATACAAATATATATAATAACACAGGCTTTTATGTAACGATTTATAATGTCTTTTTGTAGTGTCTTATGTATTGTGAAATAATTGGACAGAAGAAAAATTTCGATGGACAATAAAGTTGATTGAATTGAATTGAATTGAACTGAATTGAATTGAATTGAGAGAGCTGGGGAGGAGATCTATTCGGTCACTGCACCGTCACAAATTAAGCTGCAAATCGGCAACTACCAGCAACGTAGAGGCAAGACAAAGAGGATCTGATGTGCCTGTGCTTGTCAAGGACCTATATCAAGAGATCTAAGATGACTTCAGGTAGGTTAGGGAAAACAGTGAAGTATGGAGATATATCAGGAGATATACAATAGATTCAGACAGGGTTTGATTGAAGTAAGGGGATCTAAGGAGCATTTTTGGGGTTGTTTTTTTGTTGTTTCTGGTCGCGCATTTCGAATGGTTCTTGGTTATGACGTCTTAAGTAAATAGGTCTGTCGACCCATCTATTTGTCTGTTCCGTGACTTGCACCTTGCGTTCTTGTGTATATATGTATTTTGGCTCGAAGTTAAGAGGGTTATTTGACCTTCGCGGAGGCCTACATTTTCATTACCGCCATTCTACATTAGAGATGACGAGAGCCTCATTCAAAGTAAGGGGGCTGCACCCTGGGTTCCAAAGCGTCGTGAAAACAACAGGTGAGTTGCCTTTCTTCATGACAACGAAGCTGTCTTTCAAACATGGGCGGGCTCTCCAAGGGGAAGAGACCTGGGGCATTTTGTGGCGGCACGGGTGGTGGCGGACTGTGGTGAAGACAGCTGTGGAAGGCTGATGGCGTCACTGTCTCTTTGGTAAACAGCTGGTCAGCTAGACAGACCACATCGGTTCACTTTGGCCTGGGTGCGCTGGCATTCTGCAATGAGACGAGGAGGGAAATTGATCAGTATTTGTGTTATTATTAGCGTATTTGTGATTGCGAATGAACACCAGATACAAGAAGATGCAAACAAAGAAAAACATTTTTTTCTTTTGTTGTAAACATGAATGATTAAAAAAATGTATAGCAAATTGAGTTTTATGGGTGTCAGTGGGTTCATTGGTGTGTGTGTGTGTGTGTGTGTGTGTGTGTGTGTGTGTGTGTGTGTGTGTGTGTGTGTGTGTGTTTGCGCGTGCGCGTGCGCACTCAAAGTTTGCTTCAAAATCACAACATGGTCGTCTTGATTGTGATCCATGTGTAATGGCTTTTTGCTGTCATAATACACACACACGCACGCACGCACGCACGCATGCACGCACGTGCACACAGACCTACAACACACACACACGCACACACACACACACACACACACACACATGGAAACTACACAGTATAAAGTGCAAAAGACATTAACTGTAGTATGCTTACACATACATGCCTACTTACAAAATAACAAAATTAAACGCATGCATTCAATATAAATAGAAACTACGTAAATTACACACACAACGACGCACGCACGCACCCCCCCCCCCCCCCCCCCCCCCCCCCTTTAGTTTTTCAGCAACTTTTTTCCTCCCCATATTTTCGTTTGGTTTCATTTACTACCCTTTACTGGCTGCTTCGGGGGTGCTATTGGATTCTTTTTTTACACCCTTGGTGGTGAGAACACCACAGTATTATGGACTGTGGCGTGTCTCCATTTGACGCCAGGAGCGCAGACACAACCAGCCGTGTCTCCCTGATAAGTTCCGACCCAGCGGACGAAAGGCCTCGGAGCAGGCAATACAAATATATCTGCCTTCAAAAGGGATTGCGATGGTTCCCTTATGCAGCTAGCCAAGAGTTTTCATATCTGTAATATATTTTCTTAATTTCATGTTCCCAGTTTCTCCATCTTTAAACTTCTCCCCCCTCCTTAAGTCCAAATCTTTGCCAAGTCATTACTATGAAGACAGTTCAGTTGTTGGCCTGCGCTTGTTTTTTTCCCCCACTATTAGATTGTTCGTCTGTGTATGGGCTCGTGTTTTCTCCTTTCATAGATTCAGTGTAGTGTTCATTCTTGGTGTGTAGTGTCCCCTTCTTTGAGTTTATGCTCTTCCTTTAGTATGGTTTTTATGTCCAATCTTGCTTTTTAATGGCCCTTTGTATTGTGTTCTTTCATATGGACTATTGTCGTTTATTGATGTTTCTGTCATCTTCTTTTCCATGATCTGTTGTCCTTTCACAGGTAGAATGCCCTTCTTGCATAGAGTTTAGTGTCCTCTTTACAAAGGGCCTAGTGTCTTTTTTCACAGGTAGAATGCCTTTCTTGCATAGAGTTTAGTGTCCTCTTTACAAAGGGCCTAGTGTCTTTTTGTGATGACTTAGTGTGTCCCTTTCTATCCAATTCAGTGTCCTTTTGTCCTCTGTATTGTTCTTAGCTCTAGAGTTTAGTATTGCCTTCTCACAGAGTTCTACGTGTTTCTCTTATAGGGTTCACCATACTTTCATGGCCTTTGTATCCTCTTTCGCACGATTCAGTGCCTTTGTGATTATATGATTGGAACTATTCTTTCACAGAGTTTAACATATTTTCCTTCTTACAGAATAGGTCGTCGTACATCGACTTCTCCTTTCTTAGGGTTTAATGCATCCTTTTCTAGAATATAGTTATTCGTAGGTGTTAATGTCTTCTTTCTTGATGTGTAGTTAGAATTTCCTTCGTAAGGATTTCAACACGTTTTTTTGTGGCAGGACCAAACAGGAAGCGGTGCCAGTCTGCCAGACGACCACGAGGATCGCAGACAACAATCTCGCGCACACCTAACATATAGAACAAGGTTCACAGAAACTGGTACACCAACACATATACTGCACACATAGATGTGAAGAAAACATGTTCATCACCCATGGACGCTTTACGACAGGATATGAAGAAAACATGTTTATCACCCATGGACTCGTCACGACAGGGTATGTTGCTGTAATATTTGCAATGGCCTCCCAAGGAAAGGCATAACTCATACAACAGTACAAAGTTCAGACCAGTATCTGGCATTAAGGATAGTCTCATTCATACCGAACACACACACACACACACACACACACACACACACACACACACACACACACACACACACCTCTGTACGTGCAGTTGAGATCACACATTTCCAGCCCAACAGGACATCAACAGATACGTTTTAGAAATGCATTTCTTCAACATTTGATACAATTCATATTACAAAACGGTCAACAATCCTCCTCACACCTCGCATACAGAACAAGGTTCGCACAGACACGTATACTAGCACATATAATGCACACATAGATATAAAGAAAAAATGCTTATCATGGACTCTTTAAAACAGGGTATGTTGCTGTCATGTTTGCAATGGCGTACCAATGACAGGCCTTTGCCAAGATGAGATAGCAGCATAGCTCATACAGTGGCACAAAGATTACTAAAGTATCTGGCGTTAAGGATAAGCAAATACAAATTGTCATTAGGACTAGTAACCAAAGCATCCGTCTGAAAGAGCAAGTCTCATTCATGCCGAATACATGGAGACATACACACACACACACACACACACCACACACACACACACACACACACACACACACCAAACACACACACACGCACTCACAACACACCACACACGCACACACACACACACACACACACACACACACACACACACATCTACACACACGTCTACACACACACACACAATGGCCCTACCAAGGAAAGGCATAACTCACACAGTAGTACAAAGTTCAGGGCAGTATCTGGCATTAAGGACAGTCTCATTCATACCGAACACACACACACACACACACACACACACACACACACACACACACACACACACACACACACACACGCACGCACGCACCTCTCTGCACCTGCAGATAAGCACACATGAACGTCCAAACACAGGCAAAGTAAAAACAACCTATTTGTCAAGGAGTAATCACAGCATGGTGCTTTACTGCAATATTTGCAATGGCTTGTCAGTGATAGGCCCTTGCAGATATTTGACAGTAAATCCATTCATCTTTGAAATAAGGACCAAATTAACACCAGTCATTGAAATAGAAAAAAATGATAGTCGAGATCACAAATGTCTAGCCCACAGGATATCAGGTATGTTTTGGAAATCAATTTTCCTCCAAATTGGATAAGATTAACATCACAATACCGACAACAAACTTGCTAACACCAAACATAGAGAACTAGGTTCACAGAGACTAGTACACGAGCACATATACTGCACACATAGATATGAAGAAAACATGTTTATCACCCATGGACTCTTTACGACAAGATATGTTGCTGTAATATTTGTAATGGCCTACCAAGGAAAGGCATTACTCATACAGTGGTACAAAGTTCAGGGCAGTATCTGGCATTAAGGATAGTTTCATTCATACTGAATACACACAGCACACACAACACACACACACACACACACACACACACACACACACACACACACACACACACCCTCTGCATGTGCAGATAAGCACACATGAACGTCCAAAACAGGCAAAGGAAAAACAACCTATTTGTCAAAGAGTAATCACAGCATGCTGCTTCACTGTAATATTTGCAGAGGCGTGTCAGTGAAGGCCCTTGCAGATATTTGACAGTAAATCCATTCATCTTTGAAATAAAGACCAAATTAATACCAGCCATTGAAATGGAAAAAAAGGAAAGTTAAGATCACACATTTCTAGCCCACAGGACATAAGATGTGTTTTAGAAATCAATTTCTTCAACATTTGATACAGCTGACACAACAAGACGGTCAACAATCCCACTCACACCTCACATACAAAACAAGGTTCGCACAGAAACGTACAGCTAGCACATATAATGCACACATTGATATGAAGAAAAATGCTTATCATGGACTCTTTAAAACAGGATATGTTGCTGTAATATTTGCAATGGCGTACCAAGGATAGCCCATTGCAAAGATGAGACAGCAGCATAGCTCATATAGTGGCACAAAGATTACTAAAGTATCTAGCATTAAGGATAAGCAAATACAAATTGTCATGAAGACTAGTAACCAAACCATTCGTCTGAAAGAACTAAGTCTCATTCATACGGAAGACATGGAGACACACACACACACACACAACACACACACACACACACACACACACACCATACCGCGCGCGCGCGCGCGCGCGCACACACACCTGCACGTGCTGATTTACAGACACGCACCAAACAAAAAGAACCTATTTGTTCGGGGGTGGTTGTTTTACTGTAATATTTGCAAAGGCGTATCAGTGATAGGCCCTTGCAGCTTATTTGACAGTAAAACCGTTCATCTTTTATATCAAGAGCAAACTGATATTATGCTCAGAAAGATAAAAAAGAAAAGAACGACAGCCGTGATCACACATTTCTAGCCCACAGAACATCAACAGAGATGTTTTAGAAATTCAGTATCTTCAATCCCACTCACACCAAACAAATAGAACAAGGTTCACTGAGACAGGTAGGTACACAAGCACATATACTGCACACATCGATATGAAGAAAACATGCTTATTATGGACTCTTTACAACAGGGCATGTTGCTGTAATATTTGCCATGGCATACTAAGGATAGGCCATTGCAAAGATTGGACAGCAGCATAACTCGTATGGTGGCACAAAGATTAGTAAAGTATCTGGTATCAAAGATGACAAGAAATAAAAGACAAATTGTCAGTGGCATTATAAACCAAATCATCCTTCTAATACAAATGTAGATACTCTGAAGACAAATGCAAAATTTCAAAAAGAATGCATGGATCCAGACATACTCACAGGACATACAAACAGGTGCTCAAATGAGAACTTTTTTGGGTGGCATTTCCTTTCTCAGTTTTTTTTCTTGCTTTTTTATTTTTCTTTTTTTTTGTCATACATCTCGTTTTTCTCATGGAATTCAGATATTCTATCCTTCACCCGTTTTTTTTTTTTCCTTTCAGTTGTTATAAACTAAAAAAAAACAACAAAAAAACGAAAAGAAATCACACACACATACACACACACACATTAAACAAAGAAGAAAGCTAAATATGATTTGGGGGGGGGGGGGGGGGGGGGGGGGCTCCAACCGGACTATTAACAACGGTCACACAGACCCCTTTTTTCTTTTTTTTATTTAAAATTGGGAACAATTAATTCTCTCTCGCTCTTTTTCTCCCCGAACCCCTCACCCTACCCCCCCCCCCCCCCTCACACTTAGTGTTTATTTTCTCGATCCTATTTAACAGTGTCACTACTGTGTGCTCTCTCCCCCCTATCCCCAGCTCCCCACCCCACCCCGCCCTACCACCCCCATCTCTCACACTTAAAGAGTTTATATTCTCAATCATGTTTAACAGTTTATCATTACTGCATTACTATGTGATGACTCTCACTCTCTCCCTCTCCTCCTTCCCCACCCCCTCCTCCCACCTTCCCCTCCCCATTGCGTCCCGCTCGGAGGTGAGAAAGTACGTGTAATTTACCATTTTTCTTGTATGAAGAAGGATTATACGTACATTTTTAAAAATACGATCATGTTGATATATATACACCCACATGTTTCTCCAATTAAAAAAAAATCTAAAAAAGACTTGTCAGTTTCGCTCTCTCTCTCTCTCTCTCCCGTACCACCCCCCCCTCTCTCTCTCTCCTCCCCCCACCCCCCCTCCTCTCTCTCCTCTCTCCTACCCCCCTCCTCTCTCTCCCCGTACCCCCCCCTCTCCTCTCCCGTACCCCCCCACCCCCCCCTCTCTCTCCCACCATCCCGTCTCCTCCTCCCATCACCCACCATCCCCCGCCCCCCCCCCCCCCCCCCCCCCCCCCCCCCCCTCGGTGATGAGAAAGTGCGTGCTGACCTGACCTTCACTTTTCTCTCTACCCCCCTCCCTCCACCCAACCCCCCTCACCCCCCCCCCCCTCGCGCCCCTCCGCCTCCCCTCTGTCTTTCAGAATTAACTTCCAATGATGTAAATATATCTGTTTAGGTTGTCCATGCTTCGGTTATTCCTCCTCATCCCCACTGTCGGGGTCCTCATCCTCCTATTTTTTTTCCCCTTCTCTTGTTTTTTTTTCTTTTCTTTTTTTCCCTCAATCATGTCAGGTTTTTGTTTCCTTTCTCTTTTTTCTTTTCCTCTGTAATTCATCCTCACCATGCAAGTCTGTATGATCTATTAACGTTGGACATTCTCTTGCTGGTTTAAGTGTTTTGTCGTTTGATACTGTCGTCTGGGTTTATCTATGTACTATTCTGTAGTGCACTGACGCTTTCATTCTGCGTATGGAGAGAGGAGAGAGAGAGAGAGAGAGAGAGAGAGAGAGAGAGAGAGAGGGGGGGGGGGAAGGCAGAGCTACGGGCAGAACTTAATCCATGGTTATCCCTCCGTTCTTTCCTTGGTCAAAGAAAGAAAATTAAAAAAATCCTCGAAGCCCTCCCTGAAACGAAATCAAAGACAATCATACAAGGAGGACACAAGGAATTAGCGTACCATCATGGAAATTAGTATCACCACGCGATGACAGCACTTCCACACACAGACCAAACCAAAACAATGTATTTGTTGTGGACTAATCACAGCATCTTGTTTTATTTTAACATGTGCAATAGCGTATCAGTGATAGGCCCTTGCAGATATTTGACAGTAAAACCAGTAATCTTTTAAACAAAGACCAAACTGACACCAGACAATAAAAGTAAACAAATGACATTTAAGAAACACATTTCCAGCCCACAGGACATCAGATACGTTTTGGAAATAAATTTTCTTCAAACTTTGATCAGATTAACATAACAATAACGACAACAATCTCGCTCACACCAAACATATAGAACAAGGTTCACAGAGACTGGCACACGAGCACATATACTGCACACATGGATATGAAGAAAACATGTTTATCACCCATGGACTCTTTACGACAGGGTATGTTGCTGTAATATTTGCAATAGCCTACCAAGGAAAGGCATAACTCATACAGTGGTACAAACGTTCAGACCAGTATCTGGCATTAAGGACAGTCTCATTCATACCGAACACACACACACACGCACACACACACACACACACACACACACACACACACACACACACACACACACCACACACACACTCACACACACACCTCTGCATGTGCAGATTAGCACACATGAATGTCCAAACACAGGCAAAGAAAAACAACCTATTTGTCAAGGAGTAATCACAGCATGCTGCTTTACTGTAATATTTGCAATGGCGTGTCAGTGATAGGCCCTTGCAGATATTTGACAGTAAATCCATTCATCTTTGAAATAAAGACCAAACTAACACCAGTCATTGAAATGGACAAAAAACAATAGTTGAGATCACACATTTCCAGCCCAACAGGACATCGACAGATATGTTTTAGAAATCCATTTCTTCAACATTTGATACAACTCATATAACAAAACGCTCAACAATCCCACTCACACCACACATACAGAACAAGGTTTGCACAGACACGTACACTAGCACATATAATGCACACATTAATATGAAGAAAAATGCTTATCATGGACGCTTTAAAACAGGGGTATGTTGCTGTCATATTTGCAATGGCGTACCAAAGATAGGCCATTGCAAAGATGAGACAGCATCATAGCTCATAAGATTACTAAAGTATCTGGCATTAAGGATAACCAAATACAAATTCTCATTAGGACTAGTAACCAAAGCATCCATATGAAAGAACAAGTCTCATTCATACCGAATACATGAAGGCACACACACACACACACACACACACACACACACACACACACACACACACACACACGCGCGCGCCCGCGCGCGCGCGCGCGCGCGCGCGCGCGCACACACACACAGTCTCCACGTGCTGATTTACAGACACGCACTTCCAAACACGGACCAAACAAAAAACAACCTATTTGTTCAGGAGTAGTGACGGCATCTTCTTTTACTGTAACATTTGCAAAGGCGTATCAGTGATAGGCCCTTGCAAATAGTTGACAGTAAAACCAGTAATCTTTTAAACAAAGTCCAAACTGACACCAGACATTAAAAGTAAACTAATGATGTTTGAGATCACACATTGTTAGCCCACAGGACATCAGATATGTTTTGGAAATCAATTTTCATCCACATTTGATCAGATTAACATAACAATAATGACAACAATCACGCGCACACCAAACAGATAGAACAAGGTTCACAGAAACTGGTACACCAACACATATACTGCACACATAGATGTGAAGAAAACATGTTTATCACCCATGGACTCTTTACGACAGGATATGTTGCTGTAATATTTGCAATAGCCTACCAAGGAAAGGCGTAACTCATACAGTGGTACAAAGTTCAGTGCAGTACCTGGCATTAAGGATAGTCTCATTCATACCGAACACACACACACACACACACACACACACACACACACACACACACACACACACACACACACACACACACACACCCCTCTGCATGTGCAGATAAGCACACATCAATGTCCAAACACAGGCAAAGCAAAAACAACCTATTTGTCAAGGAGCAATCACAGTATGCTGCTTTACTATAATATTTGAAATGGCTTGTCAGTGATAGGCCCTTGTAGACATTTGACAGTAAATCATTCATCTTTGAAATAAGACCAAGTTAACACCAGTCATTGGAATGGGGACAAAAAACATAGTTGCGATCACACATTTCCAGCCCAACAGGACATCGACAGAAATGTTTTAGAAATCCATTTCTTCAACATTTGATACAACTGATATAACAAAACGCTCAACAATCCCATTCACACCACACATACAGAACAAAGTTCTCACACACATGTATACTAGCACATATAATGCACACATTGATATGAAGAAAAATGCTTATAACGGACTCTTTAAAACTGGGTACGTTGCTGTCATATTTGCAATGGCGTACCAAGGATAGGCCATTGCAAAGATGAGACAGCATCATAGCTCATATAGTGGCACAAAGATTACTAAAGTATCCGGCATTAAGGATAAACAAATACAACCAGTCATTAGGACTAGTAACCAAACCATCCATCTGAAAGAACAAGTCTCATTCATACCCAACACACACACACACACACACACACACACACACACACACACACACACACACGCACACGCGCGCGCGGGCACACACACACACGTCTGCATGCACTGATTTACAGACACGTACTTGCAAACACGGACCAAACAAAAACAACCGATTTGTTCGGGAGTAGTAACAGCATCTTGTTTTACTGTAATATTTGCAAAGGCGTATCAGTGATAGGCCCTTGCAAATAGTTGACTGTAAAACCAGTAATCTTTTAAATAAAAACCAAACTGACAGCAGACATTAAAAGTAAACTAATGATATTGAGATCACACATTGCTAGCCCACAGGACATCAGATATGTTTTGGAAATCAATTTTCTTCCAAATTTGATCAGATTAAAATAACAATAACGACAACAATCTCGCTCACGCCACACATATACAACAAGGTTCAAAAAGACTGGTACACGAGCACATATACTGCACACATAGATATGAAGAAAACATGCTTATCACCCATGGACTTGTCACGACAGGGTATGTTGCTGTAATATTTGCAATGACCTCCCAAGGAAAGGCATAACTCATACAGTAGTACAAAGTTCAGACCAGTATCTGGCATTAAGGATGGTCTCATTCATACCGAACACACACACACACACACACACACACACACACACACACACACACACACACACACACACACACACACACCTCTGCACGTGCAGTTGAGATCACACATTTCCAGCCCACAGGACATCGGCAGATATGTTTTAGAAATCCATTTCTTCAACATTTGATACAACTCATATAATAAAACGCTCAACAATCCTGCTCACACCACACATACAGAACAAGGTTCACACAGACACGTACACTAGCACATATAATGCACACATAGATAAAAAGAAAAAATGCTTATCATGGACTCTTTAAAACAGGGTATGTTGCTGTCATATTTGCAATGGCGTACCAAAGATAGGCCTTTGCAAAGATGAGAGCAGCATAGCTCATATTATGGCACAAAGATTACTAAAGTATCTGGCATTAAGGATAAGCAAATACAAATTGTCATTAGGACCAGTAACCAAAACATCCATCTGAAAGAATTCTTACCGAATTTATGGACACACACACACACACACACACACACACACACACACACACACACACACACACACACACACACACACACACTGACTGACTGACTGAAACCATTTACTGTCAGATTAATATAGTGTTGTACTGACATTTTAAAAAGAAAAACCTTAATGAATTAATGAGGTAACGAAAATAATACAAATAACATCTGAATGACATAAAAATCATAAAGGAAAATTAACAGGGAAACATTTAACATTTCTAAGTAACATAACAAAAATTCAGAAATTGTAACAATAAAGCAATTTACATCTTAACTGTACTGAAAATCAACAATATCTCTCTCTCTCTCTCTCTCTCTCTCTCTCTCTCTCTCTCTCTCTCAGAACACCATAAAAAAAAAAAGGAAAGACCCCCCCCCCAAACACACACACACACACACACAACACACACACACACAGACACACACACACACACACACACACACACACACACACACACACACACACACAAATGGCCTACCAAGGAAAGGCATAACTTACAGAGTCGAACAAAGTTCAGACCACTATCTGGCATTAAGGATAGTCTCATTCATACCGAACAACACACACAACACACACACACACACACACCACACACACACACACACACACACACACACACACCACACACACATAACCTCTGCATGTGTAGATAAGCACACATCAATGTCCAAACACAGACAAAGCAAAAGCAACCTATTTGTCAAGGAGTAATCACAGCATGCTGCTTTACTGTAATATTTGTAATGGCGTGTCAGTGATAGGCCCTTGTAGATATTTGACAGTAAATCCACTCATCTTAGAAATAAAGACCAAATTAACACCAGTCACTGAAATGGAAAAAAAGATACTTGAGATCACACATTTCTAGCCAACAGGATATCAGATATGTTTTGGAAATCAATTTTCTTCCAAATGTGATGATTAACATGACAATACCGACAACAAACTCGCTAACACAAAACACATAGAACAAGGTTCACAGAGACTTGTACACGAGCACATATACTGCACACATAGATATGAAGAAAACATGTTTATCACCAATGGACTCTTTACGACAGGATATGTTGCTGTAATATTTGCAATGGCCTACCAAGGAAAGGCATAACTCATACAGTGGTACAAAGTTCAGACCAGTATCTGGCATTAAGGATAGTCTCATTCATACCGAACACACACACACACACACACACACACACACACACACACACACACAACACACACACACACACACACACACACCTCTGTACGTGCAGTTGAGATCACACATTTCCAGCCCAACAGGACATCGGCAGATATGTTTTAGAAATCCATTTCTTCAACATTTGATACAACTCATAGAATAAAATGCTCAACAATCCTGCTCACACCACACATACAGAACAAGGTTCACACAGACACGTACACTAGCACATATAATGCACACATAGATAAAAAGAAAAAATGCTTATCATGGACTCTTTAAAACAGGGTATGTTGCTGTCATATTTGCAATGGCGTACCAAAGATAGGCCTTTGCAAAGATGAGAGCAGCATAGCTCATATTATGGCACAAAGATTACTAAAGTATCTGGCATTAAGGATAAGCAAAATACAAATTGTCATTAGGACCAGTAACCAAAACATCCATCTGAAAGAATTCTTACCGAATTTATGGACACACACCACACACACACACACACACAACACACACACACACACACACACACACACACACTACACACAAACCATACCAACGCAACTTATCACATACACTGAACATAAACACACAACATTCAAGTCACAAACAGGCATACATCCAACTACAATCAACAATCCTCTCTCTTCCCACACAAAGGACACCAACACACACACACACACACTACACACACACACACACACACACACACACACACACACACACACACACACACACACACACAATGGCCTACCAAGGAAAGGCATAACTTACACAGTCGAACAAAGTTCAGACAGTATCTGGCATTAAGGATAGTCTCATTCATACCGAACACACACCACACACACACACACACACACACACACACACACACACACACACACACACACACACACACACACACACACATAACCTCTGCATGTGTAGATAAGCACACATGAATGTCCAAACACAGACAAAGCAAAAACAACCTATTTGTCAAGGAGTAATCACAGCATGCTGCTTTACTGTAATATTTGTAATGGCGTGTCAGTGATAGGCCCTTGTAGATATTTGACAGTAAATCCACTCATCTTAGAAATAAAGACCAAATTAACACCAGTCACTGAAATGGAAAAAAAGATACTTGAGATCACACATTTCTAGCCAACAGGATATCAGATATGTTTTGGAAATCAATTTTCTTCCAAATGTGATGATTAACATGACAATACCGACAACAAACTCGCTAACACAAAACACATAGAACAAGGTTCACAGAGACTTAGTACACGAGCACATATACTGCACACATAGATATGAAGAAAACATGTTTATCACCAATGGACTCTTTACGACAGGATATGTTGCTGTAATATTTGCAATGGCCTACCAAGGAAAGGCATAACTCATACAGTGTACAAAGTTCAGACCAGTATCTGGCATTAAGGATAGTCTCATTCATACCGAACACACACACACACACACACACACACACACACACACACACACACACACACACACACACACACACACACACCTCTGCACGTGCAGTTGAGATCACACATTTCCAGCCCACAGGACATCGGCAGATATGTTTTAGAAATCCATTTCTTCAACATTTGATACAACTCATAGAATAAAATGCTCAACAATCCTGCTCACACCACACATACAGAACAAGGTTCACACAGACACGTACACTAGCACATATAATGCACACATAGATAAAAAGAAAAAATGCTTATCATGGACTCTTTAAAACAGGGTATGTTGCTGTCATATTTGCAATGGCGTACCAAAGATAGGCCTTTGCAAAGATGAGAGCAGCATAGCTCATATTATGGCACAAAGATTACTAAAGTATCTGGCATTAAGGATAAGCAAATACAAATTGTCATTAGGACCAGTAACCAAAACATCCATCTGAAAGAATTCTTACCGAATTTATGGACACACACACACACACACACACACACACACACACACACACCACACACACACAAACACATACACACATACACACACACACACACACACACACACACACACACACACACACACACACACAGAGGCACACACACAGACAGACACACACACACACACTCACACGTTTACACACACACACACACACACACACACACACACACACACACACACACACACACACACACAATGGCCTACCAAGGAAAGGCATAACTTACACAGTCGAACAAAGTTCAGATCAGTATCTGGCATTAAGGATAGTCTCATTCATACCGAACACACACACACACACACACACACACACACACACCACACACACACACACACACACACACACACACACACACACACACACACACATAACCTCTGCATGTGTAGATAAGCACACATGAATGTCCAAACACAGACAAAGCAAAAACAACCTATTTGTCAAGGAGTAATCACAGCATGCTGCTTTACTGTAATATTTGTAATGGCGTGTCAGTGATAGGCCCTTGTAGATATTTGACAGTAAATCCACTCATCTTAGAAATAAAGACCAAATTAACACCAGTCATTGAAATGGAAAAAAAGATACTTGAGATCACACATTTCTAGCCAACAGGATATCAGATATGTTTGGAAATCAATTTTCTTCCAAATGTGATGATTAACATGACAATACCGACAACAAACTCGCTAACACAAAACACATAGAACAAGGTTCACAGAGACTAGTACACGAGCACATATACTGCACACATAGATATGAAGAAAACATGTTTATCACCAATGGACTCTTTACGACAGGATATGTTGCTGTAATATTTGCAATGGCCTCCCAAGGAAAGGCATAACTCATACAGTGGTACAAAGTTCAGACCAGTATCTGGCATTAAGGATAGTCTCATTCATACCGAACACACACACACACACACACACACACACACACACACACACACACACACACACACACACACACACACACACCTCTGCACGTGCAGTTGAGATCACACATTTCCAGCCCACAGGACATCGGCAGATATGTTTTAGAAATCCATTTCTTCAACATTTGATACAACTCATAGAATAAAACGCTCAACAATCCTGCTCACACCACACATACAGAACAAGGTTCACACAGGACACGTACACTAGCACATATAATGCACACATAGATAAAAAGAAAAAATGCTTATCATGGACTCTTTAAAACAGGGTATGTTGCTGTCATATTTGCAATGGCGTACCAAAGATAGGCCATTTGCAAAGATGAGAGCAGCATAGCTCATATTATGGCACAAAGATTACTAAAGTATCTGGCATTAAGGATAAGCAAATACAAATTGTCATTAGGACCAGTAACCAAAACATCCATCTGAAAGAATTCTTACCGAATTTATGGAACACACCACACACACACACACACACACACACACACACACACACACAAACACATACACACATACACACACACACACACACACACACACACACACACACACACACACACACACACAGAGGCACACACACAGACAGACACACACACACACACTCACACGTTTACACACACACACACACACACACACACACACACACACACACACACACACACACACACACACAATGGCCTACCAAGGAAAGGCATAACTTACACAGTCGAACAAAGTTCAGATCAGTATCTGGCATTAAGGATAGTCTCATTCATACCGAACACACACACACACACACACACACACACACACCACACACACACACACACACCACACTACACACACACACACACACACACACATAACCTCTGCATGTGTAGATAAGCACACATGAATGTCCAAACACAGACAAAGCAAAAACAACCTATTTGTCAGGAGTAATCACAGCATGCTGCTTTACTGTAATATTTGTAATGGCGTGTCAGTGATAGGCCCTTGTAGATATTTGACAGTAAATCCACTCATCTTAGAAATAAAGACCAAATTAACACCAGTCATTGAAATGGAAAAAAAGATACTTGAGATCACACATTTCTAGCCAACAGGATATCAGATATGTTTTGGAAATCAATTTTCTTCCAAATGTGATGATTAACATGACAATACCGACAACAAACTCGCTAACACAAAACACATAGAACAAGGTTCACAGAGACTAGTACACGAGCACATATACTGCACACATAGATATGAAAAAAACATGTTTATCACCAATGGACTCCTTACGACAGGATATGTTGCTGTAATATTTGCAATGGCCTACCAAGGAAAGGCATAACTCATACAGTGGTACAAAGTTCAGACCAGTATCTGGCATTAAGGATAGTCTCATTCATACTGAACACACACACACACACACACACACACACACACACACACACACACACACACACACACACACACACACCTCTGCACCTGCAGATAATCACACATGAACGTCCAAACACAGGCAAAGGAAAAACAACCTATTTGTCAAAGAGTAATCACAGCATGCTGCTTTACTATTATATTTGCAGAGGCGTGTCAGTGACAGGCCCTTGCAGATATTTGACAGTAAATCCATTCATCTTTGAAATATAGACCAAATTAATACCAGTCATTGAAATGGAAGAAAAAAAGAAAGTTAAGATCACACATTTCTAGCCCACAGGACATAAGATGTGTTTTAGAAATCCATTTCTTCAACATTTGATACAGCTGACACAACAAAACGGTCAAGAATCCCACTCACACACACACACACACACACACACACACACACACACACACACACACACACACACACACACACTCACACTCACACACATGCATATGCAGATAAGCACACATGAACGTCCAAACAGGCACAGCAAAAACAACCTATTTGTCAAGGAGTAATCACAGCATGCTGCTTTACTGTAATATTTGAAATGGCGTGTCAGTGATAGGCCCTTGCAGACATTGGACAGTAAATCCATTCATCTTTGAAGTAAAGACCAAATTAACACCAGTCATTAAAATGGAAAAAAAAAACAATAGTTGAGATCACACATTTCCAGCCCACAAGACATCGGCAGACATGATTTAGAAATCCATTTCTTCAACATTTGATACAACTGATATAACAAAACGCATTAATATGAAGAAAACATGCTTATCATGGACTCTTTAAAACAGGGTATGTTGCTGTCATAATTATTTGCAATGGCGTACCAAGGATAGGCCATTGCAAAGATGAGACAGCAGCATAGCTCATATAGTGGCACAAAGATTACTAAAATATCTCGTATTCAGGATAAGCAAATACTAATTGTCATTAGGACTACTAACCAAACCATCCGTCTGAAAGAATAATTCTCATTCATACCGAATACATGGGGGCACACACACACACACACACACACACACACACACACACACACACACACACACACACACACACACACACACACACACATATATACACACACACACACACACCCGCGCGCGCGCACACACACGCACACACACGCACACACACACACACACACACACACACACACACACACACACACACACACACACGTCTCCACGTGCTGATTTTATAGACATGCACTTCGAAACACGGACCAAACAAAAACCTATTTGTTCAGGAGTAGTAACAGCATCTTGTTTTACTGTAATATTTGCGAAGGCGTATCAGTGATAGGCCCTTGCAAATATTTGACAGTGAAACCAGTAATCGTTTAAATGAAGACCAAACTGACACCAGACATTAAAAGTAAACAAACGATATTTGAGATCACACATTTCCAGCCCACAGAACATCAGATATGTTTTGGAAATCAATTTTCTTCCAAATTTGATCATATTAACATAACAATAACGACAACAATCTCGCTCACACTAAACGTATACAACAAGGTTCACAGAGACTGGTACACGAGCACATATACTGCACACATAGATATGAAGAAAACGTGTTTATCACCCATGGACTCGTCACGACAGGGTATGTTGCTAAAATACTTGCAATGGCCTACCAAGGAAAGGCATAACTCATACAGTGGTACAAAGGTGAGACCAGTATCTGGCATTAAGGATAGTCTCATTCATACCGAACAGACACACACCACACACACACACACACACACACACACACACACACACACACACACACACACACCCTCTGAACGTGCAGATGAGCACACATGAATGTCCAAACACAGACAAAGCAAAAACAACCTATTTGTGCAGGAGTAATCACAACATGATGCTTTACTGTAATATTTGCAATGGCGTGTCAGTAACAGGCCCTTACAGATACTTGACAGTACATCCATTCATCTTTGAAATAAAGACCAAACTAACACCAGTCATTGAAATGGACAAAAAACAATAGTTGAGATCACACATTTCCAGCCCAACAGGACATCGACAGATATGTTTTAGAAATCCATTTCTTCAACATTTGATACAACTCATATAACAAAATGCTCAACAATCCCACTCACACCACACATACAGAACAAGGTCTGCACAGACACGTACACTAGCACATATAATGCACACATAGATATGAAGAAAAATGCTTATCACGGACTCTTTAAAACAGGGTACGTTGCTGTCATATTTGCAATGGCGTACCAAGGATAGGCCATTGCAAAGATGAGACAGCATCATAGCTCATATAGTGGCACAAAGATTACTAAAGTATCCGGCATTAAGGATAAACAAATACAAATTGTCATTAGGACTAGTAACCAAGCCATCCATCTGAAAGAACAAGTCTCATTCATACCGAATACACACACACACACACACACACACACACACACACACACACACACACACACACACACACACACACACGTCTCCACGAGCTGATTTACAGACACGCACTTCCAAACACGGACCAAACAAAAACAATCTATTTGTTCAGGAGTAGTAACAGTATCTTGTTTTACTATATTTGCAAAGGCGTATCAGTGATAGGCCCTTGCAAATATTTGACTGTAAAACCAGTAATCTTTTAAATAAAGACCAAACTGACACCAGACATTAAAAGTAAACAAATGATATTTGAGATCACACATTGTTAGCCCACAGGACATCAGATATGTTTTGGAAATCAATTTTCTTCCAAATTTGATAAGATTAACATAACAATAACGACAACAATCTCGCTCACGCCAAACATATACAACAAGGTTCACAGAGACTAGTACACGAGCACATATACTGCACACATAGATATGAAGAAAACATGCTTATCACCAATGGACTTGTCACGACAGGGTATGTTGCTGTAATATTTGCAATGACCTCCCAAAGAAAGGCATAACTCATACAGTAGTACAAAGTTCAGACCAGTATCTGGCATTAAGGATAGTCTCATTCATACCGAACACACACACACACACACACACACACACACACACACACGCACACACACACACACACACACACACACACACACACACACACACACACAACATCTCTGCACGTGCAGTTGAGATCACACATTTCCAGCCCAACAGGACATCGACAGATATGTTTTAGAAATCCATTTCTTCAACATTTGATACAACTCATATAACAAAACGCTCAACAATCCCACTCACACCACACATACAGAACAAGGTTCACACAGACACGTACACTAGCACATATAATGCACACATAGATATAAAGAAAAAATGCTTATCATGGACTCTTTAAAACAGGGTATGTTGCTGTCATGTTTGCAATGGCGAACCAAGGATAGGCCATTGCAAAGATGAGAGCAGCATAGCTCATATAGTGGCACAAAGATTACTAAAGTATCTGGCATTAAGGATAAGCAAATACAATTTGTCATTAGGACCAGTAACCAAACCATCCATCTTAAAGATCCAAGTCTCATTCATACCGAATACACACACACACACACACACACACACACACACACACACACACACACACACACACACACACTCACACACACGAACACACACACACACACACACACACACACACACACACACACACACACACACACACACTCTCACGTCTACACACACACAATGGCCTACCAAGGAAAAGCATAACTTACACAGTAGTACAAAGTTCAGACCAGTATCTGGCATTAAGGATAGTCTCATTCATACCGAACACACACACAACACACACACACACACACACACACACACACACACACACACACACACACACACACACACACACACACCTCTGCACCTGCAGATAATCACACATGAACGTCCAAACACAGGCAAAGGAAAAACAACCTATTTGTCAAAGAGTAATCACAGCATGCTGCTTCACTGTAATATTTGCAGAGGCGTGTCAGTGATAGGCCCTTGCAGATAGTTGACAGTAAATCTATTCATCTTTGAAATAAAGACCACATTAACACCAGTCATTGAAATGGAAAAAAATGAAAGTTAAGATCACACATTTCTAGCCCACAGGACATAAGATGTGTTTTAGAAATCAATTTCTTCAACATTTGATACAATTGACACAACAAAACGGTCAACAATCCCACTCACACCTCACATACAGAACAAGGTTCGCACAGAAACGTACACTAGCACATATAATTCACACATTAATATGAAGAAAACATGCTTATCATGGACTCTTTAAAACAGGATATGTTGCTGTCATATTTGCAATGGCGTACCAAGGATAGGCCATTGCAAAGATGAGACAGCAGCATAGCTCATATAGTGGCACAAAGATTACTCAAGTATCTAGCATTAAGGATAAACAAATACAAATTGTCATTAGGACTAGTAACCAAGCCATCCATCTGAAAGAACAAGTCTCATTCATACGGAAGACATGGAGACACACACACACACACACACACACACACACACACACACACACACACACACACACACACACACACACACCTCTGATATCGCTTTTAGTGGGAAGACGTTAAACTGAAGAACAACAACACACGCCTCTGCACGTGCTGATTTACAGACACGCACCAAACAAAAAGAACCTATTTGTTTGGGAGTGGTTGTTTTACTGTAATATTTGCAAAGGCTTATCAGTGATAGGCCCTTACAGCTTATTTGACAGTAAAACCGTTCATCTTTTATATCAAGAGCAAACTGATATCATGCTCAGAAAGATAAAAAAGAAAAGAACGACAGCCGTGACCACACATTTCTAGCCCACAAAACATCAACAGAGATGTTTTAGAAATTCAGTATCTTCAATCCCACTCACACCAAACAAATAGAACAAGGTTCACTGAAAGAGGTCAAGCACATAGAGTATCTGGTATCAAAGATGACAGGAAATAAAAGACAAATTGTTAGTGGCACTAGAAACCAAATCATCCTGCTAATACAAATATAAATACTCTGAACTCGTGAAGACCAAAGCAAAAGTTCAAAAAGAATGCATGGATCCAGACACTAACAGGACATACACACACACAGGTGGTCAAATGAGACCTTTTTCAGTGGCACTTCCTTTCTCAGTTTTTCCTTGCTTTTTTCCTTTTTCTCAGTTTTTCAAATATCTCGTTTTTCTCATGGACTTCAGATATTCTATCCTTTACCCGCTTTTTTTCCTTTTAGTTGTTATAAACGCTAAAAAACAAACAAACAAAAAGAAAACGCAACACACACACACACACACACACACACACACACACACACACACACACACACACACACTAAGCAAAGAAGAAAGCCGAATGTGATTCATGTATACACAGCAATCATTCATTCCTAATGGGCATATTTCATAAAACAGACAACGTACAGAAGTCGCTACGGTTTAGTTTGTCATTTGTCCTCTCTCTGGTGATACTGTGTGCACACAAACAGAGCTAAAAAAACACAAAAAAACAAGCCTATCATTCACCCTTCACAACATGGTACACCGCTGCAATATTTGCAATGGCGTATCAAAGACAGGCCATAGCAAAGACTGGACAGCAGCTTGACTCCTTTACTTCTACTAAGTGTGATAAAACATCTGGCTTATCTTCACTATCAACTCTAAAGCTATCAAGAAATGGAATGCAATAAATCCATTATTCTTATTATTGTGGGGGGGGGGGGGGGGGGGGGGGGGGGGCAGTGTTTTCCCGTTAGTTTCAAATGTTGATTTTTGGCCACTGGTTGGACTGTGTTCTCGAACTTACCAAAAAAATATCGCCATTTTTTGTGATTTCTTTATACTTTTTCTCTCAATTTCAAATTACGGCCCAAATTGTGCTAAGTAATTTGATTATATCACCCCAAAATACATTCTGTACGCAAAGCAAACACCCAACATATTGCTAAAAGTAATATAATTATTAAAAAAAACCACTCCTTTCAACAACTCAAACTTTTTTTGTTCTTGACTTCTAAATTGTACACACAGTGATGATCTCATAGCTCAAACCCGTTTTATTTAAACAGTAAACAAGTTGGGTATTTTTTGCTCCCATAAGAAAACCTAACACAGAGTAACTTTTATTCAAGACTGGCACAGCCTTTTAAACTTGAATAAAGTCAGACAAATACATAGACGAACAATCTAATAGTGGGGGAAAAAACAAGCGCAGGCCAACAACTGAACTATCTTCATAGTAATGACTTGGCAAAGATTTGGACTTAAGGAGGGGGGGGGGGGGGGTAATTTGAAGATGGAGAAACTGGGAACATGAAATTAAGAAAATATGTTACAGATATGAAAACTCTTCACTAGCTGCATAAGGGAACCATCGCAATCTCTTTTGAAGGCAGATATATTTGTATTGCCTGCTCCGAGGCCTTTCGTCCGCTGGGTCGGACTCATCAGGGAGACACGGCTGGTTGTGTCTGCGCTCCTGGCGTCAAATAGAGACACACCACAGTCCATAATACTGTGGTGTTCTCACCACCAAGAGTGCAAAAAAGAATCCAATAGCACCCCCAAAGCAGCCAGCGAAGAGTAGTAAATGAAACCAAACGAAAGTGTGGGGAGGAAAAAAGTTGCTGAAAAACTAAAGACATTATGCAAACAGTATAAAATAAAGGGGACAATCTTTGAGCCTACGCTTGAGGATCCACCCAAAGATGCAAGGGAGATCAAAAGACAAACACACAGACGGACAGAAACAAATACAAATAACCTCAATTTAATCAAAACAAAAATCGGAAATGAAATGAGGCAGGGAACAGTAAACGATAAACAGTAAACAAGTTGGGTATTTTTTGCTCCCATAAGAAAACCTAACACAGAGTAACTTTTATTCAAGACTGGCACAGCCTTTTAAACTTGAATAAAGTCAGACAAATACATAGACGAACAATCTAATAGTGGGGGAAAAAACAAGCGCAGGCCAACAACTGAACTATCTTCATAGTAATGACTTGGCAAAGATTTGGACTTAAGGAGGGGGGGGGGGTAATTTGAAGATGGAGAAACTGGGAACATGAAATTAAGAAAATATGTTACAGATATGAAAACTCTTCACTAGCTGCATAAGGGAACCATCGCAATCTCTTTTGAAGGCAGATATATTTGTATTGCCTCTCCGAGGCCTTTCGTCCGCTGGGTCGGACTCATCAGGGAGACACGGCTGGTTGTGTCTGCGCTCCTGGCGTCAAATAGAGACACACCACAGTCCATAATACTGTGGTGTTCTCACCACCAAGAGTGCAAAAAAGAATCCAATAGCACCCCCAAAGCAGCCAGCGAAGAGTAGTAAATGAAACCAAACGAAAGTGTGGGGAGGAAAAAAGTTGCTGAAAAACTAAAGACATTATGCAAACAGTATAAAATAAAGGGGACAATCTTTGAGCCTACGCTTGAGGATCCACCCAAAGATGCAAGGGAGATCAAAAGACAAACACACAGACGGACAGAAACAAATACAAATAACCTCAATTTAATCAAAACAAAAATCGGAAATGAAATGAGGCAGGGAACAGTAAACGATAAACAGTAAACAAGTTGGGTATTTTTTGCTCCCATAAGAAAACCTAACACAGAGTAACTTTTATTCAAGACTGGCACAGCCTTTTAAACTTGAATAAAGTCAGACAAATACATAGACGAACAATCTAATAGTGGGGGAAAAAACAAGCGCAGGCCAACAACTGAACTATCTTCATAGTAATGACTTGGCAAAGATTTGGACTTAAGGAGGGGGGGGGGGGGGGGGGGGTAAATTGAAGATGGAGAAACTGGGAACATGAAATTAAGAAAATATGTTACAGATATGAAAACTCTTCACTAGCTGCATAAGGGAACCATCGCAATCTCTTTTGAAGGCAGATATATTTGTATTGCCTGCTCCGAGGCCTTTCGTCCGCTGGGTCGGACTCATCAGGGAGACACGGCTGGTTGTGTCTGCGCTCCTGGCGTCAAATAGAGACACACCACAGTCCATAATACTGTGGTGTTCTCACCACCAAGAGTGCAAAAAAGAATCCAATAGCACCCCCAAAGCAGCCAGCGAAGAGTAGTAAATGAAACCAAACGAAAGTGTGGGGAGGAAAAAAGTTGCTGAAAAACTAAAGACATTATGCAAACAGTATAAAATAAAGGGGACAATCTTTGAGCCTACGCTTGAGGATCCACCCAAAGATGCAAGGGAGATCAAAAGACAAACACACAGACGGACAGAAACAAATACAAATAACCTCAATTTAATCAAAACAAAAATCGGAAATGAAATGAGGCAGGGAACAGTAAACGATAAACAGTAAACAAGTTGGGTATTTTTTGCTCCCATAAGAAAACCTAACACAGAGTAACTTTTATTCAAGACTGGCACAGCCTTTTAAACTTGAATAAAGTCAGACAAATACATAGACGAACAATCTAATAGTGGGGGAAAAAAACAAGCGCAGGCCAACAACTGAACTATCTTCATAGTAATGACTTGGCAAAGATTTGGACTTAAGGAGGGGGGGGGGGGGGGGGGGGGTAATTTGAAGATGGAGAAACTGGGAACATGAAATTAAGAAAATATGTTACAGATATGAAAACTCTTCACTAGCTGCATAAGGGAACCATCGCAATCTCTTTTGAAGGCAGATATATTTGTATTGCCTGCTCCGAGGCCTTTCGTCCGCTGGGTCGGACTCATCAGGGAGACACGGCTGGTTTTTTCCCCCACTATTAGATTGTTCGTCTATGTATTTGTCTGACTTTATTCAAGTTTAAAAGGCTGTGCCAGTCTTGAATAAAAGTTACTCTGTGTTAGGTTTTCTTATGGGAGCAAAAAATACCCAACTTGTTTACTGTTTATCGTTTACTGTTCCCTGCCTCATTTCATTTCCGATTTTTGTTTTGATTAAATTGAGGTTATTTGTATTTGTTTCTGTCCGTCTGTGTGTTTGTCTTTTGATCTCCCTTGCATCTTTGGGTGGATCCTCAAGCGTAGGCTCAAAGATTGTCCCCTTTATTTTATACTGTTTGCATAATGTCTTTAGTTTTTCAGCAACTTTTTTCCTCCCCACACTTTCGTTTGGTTTCATTTACTACTCTTCGCTGGCTGCTTTGGGGGTGCTATTGGATTCTTTTTTGCACTCTTGGTGGTGAGAACACCACAGTATTATGGACTGTGGTGTGTCTCTATTTGACGCCAGGAGCGCAGACACAACCAGCCGTGTCTCCCTGATGAGTCCGACCCAGCGGACGAACGGCCTCGGAGCAGGCAATACAAATATATCTGCCTTCAAAAGAGATTGCGATGGTTCCCTTATGCAGCTAGTGAAGAGTTTTCATATCTGTAACATATTTTCTTAATTTCATGTTCCCAGTTTCTCCATCTTCAAATTACCCCCCCCCCCCCCCCCCCCTCCTTAAGTCCAAATCTTTGCCAAGTCATTACTATGAAGATAGTTCAGTTGTTGGCCTGCGCTTGTTTTTTCCCCCACTATTAGATTGTTCGTCTATGTATTTGTCTGACTTTATTCAAGTTTAAAAGACTGTGCCAGTCTTGAATAAAAGTTACTCTGTGTTAGGTTTTCTTATGGGAGCAAAAAATACCCAACTTGTTTACTGTTTATCGTTTACTGTTCCCTGCCTCATTTCATTTCCGATTTCCGTTTTATTTAGTTCTTTCGGTCCACCATCTGGCTGGTTCTGGTCAGCTAATGTAGGACAGAACTTCAATGTTCATTTAGTGTTTGTGTTCATAGTTAAATGGAAGGATCTCCTTCTTCATCATCCTCTTCAATTCCTAAGAGTGCCTGGTTGACATTACTGCACATCTCCTCATCGGCTCCACTCAAACACATCTCGGAGCAGATGAGGCCCTGCGATCGACAGGAACAGTGTGATGTGCAACTGGTCTTCTTGCACCCACATTTGATGAGGTGGTAACTGTGGCTGGAGCTGGAGGATCCCTTGTTGGAGCTGGTACTAGCCTATCCCCCTCTTCCTTCCACCCGTAGGTTGTTGCTGGTGGTAGCGAGGGTGAGGAATGTCATCCTGACGCCACACCTTCCAAGTGTGATTCTTGCTTTCATCAACAGCCTTTTGCAGGTGTTTCCCTGCACTGAATGTACACAACTCATGAACTGCTTCCTTCCTGTCTTCTTGGCAGAAGAAACACTGCTTTGCATTGAAAGGAGATGTTGCTGAACGTGTGAAGTGAAAAGTCTCACTTTCAGTAGAGCCTGATGCACTAGTGGCTGCAGAAGAAGGCCGTCCATGCCTCTTCTGTACATGCTGACTCTCTCCTTCTTGGCAGGCCTTCTGGTTTCGTGCCTTGGCATGCTCAAGGTGACCACTGTGACAAGAAGATCCATAACATTTTCTGTGCCACTTTGCTTACATATCTTTTAGATTGGAGGCAGTGTACCCATGCAATCGCCCACTGATCTGTGCATGATCAGCATCTCCATACTGTCCTCTTTCGTGCACAAACTGGAGGAACTTTGAGTAGGGTTCCTCTGATGGTTCAGACACTAGGATACCAGTGCCAGGCTCCTGACACTGAATACACAGTTTGAAATCAGTTTCTGGTCTTGGTTTCTTACTGGTACTGGGCTCCATTTTGTGTGACTGCTCCTAATGGCTCATGCACTTCAATCTGCAACACACGAAATTTAGGGTCATGTAGATGTGTATTTCTTACTTCTAAGGCCTTAGCTGTCATGCACACGTTAGCTGATATGGATCATCATTGCATCTTTCTCAAGAGGAGAAAGTGAGATCTCAGTATTATATGCTGGTCTGAATGGGTCGTGGCTGCAAAGTTCAACAAGAAGCTAATTGTATGATCATAAACAGGATAAACAGATAATCTGTAATGAAGAGACTGTTAGTTCAGATTGAATATTTGTCGGAAACACTTTAGAAAATACAATGTAACATTCTGGCACTCCACAGTCAAACAAAGTGTGATAAATACAGTACGTTGGGTCAAATATGACCTTTCAACCAGCCGCCGTGGCGAAGTGGTTAACGTCGCGGACTCCTGGCTGGGAGGTTGTGGGTTCGAATCCCATCAGAGTCATGTGGGTTTTTCTGCCCCGACCGGCTCCTACCCAGAGTTGAGTTTGCTGCGGACTCAGTTGGGAAGACTGGGACCACACAGTCGAGTATCATCCACTTAATGGATGCGTTTCTGAGAGTGTTGCTCAAATTTCCTGACCAACACTGCAGGTGCCTGTATCTCTCGGGCCTGGTTGACGCCGGGATATATTATGAAAGGAAGCGTAGAGTACAGCCCTGTCATGTAGTCTCAGACCGAAATGGAAATCCGTAGCATCATCTTAATCATCCTCATTCTCATCGATCAGCATTTAAAAAAAATGTCTCAAATTCTGTGTCCCTTCATGCCCTGCTCTCATGGTGACCTCAGTTTCGATGTCCTCTCCACGTCTGTGGCCTTGGTTTGGTTCCGTCGGGGTCACCGGTATCGGCGAGTCCATGGGGGCTGTCGTTGGACGGACGTGGTGGCGCCCTCCGGAGGGAGAGCTCACTCACGCCGGCTCCGCGACAAAGCAATTATTGTCGTCAGTAGGGGGCTTAGTAGGTGGTGTCCTGCGTATGTTAGATCAGAACAGGCGCCACTGAACACCACCGAAGTGACTCGGCAGCAGTGCAGTGTCTTCTCCGGTGGGTTGCCTCTTGACGACTTGACATTGACTGCTCCCTGTGGATTGTCGGTGCCGGGGCTGCGGCGGGGCTGACCGGGCTGTGGCTGTGGACGGATGTCGGAATGAGCGGCGTGTGTGCACTGCCTCTGAGGTGGCGCAGAGGTTGGGACAGCAAAAAAAAAAAAAAAAAAAAAAAAAAGGACCTTTCAGCTTTGACGCTGTGTCAAGTTTACTGAAGGCCCACAGAAAAAAATGGCGACATTTTTCCACTTCCTGGCAATGCTAAAAACACATTCATATTAGTTGCAAAAAACTAACATGCAAAACCGACGGGAAGCCCAGTCTGTTACACAGAGAGAGAGAGAGAGAGAGAGAGAGAGAGAGAGAGAGAGAGAGAGAGAGAGAGAGAGAGAGAGATTTAAATGACAACTTTCTCGGTGGTGATTTTTTTTTTTTACTTAAATCCCTTTTTTCTCATTCGTTTCATATATCTTTTTTTCATTTCATAGGCCTCATCCATTCTTTTCTTCGCTTTTTTTTTTTAGCAGAGAGAGAGAGAGAGAGAGAGAGAGAGAGAGAGAGAGAGAGAGAGAGAGAGGAGAGAGAGAGATGTGACACTCATGCAGACATTCTTCATGAACATATTTCATGAAGGACATATTCATAGAAACCGTTACCGTTATCTTGCGATTCATACTCTCTCTGACAACGATACTATGTGTACACACATATATTTTAAAAAAACCCACCTGGCACATCATTCATCCTCCACAGCACGTTATGCTGCTATAATATTTGCAATGGCGTACCAAACGTAGGCCATAGCAAAGACTGGACAGCAACATGCTTGTTAATTTCTACTTAGTGTACTATAATATCAGGCATATCATTTCTATTAGTCCTAAAGCTGGCAAGAAATGGAATGTAAAAGTCAGGAACACCTAAATAAATCATATGTGTCAAGTGATCAAAGCATGAAAGGTCTTTTACCGAGTTAAACACGTGATCTGTTGCGTTGCCTTGAGTAAAGCAGAGCGCAGTTGTCCTCTGTAGCGTCACCTTGAACGAAGCAAAACACAGTTGTTCTCTGTTGTGTACCCTGAATAAAGCAAAGCACAGTTGTCCTCTGTTGTGTACCTGGAATAAAGCAAAACACGGTTGTCCGATGTTGTGTACCTGGAATAAAGCAAAACACGGTTGTCCTCTGTTATGTACCTGGAATAAAGCAAAAAACGGTTGTCCTCTGTTGTGTACCTGGAATAAAGCAAAACACAGTTGTTCTCTGTTGTGTACCTGGAATAAAGCAAAACACAGTTGTTCTCCGTTGTGTACCTGGAATAAAGCAAGACACGGTTGTCCTGTGTTGTGTACCTGGAATATAAAAACCACACTTGTCCTCTGATGCGTACCTGATATAAAGCAAAACACACTTGTCCTCTGCTGTTTCACCTGGAATAAAGCAAAACACGGTTATCCTCTACTGGGTGCCTGGAATAAAGCAGAACACACTTGTTCTCTGCTGGGTACCTGGAATAAAGCAGCACGCACTCGTTCTCTGCTGGGTACCTGGAATAGAAACAAAACACACTAGTTCTCTGCTGGGTACCAGGAATAGACGCAAAAGACACTTCTTCTCTGCTGCGTACCTGCAATACAAGCAAAACACGGTTGTTCTCTGCTGCGTACCTGGAATAGAAGCAAAATTCACTTGTTCTCTGCTGCGTACCTGCAATACAAGCAAAACACACTTGTTCTCTGCTGCATATCTGGAATAGAAGCAAAACACACTTGTTAATTGCTGCGTACCTGCAATAGAAGCAAAACACACCTGCTCTCTGCTGCATACCTGGAATAAAAGCAAAACACATTTGTTCTCTGCTGCATATCTGGAATAGAAGCAAAATACGCTTGATCTCTGCTGGGTACCGGGAATAAAACAAAAAACACATTTGTTCTCTGCTGGGTACCTGGAATAGACGCAAAACACGCTTGATCTCTGCTGGGTACCGGGAATAAAACAAAACCACATTTGTTCTCTGCTGGGTACCTGGAATAAAGCAAAACACGGTTGCTCCCTGCTGCGTACCTGGAATAAAGCAAAACACGGTTGTTCTCTGCTAGGTACCTGGAATAAAGCAAAACACGGTTGCTCCCTGCTGCGTACCTGGAATAAAGCAAAACACGGTTGCTCCCTGCTGCGTACCTGGAATAAAGCAAAACACGGTTGTTCTCTGCTGGGTACCGGGAATAAAGCAAAGCACGGTTGTTCTCTGCAAACACACTTGTTTTCTGCTAGGTCCTGGAATAGAAGCAACACGGCTGTTCTCTGCTGGGTACCTGGAATAGAAGCAAAACACGGTTGTTCTCTGCTGGGTACCTGGAATAAAGCAAAACACGGTAGTTCTCTGCTAGGTCCTGGAATAAAAGCAAAACACGGTTGTTCTCTGCAAACACACTTGTTCTCTGCTTTGTCCCTGGAATAGAAGCAAAACACGGTTGTTCTCTGCTGGGTACCTGGAATAGAAGCAAAACACACTTGTTCTCTGCTGCGTACCTGGAATAGAAGCAAAAGACACTTCTTCTCTGCTGCGTACCTGCAATAGAAGCAAACCACAGGTTGTTCTCTGCTGCGTACCTGGAATAGAAGCAAAATTCACTTGTTCTCTGATGCGTACCTGGAATAGAAGCAAAACACACTTGTTCTCTGCTGCGTACCTGGAATAGAAGCAAAACACACTTGTTCTCTGCTGAATATCTGGAATAGAAGCAAAACACACTTGTTAATTGCTGCGTACCTGGAATAGAAGCAAAACACACCTGCTCTCTGCTGCATACCTGGAATAGAAGCAAAACACACTTGTTATCTGCTGCGTACCTGGTATAAAGCAAAGCACACTTGTTAATTGCTGCGTACCTGGAATAGAAGCAAAACACACTTGTTATCTGCTGGGTACCTGAAATAGAAGCAAAACACACTTGTTAATTGCTGCGTACCTGGAATAGAAGCAAAACACACTTGTTCTCTGCTGCGTACCTGGTATAAAGCAAAACACACTTGTTATCTGCTGGGTACCTGGAATAGAAGCAAAACACACTTGTTATCTGCTGGGCACCTGGAATAGAAGCAAAAAGCACTTGTTCTCTGCTGGGGACCTGGAATAGAAACAAAACACACTTGTGCTCTGCTGGATACGTGGAATAGAAGCAAAACACACTTGACTTGTTCTCTGCTGGGTACATGGAATAGAAGCAAAACACACTCTGCTGGGTACCTGGAAAAGAAGGAAAACACACCTGTTCTCTGCCACATACCTGGAATAGAAGCAAAACACACTTGTTTTCTGCTGCATACCTGGAATAGAAGCAAAACTCACTTGTTCTCCGCTGCATACCTGGAATAAAAGAAAAACACACTTGTTCTCTATTTGGTACCTGGAATAGAAGCAAAACACACCTGTTCTCTGCCACATACCTGGAATAGAAGCAAAACACACTTGCTCTCTGCTGCATACCTGGAATAGAAGCAAAATTCACTTGTTCTCTGCTGCGTACCTGGAATAGAAGCAAAAACACTTGTTCTCTGCTGCATACCTATGTAGGAAAACATGCTTGTTCTCTGGTGCGTACCTGGTATAAAACAAAACACACTTGTTATCTGCTAGGTACCTGGAATAGAAGCAAAACACACTTGTTCTCTGCTGCGTGCCTGAATAGAAGCAAAACACACTTGTTCTCTGCTGCGTACCTGGAATAGAAGCAAAACACACTTGTGCTCTGCTGGGTACATGGATACAGAAGCAAAACACACTTGTTCTCTGCTGCATACCTGGAATAAAAGAAAAAAACACACCTGTTCTCTGCACATACCTGGAATAGAAACAAAACACACTTGTTCTCTGCTGCATACCTGGAATAGAAGCAAAACACACTTGTTCTCTGCTGCATACTGGAATAGAAGCAAAACACACTTGTTCTCTGCTGCATACCTGGAATAGATGCAAAACACACTTGTTCTCTGCTGGCATACCTGGAATAGATGCAAAACACACTTGTTCTCTGCTGCATACCTGGAATAGAAGCAAAACACACTTTTTGACTGCTGGGTACTGGAACGCAAGCAAAACACACTTGTTCTCTGCTGCGTACCTGGAATAGAAGCAAAACAACTTGTTATCTGCTGCGTACCTGCAATAGAAGCAAACCATTCGTGTTCCTGCTGAGAACCTGGAATACAAGCAAAACACACTTGTTCTCTATTGGTACCTGGAATAGAAGCAAAACACACTTGTTCTCTGCTGCGTACCTGGAATACACTTGTTCTCTGATGGGAACCTGGAATAGAAGCAAAACATATTTGTTCTCTACAGCGTTCTTGGAATATAGTAAAACACACTTGTTCTCTGCTGCATACCTGGAATAGAAGCAAAACACAATTGTTGACTGCTGGGTACCTGGAACACAAGCAAAACACATTGTTCTCTGCTGCGTACCTGGAATAGATGCAAAACACACTTGTTCTCTGCTGCATACCTGGAATAGATGCAAAACACACTTGTTCTCTGCTGCATACCTGGAACAGAAGCAAAACACAATTGTTCTGCTGGGTACCTGGAAAAAGCAAAACACACTTGTTCTCTGCTGCGTACCTGGAATAGAAGCAAAACACACTTGTTCTCTGCTGCATACATGGAATAGAAGCAAAACACACTTGTTCTCTATTGGTACCTGGAATAGAAGCAAAACACACTTGTTTCATTATACAATAGAAGCAAAACACACTTGTTCTCTGCTGCGTACCTGGAATAAAACACATTGTTCTCTGATGGAACTGGAATAGAAGCAAAACACACTTGTTCTCTGATGGGAAGCTAATAGAAGGAAAACACACTTGTTCTCGTACAGCGAATAGAAGCAAAACACACTTGTTATCTGCTGACTGTAGTAGAAAACACATTGTTCTCTGATGAGAACTTGGAATAGAAGCAAAACACACTTGTTCTCTGCTGCCACCTGGAATAGAAGCAAAACACACTTGTTATCTGCTGCGTACCTGGAATAGAAGTAAAACACACTTGTTCCCTGCTGCCTATCCGAATACACGCAAAAACACTTGTTCTCTGCTGCGTACCTGCAATAACAAGCAAAACACACTTGTCTCTGCTGCACCTGCAATAGAAGCAAAATACACTTGTTCTCTGCTGCGCTACCTGGAATAGAAGCAAAACACACTTGTTCTCTGCTGGTACCTGGAATAGAAGCAAAACACACTTGTTCTC
>CM065716.1:25138312-25142981 GCA_033310375.1 Conus canariensis | reverse complement strand
TGTGTGGTCCCAGTCTTCCCAACTGAGTCCGCAGCAAACTCGACTCTGGGTAGGACCGGTCGGGGCAGAAAAATCCACATGATTCTGATGGGATTCGAACCCACGACCTCCCAGCCGGGAGTGCGCGACGCTAACCACTTCGCCACGGCGGCTGGTTGCACAGATTTATTTTTTGATAATACCCCAGTGGTGGGCTTCAAAATGTGGAGTTTATACTACCAGCAATGCATGATCTGTTTTCCAATTAAACCTGGTGACACGCCTCTAATTATTACATGATCTTTCCAGAATGACAGCCCTGTAATTATGAATAATACAGTACTGTGTGACGTATTTTAGGATAAAATCTTGATGACACCTGATTCACTATGCATTGTGCACTAACAGTTGTGCGTGGTCTATTTCAGAATAATACCTGGTGACCTGCGTTTAACCAGGGATGGTATTCTAACAGTAATGTGTGCTTTGCTTCAGAAAAAAAATACCTGGAAATATGCTGCTGGCCAGGGATTGTGTACCAGCTGTGGCGTGTGATCTATTTTAGGATGAGACGCGATGACACACCACTCGCTATGGAATATATACCGGTGGTGATGTATAGTCTATTCTAGGATAATACATGTATATCAAATCTGTTACGAAAATGGATATGGCTCTCTCAGTCTTGCCTTCTGCAATATGTAAGCAATTGCTATAACACAATTTGTCACCTACTCCTTAATGATATCGCGCATATCCAAAAGCCAGGTTCACACAGACATTTACGTGCATTTGTAACCCACTTACTTTACCTCTTAGGTCTAGATCATAGTGCGTGTCATCAGATTTTCGTAGCAGTCGATCAATTTTCATTTTCAGTAACTTCAACCAGTAGCGAATACATTTAACTGCCGAGTTAATATGAGTCGGATACAGACTAGTCTCCTCATACACCATGTCGTTTGGCGTGTTCATGCCAGTGAACATCCAGAATTCTGTCAGCCCACGTAAATGAAGAGTTTCACAATGCACAACAGCTTTCTTATCTAACCGCCATAACTTGGGAACCGTACTGAACAATAGTGTCTATCTGAACATCAAAAACTTTGTCAAAGAGTTCCAATAAGCTGTTGAATAATAAAAAAAAAAAAAAGATGATTTCTTCGTAACGTGTAACAGTGTATTTTTGTCTGTACTACAAAATGTAAAAGATTGAGAACAAAATTCCAAAATATTTATACACATGAGAGAGAGAGAGAGAGAGAGAGAGAGAGAGAGAGAGAGAGAGAGAGAGAGATACGGATACGGAATCTTTAATCATGATTAGGCCATTGCCCCTCATGTAGGGGTGCATAGACACAAACATTTGTCCAGTCTGGCATTCATAAACATTGACATCGTTCATAACACACTTAGCAGTAATGTTAAGAAATGAGAATAGAACGTAGCTTAAAAGCCTTATAAATATAGATTGACAAATTTCTAACTGTTTTCTCTAGTGTGCACGTCATGAGCAATACTAATTTAAACTGACTTGGAGTGTTATAATATTTCGACGGTATGTATTGTGCTCTTAAGTCATGTAGAACAGGACAGCATAAAACAAAATGCATCTCATTTTCTTTCCCTTTTTGACAAAGTGGACATATTAAGTCGTTTTCACTGTGTTTTCTATAACGATTATGATGTACTGCAATTTCGGAAATGCCAAGCCTAAATCTTATCAAATTAAATGTTAAATGTCTGTCTAAATTGACTAACAAATACGTTTTAACATCAGGGACAGTGCAGAAGGTTCTGTACACACTAAACCTGTCACTGTTATTGATATGATAATTCCAATCTTGCCATCTGCAACAAAGAGAGAGAGAGAGAGAGAGAGAGAGAGAGAGAGAGAGAGAGAGAGAGAGAGAGAGAGAGAGAGAACATACACTTTTCACAAAATCTCGGAGTTTGCTTCCAGTTTCCGTTCGTTGTACTCCCAGTTCTTATAGAACAGGGAGTACTTTAGAATGGGAACGAAGAAATGCTCTGTGTGTGTGTGTGTGTGTGTGGTTGTGTGTGTGTGTGTGTGTGTGTGTGTGTGTGTGTGTGTGTGTGTGTGTGTTGCGTGCGTGCGTGTGTGTGTGTGTGTGTGTGTGTGTGTGTGTGTTGTCCGTCCGTGATCAAAATGTGTTCCACTCGCTCCAGACAAATTACTGGGCCGATCTTTCTGAAATAGTGTAGGTATGTTCATTATAGTTCACGGATGATGCCCGATGTTTTAGTTTACCCCGCCCCCCTCCTTAAATCCAAATCTTTGCCAAGTCATTACTATGAAGGCAGTTCAGTTGTTGGCCTGCGCTTGTTTTTTCCCCCACTATTAGATTGTTTGTCTATGTATTTGTCTGACTTTATTCAAGTTTAAAAGGCTGTGCCAGTCTTGAATAAAAGTTATTCTGTGTTAAGTTTTCTTATGGGAGCAGAGAATGCCCGACTTGTTTACTGTTTATCGTTTACTGTTCCCTGCCTCATTTCATTTCCGATTTTGTTTTGATTAAATTGAGGTTATTTGTATTTGTTTCTGTCCGTCTGTGTGTTTGTCTTTTGATCTCCCTTGCATCTTTGGGTGGATCCTCAAGCGTATGCTCAAAGATTGTCCCCTACATTTTATATTATTTGCATAATGTCTTTAGTTTTTCAGCAACTTTTTTCCTCCCCACACTTTCGTTTGGTTTCATTTACTACTCTTCGCTGGCTGCTTTGGGGGTGCTATTGGATTCTTTTTTGCACCCTTGGTGGTGAGAACACCACAGTATTATGGACTGTGGTGTGTCTCTATTTGACGCCAGGAGCGCAGACACAACCAGCCGCGTCTCCCTGATGAGTTCCTACCCGGCAGACGAGAGGCCTCGGAGCAATACAAGTATGTCTGCCTTCAAAAGGGTTTGCAATGGTTCCCTTATGCAGCTAGTGAAGAGTTTTCATATCTGTAACATATTTTCTTAATTTCATGTTCCCAGTTTCTCCATCTTCAAACTCCCCCGGCCCCCTCCTTAAGTCCAAATCTTTGCCAAGTCATTACTAGGAAGATAGTTCAGTCGTTGGCCTGCGCTTGTTTTTTCCCCCACTATTAGATTGTTCGTCTATGTATTTGTCTGACTTTATTCAAGTTTAAAAGGCTGTGCCAGTCTTGAATAAAAGTTACTCTGTGTTAAGTTTTCTTATGGGAGCAGAGAATGCCCCACTTGTTTACCGTTACAGCCGTTACTAACGGCTTGTAACGGTTTTTCTTCTTTATGGAGTATCTCAGAAAGTACTCGGCCGATCTTTGTGAAAATTAGCATGTATGTTCAATATGGATCCCGGATAATGCCCGATGTATTAGTTTACCGTTACAACGGCTGTAACGGTTTTTCTTCTTTATGGAATATCTCAGAAAGTACTTGGCCGATCTTTGTGAAAATTAGCAGTTTTGTTCACTATGGGTTACGGATGATGCCCGATGTTTCAGTTTACCGTAATAGCCATTACTAACGGCCCATAACGTTTTTTCTTCTTTATGGAATATCTCAGAAAGCACTTTGCCGATCTTTCTGAAAATTTGTAGGTATGTTCATTATGGGTCACGGATGATACCCGATGCTTTAGTTTACCGTTATAGACGTTACTAATGGCCCATAATAGTTTTCTTCTTTATTGAAAATCTCAGAAAGTACTTGGCCGATCTTTCTGAAAATTTGTAGGTATGTTCATTATGGGTCACGGATGATGCCCGATGTTTAAGCTTACCGTTATAGTCGTTACTAACGGCCCATAATAGTTTTCTTCTTTATTGAAAATCTCAAAGTATTTGGCCGATCTTAATGAAAATGTGTAAGTATGTTCATTATAGGTCACAGATGATGGCCGATGCTTACCAGAATAGCCATTACTAACGGTTACACCAGCCCAAGACGGGTTTTCCTCTTCGTGGAATATCTCATACGTATTCAGGATAAACTGGGAATACGTTTATATGCTTTGCATCTTGTTATAATTATGCTGTTGTTTTTTTTCCTGTCTGTCATATTCATCTATATGCTTTATGCACCCCTCGAAAATGATGATGAACTTTGTACGAATATGTTCAATTAAGCATGCCTACATACACATATGTTCCATTCCTCATACTCTCTCTCTCTCTTTCTCTCTCTCTCTCTCTCTCTCTCTCTCTCTCTCTCGCTCTCTCTCTCTCTCTCTCTCTGTGTATGTGTGTATGTATGTATGTATGTATTCATTTATATGTTTCTTCATTTACTTATTTGACAGCTTATTCTCTTTTTATCACTTTTTTTTCCATTTCTCTTTTCTGCCCTTTGCCAGTATTTTTCAGAGTCAGTTGGATTGTAATGTTTCTTTCTCGTGATGTTGAGAATATCACAGAATACTATGTGGTGTTCTGTGTCAGACACCGTGCATAGACTGTCAAAACACAGCCACCCGTATCTACTGAAGAGTCCTCACCCAGAAGGCGACGTCGACCCTGGGAAGCAAAAACATGTGGTTCTGTTCACATTACAAAACTCACTTGGGGGGGGGGGGGGGGGGGGTCCTTGTTTGTTCTGTGTGCTCAGTACTGTCATATTTGCTAGGCGGTTAGGTGTTGTAAGCAGCATTCGTTTGAAGTCATGGGCGTGTATTTATTTCATCATGGGAGCAACAGTTACCC
>CM065716.1:25118312-25130812 GCA_033310375.1 Conus canariensis | reverse complement strand
ATACGGGAGAAATTAGAGAGATAAGCCAACGTTAAGCCAACAAAACAAAATCATACAACACTCAGCAACAGCACATGTCAAGGTGCGTCAGACACTCGAGCACATGCTGACGGCATATGTCCATCCTTAAATCCCACACCATCACCACTCCCGCACCCCCCCCCCCCCCCCCCCACACACACACACACTACGCACACATCTGGCCAATAGTGGTGGTAGGACTCAAATTTCTTTTTAAAAGTTTGCACTGAGCAAAACGTTGTTGAGGGAATTGGGGAAGGGGGGGGGGGATAGGGAGGTAAGGGGAATATGAGAAGAGGTGAGGGTGGGTGGGTTGTAAGCTACGAAATCGAATGAAAAGACACACACCAAAGAATTGCTGAGCATCAGGCGAGGGCGGATGGGAAGAGGGTAGCGGGTGTACAGAAAAAAAAATTGTAAGATAATGCAAGGGTTACGACCCTTGCCGCTTCCACCACCCCTTGCCGCTTTCCTTCGAGCTGCCGCTCAGCAACTTAAAAAAAAAATTATTGTTGTTGGTCACTTTAGTTTACTAAGTAAACGAGGATATGACTGTATTCCATGCATATAACGATTTTCCTATTTTTGTTTTCTTGCAGCACTCAACTTCTGCCTTTTTTTTTTTTTTTGCGAAAGGTTTTTTTTTTTTCAAACATATATTTTCTCTTCGCACTTAGTTGCTTAATGATGGGATTCCTGTCAACAACGTGCATATAAACTATCACAAAGAAGCATGCTGATATTTGCTTTCTATCGACACGGTGCTGTATGTAAGTTACGGCCCTTTGCATGCTAAACAGTCCATGCTACGTCAAGCAAGCTCGACTGGTTTTCAAGGCAGTTGAAACAGCAATAAATTGTCTCCCTTGAAAAGGAATTCTTTCTCTCTACGTTTAATTTTCAAACCACTTTCCTAAGGGGGTCCTTTGTTGTTTTAAATGCTTTCACCCCCCTCAGACTTCCTCCTTTGGGTCCCTTTCATGATCAGACTATTTCTTTTCTCACGATTAGTCTCTTATTCTGACCACACAAAAAAAAGTACAAGCAATGATATGCAGTGGTGAATCTGTGACGAGATTCAGTAAACGAAAAGTGTGCCAACACAAACTTATTACTAACAGAAAAGACAGTTTTATTTGGATGCAGTGACCATTACAAGGCAGACAGTACATTTGACTTTATTATGCTGCTAGCTAAATTTTATGTATACAAATGTAAGTTTGAAGGAACACAACCTCAATTCCAACAGGTTACTATATGTTTGAAAAAAAGATATGAAACTGAAAAATATGCCAGCCATATGTCTCAGCAGAACTTACTGGCACGATGGCATAAATATCTACTTATCTTTGAGTAGTTTACAAACCTTTGTAAGCGTAGAAGTAATACGGTTCTCTGCTTTATACAAGTGTATAACATGTGTTTCTTCCAATTTGCTGTTGCTTGTATGTTTGTATACTGTTTGTACTTGTTAAATTTGTTGATGATCATATGTGTGTACATTGTTTATGCAAAAAGAATAGAAATACAATGTTTATTATAAAAAAAAATCTGTGACGAGGCTGCGGGACATACCCAAAAGGGAAACTGCCTCCCTCCACCCCCCCCCCCCCCCCCCAGGACCTCCTTGGAAAGTGGTTTGAAAATTAAACATACAGACGAAGTGTGCTTTTCAAGGGAGATAATTCGAGCTTTTACTAACCATAATAAGCAATAATCTTAAATAAGATGTTAGTCAATATATAACAAAGTAAGTTATGATTTTCAGCACATAACAAGTAATATACGAATACTTTATATCAACTATAATGAACATGTTTGTTTTATATTACCCTTGAGACAGAAGAAAAGTAAAATATGTAGTTGTATGCCCATTGATAGGTGAAATCGAAATGTATATTTAAGCACATTTCTTCATCAGAAAATGAAATTTCTACTGCCATACTGTAAGTCCTTGTGCGGACATAGGCTCCTCTGCATTCCAAGGAATAACAGGCAGCACGCGCGCGCTATCGATGCTTATGGTTCTTGATTAACCGATGTATCAACATTTAGAAAGAGAAAAAAAAAAAAACCTCGCTGAGTTCTAACAAATATTGGATCCACCCTGTCAGTCAGAGTGTAAATATGTAGGCTAGTATTCTCAATTGAAAATGCGAAATGCCAACATTTCCTGTCGTAAGAACCTTTTGATTTCTGATCCGTTCTTAGCAGTAACTTCTCTCGGATTCAACGAAAACTTTGTGATACTCTAACGAATAATGAGCACTCTGCGTTGTACAGTTCCATTAAGTTTCGATGGAATCGGTTTGCAGCGTTGGCGTAATTTAAAAGAACAATAGGTCCATAGCTTACATTACATCGTTTGCCAAAAGTTCGGTTCAAAGCAGGTTAAATAAATAGTCTTTGGTACGCTTTTTTGACAGGTAAACGAACGATGAAATCCGTGCGGATAAAGACTACTAGCCTGGGGTAACGATAAAGGTCGTGTATTTGTACGGGTTTCTTTATTATTGTACAAGAAGAATAAAAGGTCCATAGCTTACATTACATCGTTTGACAAAAGTTCGGTTCAAAACAGGTCAAACAGTCTTTGTAAAGCTTTTTTGACAGATAAACGAACGATGAAATGCGCGCGGATAAAGACTACTAGCCTGGGGTAACGATTAAAGGTAGTGTATTTGTACGGGTTTCTTTATTATTGTACAAACCTTTTGATAATTTCGTTCAGAAATGCGTCGGTTTCTTCGGATTCGCTGCATAGTTAGCATTAACAAAAACACGATCTGATATTGTTCTCTTCGTCGACGACAGTAAATGAAACGTCACTGTACACTGCCCAGCTTTTTTCACATCAATATATAGTATACAAGCTAGTCATCATCATCATCACCATCATCATTGTCGTCGTCGTCGTCGTCATGCCATCATCATTCTCTCCATAAGCAGACAGCAACATCAGTTACCCCCCAGGCCTGAAGTGAGTTCGTTAAACTTGTCCTTGGCTTTGTTGAAAACGGCCTGCAGTTGATGGATCCAATTCTGGATGTCTGTTATGAAGAACCGTTTCTGAGGCGCGGCGGAGGCCGCCACCAGTGCAGCCAGCAGAATAACCACAACCTTCATCCCTGTGCAGAGAAGAAGCAAAGGATTAGACGATGGCTTGAAAGAGCAACAGATTATGTACCGTGCAGTGTGGTTTGTGGAACCACAGACTGTCGTGGTCAAGGAGTAAGTGCCGTCATACCAATGAACTGAGGTTTGACAACACTGCATGAACTGAGGTTTACATGGACTGAGGTTTGACAACACGGCATGAACTGAGGTTTACATGAACTGAGGTTTGACAACACGGCATGAACTGAGGTTTGACAACACGTCATGGACTGAGGTTTACATGAACTGAGGTATGACGACACGGCATGAACTGAGGTTTGACAACACGGCATGAACTGAGGTTTGACAACACTGCATGAACTGAGGTTTGACAACACTGCATGAACTGAGGTTTGACAACACTGCATGAACTGAGGTTGACGACACTGCATGAACTGAGGTTTGACAACACGGCATGAACTGAGGTTTGACAACACTGCATGAACTGAGGTTTGACAACACTGCATGAACTGAGGTTTGACAACACGTCATGGGCTGAGGTTTACATGAACTGAGGTATGACGACACGGCATGAACTGAGGTTTGACAACACTGCATGAACTGAGGTTTGACAACACTGCATGAACTGAGTTTGACAACACTGCATGAACTGAGTTTGACAACACTGCATGGACTGAGGTTTGACAACACGGCATGGACTTCATGCGAACGCTAAACTATTTTCCCAGTTCAATGTTCAATTAAGATAGGTTGTTATCCACTTTAATCGGTCGATTGTCATTTTGGTTCCACCAAAAATTATTCTTCCCTCTAAGTATTAATTTCATGTTTTTATGTGGAAAAAAAAACAGCCGTAAGCATTCAGTGTATGCCTCCCAAAAACGATTTCTTGCAGTCATAAATGATTGACAATAATGAGTCAAATATTTCAAATTTAAGCCATAGAATACGCGCTAGTTTCAGCTTTCGCATCTAAACTAATTTCAAACTTGATACAAACTGCTTTGCCAGCTAAATCATTTCTTTCTTCTAAAATGCACCTAATAGTAGTTTTTCGGGTAAGCTAAATGTTTCTTCTCCGTCACATGTATCTGAAGCACGTGAGTCGCGTCCCCGTTATCATCTTCCTCCATCACTCCCATAACCCCGGGCTACTCCTCTCCCTTGCACCCCAACTTCGTCACCCATCCCTCCCTCTCCTCTCCCCCGACCTCATCTTCCCCTGCGTTTGATCCGAACAGTTCTGTCAACGCCATCAATTCGGGCATCGGATCCCTTTTCCTATCCAGCATTTGCTTTCTGGCACACGAAATTCAGACAGCTGAACGACATATATTACACGCATAATTAAGTTGGAAACCTTTCAATGTTTTGCAGCGCTCACTAAAAAAAATAAAATAAAAGAAGAAAAGAACACCAGCCCCGGCGACCAGCCGGAAAGTGCAGTGGGTTATGTCGAGGATTTGCAGTTTTGGAAGTCGTGGGTTCGATTTCCATCAACACTATTTACTTGTGGAATTTTCTGGCACGGACCGGCTGTGGAAACACGCGGTGGAATTTTAACTACTTCAGTGACGAGTCTCTCAGAGCTTGCTCAATTTCCTGACCAGCACTGCAGGTGTCTGTATGTCTCGGGCGTGATTGACGCCCGGCCATGCTGTCAAAGGAAACAAAGTACAGCCTTGTCATGTAATCTCTTACCAAAAACAGAGCTCTATAGCACCATCTTCATCATCCTCATCGATCACCATTTAAAAAAACAAAACTCTGAAATTCTGTGGAATTTCATACCCTGCTCTGTTTGTGACCCGTTTCGATTTCCCTTCCATAGCTTTCCCTTCCATAGCTACGCCTTTGGTGTCATTCGTGTCCTGATCCTTGGTATCGGCTTGCTCATGAGGACGTGGATGGATGGACGTGAACACGTCTTCAGGCGGAAGACGTTCTCCCATACTGGCTCCGTAAGTGAGCAACTATGCGGTCAGTAGGGGGCATCGTAGTTAGTGTCTTCCGTGTGTTGGTTCAAACCACGCACCTTTGAAGTATGCGGTCAGTAGGGGCATCGTAGTTAGTGTCCTCCGTATGTTGGTTCAAACCAGGCACCTTTGAAGTATGCGGTCAGTAGGGGCATCGTAGTTTGTGTCCTGCGTATGTTGGAACAGAGCAGGCACCTTTGAAGTATGCGGTCAGTAGGGGCATCGTAGTTTGTCTTCCGTATGTTGGTTCAAACCAGGCACTTTTGAAGTATGCGGTCAGTAGGGGGCATCGTAGTTTGTGACCTGCGTATGTTGGAACAGAGCAGGCACCACCGAACACAATCTAAGAGACTCGGCAGCAGTGCAGCGTTTCCTCCGGTGGGTGGTCTCCTAACGACTTGGTACTGATTGTGGCGCTTACTGTGGATTGCCGGTACCGGGGCTACTGCGGGACAAACCGGGGTGGTATTGTGGAGGGGGAGCTTGAATGAGCGGCACCAGAGTAATGCCACTGAAGTGACACAAAAGTATCACACACACACACACACACACACACACACACACACACACACACACACAGCACACACACTGCAGCACCACACACACACACACCACACACACACACACACACACACACACACACACACGCACGCACGCACGCACGCACGCACGCACGCACGCACGCACACACACACACACACACACACACACACACACACACACTCGGCACTAGCGCGTAAAAATCGGGAATAATCCACAATAATCGATCCTTGACAACTGGCTTAAATCAACATCAGGTTAAAATATGGAGCTGAAATTACCAATATAATGTGGATTAGACCCATAAGCCTAGTGCCGTGGTGTTTCTGGATTGCATCACCCATCAAATCAACATTACAGCAGTCACACAACAAGTGACCCAGACGAGCCATAGAAGAACAAGTGGCCTATACACACAGCATCCTGATACTTACTGACTGATTTTCCGTCAAAGGACCGTGTTGGAACAGACAAAATACCACTGTGAAAAAGCAGCTTATATACTGTCAGAAATGTGACTCGGCTGACATTTAAAGAAAAAAAACAGAGAGACAGGGGGCATTCTAGTTCAGAAAAGTACACATGTTTTTGTTTTGTTTTGTTTTTTTTGTTTGGTTGTTTTTGGGTTTTTTTTTTTTTTTTTGATGAGCACGACTGCGCAGGTCTGCTTTTTAAAGATTGAAAAAAAAGATATTTGAAAGAAAATATTTCTTATTCATTTATTCATTCGTTTTTGTTTTATGTATTGTTAAAAGAAATGAAAATCCCGCTTTCTGTGTTAGTAGCTCACGGGGGTAAATGGAAGAGAAAGTAGATTGTATTTCACCCGACATATTTCTGACTGCGGTGCACTGTGCAGAGATCCGCCGGCTTCAGGATTTCCTCCCCCACCCCCCACCCCCACCCACCACTCTACTCTTGAACGTGTTTCTCGCCGTAAGTACACGTCTCCTTTAATTATTTTAGCGTTGAGCTGTAAAATGGATTCGGTGTTGTTTTCAAGCTCCTATCTGTACTCCCCTCCCCCCCCCCCCCCCCCCCCCGCTCCTTTCCCCCACCCTCCAGTTTCCTAGTGTACTGTCCCCGCCATTGTGTCCTCTTTAATGGCTTCTGCCCCTCGACACTGTAACAATCCTAACTAGATTAATTTGGTGAATGGCTGTAATGATGTGAGCATACGTTGGATTCGTCAGCTGAGTCTCCTTCTCCTTTGCCTACCTCCCAGTTCTTCTTCTTCCAAAACACATATTGCTCTTTTCCCCTCAGTTCCACCCCTCTCACCCGCCCCTCTCCTCCTTTATATCAAAGCGCTTGCTTGCTTGACTGTGGATTGGGATGTTTTGGAAAGTCAGTGGGTGATTAGTAATAGCAGGTTGGGGCGTTGATTTGTCGTTCTATGAACATTGTGTAACGTCAAAGATAGCTCGGAAGAGTAGCCGAAGAGCAGCCTTTGCCATTGTGTGCCGGAAATTACAGATCTGAAATTAGGTCAGGACATTCCGCACACTTGAGTTGGTGAAAGTTATGAGATGTTCGGCGGTCTTGAAGAAAGCCCTGATCTCCATGTCATGGATCGTCAGCAGAGCTCATTGTCGACCACATCCGGTCACGTGTCGGAGAGATGCGCTGAGCATTATATTACCGTGAGTTGTACAGTCAGAAGAATATTGTTCCTGACAACCCAGTCACCAGCACTAATCCTAAATCTTTGCGTCCTAGGTGATGTGAACGAGCCACTCTTCCTTGATGAACTGATTTAGATTATTGAACGCTTTTTTGGGGCATGTTGAAAAGTGTCTGGGAAGGACATACATCGAATGAAATGTTCATCGCATGGGGCAAGTTCATCATTCCGAATTAACTGGCCTTTAAAGTGCGTCAAGAAGACAGACACACGGACACGGCTATTCCCCACATCTAATTCTACCCCCTTCGAATACACCCCGTTCCCGTAGTATACGCACACGCTCTCCTTCTTCCCCTCCCCACTCCCTCAAGACACTGCTTTTCTCTTATCTCCGTTGAGTAACATTTTATGTCGGGCACACACACACACACACACACACACACGCACGCACGCACGCACGCACGCACGCACGCACGCACGCACGCACGCACCACACACACACACACACACACCTGTCTGTCTGTCTGTCTGTCTGTCTCTCTTTACAGAAAGAGAGACAGACAGACAGACAGACAGACAGACTGACTGACTGACTGACTGACTGACCGACAAATCTGTTATGGCCTTAAAAGAAAGAGCAAGAGCAAGAGTGAAAAACGAAAACATAAACAATAAACTTTTATTAAAAAAGAAAAGAAGTTTGTTTATCAGTTCAGATTCGTGTTGATCTGCACTTTCTGGAAAACAGTATGAACAATTCTTTGATAAAAAGTGGTTAGATAAAACATCGAACCTTTTCCTTGTTTTTATGTAAGTATGTCTTCGGGTAAGCGGGCCTCGGGCGGACAGAGAGAGAGAGAGAGAGAGAGGGGTGGGGGGGGGGGGGTGGGAGGGCATAGGGGAAGTGTGCGGTGCATATGCATGTACTGGGAACGAACATATTTTTTTTAACCACCAACATTTTTTTGAACAGATAGGCTATACTTTCTGTTTCGCCTACGTTTTTGTTTTTGGTTTCTTTTCTTTTTTTAAGCTCCACTTATTACTTACACATTTTATATGTACAATACACACTTTTTAAAAATTGTGATGCTTCATAGCGAACGCGTGCGAGAGAGAGAGAGAGAGAGAGAGAGAGAGAGGGGAGAGAGAGAGAGAGAGAGAGAGAGATTCGTACAACTATCTGCAGACATGGGTTACTTTTTTTCAGAATAATACGGCAGAGGACTGCCTCGTTTTGTGTTGTTCCACAGAGGTTCCACAGAATGACCTCTGATTAAGACACGTGTTGGAGTGGGGGTTAGAAGAGGCAGGAATGATTTCTAGACTTCCAACCCCCCCCCCCCCCCCACCCCCACCCCCCTCTCCTCATTCATACCTCCAACTTTTCGAGTGAGAGTGTGGTGAACAAAAATATGGATTTTTCCCCCTGCTGTCCCATGCTCCATGTTTTCGGTTACACACCACACACACACACACACACACACACACACACACACACACACACACACACACACACACACACACACACACACACACACACACACACACACACACACACACACACACACACAGACATGCGCGCGCGCGCGCGGTTGTCTCTACCTTTTTTTTTGGAATGATTTTAGTAAAAAAAAAAGAAAGAAAGAAAGAAAGAAAAAGGACACCCAGCCTCGGCATATAATTCCAGTGACCTAATCGTGACGCTTCAGGCAGAGTACGACGAAAAGATAGTTTTCTTTTCTTTTTTAATTGCAGCAGTGGGAGAGAGAGAGAGAGAGAGAGGAGAGAGAGAGAGAGAAGAGAGAGAGAGAGAGAGAGAGAGAGAGGAGAGAGAGAGAGGTGGGTGGGGAGGGGGGGAGGGGGCGGAGAGAGGGGGGAGCATCAAACTAGATAGCTGGAAGACAACCATTCGAAAACGTGATGGAGGTGTCCCAGTTGATAAGTAACAGAGGAGAAACAATGTGCCATCTGTCATTCTCCCATCTCATTGCATGATCCCACGCGCACGATCTGGAGGGCAAAATGAAATCTGCATGTGCATATATATTAGATAAGCCGATCTGACCTCAAAAACAATAGAAAGAAACTCGTGGAGAGCTTGGCAGCAGAGAGTCCTCAGAAGAGAAGCCCCCTTCAAGCAAGTGTTTCGGCCCTTATCTCCTGACACAACTCCGGATGTCCCTCTGCTGCCCCCTTTTTCCATCTTGGGACGAGTCATGGCTGGGATTTGAACCCATGACCCTCTGGACATGCTCATTTTAGGGATTGTCCACTTAATGTCTCGCACTCTAACCATTGAGCCACCGGGGTACCTGATATTTGTAGGGAAAGTTAAGCCTTATGAAGTTCATTTTTGTTCCTCCTTGACCAGATCCAGCTTGAACACCTCTCTGCTGCTTCTGCCATTGCTTTCAGGGCTCTGGTTTTTTCCCTCCCTGCAATTGAGAGCTGTTTCATGAGGCTGTATGCAAACGTTCCTACAAATCCCCTAGCTCCCATTTCTGCAGTGAGGACTTTGACCTGATAGCCTTCCCTCCTCAGGTTGTTTGCCAGATCAGCATACTTTGAGGTCTTGTAGATTTGAGCTGCCTCCATTCTGTTCTCATATAGCACCGTGAGCTCGATCATGATCAGCTGCTTGGTTGACGGAGAGTGGTCTACTATGTCTGGTCTCATGCCACTCTTGCTGATGATCTCTGGGTGACTCTTCCATTCTGGGAGGTCTGCAGTGCACTCCCAGTCATCTGCCCCGTCCAGCAGACTCTGCCTGCATGTTCCGAGTGGCACTGTTGTTCTTGGCCATGATTTGCTGCCTCCTGCCGTGAAGAATGTTGCGGGTGCTTTTGGAGTCCTGATTTTCCCTTTTGTAGTGTTGGTACTAACCCAGACTGCTTGTACAATCTCTTTGAGCACTTGGTTGTGCCTCCATGTGTACCTTCCTTGAGCTAGGGCTACTTTACATGAGCTTAGGACATGCTCCACTGTTTGTTTTTCATGGCAGACGGGACACGCAGGATCGTCGTCTGTTTTTCCCCACTTCACCAGGTTTGCATTTGAGGGCAGAAGGTCATATGCAGATCTGAGAATGAAGCTGATCCTGAGAGGGGCCATGTGCCAAATGTCATTCCAAGTGAGACTTCTTTGGAGTGCATTCTCCCACATTGTCCATAGCCCTTGCTGGCTCTGCTGGACTGCTTTTTGGAGGTTTTTTTTGGGTCTTCTTCTTTTCTCATCTCCTGAATCATTATGTCTCTTTTGGCTTTTCCTTTGGCCTTTGACCACCATTCAGTTTTGGTCACCCCCAGTCCTTGTCTGTTGGTCTGTGTGTGTCCTGTTATTTCTCTGATCTTGAGACTTTCTTTTGCAGAATCCATCGCCTCTTGAACTTTCCATTCTCAGCCTGCCTTCAGCTGGGGCTTGATTGCTTCTAACACCTTGCCTCCTGAGTCCTCCAGCATGCTTTGAAGTCTGATCTTCCCTGCTTTGTATTCCTCCAGGATGGATTTCAGTGGTAGTTTCAGCTTTACTTGGCGACAGTACAGCGCTATGTCAGTGAGACAGGGTGGGACACCAAGCCATTTCCTTGTGAACTTGTTGATTTTGGCTTCCATTGCCTCCACTATGCTGGTGCAGATGTCGTATACCATCAGAGGCCATAGGAGCTTTGGTATTAGCATGAACTGCAGACACCAGACCTTGTATTTGCCAGGGATCCCACACTGGTCAATGGTCTCCAAGCCTTCTTCCGACATCTGTTTGGTTTCTTTTGCTCTTTGTGTGTCTCTAAGGGTATTATCATACCATCTTCCAAGGCTCTTGACTGGCTCTTCTGTGACTGTTGGAATGGCCTGGTTGGCAACACTGAAGACCACAGATTCGGCCATTTTTCCTTTCCTCAGTGAGAGACTCCCTGATTTCTTTGGCTCGAACTTCATTCTGGATGAGACAACTATGTCGTCCAGCCTCTCCAGCACATGACGTGTCTCGTCTTCTCTGGATGAAATCACTGTAGTGTCATCCATGAAGGCCTTGAGAGGAGGCATCTTGTATCCATCGCCAAGGTCTGTTTGTCTTGCGTTGCTTGTTGCTGCTTTCAATATGATTTCCATTGCCAACACGAACAGTATTGGGGAAATTGCACAGCCCATTGCAATGCCCACTTCCAAGTTGATCCAATCTGTTGTGTACTCCTTGGTAGAGAACCGCATTGAGAGGCCACTGAAGTACTTCTTGAGCATGTCGCGGATGTTCCTTGGCACATGGTACATCTCAAGAACCAACTGTATCATCTCATGGGGTACAGATCCATATGCGTTTGCCAGATCAAGCCACACTACGTCCCGGTCTCTCTTTTCTGTTTTTGCTCTTTGGATTGCGTCCCAGATCATTGTGGCGTGTTCTACACAGCCAGCCACGCCTGGGATACCACCTTTCTGGACTGACACATCCAAGTACTTGTTTTCCATGAGGTACTTGGTCAGAACAAATAAAGTACTTGTGCTTTTTTGTTTTGTTGGAAAACAAAAGTCCATTATTTTGTGACTTGAGTGGTAGATGGTGTGTTGTGAGGATTTTGTGTGTATATGTCAATGTGTATGCGCGACAGAGAGAAAGTGCGAACACACGCACATATATATATATATATATATATAAACTAATAAATTCCAAGGATAAGTACCGAGCACCATTCCAGCACCTTACAGATCAGCTCGGTGTTGCAATGACTGCAAGAAATATTCAGTTATAAACAAAGCTTGCTCTTATGCCTTAGATTGAAGAAATAGGGGGAGATAAGCATTCATATCTGCAGTGGTAGATAACTCTGCCTAACTAACAGTATGTGCTTGAGTGGGTGAATGGGGAAAAATAAAATAAATGCTTCTCAAAATGAGCCTTCAGCAAGCTTATAGTCTCCAAGGGGGAGACAATCTCCAATGGGGAGGAAACTCACTAACATATAACTCCTGGTCAGATACCGATATTTCGAAACCTGATTGTTTCTCCTCAGTGACCGCGGAAAGCGATAATTTGACTCCTCTGCCTTTTCGCTTTTAAGAAGAATGCTATCCCAGAAAAAGGCTGGTGTGCAATACTGTAGTATGTTTGTTGATTTTTCAAAAAACCAACCAAAGGTGCCACCTAAGAAGCAAAAGAAAATCATGAAAGAGCAAAACAAGCTACATTTTCTTGTGAAAAGTAGAAAATATAAAATGATA
>CM065716.1:25110812-25113312 GCA_033310375.1 Conus canariensis | reverse complement strand
GTTCAATGTCAATTTGTTACGTAATCTAATACTTTTCGGCACAGGTTAACTTAAAAAAAACCACGTACACATATACTATGTTGTGATGTTACATAAGTGTCTGTAAGAAACGACATTCAGAAATACAAAAATCCGTTCCAAATGTAAAAAAATCTAAAATATTTGAATGACAGAGTTTAGACAAGGACAAACAATGGTTAGATTATCTAAACTATGTTCAAATTGAAGTGTGAGGTGTTTTTTTTCCTTATGAATCAATACTTCTTCATATAACAATAAACTTTCTTTTTCAAACAGTACATGGCTGGAGATTTCCTTATCGTGACATGTAGATAATATGACCTGGAAAAGATTGTTGTCCTAATGCCTCTTTTAGTTCGCTCTTTTCTTCTTTTTACGTATACGCGTGTTTGTGTAAACGCGTGTATTATTTGTGAGTACATATGTTTAGTGTAATTGCTTTGAAAATTTTTCGGTTTTGACCAGTAGCCCTTAAAGTCAACATTTGTCTTGTTAGTGTCGAAGATGATTTTAAATGGAAAGAAGGTGAATTGTACAACTGGACTATTTTAAAGTAATAATATTTCATTTCTTTAAAACAACTCTGAACATTATATAATGACTTTCCTTGTGTCTAGGCAGTTTGGAGTGTCATCAGAGTGAAACGATCACAAGTAGAGAGGACTAACGTTGAACCGTTTTAGTTATAGAATTATTATGTTACACATGCTAAGCTCGTTTGCAGGGAAAATCACATCGGTGAAAAAAAAAATTCATACCACTTGGTAATTTTCAGAATCAGAATCACAAAACCTTCGGAAACAGAATTACAAAACGCTCTCTCTCTCTCTCTCTCTCTCTCTCTCTCTCTCTCTCTCTCTCTCTCTCTCTCTCTCACCACCACACACACACACACACACACACACACACACACACACACAAGCGCGCGCGCGCACAATCTTACAAATACTTGTTGCAAGCAGTACACACTTTGATATCAGTTTAATTAACATCAAAGCTATAGACTTGCATACTCACATGGGAACACCAAATAGATTACCAGCCTCTAAAACCACCTTTACCTCTTTCACCCTATTATATTTTTACCCCCATTTTAACATCTTTAAGTCGAGTTTTCAGTAGCAGCCAAATCCTTATTGCCACACACATGTACTTGCCAAAATTAACACACCGAGAGCTTCATGTTCTTTAGATATTCTTACACCACCACCAGTGATGTACACTTAGTTTAAGCATGTCTTTTACATTCATCATGAATGAACAGAACACAGAAATCTTTGGCGGGGCGTTTTTCTTTAGTTCACTTTGACATGGCAGTCAGTTTTGTATCCAGTCGTTTTCTAATGCTTAGTTTAACCACAAGGCAATGTTCTTTGGTGCTTACCTTCAACCACAAGGCAATGTTTTTTGGTGCTTACCTTCAACCACAAGGCAATGTTCCCTGATGCTTACCTTCAACCACAAGGCAATGTTCCCTGATGCTTACCTTCAACCACAAGCCGATGTTCTGTGGGTCAGGCACCTTGTCTCGTGGAATGAAGCTGCTCACAGGGCAGGCTGTGTCAAATCCTTTGGCCAGGGTCCATGGCTGACCCTTCTTCTTGGCCTCATCCTGAAAGTCTTGGGCTGTCATGTCTAGGACAAGAACATAGCCTCCCACATGGTCCAAGGCTGATGATTCGTCGATGTTCTTCCCACCGCGCTCAATGACCAAACCTAGTTCTACTTCATGACAAAGGGATTTACAACCTTTGGGGATCTGAAATAGAAAATCATGCCAGAAGTAACGGATATGTACTCATTTACTGTTGATTCATCAGTACTCTCTCTCGGCGTCTCTGTCTTTGTCTCTGTCTGTCTCTGTCTCTCTCTCCCTCTCTCTCTCTCTCTCTCTCTGTTTGTATGTGTGTGGGTGTGTGGGTGTGAAATTCTATTTCTCACTCTGATGTGACATTGACAGCCATCAACATCTGCTTTCTCTCGCCCCCCCCCCCCCCCCCCCTCACACACACACACACACGCGCGCGCGCACGCACGCATGCACTCCTCAGTGTTACCATTTATGTCGTTTTACAATGAGAAGCTTCATCCCTCAACCCCCCTCTCCATTCACTCCCCCCCCCCCCCCCCCCCCCCCCCTCCATCTGTATGGCTGACTTTGTCGCAAGCCCACACGGCGATACGGCGTGGCTCTGACGTCAACGCTGTAGAGAATTAGGACGTAACTGTGGCGCGGGTCGTCACCACCCTTCCCTTTCTTCCCCTTCTTATCAGACTGTGCATGATGGACAGAGTATTTTCTCTGCCACACAAGCCGCTGTAAAGGACAATGGCAGCCATGACACCGCCTCTCTCATTGCATGAGACCAGACATGTCTTGCACGAGGCAGACCCAGTTTCTTCAAGCATCATGGTAAAGACTGAAAACCACCCGAATCTGATAGACTGTTATCCCTGATCCAAACTGTGTTATGTCACA
>CM065716.1:25093312-25105812 GCA_033310375.1 Conus canariensis | reverse complement strand
CACACACACGCACACACCACACACACACACACACACACACATGGAGTCCACTATCCACCAAGTTCAAATCCAACACACATGCACGCACGCAAGTACGCATGCACACAAACATGCATACACAAAGATGAAATTTTCTCAATCTGCTCACAAACTTGAGCTCAAAAGATGACACACCAGCAAAATCTGATTAGAGATCTTTTATTCTATGCTGCTTCATTACAATCTTGGTGTATAAAGGAATTTTTTTCTGTTGAAATTCTGACAGCCAGAATTATTGCTTGTAAACACACACACACACACACACACAAACACACACACACATAAAGAACATTTTAAAGGATGAATGCTTTAGTAGCCCAAAACTCAGTTCCTGCTGAATACACACATGTACAAAATTGAACACCCAACCAGTCATTGTATCATTTTTGGATGACTTCCGTGTGCAGAAATATTTCTCAATAAACGAAGAACTGGATGCTTCTTTGTGACGACTTTGCTGCCACTGCTTCTCTGCTTTCTTGTGTATTTTTCTCTATAATCTGAATACTCATTATTACAGAACAGACAGACAGTCAGGCAGACAGACAGACAGACAGACAGACACACACACACACACACACACACACACACATTCATACACACACACAAATCTTAAAATTACAGTACATGCACACACACAGTCCTTCACTGCAGAACACAGAGGTGCATATAGAACCCTTAATTAGCTCTCTCTCACATACACACACATTACCCTTAACCAATGAACCTCCTCCCCCCCCCCTCCTCCCCCCCCCCCCACGACACACACACACACACAGGCACACTCACACATCACTCTTAAATACAGTCTAACACTTGCATACCCTTCATTTACACAACACACAGACTTACACACAGCACACAAATTGCATAACAGACAGCGAAAAAATAATCCTAGTACTGCATAATAACACACTGCATAAAATATTATGACCCAGATAATCCTACACTTTGGACAATCACTGTATAACTCTTAATCTTTCCCATACATCGTGGGTCTGAAATAACCCACATTCACAATTTTCACTTGGTAACCGGGTACATTTTTAAACAATCTCTACCAAATATGATGACTTTGTCAACAAACCATGGCCCTACATCTGTACCTAAAGACTGTTTGTTTTTGTTGCTATAAACAAAGGAGTAAACAAAGAGTTCCAGAACGTCATGGGTCTTAGCAGACCCACACTCTCAAAGAAAACCTGAGTGCTGTATGTCATGGGTCTGGCCAGACCCATTATAAACAAAAACAGAACCGGCCAAGTACATCGTGGGTCTGAGCGGGACCTATGACATAACGGCAAGTATTTATTCCTTCAAAAGACAACATGGGTGCAAGGAGACCCATGATGTATGGCAAAGGTTTATTCCTTCAGAAGACAACAAGAGTCCATGGAGACCCATGATGTACGGCAAAGGTTTATTCCTTCACAAAAAGCTTGGATCTCTCGAGACCCATGACGTATGGTGCGCAGAAATTTTTAGGTGATGTACGGGAAAGGTTAACGGAATGAAAATTACAGCTGAGCCAGACCACAGTATGGTGGATTGCTGAGGGCATCACAGCAATGATGCAATACACTGCATGGAAAACAACAACAGCAAGACCACGGTGATGCATCTCTCGGGCACATCACTGCGATACAGTGAACTGCATGGAGACGATGTCAGCCAGACCACACTGGATAGTGTCTCCTGGCACCGTGGCGCCCACACCGCTGGGTGTTCCGGTGAGAATGATGTCCCCTGGCTCCAAGGTGAAGAACTGACTGATGTAAGCAATGAGGGTCCGTATGCTGAAGATCATCTCTTTGGTATTTCCGTCCTGCCTCATTGTTCCATTCACCTACAGAGAAAGAAGAAATTTTTTTTTAATGTATTAATGTATGTATTAAAGAAATAAAAGGTGAAAGTTTCTATAGCCTTTGGGTGTAAGTGGACCCCTAATGCGTGTGTGTACATGTATCGTTCAAAAGGTTTTCAGGTTCATGAATTTGAAATTTTTAATATCTGCAAAGCATGAATCTAACACAGACTTTCTGCACTTTCTGGATAAATAAACTAATATGCTGACTGACAGTCCAAGGGACTGATTAATCAACTGACTTTTTGAAAAAAAATGCTAAATGTTACAAGTCTTTCCCCGTGTTTAATATGTTATATGTCTTCAACATGTCTGAGTGGATTTTGGTATCATCACAGCAAAATTAGCAGAATGAAAGAAGAATAGTTCTTGAGATTTCATGCCAGAATAATATGCACAGATCTATCTGTTTGTAAATGAAAACACACATTTCTGGAAAAAAAATCACATACATGTACTGAATGGTAAAATTAGGACTAATAAACATGAAATGATATTCCCTGTCTTCTTCTTTACGTGTCTCTCTCTATAACACGCACACACCATGCATGCACACATACACGCACACACATACACACACACGTTGTATATGATACCTTCTCTCATATAAGTTTTAAAACAGAACCATGCACACATATCCTCGCTAATGCACATCAGACATAACTATAATCAGCATTTGAAATTAAACTCACTTTCCCTGCAATATTCTAATTCAGTTCCAGACCAGTTATATTATCGACAAACATGTCTTTGTCAATGTCAGCAAACCATGGGTTTTATGTTCAAGGGATATTTTAGTAACATCACATATGACCCACACATATCTTAACTATATCATTCATCGTCAACATAAATCAGCACAAAATTGAATGTATTTGGTAGTCTTTTTTTTCTTTTTTTTTCTTTTTAAATTTCTATTCACTTCTTTTCTTTCTTCCTTTTTTTTTGCCAGGTCCACTTTAACACAGGAATCAGTCATGTGTTTGATAGAATGAAAGTGTCAGTGCATCACACATTAGTACATGAATAAACCCAGACACTTTGTATCAGACGTTCAAACACTAAGATCAGCAACTGAATGTCCATCAGTTAAAAAAAACACACAGAAAATGCTTGGTGAGTATGAGTTAGTTAACGTTAAAACAGTACCTGACTACTATCAGCAAGTGAATGTCCATCTGTTAAAAAACACAAAGACAATGCATGGCGAGTATGAGTTAGTTTCGGGAAAAAAAATGACTGTGGAAAAAAATAGGAGGATGGGGGCCCCACTGTTTAAAAAAAAAAAAAAAAAAAAAAAAAAGCAAAAGGGAAAAGTGAAAAAAAAAATTGGTGGCTGGACGACAAAAAAAAAAAAAAAAAAAAAATCATATGTTCGATTGTTTCCTGATGCTTACCTTCAACCACAAGGCAATGTTCCCTGATGCTTACCTTCAACCACAAGGCAATGTTCCCTGATGCTTACCTTCAACCACAAGCCAATGTTCCCTGATGCTTACCTTCAACCACAAGCCAATGTTCCCTGATGCTTACCTTCAACCACAAGCCGATGTTCTGTGGGTCAGGCACCTTGTCTCGTGGAATGAAGCTGCTCACAGGGCAGGATGTGTCAAATCCTTTGGCCAGGGTCCATGGCTGACCCTTCTTCTTGGCCTCATCCTGAAAGTCCCGGGCTGTCATATCCAGGGCGAGAACATAGCCTCCCACATGGTCCATGACAGACGATTCATCAATATTCTTCCCACAGCGCTCGATGACCACGCCCAGTTCCACTTCGTGATGAAGAGATCCACAGCCTTTGGGGATCTGAAAATTAGAACAAAAAAGTCCTGAATCTAAACAGCAGATATCTATAAATATTGACTAATCAATCATTTCTGATTTATCAGTGCTCTGTCTTTCTCTCTCTCTGAGTGACCTCCCAAGATGAACTTTTCACTGCTCAAATTAAATTTTATTTGTCTTTTCAAGAAGAGAGTAAAATGCCGGTGGAAGGTCTTACATCAAATTTCGAAAGTATGCTCAACACCACGCTGCGTGACATGACATCATCATCCTTAAAACTGAAGGCAGGGATAATCAGATTGTTGTTGCTCTCAGGCTGACAACAATGTCCATTCATTCCCCTGTTACATGACCTCCAAGTCATAATGCTGTGTTCAGAAGAAAATGTCCATCACAGGTCAACAGGGACAGGAGATGGGCAGAGGAACACAGGTAGTAAAAGGCAGATGAAAGTGTTTCATCCCGTACTGTCTGTTCGTACCAGCCCCTCCTTGTTTAATATACAATCCAGACAGATGTGTCAACAACAATGAAGATTCCTGCCTAATACTTTCCAGCATCCACACCAACCACCTTCCACTGTGCCTCTGCCTGCACCAAGTTCTCTATCCCGTGATGGAACACAGCACATCGACATGGCACCGTGCGACACAGACAGTGAGTCAGTGACAGTGATTCCAAACTTTGATCTGCCATCTGACACAGATATTGAAAAACTGTGTGTTCATGAAGATGATGTTAATAACTGTGATGCATTTTGTGAATATGATTCATCAGTAACTAATTCTGTGGAACAAGGTACTAAAACATTCATCCAAGCAGCAAATCCGTGTGATACAGACAGTAGTGATTAGGCAGATACTACTAGTGTTACAACACAGACACCCCAAGCAGACATTACTATCACAGACGTACTGATGTATTTGAAAGAAATGACAAACAAAATGAATGATCGCCTGTGTGAAGTGAAGGAAGTGCTGAAGAGCAGCACTACAAGCAGCAAAGAGGTGGAAAATCGAAATCTTGTCGAACTGTCATGACTATTGTTCTGTTGTAACTGTTGATAAACATCCGGAAAATCTGACTGACAGTTACCTGTGTTCCCATTGTATTTACTGGTGTCTACAATTCTGTGATCTGGAATCCAATTGTGATGCACTTTCTACAAGTAATGTATCAGTGATGTTTATTTCTAATTTTTGTGTATGTACAGTCCCCATCACCTCCGTTTCCCACCTTGTGAATAGGCTTTGTAAAGCTTACCACAATAAACCATCAGTCATTCATCATTCATTCATTCATTCTCTCTCTCTCTCTCTCTGTATCTTTCTCTCTTTCTCATTACTTCTCTAGTTTCATACATACATCAGAAACAGACACTTCTGTTTTTAAAAACAAAAAGGTTTTCATTTTAAAAGCCAGAAATCTTCATTTACAACTGCAAATCACTAAGAAGTTCTTGAACTTTGACAAGACCACGAGAAGTTATGCATACACATGTAAGCATGTTTTGTACCTGAATTGGTGAGCCTTCTGACAGATAGGATGATGTTGGTTTCAGGAACAAGATGGGCTTCTCTGGAACTGGATTCCCAAGTTCTTTTGCGTGAGCACTGTACAAAGAAATCCACCTGAATGAACTAAGTGCATTACAATTGGTACACAATTCAGAGTACAAAAAAATTTTTTATTCCCATCACACTATTGAATTTTTTTCCCCTTTGTTAGTTTATTTTCTTTTGGTTTGGTTGTTTTGTTTTTGTCATTTTCTCCAGAAGCAAATTAATTCAGATGAGATCTGGTTTAATAAGAAAAGTAATCATGTTTAAAGAGCCACAAAAAAAAAAAAAAAGAAAAAAGAAAAAAAACAGAAAAGAAAAAAAAAAAGGTTGAAATTCTGTATCTAATGCACTTGTAGATTATGCATGTCAAGGCGCATTCATCCATGGAGTTCAGAAAAGATCAACATGATTGGTCTTATTTCTGTCACCACTATTACCGAAAGATGATGACCTTTGCAGCATGTATACATAATGATACTTAGCAGAAGACTAACTTCTTTCCTAAAGCAATTTAAACTTTAATCCTGTTTAACATGCACATGGTACAAGGACATCTTGATAAATGGACATAATCAAGTGAACAGTCAATGAAGTAAGAAGAAAGATAACAATGCCTGAAACTTGTTTTGACATCGGCACAGTATGATAATAAATGATTCAATGCAAAATTATTAAAGACAGAAAATACCCAGAGCATTTCAAATACAGATTTTAAAACAATTCTCTACTTTGTGAAGAAAAAAAAAGGATTACATGTACAGTTAGTATGAAAAAAGGACAGGTCATTAAAATTCATTTTTGCAAACACACCGTTTAACTTTGTTAATATCTAATCATTTCATACTAACTTTAGAGCCAAATTCAAAACCAAACAAATGGAAATGCAGACATATTTGTTAACGCACAATGTGACAATGTAATAGAATTAATACTACATATTTCACAGAGATGACCTAATTTCTGGTTTCTTCAATATAACTGTGTGTGTGTGTGCGTGCGTGCGTGCGTGCGTGCGTGTGTGTGTGTGTGTGTGTGTGTGTGGATGTGGATGCTCATGTGACCGCATACCTTATCTCTATGTGGTGTGTGTGTGTGTGTGTGTGTGTGTGTGTGTGTGTGTGTGTGTGAGGAGTGTGCATCACATGTGCATATGACTTATGAGAGATTCTGTGCATTTTCTTCTTCTATTACCACTTGATCAATGATTAAAATGTTGATCATGCTGGGACATAATATTATAATAACATAACAAAACATGGGACTTACATTTCAACCTGAATCTTGTGAGGATGTGTCAAGTCCATTTCTTGTTTTTGGTTTTGCTTGCATGCTGGGGTAATGGGTTGGGAAATGAGGGGGTGTGGTGGGGGTTCAATTACTGTATTATTCAGGTCTGTAGGTCAATTCCCAAAGTCTGGCATGTTCAAGATGTTGCAAGCCTTGTCAGGCACATAGTCTGTTGACAGGCCTTTTCCATTCGCTCATTGTTCCAGGAAGGAATGATGATTCTGGTCTGAATGAGGCAGAACTGTTGTTCATGTAATCATCATTGTGAAAAGGGTTGGTTTGCATGGTTTCTTTGCGGATCTTGTGCAGCATGAGTAAGGGTGAGAGAGAGAGAGAGAGAGAGAGAGAGAGAGAGAGAGAGAGAGAGAGAGAGAGAATATTTATTCCAATGGTAACAGAAGCAGAGAGAGAGAGAGAGAGGAGACGAGAGAGAGAGGAGAGAGAGAGAGAGAGAGAGAGGAGAGAGAGTTCTATTTTTCGTAACAGGTCGATGAAAATCACTCTTCTTTGGTGAGCTTCATGATATGCCAAAATCGGGATATACTGACTCCATCTTTACGAGGCTACCATATGATGTCCGCTTGGCCAGGACACTGAAACTGAAACCACCTTGCATATCACTTTGACTGATCGTGACTCCGCTCGAGTCAAGCTGGCCTGCGATCTGCAAAATCAAAGCTCGTACCCATAGTTTCTCCCAACGCAGATAATTTTCTTGCCAATCTCACGGAATCTGGATGCGACAGACATAATCTTCGTAAGCTGCTACACCATACGATCTGATGTCCCCACGATGCCTTTGAGCTGGACCTGTCGCGTGCTCTTTTGCTGAGGTCAAAGGTAGCAGGGAAAGATTTGAATGAGATTGACCTCCCTTGCCACAGTCTCTTTCTCTCTCTCTCTCTCTTTCTCGTTGGCTGCATGTCATACTAACTTCACCCCCCCCCCCCCCCTCCTCCCATTCGTTACCTACTGTCTCTCTTCCCATCCCCCAAACTGCATCAATAGTAGTACTGTTTCCCTTACCACCACATCTGCAGAATCTCCCGGTGCCAACGCTTTTCCCACCCCCAGTCTGGACTTCCCCAAATGCTCTGTGTGTGTGTGTGTGTGTGTGTGTGTGTTGTGTGTGCGCGCGCGCGCGCGCGTTGGGTGGAGAGGGAGGGATATGCAGAGGGCGGATGCACCTCTGTGTGTGTGTCTGTGTGTGTGTGTGTGTGTGTGTGTGGAGATTCTCTATGGCAGTACTGCTGCATACTTACGTAAATATGCATTGATCACAGAGAGAGAGAGAGAGAGAGAGAGAGAGAGAGAGAGAGAGAGAGAGAGAGAGAGAGAGAGAGAGAGAGATGAACGACGCTGACGCTCACATAGATGAATTTCTGTAGTTTGTATCTCAGTCACTTCCACACTCCCCCTCCCCCTTCCTTCTCAGTTGTAGTTACAAAGTAAATGGGCTAAACCCCTTTTCTAGGCAAGATATTTTGAGTTATATTCCTTTCACTGCATAGCTCCCTCTCCATCCCCTTCACTCCATCATGCATCTTTCTGAAAAGCCCATTGATCACAAAGTACATGTGTATGTGTGTGCAGAGGTGGGGGGTGGGGGGTGGGGATTGGTGTGGGCGAGTATGCATACCGTCATGTTTGTCTCTGTGTGTGTTAGTGTGTGTGCATGTTTGTGTGTGTGTCCATAAGCATGCTTTTGTGTGTGCATGTCAGTGCAAGTATTTGTGTGGTGTGTGTGTGTGTGTGTGTGAGAGAGAGAGAGAGAGAGGAGAGAGAGAGACAGAGAAGAGAGACAGAGAGAGAGAGGTCCATCAGTGAAATTGCTGGGTTTTGTTTTTGTTTTTTGGTTGTTGTTTTTTTTATAGTTTTGGTCAGTTTGAATGCTAGACAACTGATGCAATCTTTTAAGCTGCTACTTGTGAGGTTAATGTCAGGTAATGTTGTTGTTTTTTTTTCCAATATAAGACAATTGTTAAAGATAGCACTCTCAATGATGTTTTAAGTTTTCATTCACATTATATTTACAAATCTAAGACTGTCAGAAATATTCTGGTTTTAGCGCTTGAAGAAGAATGTGCAAATGCCACATTCACATCCTGTGGGTTTATCTTTTTTGGGTCACGCCAACAGAGCTGGGCACAAGAAAAGTGTAGTACCTCTGCGGTGTCGCCAAGAGAAGGAATGGGGCTTTGTACCTCTATCTCCTCCACCCTCACCCCTAGCTTTCTTATAATCATGTGAGAGAGAGAGAGAGAGAGAGAGAGAGAGAGAGAGAGAGAGAGAGAGAGAGAGAGAAGAGAAGAGAAAAAAGAGAAAGGAAAAGTCTCTAAGAGGATAATAGATAAGCACTGATGTACGTTTTTCTTAACCCATTCCTTGCCCTAGATAGGGACTACAATACACAATGAAATGAAATAAAATGAAAAAAAAACAACCAAAAAAAAAACCGGTAATGCAATGATGATAGAATATCAATGTAAAAGAGTCAACAACAAAAAAATGAACAAATAAAAACCATACAAAAAAAAGAGAAAGAGACAGAGAAAGAGAGAGGGGAAAGATAGGGAGTGGGATGGGGAGTCACACTGAAAAATACTGATAAGATAATGAACAACAGTTAGAATGTATTGCGCAGACAATAAAAGGAATATGAAAAGGGTATGCACATAATTTGTAACACATGCACACACACAAAGAGAGAGAGAGGAGGAGAGAGAGATGGAGGAGGGAGTGAGAGAGAGATGGAGAGAGTGAGGAGAGAGAGAGAGAGTTGGGTGGGGGTTAAAAGGAGAACGGGTGGTTAGGTGGTTAAAGGCAGTAGTATATAAATAATTATTTGAGTAATATCAGCGAAAATCAAAATTCATTCAAAATGGAACATTTGATATGAAAGATCATAGTGTCATACATACTCTCTCTCTGTGCCGTTGTGTGTGTGTGTGTGTGTGTGTGTGTGTGTGTGTGTGTGTGTGTGTGTGTGTGTGTGTGTGTGTGTGCGTGCGCGCGCATGCATGCATGCATGCGTGTGTGTGCATAAATTTTCTGTAAGTTCGCAGCTCTCCTGTAACTAATCCATGTGCCTAGTATGGCCATCAGTAGTTGGAAACATACTGCGGTCTGTAGATGGATTTCAGTGAAGCATGTTTATTGTAGATTTCTGCAAATGCTTGGAACCAAAATTCAATCACCAAGTCCGATCAGCAATGTCATATGTGACCAAGTCAAGCAAAGTTCTGATCATTAAATTTTGAGAAGCAACGATACTAAATTAGTTTTGTGGCCTGGTTTCATTCCAAGTTCAGTCTATGCAATGCAAACTGAATAAAGATGACCAAAGTTGGACACTGGGGGAGAAAAGAGGGGTAGCATGTCTGTGCACAAGTCTGTTTTTATGGATTTTTGCCTCTTTCATCTGCCTTCTTCTCTCTCTCGACTTGCCTGTCCCTCAGCCCACCTACCTGCTAGAAACATGGTCAGACATAGATCTGGAGAAATATTGTGTCAACATGGGCCATCACAGACCAGGAATAATTCTGGAGAAAGGATTTAAATTTATGAGAACATAAACCTGGCAGAACATGTAAACCCAGAGTGGCCTGTATGGTTAACTCAGTGGTGGAGCACCAAGTTCGTGGTCACAAGTTGTAAGTTCGAATCCTGCTATGCACTAGTGTCAAACACACAACAAGGCAATATTGATGCTAATCTACTGTATTGTCATTCTGGTGATATCAGCATGCTGTTGGTCAGACCTGCTAAGCCCACTGTTCTGAGATACTTTCCCTGTAAGTCACTTAACCTGAATGTAAGCCAGCATCAATAACTATCTACTTGCATTATCAACTAAAGGACATTATACAAAAACACATAAATCTTTGCCAAAAATATAAATACACGCACACACTTGTTTTACTGCCGAGGTTATAAATCCTTAAAAATTGTTACCAGCTCTAACTGTTACACCATGGACATTTCTAATTTTTATAATCAAGTAGACAAATGATATTGGGAAGGATTTGGCTTCCAGACAAAACTAGTTATATATATATATAACTATATATATATGCATGGGATCATGGGATAACATTCCTTAAATCTGTGATCCAGTATGCCAATAGGATTTTCTCATTATTCATTTAAACGCTTTTTTTTTTTTTTTTTCAGTCTCATCTTTCAAGTCCTTTCTGTGGCATTATCCCCAAACCATTCATGTACTTAGAGAGGAAATTCCCTTCCTAGAGAAGAGAGAGGAGGAAAGTATGAATGGAGGAACAAGGCAGAAGGGATGAGGAGAGGTAGTAAGGACCTGACGCTCTGCCATTTCCGGCAGAAACTGAGCTGAGATGGGAAAGGCTTTAAGGGGTGGGGTGGGGAAGAAAAATACTGGCCATGTGAAAGACCCACATGGCAAACACATCAGATCATACTCCAAACGCCTCTCATGCTCATCAAATTATTGTAACTTAGTTTTTGTATTATCGAAAATATAGCTTATTTGTATGGGTTTAGTGTATTTGGTAGGCATCCCTAAAAACAACAAACATACAAAAAATAAAAGGCAAATCAACTGCAACAAAATGATAAAAAAAAAACAAACATACAAAAAATGTCTGTGCATCTTTTCCTTTAAAGTGCTTTCTTTCATGTTGTGAATTCCTGACATGAGGAACATCCAACAAATTATTTCAATAACACAGCAGAAAACTTACACACAGTAAATTTTAGTCAAACATTTTTATTAAAAACATTTCATGCCGTATGGTCATCAAATTATCCAACAACATAATAAAACAGTTATCTTATGCACATTTGTAAACACATTCTGAAATCAAATACTATCTGAAACACTATAAGAAGTATGAGTGCTGCGTAGATAAGCACATACACATATATACACAAACTTGCAAATTTCATTCACCATATTGATAGATGGACATTCAATGCATGTATTTTAAAACTTATGAATGAGCAAAAAACATCCTAAATTCTTTTTCACATCCATGTACGAAATATTTCTTCTATGACCACATCACTTATCATTTTCAGGCCGGCCCCCATTTTCAGAGACAGGGGGCAATATGAGACTGTTTACTACACCTATTTTATGCTACTCTCATCATGTTTCAAACTTCACAACCATGAGGAAAAACAGCTGCCTCTTTTTTGTGTGTGTGCGTGTGTGCATGCGTGCGTGCGTGCGTATGTGCGTTCTTGAGTCTTTTCTAGGACTGGGGAAAAAAACTGTAGACCTGAATTTGTCTGTGATTTTGATTGACCTACAGGGTCGCTATTAGAAGGAGTTTACACATATACATGCACACACACATGCACACAAACACACACACAAACACACACATATATTTTCTGCCATCATACAGGATCAAAGTTTTGCAGAGCAACCAGTCTATGGGGTGGAAACTGCTCACGACACAGCGGACACTCTGCCTGAAACACCAAACATAGCAAGGGTTCTGTCATTTCCGACACATATTCAGACAAAGCAGAGTGACAAATTAAATCCAAATTCTTTAAGACAATCTCCTGAGTGCCAGAAAAATCATGCATGGTACTTTGAACAAACAAAAAATAAAAGGGAAATCCTTCCATTGCCTTCTCCATTACTGGGCAATTATCACTTGCAGCGTCACTAGTTTCATGGCTGTGCTTTAAAAAAAAAAAAAAATCATAGGTGGAATAGCTAATGGCCCCGGATAATCAACACTTGTGAGTCAGGGTTTAGTACGTATATCAAATAATTTTCATTCTCTCATTGTATGCATTAAACTGACCAGTGCATACTACAGTGGTCAAGTTGTTGAGAACAGAGTCACAAAACATGCACACCTGCAATGCCTGCAATGTTTTTCAAACCCTCTACTCTGGACTTGTGCTTCAGGCACTTCAGCTGACCACTGACAGAACAAAACAATGAATTATCGCTAACTGTCCTTGTC
>CM065716.1:25083312-25088312 GCA_033310375.1 Conus canariensis | reverse complement strand
TTTGTAGCTCAATCAGTTCTTTATTTTCTCATTGTCGTGTTTTGAAAAAAATAAATAAAGTAACCAACCTCATAAGTGCAATCATAGAAGAAAAAAAAACATGAAAAGGGTGTAAATCATGCATACTTTAACTATTTCTTATAGAAATGAAAATCAGACCTTTTCATTTTTTTTCTTTTCTTTTCTTTTTTTTTTTTTTTTGTCAGACGAGAGGTGTTATGCATATGTAAACCTATGCATCGAATTTGCATTGACCTGGCAGAGTTGCTGCATTATACAATGCTCCTCCCCCCCCCCCTTCTTTTTTTTATTTTTTTAGAGAAGGATTTGGTCCTTATTTCTTATTTTCATTTTCTTTTAAACATTGATTTTATAAACATAACTGATGTTTTCTAAGAAGTAAGTGCACATGCCTGCTTCATACAGTTTGCTTGTTGTTTCTGGTTTGTAGACTTCGGAACTTCAACAGAAAAATTATAAATGCAATGAATCAGTCAAAGAACTGCCAAATCATCTACACTAACTTATTTTTCCTAACCACAAGCACCAATTAACAATTTCATAATAGTGTAGATCACTTTGTTCTGGAGAACAGGGCATCATCAAGCCGTTTTTAATTTTTCATTGTTACATGTGGCAAATGTTTTCCCTTTCAGTACTTCATCACATCTGTACTCACAAACCTAAAAAATTCAATCACATATATACACAAATCATATAGCAACCCTTCATTTTTGTAAAACTGACGAGTAATCTGTGAGTGCAAAGCATAAATCATAGTAACAGTTCTATACTTTGGTGTTTTTGTTTGATTTTTTGTTTTGTTTGTTTGTTTTTGACCCTGTTTCCCACTTTTGTTCTAGCTTGTAGTTTTTTTTTCTTGTCCTGTGCAACACATCTTCTGATTAAGCTTGCTGATCTCCTGCTAGCCCCCATCCTTCTCTCCACCTTCCACCATAAAAAAAAACAAGGAAAGTGTTAATTGTGGCCATGGACAATGAAAAAGATGTTCCCACAGTCTTCCAGTTACATCTGGAAGACAGTCACACACAGACACGCACAACATACAAACACACATTTGAGCACAGGCAACTGCACCATTTCAGTGTTGTCACAGCCAAGCTGACCACACACAGCCCTTTTCATGGTTGTCAACAAACACTGACAACAAATGTCCCGTCCCGAAAAAGAAACAAACACCACGACCCATGCAAGTCTACAACATGGCAGCTCAGTTCATGATATCTTTAAAGCAGCCACCATGGAACAGTGGTTAGAAGTGCAGACTTCAAGATCAGAGGGTCTGGGGTTCAAATCCCCTTAGAGGTATTTTCATCTCCAGAGGGCTTCTTCCCAAAGAAGTGTGTGCTGTTGCCTCAAACAGAATGTCTGGAACAACATAGTTGAATTCCGTTCACTTAATAGATGTGTTTCTGAGAGAACTGCTCAAATTTCCTGACCAACACTGCAGGTGTCTGTATCTCTTAGGCCTGGTTGATACTGCAGACTTTGGAAGGAAGCACAGAGTACAGCCCTGTCATGTAGACTCAGACAAGAATAGAATTTTCATGGCATCAACTTTATCATTCTTACTGCTCATGAAAAGATTCGAATTCTGTGCTCTTTCATTCCCTGCTCTTTTGGCAACATCTGTTTATGTTTCCAGCCCATGCCTGTACCCCTACTGTGATCATTTTCAATTCTATTCATGTTGCTTGTCAAAGCCCAGCCAACCATGCAGTCCACCATATTAGGGCAGTTGATCCAGCGTGAAAGTCGCTGGTGTCAGTAAACACAAAGGACCAATGCTGGATGGATGTGGCAGTGCCCTCCAAAGGATATATTCAAAAACGCAGGCTCCATGCCTAATCAATTATTGTCATTATCAGGAGTAAAAGAATCACTTGAACACCTCTGAAGTTAAAATCATATAAATAACCATTCATTAAACAAGACAGTACTACAAACGTGTTTGATATCCAGGTAAAATTGTCAAAAGGAAATGAAAAAAAATGTAACCATTACCCCCAAAAGTTGTCAGCAAGAAATATCCCACATCAGACAAGACATCCAGCTCACGCCGATACCGCATCCATCTTAGAGGACCTGGAATATGAATAAATCTTTATAGAAAACTGCATAAAGCCATAAATGTATGAAAATATCTTATTTTTATTCTAAACTAAAGACAAAAAAAATGTGCTTCTGCTTCATTTTCATTTTTTTTCTTCACATCAAAAACAAATGCTCCCCTGAAGTTGAACATCCAATGGAATACTATTGTTAGTGGGTTTTTTTTTCTAATCTTTTACTTGATTTCTCCTCCATGTCATGTCTGTGGCAAATCTATTATCGACATCTTTTATGTAACCCAACACCAGCACAGAATCTCCTCTAGTGGGAAGCTGTATGGTGATTCCTCCTTAAATCAATGTGTCCAATTTAACTAATGTACTTTAATTTGGAACTGTGGCTTCTTGTTCATGGAGAACAATGAAGAAGGACAACAATAACGAAAAAAGGATTTCAGACAGTTGTGACCACCATGGGAAAGTACTGCATTTGTGTTGTTGCTGCATACAGACAGTGCTTTTCAGCCACCAGTGCCAGACGAGCCTGGTGCAGCCACACACTCAGACCAGTACTATGCCTAAGTCCACAAGTTGCCACACTCCATCTGTTCTCGATCAGAAAAAAAAGGACCCCAATCCCCTTCTTAATCCGAAATCACTCTCTTCCCTATTTTAAACAGACAGATCACTGGAAGATGGACAAGTGGCAGAAGGCTGAAACGGATGGTGTGGCGGCCTCGACTACAACAAGTATGATGTTCCACATGGGAATCATTTTAGGTAAAGATCTGGCTTAGAAAATGGAACCTGGAATTTTGGTCGAAGCTGACAGGCAGAGGAGGTAGGAATATACAGTTTGAGGCCCTTCATACCAAGAGAGCAGAAGCCATTGACAACTCTCCAATGAGCTTGACTCTGAACTTTCCTTTTTGCTTTGAAGCAGTTGATTCCTTCCTCCTTTACTTTACTTCAAATGCTGTCTCTCCTCCAATTCTTTCTTTGCTAATCCCTTCCTCACCCTAAGGGTCAGTGCTCTCCAGCCCCAGTCCCTCCTAAGGATCCTGTGGTAACTGGCATATGCCCCACTCTTAGTCTTTGCCATGATTCCTTGCTGCTGACTCTGTCTGGCCACTAGGTCTTACAAATGTGCCATATAATGTAGGTGTCTATGAATTCCTCTGTTGCACTGACTTGGTCTTCCTCAAAATCTCACAGCTATACAGCAAGACCCTGTTTGACGCTAGTACTGAAGATGTGCAGTTTGTGGCTATGCTGATTTCTCTCAAGACCCACGCCTTTGTTCTTGAACATTACAAAGGCTGTCCGATCCTTGCCTATCCTGGCAGTGTCCTCTGTCTATTTACAACTGTGCCCAACTAACCATAGAGCTTGTCCTTGATTGGATCTTCAGCAATTGTAACTGATAGAAGTGTTGGCAGCAGTGATGATCTTCATGGTTTCTGTTTTCCTTTTGTCTTCAGCCCTGTTCCTGCAGATGTTACTCCCATGCAATCTGTCTTGTCCTGCGTCTGGTTGCGGTGGTATGAGAAGAGTGTCAGGTCATCAGCGAAGTCATAATCTTTCAGTGGTGTCGAGAGCGCCAGCTGTACTCCTTTGTTTCTGCCTGTTGTAATCATGTTCACGATCCTGTCCATGACCAAGTCTGGGAAATGCTTTGTGGAATTATAAAAGACTGTCAGTCTAGCTCTTCTCTCATCCTTGTAGAAACAGCAGGCAAGTTAAGATCCATCCCACACACATCGTGAACTGCTGACAAGGAAATGCACCAAGACAAAACCAGACAAAACTGAAACTGTACGTGTAGCTATTCTGTGTCACACCATATGGTCCTTTCCACCAATTACTGTTGAAAGACATTTCAAGTCATCAGATCCAAAAGATGAAAGAAAAAGTGCTGGTGGTCACTTGCTGAACAGTTTCCATGGGACTAGCTCCACTCGGCACCATTATAAATTCCAGTGCTGGTAGTGAGCACATGGTTTTGTCAGAATGAGCAGCTTGGTGGTGATGTAGTAGTTATGCCATCCAGGATAACACACACAAAGTAGTTATGCCACACACACACACACACACACACACACACACACACACACACACACACACACACACTCACTCACTCCCACATTCAATAATCAAGATCAATGAACTGCTAAGAAATCACAGGTTGAGAAACAGAAATAAGAAAGGATGCCAGAGGATTTGTAACATACTAAGTACTGGGCTGCTAATGCTCAACTCTAGCCACACCAAAATCAGCTGTCACCATCAGAGTTGCCGCCAGTGTCATTCCCTTACTTAAGTTGTCCCCTGCTACCGCACTAGTACACAATACCTCAGTGGTACTGTGCTTCGAATGACACTATAAACCGAGGTTCAGTGTGTGAACGCATGCACAACATCTTGCACACACGTAAAATCCCATCACCAACTTTTGGACGAGAAGGCCAGTTTGGCCGTTGGTATGGATGACACGTTACACATAGCATGCACCTTCCCCGAAGTTGGAGTATGGCTGCCTTAATGACGGGATAAAAAAAACGGTCATACACACACAAGTGTCAGAATAATCAACTTGATAATTGTGGGTACTCTACAGAAAGAAGTAAGTCTCTCCAAATGAAGACTTGAGAAACACACATGTATACTAAAAATATCAGATCTGTTCCCCTATCCACCATCCTCTATCTCCCCTCCCCACCCCCACAACTCCCCCTCCCCAACTCTATCAGAGGTGCAAGGAGTTTGATGTAGTCACCTTCCCAATTTGTGCACCCTGTACACCCACCACTTCCTTTTCCCGCTCCCATTTCAACTCGCTTTTGTTTATCTCACTTTTTTTTTTTAAAGCGCCGGACGAACAATTTATTACCCTCAAGTATAGCTGAATCTTCAACGCGATGAAGTTGG
>CM065716.1:25058312-25078312 GCA_033310375.1 Conus canariensis | reverse complement strand
TTATTAGAGCAAAAGTTTCATTTTCCCTTTGATAGATCATTAAATGTCAGCCATACCAAGGTTAACTGTACTGTGAGTGATTTTCTTTGTGTTTGTGTTACAGTGTTGAATTTCAAGGTGAAAAGGCTATACAAGATTTGAGTATCTTTTTTGAAAAAAAAAATGTTCATTCATATTCTGATTATAAGTATTCTCTCTCTCTCTCTCTCTCTCTCTCTCTCTCTCTCTCTCTCTCTCTCTCTCTCTCTCTCTCTCTCTCTCTCCACCCACACATACACACACTTACAAACACACACGCACACACACACACACACACACACACACACACACACAACACACACACACACACACACACAGCACCAACAGAAAGAATGCCTGACTGTTTCACTCTGGCTCTAAAGCATCCAGATTTCATGGTTCTTACCCTTTTTTAATCTTACTCTGTTTCTCTGTCGCTGTCTCCAATCTTACTCTGTTTCTCTGTCTCTGTCTCTCTCTGTCTCTATCTGTCTGTCTGTAGTGTGTGTGTGTGTGTGTGTGTGTGTGTGTGTGTGTGTGTGTGTGTGTGTGTGTGTGTGTGTGTTGTTTTTGTTTGTTTGCTTGTTTTCTTTGGTCCTTTCTGCAGGCAAAATCTGCAATTTTTGTGGAAAAGTTTTGACCCCTTATCTTCTACATATTTAACACAATATGCGAAATGCAGATATACAGATATATACATGTACATAGATACACACACATGCACGCACACACACATACGCACGCACACACGCACGCACACACACAGAGAATATATATATATGCGCGCACATGCACACATTTGTGTGTGTGTGTTTGAGAGCCGCGCGTGCTGGTGTGTGTATGTGTGTGTTTGGTGTGAGAGAGAGAGAGAGAGAGAGAAAGAGAGTGAGTGTGTGTGCACACTTGCGCTCACAAACACAGATGCAAATCCAGCATTTTTAATTGTTTTCTTTGTTATTTCATGATAATTCTATATCCACATCAGGACCTGCAAAAAGCTAAACCCACAAGATGCTTTATTGATAAAAACAAAAAGAAAGAAAAAAAGACACAAATCCTGATTATTTAAACTCCTGTGTTCACTGGGAGATTATTGATGAATTTTACCTTGGTTCTCAGAAAACAGACTCGAAGAAAAGAAACAGAAGACAAGTTCAGAGACTACAGATTTCTCATTCTCACATTTTGAACTTTTTTAGGTCTACACAATTTCTATGTGTTGGATATCGTATGCATGTTTCAGGCACAACGCTGAACCTGCTGAAGTTTCCTATCATCAACCCAGCTCCCTGGAGACTGGCGCTGCGTCGCAAGAGGCTGGACACAGATCAGAGAGAATATGCTGCTGCAGAGGACCTGCGACGCTCACGCTTGCAGGAGTTTGGCAGCCACAAAGTCGATTTGCTTAAAGGTGCCCCCAATAGATAAATAAGTTTTGTGTACAACTGTCAGTATCTGAACTGTCAGTATCTCCACATCCAGATTTTGGGTATTTTTTTGTACAAGAGGGTAGGCAAAAATAGGTATCTGATGGGAAACAATGGGTTGAACACATAGCAATAGGAGGACTATTTTAATCATGTGATCTTCCGGCATGAAGCTGCCAGCGAGAAGAATATCGCTACCAATGGAAATCAGGTGTTAATCTTATTTTCCTTTTTTTTCTTTTCTTTTTTTTCTTTTTGTTCTTTTTTTTGTTTTGTTTTGCAACTGTCAACTGGCTCATTTCCATTAGATTTCCATTACACATTTGTGCATAATTGTGAGATTCTGTTCCATTTTAGAGCTTACTTGGGCCACTGAAAGCCAGAGTCCAACACCTCTCATCAGGCTCTGACCTGGAATCTGCAAGGGAGAAGGAAGAGAGGACGACCAGGAACCAGGTGGAGAAGAGACACTAAGTCAGAGTTAAAAAAAAAAAAAGGGGGGGGGGGGGGGGGGAACTGGACAGAGGCAGAAAGAATAGAGCAGAGGTGAACACTGAGTCAGAGTTTGAAAAAAAAAAAAAGGGAGGGGGGGGGCTTTGACAGAGGCAGAAAGAATAGAGCAGAAGTGAACCCGCTGGAGAGTTATCACTGGTGGCCAATGCTGCCGTGGGGGTAAAGGGCCAAATGAAGGAATCAGGACTTCATAGAAGATGGTGACCCAGTGAAGGCAAGCTTGACTGTGTTCCTTGGAGCTGCAAAGAAAAGAACATCCCAGCACCTACTTCCAAAGCATGAGTGGAACGCCATCACTTCACCAGCCCCCACCATCCCTCCACCCTCTCCCTGGGCCTCCTACTTTCCATTGTGAACTTTGATCTGGTTACATGCTACACCTTTTTTTATTTTTTAATCAGGAGATATGAATTCTCTGTTGCCTTGGTTAAAATTGTCAACAAATAGGTGAGAGCCACCACCCAGTGTGCCTGTCTTCTCAAGTGGGGCAGGTTATGAGTTTTGAGATTCAAGCTTAGGAATATCCCAGGTCCTTGCCTTAAATTAAACAGTTTTTGTAATGCTCCTGTTCACCTCACCCCCATCTTACAGGTAGCGAAAAACACAAAGTAATAACTAAGAGATAGGCAACTCTGAATCTTCATAATGCATGACTGAGTCTATTCCAGAGAGAGCCCACCTCCACCAAAGAATGCAGTATACCAAAGAAAAACACAATTGTGCTAACATGAGATCAAATGGAGTAGTTGCTGAGCCAATTCCAGAAGGGTCAGTAATCCTCAGGTAACACTGAGAACATCTGTGCTCTTGGCATAGTTGACACAGATACATTGATATAATGTGCAGAGAGAAAACATGTTGTCATCGCTTGGGATCACCACAATTTGTGATTGTTCTGTTGAGAGCCTGAAGTCTGCATGATGGCACCCAGCAACATGATGAGCGTGACCACAGCCTCGTGAAGGGATATACCCAGTTCAAGAAGATAATTTGTCCACCTGAACACTGCTTTGAACAGATTAGAGAATGGGTATTAATGTGGAGACATTCTGCACTGCTTTTGGGGGTATAGAGCTACTTTTCAAACACAAGAACAAAACAGTATTGTGACAAAAACTGAAAAAGGTGATGACAATGAGTATATGGCATGAAAACTGTGAGTTTGTGTTAGGCATATATTTTTAATAGGAATAAAAGTTTCTCAAGTCAGATTTTGACATAACTTGTCAGAACACAGCTCTGTAGGAGAAGTCGCTTTCAACACTTTTTCTCAAGGAATGGAAAATGAACATTATTTTGGCCCTGATGGTTTAGAGTTTGAAGTCAGTAAAGATTCCTTCATAATTTTTCAGACTCTGTCCATAAATGTGCATGGCAAAATAAGCTAACCAGCATACACATGCGTCTGCAGAGTCAACTTCTCCTGCGTGTAACCATCGTCACCAAGCTCCCCTTTCTGTTTCTGTTACTCACCCACATACTGAATCTGTGATACAGTGGGATTTGAAGACTTGAATAATGTGAAGGTCACTTTCTTGAGTGTGTGTGTGTGTGTGTGTGTGTGTGTGTGTGTGTGTGTGTGTGTGTGTTACAGCGTGATATTTATGAATCTCAGCTGGAATGAAAAAGAGTTTCGTTTCTCTTTTCTTTTTCTTTTTTTCTCTCCAGGACATGTTGGTGTCACTGATTTCCGGAGTGCCCGAACAATAGCTGAGACTGAAACAGAGGCTGAGAAGCAGAGCTATGGACAAGATTTCGTCACTTTCAGTTACAGCAAGGAAGGCGTTTTTGAGGAGACGTCACATTCATTGTCACAGAGTACAGGAAACAACAGCCAGGACTACAAGCCAGAGAATTTGCCCATGTTTTGGTGCAATGATACCCCAGGTGTGGTCAGTCCTGAGCAGGTGAGACTATGCAAAGTTTGGCATTCTTGTCTTTTGGTGATGCTGCACTTATTGTAGATCACTACAAAAAAAAAAAAAAAAAAAAAGGAATATATATATAATACATATATATATACATACATATATACACTTCTATATATACATCACAAGATCACTTGCAATGAAAAAAATACATCACCTGTGTTTCATTCAAACAAACAAACAAACGAAAAAGCATGGTTGGAAAAGTAACAAGAAGCAAAATCAGAATAGCAAGATGCAAATTCTTCCTGTTTTTGCACACAAATTGCAGAAAATGATAGAGATCTCATTTATTGGTGGTTTAATATTCATGCAAATGTTTGCACACAAGATGGTCTGTATTGTGTTACAAATCAGTGTGTATGATGTGTGTAACTAGCCACTCAAACTATTGCATAGTTTGATCTCCCTTGCATTCTTCTTGGATCCTCAAGTGTGGGCTGCAAGATTCCCCTTTCAGGTGATTACTTTTTTTTTTTTTTTTTTTTTTTTTAGAATAACACAAGCTGCATTGCAGTTTTACTGAAACCTAGCACAATACAGATAAACACAGAGTCCAAAGCAATGCTTCTGTGATACATAGAACAAAACAGACAAATGAAATTTAGAAGTAAAATATGCCTCCTTCAGTAGCTATAGATAGCAGACATGACAGTTGCACAAATTAGTGTTGTTCAGATAAGAGAATGGCTGTGCTGAAGGTAACAATGAGGGCAGTTTGGAAAGAGATAGAAGCAGTATGGAGAGTGACTTTGATCTCATCAACCACAAGTGATACTGGGCAAAATACTTACAAATGACTGCAGTATTGATTACGATTAGTAACTTATGAACATGCTGAAAGGAAGGGGGAGTGTCAGAGAGTGTCAGTCGCCTAAAGCGGCCAGTCAAGATCCCCCCCCCCCCCCCCCCCCTCCCCGGGCAGGCTACCCCACTGTCACATTAAGAGGTGAGAGGGAAAAACAGAAAAAAATGAAGAAAGGAAACCCATGCTCAGTTGCAGCTGATAGAAAACAACCATCAAGTTTTCATTTTATCAGTAAGAGAGAGAAAGAAAAACGAGAGGGAGCTGAGGAAAGAGGTGAGTAAGGAGGAGGGGGTGAGAAAATACAGTTTGTGAGGGAAGTAGTCATAAACAACATGTCAGAAATTTTTATATGGAATGATAGTTGTGTTAGAAACAATATGGTAATACCTGGGGTGAGGGAAAGGGAGGGGAGAAGAGGGGAAGGGGTGGAGAAAAAAAACAAAACAAACTAGATGAGAGGAAGGGAAGAATGGTAGACAATGAAGATTCAAATGTATTGTCAGATCAAATGAAATCTGTTTCCCTTCTAGTTATAAATGAGTAGAACTGATCAAATGTGAGTGCTGTGGTAGCACATGTGTTAACAAGAATATCATGAATTGATGATGCTGTTGTTTCTATTAACTCAAAAATGTTCGCCAATTTCTGTTTTGGATGCTCCTGCTTAGAAAATTGCCAGATTATTTTTGTTTGTTCTTTGAGGGGAGGATGGCCATGAATACATGCATTTCTCGCCCAGATTATTTATCAGTTTGGTCGTAGGTAGTCAAAGCAGCATAAGCCATGATTTACATTTTCAAAATAAAGTCTTTCGTTAGTTCCATCCCTCTGCTGAAAGCATTCATCTTCGACTGGCTACGATTTCAGCAGTCTATGTTGTAAATAATTTCTGTGGCAGATCATCAACCTGCTTGAGCCTGAAGAGCTGGTGACCATTCTGCCCAAGACCAAAATTCAACCACGCTGTGTGGTGATACGACCTGGCCAGGTTCTGTTTGTGACTGGCATGGGCCGTATTGATTACGTACAGGTCAGCGGTCACATTACCCAAGGATGGCACACAGTCCAGATTAAGATTCTCTCTCTCTCTCTCTCTCTCTCTCTCTCTCTCTCTCTCTCTCTCTCTTTTTTAAAAACATTTTTTTTTAGAACACAACCCGGTTATGTAGTTTCAGAAGAGAATGGAAATCCACAGGTGTCATTGATCGGCATCAATCTTCTTCCTCTTTGTCACTCCTCAGATAGTGCTTTTGACCTCCTGCACGAAGACTGCTGTGGTCTGCATGTCCTCTAGTTCATCAAACAGCTTCCCTGCCTCTGTTGATCTTCCTGGCCAGCTATAACTGTTGCCTAAGGTCATCATGAAAAGGCCATGCCTGCAGCAGATGTTGTCATACTAACACTGGGGACACTGGTCAGACTGACTGATTCACAACTTGGTGGTTATTCAGGCAGTTGTAGTCTATCCGCATCCTGACGGTGGTAACCTGCTCTGGCCTTGTTAGCAGGTGGTAGGAGTTGACCTTGTTATGGTGTGGGTGTGTCTACAGCCACCTGAAGTGTTATCTGGCCCTGTTGATGACTTTAGCTTTCTGACAGATTGTAGTTCAGACCTCCTGGGCTGTAGCTGATTTCTTCTTTGCCAAAGCCTCCACAGCCTCATTGCCATACGTATCACAATCAGAGGGTATCTGCTGCAGGACAACTGTATGATATCTGCTGTAGGAGATAACTGTATGATATCAGCTGCAGGATAACTGTATGGTATCAGCTGCAGGATAACTATGATATCAGCTGCACGATAACTATATCTGCTGCAGGATAACTGTATGATATCTGCTGCAGGAGATAACTGTATGATATCTGCTGTAGGAGATAACTGTATGATATCTGCTGCAGGACAACTGTATGATATCTGCTGCAGGACAACTGTATGATATCTGCTGCAGGACAGCTGTATGATATCTGCTGCAGGACAGCTGTATCATATCAGCTGTAGGATAACTGTATGATATCAGCTGCAGGACAACTGTATGATATGTGCTGTAGGAGATAACTGTATGATATCAGCTGCAGGACAACTGTATGATATCAGCTGCAGGACAACTGTATGATATCTGCTGTAGGAGATAACTGTATGATATCAGCTGCAGGACAACTGTCTGATATCTGCTGTAGGAGATAACTGTATGATATCAGCTGCAGGACAACTGTATGATATCAGCTGCAGGACAACTGTATGACATCAGCTGCAGGACAGCTGTATGAAATCAGCTGCAGGACAACTATATGATATCAGCTGCAGGACAACTGTATGATATCAGCTGGAGGACAACTGTATGATATCTGCTGTAGGAGATAACTGTATGATATCTGCTGCAGGACAACTGTATAATATCAGCTGCAGGACAACTGTATGATATCAGCTGCAGGACAACTGTATGATATCTGCTGTAGGAGATAACTGTATGATATCAGCTGCAGAACAACTGTATGATATCAGCTGCAGGACAACTGTATGATATCAGCTGCAGGACAACTGTATGATATCTGCTGTAGGAGATAACTGTATGATATCAGCTGCAGGACAACTGTCTGATATCTGCTGTAGGAGATAACTGTATGATATCAGCTGCAGGACAACTATGATATCTGCTGCAGGAGGTAACTGTATGATATCTGCTGCAGGAGATAACTGTATGATATCTGCTGTAGGAGATAACTGTATGATATCTGCTGCAGGAGATAACTGTATGATATCTGCTGTAGGAGATAACTGTATGATATCTGCTGCAGGAGATAACTGCCAACAACAGAACTTTTTTTTTCTTTTGTCATTGATGCATTGTCTGTGCTGCAAACTCTGTAGACTTTAAAGAATCACAAATGAAGACCTCGAATTCCATGGCCTTCACCCCCTTCTCTGATGATGATCTCTGCTTTAATATCCACTCCATGTACATGTCTGTGTTGAGTTTTTCTCATAGTCGTTGATGTTGGCAAGTTCATACAGCCTGAAGTTGTATGGATGTTGTGTGTGTGTGTGTGTGTGTGTGTGTGTGTGTGTGTGTGTGTGTGTGTGTGACTGAGAGAGAGAGATTTGTGTGAGTGTGTATGTGTGTGTGTGTGTGTGTGTGTGTGTGTGTGTGTGTGCGAGTGACTGAGAGAGAGATTTGTTGTGTGTGTGTGTGTGTGTGTGTGTGTGTGTGTGTGTGTGTGTGTGTTTGTCTGTGTGTGTGTGTGACTGAGAGAAAGAGATTTGTGTTAGTGTATGTGTGTGTGTGTGTGTGTGTGTGTGTGTGTGTGTGTGTGACTGAGAGAGAGAGAAATGTGTGTGCGAGTGTGTATGTGTGTGTGTTTGTGGTGTGTGTGTTTGTGAGAGAGAGAGAGATGTGTGTGTGAGTGTGTGTGGGTGTGGGTGTGTCCCCGAGGTTATTCTGTCATATCTCTTTGTCATTTTATCTTGAATTTCTCTCTCTGATTTTCCTTGTATCCTTTCCTGTTGCAGGGCAATTCATCAATCTACCTAACAGTGTATGCAGCAGGCACAGTCCCACTGCACATAAAGGACAGTGCCGAAGCTGATGACTTCTACATGAATAATCTGGGCACACCTGCTCTTGGGGTAGGTTTGTCCTTGCAGGACTGTCCTCTGAATGTTGGAAAGACATGAAACTACGACAAAGATTTAATTCTTTTGGTGACAAAATTGATTATGTAACATTTCAGTGAAAAGTGAACAGATGCATGAAAATGCTTTGTATTTTGTAAACTTGTACAAGGAGGAAAGAAGTTTCCCAAATTTCTGTGACTTTAAACTCACCATTAAGTTCAGTATACTATCAGATTTTCAAAGTTGTGTCTTCCAATATTCATTCTGAAAATTTAGGAATAGCTAGATTGATGTTCTTGCCGAGCAGAATAGTGATGCATGTTTAGTCGGGTAAGCATGAGAAAACTACTTATTCTGAAGTGTTGCATGTTTTATGTCCAGATAAATTTGAAAGAGGATTGTGATGTGGTATTGTTGAAGAAAATGATCCGAAAGCAAAATGCTATCAAAAGCAGTATGACATACAGAACTTAACTGGATGGGGCTTTTAAGAATGGTTGTGAAATTTTTCAGTTTTCACTGAGCTTTGATGTCTCTCCAGTGTGTCAGTCATGATTCTCTCCAGGTAAATGTAGAAAAGAGTGGATGAGAGTAAACAGCATTGCCTTACTCCAACAGTCATCTTGAACCAGTCTCCTGTGGTTTTCACATCGCCTACAAAGATTGTGTAGCTGCGCATTGGAATTATTTCTGTTTATACATTTACATTTTTGTCAATGAGCAGGGCAGTACACACATTTGAAAAAGAGTCTTGGAGATGTGTATAATTTGAGTGCTGGCATGAATTGTTTCCTGACAGATTGCATTCATATCATTTATATTCTGGTGAGAAAATCACATTATAAAGCGAATTAAGGCAGTGTCGATGTTTATGCGCCCCCCCCCCCCCCCCCCTTTGTTTCAGTTTCCCTGATTTGTGCTGTCATGTGGAAGGGAAGCTGGTCTGTCCATGAGAATGCCAAGTGATGTGATCGAAACAGACTGGGGCGTATATATAAGGACCTAGCTCTTAATCAAACATTACCAAAATTGGAGTTCTTTTTGTATCTGCTGAAACTGTCCACTTCCCTTTTGTCTGCTACAAACTGGCCACCATTGAAGTGATTGCAACGAAAGTATAAGCTAATATTTTCTGTATTACAGTCCTTGAATTTTGTATCAAAAGTCTTTGAAAAGTCTCTAAACAGTCCTTGAATGTTCAGTTTGGGAGTTTCTATGAACCGTGTAATTTGCTTTAGCATGTGGAAATGGCAAGATTGGCACCAGCCTCAATGACAGTCATTGGCAGAAAATGGTTTGGCAGTCAGGAGTTAAGGTTGGTTTGTGGTGCTGGTTTTTGGGTACTGCTTCAAAAGATGATAGTCTGTTTGCTATCTTACATATGTTGATAATTGTGGGTACCTTGCAGAGCTGAAAACTCAGATAATTTACTTTCCAGATTCCAATTGGTGATGAGGACAGACTGTCCAGAATCCCTTCTTTGATTGGTCGAGAATTCCACATAATTGGCACAGAGTGGGACGTGGCTGCTGCTGATGTTCAGCTGTCGTCTCTTGGTGAGAACTTTTTGAAGTATGGAAAGTTGGGGAAACATATTGCATTAAACTCATGTAACTTCTGGTGGATAACTTTAGTGCTGCAGAAATGAAAATTAGTCTGTTTGGTGGCTGTTTAATTAAAGATGTGGAGTATAACAGAAATTGTTGGGGGAAAATGCATTGGTTTAAAGCTGAACATATTTTCTGTCCTGCTTAAATCTCATATGTCTCAAGTTTGTAATTCTTATTAGTTAATACTTCATTGGAATATTTGTGGAAAGCATGTTTTGAAACACACACACACAAACACGCAAACACACACACACACACACACACACACACACATGAATACTTGCCGATTTACACACAATGCATGCACACTCGTAAGCACATGTATACACACACACACATATGACTGTCTCTTTTCTCTCCTGGTTATATACTGTAGCAGAGCATGCACTCTGTATCACTTTTCTTTTTTTTTTTTTGCCTTTCTCATCTTCTGTGCCACCACAATAGCATTACCCCCATATTGTCGCTCATTCCAATTCCCCATCGGCATGTATTCATGCTTGTCCTGCTGCTACACCTAAAACTGGCAATCTACACAGAGCAGTCTGTGTCAAGTCTTTATGAGGCAACCCACCAGAGGAGACACTGCGCTGTTGCCAAGTTACTTTGCTCTTGTTCGGTGGTACCTGTTTTGATCCAACACGGGCAGTACACCACCTATTAAGTTCCCTAGAATAATCATGGAGCCAGCGTGAGTGAGTGTCCAGCTCCAGAGGGCTGCCGCCCTGTTTGTCTGTCGACAGACCTCATCAACTTGCTGATATTGGCGACTTAGACACGAACTCACCAAGCCAAGGGCACAGATGCGCAGAGGAAATCACAACTGAGTTCACTGTGAGAGCAGGGCATGAAGGGCCACAGAATATGAGCCTTTTTTTTTTTTTTAAATTCTGATTGATGAGAATGATGAAGATGATAGTATGGAGGTCCATTCTTGCCTGAGACTGCATGACAGGGCTGTATCCACAACCTCCTGGCTTGGAATCTGTGATGCGTACCACTGCACCTCACAGGCTTGTCATGACTTATTGATTTTTGCTCATGATCTTAAAAGATTACCTGTGCTGTGTTATTCAGGTTGGGTACCTGTGCTTTGTTATTCAGGTTGGGTACCTGTGCTGTGTTATTCAGGTTGGTTACCTGTGCTGTGTTATTCAGGTTGGGTACCTGTGCTGTGTTATTCAGGTTGGTTACCTGTGCTGTGTTATTCAGGTTGGGTACCTATGCTGTGTTATTCAGGTTGGGTACCTGTGCTGTGTTATTCAGGTTGGGTGTCGGTTGCGGCAGGTAGGGGAAGGTCCGTCACCCTGAGGGCCTACACCCCAGGTGGTCAAGGTCTTTATCTTCGCTACCCTGCCCTCGTCCCCAACTTCACCTGGTTCAGGGGAAAGCGCATAGGGAAGACACCATTTTATCGTCCGACACTGTACAAATTGTGAGCATTTTGGTTTTGCTCATCATGAAATGTTTAAGATTTCCAGTGTAGCCAAGTGGTTTGGGCTCATAATCCACGTACATTCCCTCCCAGTTTCTTCCAGCCTAGGAGCATATGCTTCAGTCATGTTCAATCTGCAACCTCAGTTCTGGACAGAGGGGATGGACCAGTATGGGTGACTGTGGAGACTGGATGACTGTGGAGACTGGATGGCTGTGGAGACTGGCAGAGCCCGTGCGAGAGCTGCAGCCTTTCTCATGTCAGCAGCACTGACTGTGTGGCATGGTGGATGGAACGTGGGAAGATGAAGAAGTTTTATTTTGACAGTGAATGAACATGTGCTGTTAGAGATGAATACTTAGAATGTGTGGCAGTGGATGTGAGTGGTCCCAAAATGTTCCCTGGTTTCTGGTTAAGATCAGTGACTGTCTTGTGGATTAGCATGAACAGGTAGAATTGTCAGTGCTGGTTTGTATTATATGAGGACTACCGTGCGTCATGAAGAAAACAGGTGTATTCGGAGTGATTGTTGCCATGGTAGCAATTAGTGTGCAGATTTTTATCCATAAGGTGGATGATGCCAATTTTGTTTCTATGCATACATCATGTGTGTGCATGCTTGCACTCGACACTCATGTGCAGTTGAGATATTGAGCAGGTGAGACTTTTTTGAAGGGGGTAAGGAAAGAGAGAGGGAATTATAGATAAGAATTCTGAACATTTTGCTTTCTAAAAGCTCAATTTGTACTTGGTCATGTGTGTGCATCAAGACTGGTCAAGACTTTTCATTGAAATCTGGTTGAAAAATCTTTTCAGACTGGAATAACAATAATCAGCGCAAAAGTTGCCAGTCCACATGCACAAACACACCTAAGCACTCTCCACTTCTCATTAAAAGCTGATCAAAAATTCTTTTTTCAGAATGGTGTAGCAAGAATCATAGTTTAAGTTGTCAGTCCACATGCATAAACACATCTGCATATTTCCAGACTTGTCATTTTTCTATCAACTGCCATTTCTAGTCACGTGAATATAAATCACATTAAATGTGACAAATGCAAAAGGTGAAGGAGGCAAGTGCATTAGGGCGGTGGTAGCAGGATGGGGGAGTGAGAGGGAGGTAGGGTGTACAGCTTTCGTTTGCATAGCAAACAGAGCATTCAAACAGCTACAGACAAGATGCAATGCCCAGAAAAGAGCTGTATTGCCCAAAGAAATTTGGGAATGAGAGTTAGACTCAAGGAAGTTTGAATGGAATGAGGAATACATAATGCTTTGTGCCCAACATTCATGGGACCAGTTGAAGTTTCTGCCTTGTATTAATGGTCTGGAAAGCAGCTGCCCGTAAAATGTCTATGTTGAACTATACCATGGACACACTTGCTCACAAAAACACACATGTAAATTGTATGATCACAAACACTGGTTCTGTTACACAAGTGATAACTTACATACATACATACATAATACATTATATGTATATAGAGAGAGAGAGAGAGAGAGAGATGTCGATAGACAGATAGATAGCTAGGTAGATCGATAGATATCGTTCACAGATAGTTTGCTTTATGTTGCCATTGTTTTATTCATTATGTCTCTAACTTAAGAATATGTCTAAGCATGCAGGTCTTCTCATTTCTTAGTTTGGAGAGAATCTAGCGTTTTTGTCCAAGCAGTCGTATTTTCTGCATCCTGCCTAATGATGAGAATCAGACCTTTCCCATGGATGGTTCTGTTTAAAATCCATCTTTTCTTGTTGATGATTGTGTCAAGAGTCAGGCATTTCTAAATGGACAATTTTGTTTTTGTTTACAAAGAGCTATTGCTTGGTTTGAGATTTTAGCACTCAAGTGGTATGAGCTCACAAATTCTTATTTCCCTCAGCTGTGTTCAGCCCGTGCTGATCTGTGGCTACAGTTTGTAGGCAGCGGTGATGGATGTGACAGAGATACTGTGGCATGAGAGAATGACGGCTGTGTTATAAATGATGCCAGTTACTTGTTCATATGCATGCAAGAGCAGAATTAAGGATCTTCATTCAGTACCTAAAACTGTATTCCTCTAATGCGTCCTTGAGTGATGCTTCTACGTACTGTGCATAATTGGAAAGTGGATGTAGGATAGTCTGAGATCTTTTGTAAAGTGGGCACAATGGGGAGTGTGTGTGGTGTGTGTGTGTGTGTGTGTGTGTGTGTGTGTGTGTGTGTGTGTGTGTTTTAGGGAAAGACAGAACTTTTAGCAGCCAAAGCTTTCTGTCTGGTTTCATTTTATAGGAAATATAAATCGTTGCAAATTTTCTACTAAAGATCCTAAAATGATTGACACAAAGGGATTCCATCAGTAAATAATGTATCAAAAGGAGCTTTTTGATCTGTTTTGATGCTTTTTTGCATCTTGTGGCATAGAAAATGGGGTGAAAGGATTAAAAGAAAATAACAACAAAACGCACTTCTTCCTCTGTTTTTTAATCATCATCTGAATTAAATACCTTGCACAGTCATAGTCCATCTTCTAATGTTCCCCTTAGAATACTTGGTGTTGTTGTTGTTATAACTCCTTGGCAACACTCTAATATTATGCCCTTTCTCATCTCATGACTAATGTTTTAGCTGTTACTACATATTCAGCAGACTAACACAAAACAGTCGAATTACACAAAACAGTCAAGGCATACAGTCTGTAGATGACATAAAAATTTATTGTGTTTATTTTTCAAGCGTTGAAACAGAAGTTTTATGCAAACTACTTGTATATTTTTGAAATTATATCTTGAAATTCTTTAGAAGAAAAAATGTGACAGAATGTTTGTACTGTCCATCAGCAAATGCATAGGAAAGAATCAGATGATTTTTACATCAAAGTAATGTACATTTCATTAATTCGAAAAGTTAATGTTGGTTCATTGACCTCTGGGGTAAGAGTGACCTCTGACCCATTTCAGAACACTATCAGTGAGAAAACTACACCATTTTTGGTCTGTTGAATTGAACTGGATGATTATGTTGAGCTGATGAGCGCATAGTGTCCCTTGAATTTAAGTTACATTTGCAGAAGAAAAAAAATTTACATTCTGCTGAGTTTACAAATTGATCAGCAAGTGCCAAAGTAGACTTTGGTATATTGTCGTTAACAGCTGTCAGTTGCCGTGTGCAGAGAAAAATATATTGAGCAGGTAAGCAATGAAAAACCACCTTGCAAGGGAATAAAACGTAAATGAACAGAACATTAATTTTAGCAAATGTTATGTTCCCCCTCTATTGTTTTTGCCGCCACAGACGGACAACATCTGCTGTCTCTTTTACTGCGTGAGATCAGTTTTCAGGCTGCTTTTGGTTCCTTCTTTGTTGTTAGAGAAAAAGGGATTGGTTGATAAGATGGACAGTGTAGCTATTGTAGCTGTGATTTTGATATTGGACTGTTGATGTTCGATGAATATGTGGATGGATGCATGTGCATACATACAAACACACATTGGATACACACACACACACACACACACACACACACACACACACACACACACACACACACACACACACACGTACGCACACACACACACACACACACACGTACGCACACACAACACACACACACACACACACATCACATGCACACACACACACACATGCACACACACACACACACAACACAACACACACACTCTCATTCTCTCTCTCGTTTTAGATTCTTTTCACCACACACAGATGCTTGCAGTAATTGTCATCTTTGTGATTCAGATCTGAACCAGATTCAAAATTTCAGAAGCCAACCAAACTGAAAACAAAAGAAGATGAGAAACACGCCGGTAAAGTTATTATCATTAGAGGAAACACAAGCGTAACACATCAGAGGTTTCGTGTTAGGGAGTCTCATCCACTTGTGCAGCAGAAAAACATTTCTTTGGAAATTCACAAGATGTTCAGCTCAGATGATTTGGCAGTTTTGTTATGCTATTTGCAAAAGATAGAAAATCATTGAATTTACAGTACTGGGCTTACTGCCGAGCTTTCGCTGGAGTTTCTGCTGCAACATGGATAATTACCGAGAAGTAATTAATGAATATTCTTTCCATAAATGTGTGTCTTATGTAGCTCTACCAAATCCACCACACATGTATTTTGCAAATACATTGAATCTTGCCAAAAACTCTATTTTTGTTTAGTTGTGTGTGTTTGCTTTATGAAATAGTTATGAATATTTTGATTTTGCATTTATCTGCTTGTTTGTTTCTTAATGTTGATAAATTTTGGTTAGGTCAGGTACATTTTTTCCCTAATTTGTTTTGTTTTAGTACAGTTTAGTTTTGTTTCTCTCGGGTTCTTTTGTTTTATAATGCAGTATCTCCACAGTATTTTTATTATCTTACTGTTATGAGTATTACTGTGAAGAGTTTTGAGAGAAATATGAATGAATAACATTAATACATTGAAAAGACAGTCTGACCTTAGATATGCGTAAAATTCTAATCCACTGTATCCTGCATTGTCAAGAACATTGAATGTACATGTTACTTGCATGCCTTGAAGATTAGAGAAGAGATGCAGATTCATAAATGTTTTCCCCTCCAGATTATTCAAGTGAACTGTGTAAGCGCCCATCATGTTTTTTTTTCCCTTTTAAAATCCACCTCCCCTTCCCCCTCCCATGAAGCTGTGAATTTTGTTACATGCTGCATTGATTCTTTCTCTGGATAATGCTGGAACAGCGTGAAGGGAGAGGGGAACACATGGCGCTGGGAGAAGGAAAAACATCTTGCAGTTTCTTTCAACAGTTTAATTAATTAACCTTTATGGGGCGTGCCTTCAGTGTTCTTTTTCTTCTGTATATTTTCATCCAGCTTGCGGTCATGAGACAGCCTATGACAGATCTGTGTTTTTCCAAATTATCACAGCAGTTCCTGGATGCAAATTTTGTTGGTTCTTGCCATAATCTCCTTACTCACTTGTTTACACGTTTTTTTTTTTTGTTTTTTTTTTGGGGGGGGGGGGGGCAAGGTGCCTTGGTTTCAATTTTAAAGACGTGAAGAAAATCTGTCCATGCCTTCTTAAGGTAATTGCACACAAAGATGTACATGTGGGAGGAGGGGGGAGGGGGGGAGGGAGGTAATGGAACAGCCTCCACTCCAGAAATGATAGGTGCTCTCAACAACATAGCTGGTGGCTAAACAACATATCCAAAAAACATAACCCAGCATGAGAAAGATTAACATTTTCTACTTTGCTACATATGTTCACTCTCCCTCCTCCCTTCTCTCTGTCTGTCTGTCTCTGTCTCTCTCTCAACACACACACACACACACACACACACACACACACACACACACACACACACACACACCATATTGTGATCATCATGCATGAGAGATACAGTACAAATCTTTATTCTCTGAAAAAAAATGTTGCTTTATTAAAGTTTTTGTTTAACAGTATATTTGATTCAAAACAATTTAATCCCCTAATAGTTCAGGAAAATCTGCTTTGTTGACGTATGTATATTTATTATGCTTTCTGACAGCATTACAAACCAAAAAAAAAAAAAAAAAAAAAAAAGAAAAAGAAAATCTCAGCAATGCGGTTATCTGTTCACACAATACAGATGCATCTTGTAGCAGACAGTCACCAACCAATTATTCATGCCTCACAAGAAAAGAAGGGTGTCAGCATTGTCACATTTTTGAAGAATGAAGAGCACACACACACACTCACACACAAATGATAATATATCAGTAGGACATGTGTATGTGTACTGTTCTTTCCTTCATTCATCTGTCTCTCTTGGTCACATCTGTTTGTGCACAAATGTGCATTACTTCTTGGTCGTATGCATACCTGAAAGATGTTTCTCGGCTCCTTTGATATAACAAGTAAACAAAAGATCCCAAGTCATGAGAGATCGGCAACACTGTGTTACCAGTTTGTTGACCGTTGTTGTATGAATTACCAAGCAAATAAGAATTAGCAATAACAAAACTATTCTTTTGTTATGGATACTGACGCACAGACAGAAAGAGAAGGAACAGGAATGGCTTGGACCAATGGCATTGACGAAGAATATGCATTTCCAGGCTGCCTTTGTTTTGATACTCAAAGAATGTGAAGATGCAAGGCAGCTAATAATACACTGCAATAACACAGCAATAGGGTGAAATGCAATACAACATGATACATGTAATAAGTTCACACAATAAATAAATGCATAGGGAAATAGAATGGTCAAACCACCAACAGGAACAATGCTATTGGATATGTGTGGGTATTTGGGTTGCCCCCAGGGCAGAAAAAAAAAGAAGAAAAAAACAGACTGGTGTATCACCCAGTGGAACAACAAAATAATCACAGTATCTGCTAGTCACAAGCAATGACATGTCAAATAAACTGCTTAAAAGCATTTTTTTCTGGGACAGGTTAACTGCACTCCACAAAAGCTGCTCATAGCTTGGATTTGAAGGAGAGAGAGAGAGCATACGTTCAAAAAGAGGTGGAGGAGGTGTGGGTTGTGAGGGGGTGGGGGATGGTTACCTTTCAAAAGGATTCAAAACTGGAATGAGTTATTACAATGGGAAGTGTTGACTGGAGAATATACAGGAAGTTGGAGGGAATGGTACAAGGTGGGAAACAAATGTTGTGTAGAAGAAAGCAAGAAAGATGAGGATGTGAACGGACGTCACTGCTTTACAAGCAGAAAGATGGCAACATACAACAGGAAGAGAAGCATGTAACAAGAAAACAGGATAGCATCTCAGTGAGATCTGGCCACTGTCAATGTCTTTTAGAGCCTAGGTTTCCTGTGGACTAAACATGAAAACCTTAGTGAACAAACACAAAAACAAGCATGAACACACACACACACCCACACACGCACACACACGCACACACACACACACACACACACACACACACACCACACACACACACACGCACACACACACACACACCACACACGCACACACACACACACACACACTCACACTCACACAGAAAGGGAGAAGTGTCCAGCATTCATGCATGTCGGTAGTATGACCAGCAATGTGAATTTTTGACCAAAAAAAAAGTGAGTTACAGAGCTTTTCAACTCATCTTCTGTACTGAATGGGTGAAGAATCATTCAGCAAGTTATTTGATGTGATTTCACATTGCATCTACTCTTAGGAAACTCATGCGTAAGAATTCCTGTGTATCGGATATTGTGGATCTTTTTTTTTTCATCTTGATCTGTTTAAAACCAAAACAGAAGCAAAGAAGGGTGGTTTTAAATCATGAAAACATTTGAATGGGTCTGAAAGGAGAAAAGAGATAGACTTGGCCTCTAAAGCTGTGAATTAGGACAACTATTCTTATTCTCATCATGTTTTTAAGCTATAGTATGAGTATCCCCCCCCCCCCCCCCCCAAATTTTCTGGGTCTTTCAAAACTCGTAGAGAGACCTCCATTTTCATGTATGCACACACTAAAACGAAGGCACATACAAACTCACAGTATTCATAGAATGAAGTGAAACATGTTTTTATTGTCATTTATTTATTTTTCTTTTTTTTCCAAAAGGAAAGTTAAGTATTATTCTGTAACATGACCACTTTTTTTTATGTCATTCAGCTGAAACAATTTCAGTTAATTCATGTTAACAGTAGAAAGTGGCACCAAAAGCAGACCAGGAAGAAATAAAATGGGTATCAAAAGTTTACACACAAGTCCTCAGGCGAGCGCCTTCAGCAAGTTGATAGCAGCTGGATTTGATCCCAGATCGGACTGAAAATGAGTCTTATTCTCTCTTCCTCTCTCTCTCTCTCTGTGTCTCTGTCTCTGTCTGTCTGTCTCTCTCTCTCTCTCTCTCTCTCTCTCTCTCTCTCTCTCTCTCTCTCTCTCCTCTCTCTCATTCGTATACATTCTCTCCCATCATCACTGGATTTTCTCCTTATTGGGGTTGTTCTCCATTGAATCTCCAGGATAGCCCACGCCATGCGCGTGAGGACCCATATTCTTGTCAAAGATGAAATCCCAGATGACCTTGACCCAGGAGGAATGGTAGGGCAGGTTGTCGTAGTACTCGGGGGCCAGACGCTTGACTTCGGGGAGACGGTTGTAGGGGATGTAAGGGAAGTCGTGATGCTCGTTGTGGTAGCCCACGTTGAAGAGGATGAAGTTGAGGGGCCGTAGTAAGAGTGCGTGGCCTGCCCCCCGCTGAACAGTAGTGCTCGGAGATGAAGTGCCCAGCCAGCGGGTGCAGGCCCAGTCCTAGAAGGGTGCCCGCCACCAGGTACACCAGAGGCTTCAGGCCAAAGCTGACAAAGATGACGTAGTCGAAGACCAGGACACAGACCATGTTGATAAGTTCCCAGCCGGTGATGGCTTGGGACTCTTGTAGAAAGGCCGCAAGGCATGGATGAGCGGGTGGATGATCAGCCACAGCATTTTGGTCAGCGGGTGGCGGAACAGGTAGGCTTCCAGGCGGGTGGGATGTCCACGTCGTTGGTCTCCTCCCCCAGGTAACGGTGGTGGTCGGCGTGATACTTCTTGTAGGTGATGGCCATGGGAATGGCCATGGGCAGGTTGCACCAGATGCTGAGCACGCGGTTCATCCACCCACAGCCGTGGCCGAAAGCCAGGTTGTGGCCAATCTCATGGATGGCGCTGCCCAAGGAGTGGTTCAGC
>CM065716.1:25038312-25040812 GCA_033310375.1 Conus canariensis | reverse complement strand
CACAAAAGCAGTCAAACAAATCAAAGTGAAACACCCATCACACACATTGTTGTGAGTCAGGCAACTGCAGTAGAAGATGCTGAATTGGATGCTAAACGTGAATTGTTCAATGCCCTTGTAAGGACAGAACTGCTGGCTGACAAAATTATTTCTTTCGTACCACACAATAACTTCTATGACTACGGGAGAGACGGGATGCATCCAACCACCAGAGGATCATCGATCCTGGCAGCTAACCTTGGCCGGCATCTACGAGACCTCCTTTGGGAAAAGCCCAAGAAGCCATCTCGCCGCCTACCTCCCCATCCAGGGCGTTGGGGTACTCAGATGCTGTATCGGGACGAGAGGGGACCTTGGTGGAACCGCTATGAAATGCTCTAAGTGTTCGGGAGCATCTCTCTCAAGTCTCTATATTGACTGAAATCTAGTCATGTAGTGGAGCCCAGTTATATACCTCCACCTCACTTGTTAACGTGACAATTTGAATTTTATTACTGAAGACTATTTAGTTTATTATTTTGCATTTGTTTCATAATTCTTGTTTTAAGTCTTATGGGTATCGTGCAGGTCCTTACCTGCTAATATACGTTAAGAAGGAATTTCTCAGTCACTTCACTTATTATATACATCTTTATTATGACAACAAAAAAAGAGACCAACTATCAAGCTTCTCCAATGGAACTGTCGCTCCATAACAAGAAATGTATCATACTTGAATCAATATCTTGGAATAAATAAGTTTTTATGTATTATTATTACAATCACTAAATGTCAACAGCGATAATCTACCACATTTACCAGGATTCTATCACCCCCAGTTTATGAACAATGTGCGGACCGAATACAAACAGCTATCTATGTGCGTGAAGGCCTGGATTTTTGTGAAAGAACTCCACCAGTATCCAGTAACATCCTTTCTGCTTCATGCTGTGCAGAATGGTTAAATTTACATCTTCTTTGATATTGAACATTGCCTCAGTTTACCTTCCTAAAGGACTGATGATACGAATACAGAATGGCTAAAAGGGTTCCAAGACCAAAGAGACAAATGGGTTATTGGAGGAGATTTTAACGCACATGCTCCATTTTGGGATCATGGCTGCTCTTATGTTACAAGTAATAGATTATTAGATAATATAGCTGAATCTAATCTATATTTGCTAAATAATGGAAGTATTACTCGCATTCCAGATATAGCCACCCATAACCCCTCAGCCATTGATTTAACCTTTACATCTCCATCACTTGTAGTAAACTCAATGTGGGAAACAGGAGATAGTCCACTGGGATCAGATCATATTCCAATAATAATATCGTTGAATGACATATTAGAACAGGAAATCTCAGAAGATATTATTCCAAAATATATTTACAAAAATGCAGATTGGTCACTTTTTTCAAATCAATCTTAGCAACACAGACATAGTGTTCTCAGCTAATGAAAATGTAGATGACCAATACACTGCATTTTGTAAATATATTTTAGCAGCAGCTGACAAGTCGATCCCGAAGATAAAAACACAAAGTCAAAGAAACATAATGGAAACATATGGTGGAACACAAAGTGTGAAACAGCCAATAAAAAGAAAAAAGAAAGATTCAAGATTTATTGTAAAAAGAGATCAGCAAGTAATCATAAAGAAATGAAAAAGGCAGATAAAGAAAGTGTAAATGTTATAGATGATGCAACGTTGCAGCATTGGAATGAATTTTGTAACTCTGAAGTTAAAAATCATAAAGATATTGGTAAAGTGTGGGAGGAACTGAAAGCTATGAAAAATGGATTAACATCGCCACAGTACCCTTTAAAAATAGATAACAACAGTCTTCTTAGTGCTGATGAGAAAGCAGAAGCCTTTGTAAACATGTTTGCTGAGGTAAGCCGCACTGAAGGTGTAACAAGTACGGACCAAATATACAGAGAGAAAGAAGAAGGTATTAAAGCACATGATGAATCTACAGCAGACAAATGTAACAATATCAATGCTCTTATAACCATCCAAGAAGTAAAAGAAGCCATTAGATCCATACCATTAAGAAAATCATCTATTGGTTTAGATGCAATATCTAATCAAATGTTAAGAATTTGCCTGAAAAGTTTGTAGAGTTTCTTCATAAATTATTCAGTACATGTTGGAGGGAATGGTGTTATGCCAAAAATATGGAAACAGTCGATCTTGTTCCAATTCATAAGCAAGGAAAATGTACAAAGGATCCTAAGAATTATAGACCCCATTGCATTAACTTCACATGTATGTAAACTTTCAGAAAGAATTGTTATGAATAGACTTGTACATTACTGCGAAAAATATAACATCATACCAATTAAAACAAGCTGGTTTCCAGAAAGGTCGATCCACTACAGAAATTTTAGTGAAATTATCAACAAATATAAAGAAACAGTTTGCTAGACGAAAATGTGTTCTTGCTACCTTTTTCGATATAAATAAGGCTTACGATCAATTTTGGCATTTACAGCTATTGAACAAACTTAAAAACA
>CM065716.1:25032261-25034761 GCA_033310375.1 Conus canariensis | reverse complement strand
GAAACCAATGACGTCTTCGGGGGGTGCATAAATCAGCTGTAGTGTTTTGACTGAGTGAAAGTTTTGTTCAGGAAGAAGGTACGAAAGGGAATATGTTCAGAGAGAGAGAGAGAGAGAGAGATTCAGATTCAGATTATTTCTTCATAATAGACCATGGCCCCAAACGAAGAGGTGTGTGAACATGCCAAGCACAGTAATTACAAACAACGACAATACTATACGGATCTACAAGCAAATCGTTGTCACATGTTCAAGAAGAGACAATTTTCAGTAGAAACAGATGACAGAATTAGATTTAGTTTAAAGAAGGAAGGGTGTCTCTAACATTTGGGCTTGAGGAATTTTTCTCTGATGCTCCTGAGAGCTGGGCAGCAAGGAGTGGGGGGGGGGGGGGGGGGGGTTGGGAGAGAGAGAGAGAGAGAGAGAGAGAGAAGAGAAGACAGACAGACAGAGACAGAGAGGTTGTGTAGGAAGATGGTACGAAAAGAAATCTTTTCAGAGAGAGAGAGAGAGAGAGAGAGAGAGAGAGAGAAATGGGGATAGAGAGAGGGGGGACAGAGAGAGAGAGAGAGAGGAGAGAGAGAGAGACACAGACAGACAGACAGACAGACAGACAGACAGAAGGAGGTTGTGCAGGAAGATGGTACGAAAGTAAATCTTTTCACAGAGAGACAGAGAGAGAGAGGTATTGCTGCTACTACTACTACTAGGCCTACTACTACTACTACTACTACTACTACTACTACTACTACTACAACAAACCGGTCCTTTCTCAGGCGAAATGTTCAGGTGAGCCAACTTAATCTTCTGTTAACAACAGACGGGTCAAGGCGAGGCCGCCATCAACGATGGGCAGGTCAGGTCAAGCCGTCTCACTCGCTGAATAGCACCCCCCCCCCCCTCTCTCTCTCTCTCTCTCTCTCTCCCCTGAGCCTGAGAACTGACCAGCTCAGAGCAAAGCAAGTTTTTCGGTCAATGAACAGGTGTTTCAAGAAAATCCCGATGGGGAGGGGGGGGGGGATGGGGGGGTGGCGGTGGGAGGGGGGGGGAGAAAGAGAGGTGGGGGCGAGGCGGTTTGCGCGCGAGCGTACACACACACACACACACACACATACACACCGTGCACTGTCACTGCATGCACAAAGGTCACTATATAGTACACATGCGCGCATACACTCACAAACACACAGCCTAAAAAAGAAAAAGCAGAAGGAGGGAGCACGGGCTGGAGTGGAGGGGGAGAGAGAGAGGGGGTGGGAGAGGGAGAATTAAGCAAGAGGTGTGGCATTTAACAAATATAGATTAAGAAACAAAGGGGAGAGAGAGAGAGAGAGAGAGAGAAGAGGAGAGAGAGAGAAGAGAGAGAGAGAGAACTTGGTATTCTTCTCCGTGGTAAGCAATCCCTCCGACGAGCAGATAACGAAGCTATATTCGAAACTGTTCATCGTTTTATTAAGCAATGTAAACGTTTTTGAAGAACATGTTGTAAAACTTCGCATGCAGTAATGATACATATGTTTATGATAATGAAATCTTGGAGCAGAACACACACACTCTCTCTCTCTCTCTCTCTCTCTCTCTCTCTCTCTCTCTCTCTCTCTCTCTCTCTCTCTCTCTCTAAAACGCTTCATATAAAGGTTAATGATGTGTGAGTGGTTGATTATCATGCATTTTATAGTCTTTAGTGTTTACTCTTTGCTTACTATTATCTTTTATTTTTCCTCGATTTTGTACGTGATTGCGTTTATGTATATGTGTATATGTAAAGTATGTTTATGTACATGTATATATTTACATTTTGTATACGTGTGGGTATGTTTTTTTGGGGGTTTTTTTGCGTCTTTTGTATAGCATAGTAGCTTTAATAGTCTCCTGCCATTTCCTTGTCACATGTGTCATTATAAACATTTGAACACACTATAAGCATTAGGTTGTTGATGTTCAAATTTTCACATTTTTTGTAAAGCTACGCAATTGTTAAGTGGAAAATAAATTTGTTTAAACCAGAGAGAGAGAGAGAGAGAGAGAGAGAGAGAGAGAGAGAGAGAGAGAGAGGAGGAGAGAGAGAGAATTAAGCAAGAGGCGTGGCATTTAACAAATATAAGTTAAGAAACAAAGGAGAGAGGGGGAAACAGGGAGAGAGAGAGGGGGGTGGGAGGGAGGTGGCTGGGAGGAAGGGGGGCTGGAGGAGAGAGAGAGAGACAGACAGAAGAGAGAGGAGAGAGAGAGAATTAAGCAAGAGGTGTGGTATTTAACGACGAATATGAATTAAGAAACAAAGGAAAGAGAAAAACAGAGAGGGTTGGGAGGGAGAAAGGGAGGGAGTTAGGGAGGGAGAGAGACAGACAGACAGACAAGATAAGATAATATAAGATAATGTTGCTTATAGCCCAGCCGACCGCAAAGGGCCACATCAGGGCTGTCACCACGTTAAAATCAACTCACAAGTCATTCATTCACACAATTCTTTAAAATACATCGAAAAACCATCCGAAAGTTT
>CM065716.1:25019761-25024761 GCA_033310375.1 Conus canariensis | reverse complement strand
TAACTTTACTTCTCGATTTCCCAGTCTTACATCAGTTCAAGCTGAACTAGTCTACGTCTGGCTGTTTGCTTACCCACTCTTTCTTTTCTTTTTTCTTTTTTCTTTTTTTCCCTTGCCTGATTGGTCTCCCTTGAGCCTCCATGCTTTCGACTGATTGGGGGATTTGTGCCGAACCGGCCGGTTCTTCTCAGGTATGAAGCAGTTCGGAAGAAGGTACACGCTAACAAAGCTGAAAGTTCACGGTTGTTGCAACAGACACCGTGTTTGGAGACGGGGGTGGAAGAAGGGAGAGGTGGTGGAAGGGAGAGAAAGGAGGAGTGGTGGAAGGAGGAGGAGGAAAAGGGTTTTTTTGTGTGTGTGTGTGGGGGGGGGGGGGGGGGGGGGGAGTAACAGGAACTTGAGAGGGTAAGTACTTTCCTTCGAGTACGACTCAACGGGAGAGGGGGGGGGGGGGGAGGAGGGGAAGGGGGACAGGAAAGAGATTGGGGAGTAGAGGCAGAAGGGGTGGGGAGGGGTGGGGGTAGGGAGCGTCGGGTGACAGGAGAGGGGTAAGGTCGAGTGGGGAGAGGGAGACGTGGAGGAGGGGGTGGGGGATGGGTGGAGGGAAGGGGGAGGTGGGGGTGGGCGTTAGCAATTGGGAACAGCCAGGCCATGGTACAGAACAGCCGTATGAATGATCTGAACGTGTTTTGGTTCATGTTCGCGACTCTCTCTCTCTCTGTGAAATGTTTAGAGAATGTATGGAAAGAGCGAACCCTGCTTTACACATGGATGTAAATAAATGCATTGACCTTTGCTCAGGAACACTTTACGGCGCCGCCGTATGCATGTGTTCCAAATGGTTGGAGGAAAGAAAGTCGAAAAACAAAATTAATGGTTTGATATAGAGTGTGAAGCTGAGAAAAGACGCGTCAATGGGCTTCTCAGAAGTTACCAGCGCTCAAAAACCGATTTGAATAAATGGAAAGAGGCCTATGTACAGGCAAGAACAGATTATAATAAACTGAAGAGAGAGAGAGAGAGAGAGAGAGAGAGAGAGAGAGAGAGAGAGAGAGAGAGAGAGAGAGAGACACGATCTTAGAAGACTGAATAAACTAACAGAATCAGTTAAAGATCCAAAAGTGTTTTCGTCAATAATAAGATCCACCCATAAGAAGTCTGTCATTTGTAATCATTTTTCAATACAGCAGTGGTATGATCATTTTCATGGTGTTTTAGCTCGTATGTGCATATTGACGGTTAAGACGACTGCATCGGAGATGATGACGAAGCAACACAGGAACATCAGTTCAATTATTTTGTAACAAAAAACAGAAGTATAGTTTTAAAGGCTTAAAATATGGTACGAGTGCCAATCCAGATGGAATCGTAAACGTAATGCTGAAAAATTCAAATTATCTAGTAATTGTGTTTCTGTGTAATCTGTTTAATTAGCTTTTTCAAAATGAAACCCTCCAAATTGAATGGTCAATATCTATTATTGTACCTTTACACAAAAAGGCGATTCTGATAACCCTGATAATTACAGAGATGTAATACTGTCAAGTGTGTTAGGTAAAATGTAGATGAACATATTAAATGAAAGAAAGGCAGAAATGGAGAAAAAATTTTATTGAAGAGCAAGCTAGGTTCATTTAGAAGGGGTTACAGTACAGTGGACACCACATTTTCATGCTTTACTCTTTACTTCAAAAGTATCTTTCTAGAAACTCAAAATTATATGTTAATGTGTCAATTTTAGGAAAGCCTTCGACTCCATCAACAGAAATTTACTATTGGATATACTGAGGAAAGCAGGCATTAATGGGAAGTTATAGTTAAGCACTGAGAGAAATCTATAGGACTGTCGTGGTCTGTGTGTACGATAGATATTTACATATATTCTCAGTATTTCGATTGCCCACGAGGAGTTAAACAAGGCTGCGTACTAAGCCCACAACTCCCTCATTTTTTTATGAATAAACTTGCTGTAAACTTGTCTAAACGAGTTAGTCGCATGAGACATAGAACTTTTTATGTTTACCGTTTGCTGATGACATGATTTTATTATCATATACCTCGATTGGATTACAAAACCAGCTTAATGTATTGAAAAATAAAATAGACAGACTAAACTTAACAGTAAATTTGGACAAAACCAACATCATAGTTTTCCGTAAAGGAGGACACATCGCAGTAAACCACATCTCGTTGTATGGCAATTAAAAGGTAAAGGTAACCAGCAAAATACAAATAAATATCAAGGTACGGTTTTACGACAAAACTAAGCTTAACGGCAGGCTTGTCAGAAGTTGTTAGAAAGGCCAGAAAAGGAGTGATCGAAATTCTTCGTACAATGAGAAGATTAAACTCTATAAACCCTTCTTTATTTTGGAGACTATTTGATACTCAGGTTGAACCAATTTTGACATAAGTTGCGTAAGTCTGGGGACTCTATGAAAACAAACAAATGGAAAATGTACACACTTTTGCAGTCAAGAGATTTCTTAACGTACCTCTTTACTCTTCGAATTCGCAAAAGATGTGCTACGGAGAAGAAGGCAGGTTTCTTTTGTTTAATATAAGCTACGTCAAATGTATCTGGTACTGTTTAAGACTAATTCGACTGTCTGAAAAAAAAAAAAACGTTTATGTAGACAAGTATATGAAATACTCTTCAGACAAGATGAAATTGGACATTGCAACTGGATGTCTGAAGTAAAGAACATTTTGATAAAAAAAAAAATGTTTTGGAATAGTTTGGGTTACCAAGATAGCGCGGTAATGAAAATTATCAGAATTCCAACAGCGCTTATTGATTGTTTTTCAGCAAAACTGGCATGCGCATGTAACAGGGACAATGAATGATGATGAAGACAATAACGATAACGAGGAAAGAGTTCCAGTTTGGTTTGAGACACCAAACAGGACAAAGTTGTAGCGTTCGCTTCCTGTAATATATATCTATATCCATCTCTCTCTCTCTCTCTCTCTCTCTCTCTCTCTCTCTCTCTCTCTCTCTATATATATATATATATATATATATATATATATTAGCATTCATATCTGCAGTGGTAGATAATTCTGCCTAACTAACAGTATGTGCTTGAGTGGGTGAATGGGAAATAATAAATGCTTCTCAAAATGAGCCTTCAGCAAGCTTATAGTCTCCAAGGGGGAGACAATCTCCAAAGGGGATCTATATATCCCGATGTCCACCAGGCCGGATTGATGCAGGCACCAGACACCAGAAGTCAGGACAATTCACAACGTTCTCAGAGATAATTTTCTTCAGTTTCTATAGCGCGATTTATGAAAGGAAGAGCGAAATACGAACCTTGCCCTATAATAGGCGTTTCAATCCAAAGTAGAAATACGAAGACTCTAAATAATTATAATATTGATCTTTCTAGCACTGCTCTCGTGAAGACCCCAGTTTCAATTTCCACTACACATCCAAGCACGTGGTGATATTGTGTGAGTAAGATGTCTTTGGTTTCGACTGATTACATGGGACTGTCACTGGATGGACGTGTCTGTGGTGTCATTGATGGGAACTACCAACATCGATATATTCGAAACGTTGAATAAGTCAAATATGACATCAAATTGATATAAGAAAAATAATCTAGAAGTGACTGGCACCTTTTGTCTTAAGTTTATCATAATCGGTACAAACAGGACAAAGCAGAACCAAATAAAGTTATGAAAAGAAAGTTCAGTTGAGACTTCGAATACTAAATGAGCACTCCCGAGCTTTACCGGAAGAGTCGACCAAATATGATTTTCTCCAAGCGTGGGGATCATTCGTTATTTCTGTACGCTTTGCTGGTCAGCTCCCCCTTTTTTTTGACGGAACACGTTAGTAACACCACAGATGTACGTCGATAGTGGTGTTTGTTGTATGTTCGATCCTCATTTACTCCAGATGGGGACATTTAGGCTCCACAGCTGGGCTCTGCAACTAAGCAAGAATTGCCGTCAGCAAGAAAAGCTAGTGGGGGTAGGGGAAGAAGGGAGCTGGGGATGGGAGTAGGCAGGGAGAGGAGTTTGGATCGAGAGGCAGTAAGGTGGATGGGTGGGTGGTGGTGTGGGGGGGGGGGGGGGGGGGGGGGGCTTAACATGTGTTGTGTCTCGCGTGTGTTAGATCAGACCATGCACTATTGAGAGTGAGTTGCAAAGTGAGATGACTGCAGGCGGAAATTTGAAACAAATTTAAAGGGTATTTAAAGGAACTCCACCAATTAGCACAGACAAACAAATTACAAGACAAAACACGACGCGTTTCGACCTCTTAGGTCCTCTTCAGGCAAGACAAACAACGCTCAGGACAACGAAAATGAAGACCGAGCAATCACTTATCTTGTCAAATTCGGCGCAAGATGGGCGTTGAATCAATTTTCGTTGTCTCGAGTGTCGTTTATCTTGAAGAAGACCTAAGAGATCGAAACGCGTCGTGTTTTGCCTTGTAATTCGTTTGTCCATGTTAACTGGTGAAGTTACTTCAAATACCTTTAAAAATGTATGCACTACTGAGCACCACCGACTCAGGAGTAACTCAAAAGCAGTGCAGTGTCTCCTTTGGTGAGAAGCAGTGAGTCGGCCTAGCTTTCTGTGGCTTGCTGTCACTCCCTGTAGAGGAGCCTTAATACAATGAGTTGATGTTTGCCATATGAGGTGACTGATTGACTCAGATAGAATGATGTGATAACGCTACCGTCACGGCATGCAAAACGAATTATATATATATTATATATATATATATATATATATATATATATATATATATATCAGTAAGGTTAAAGAGCCTAAAACAATTCTACAAGTGCTCAACCCCTTGGGGAGCAACATTAGTTAAGACAAGTGTTAAGAGGAATATTAAAATTATCTGTGGGAATAATATGGGAATGTGGGAATATTAGCCAAGCGCTAGAAACAAATTTGTTCCATTCTGACGATAGCCAAGCGCTAGAAACAAATTTGTAGATAATTTTAATATTCCTCTTAACACTTGTCTTAAC
>CM065716.1:25014761-25017261 GCA_033310375.1 Conus canariensis | reverse complement strand
ATGCCAGAAATCTTTTATCTCACTCGGACACTTTCGCGGCACACACTTCAAATCTCCAAGTTAGACAATACCCTTTTGCTTTAAGATAGGCTACCCGCATAAGAAAATAAAGGTAGTTAATTGGACTACCAAAAGAATAAATCAAATGTCAATACAGATGCCACGCGTTTCGACCCTGAGGTCTTCCATCTGCAGACAGAAAGTTAAACAAAAGTGGTGTACGCGCGGGAGCGTACACACACACACACACACACACACACACACACACGCATGCACGCAGGCACGCACGCACGCACGACGAGGAGAGAGAGAGGAGAGAGAGAGAGAGAGAGAGAGAGAGAGAGAGAGCAATTATTGAATTAATTTACTTGGGTGGCATCCGTTTATCCACAGCTAGATAAGATCATCTTCCCCCGATTTCTTTTCTTTTTCAGAACAGATCCACCCACAGCTGAAACCAAGAATATGGAACTCGCTGTAGCTGATGTTTGAACACATGGATCGGGATTTTCATATTGCTATTTAGAAACTCATGCACAATAAGTTACAAAGTGTAGTAGATAAAAATTTTCAGTGATAAATTATGTGCAGTAGGTATGCCAGTGGAATACAAAAAAATTAAGGAAGCTGCATCAAGAAATTGGTTATACCGTGGAAACGCACGCTAAGAAACGCGTGAAATTCGCTCTTTTTGACGCTAAAATTCGCGCTTTCAGACAGTTTCTGTGAATGGCTCTTTTCGGCATGAACTCACACGGTGAAGTTCGTGCTGTTCGGGAGTATCTATGGTAGACGTTGTAACCATCCCAGCAGAGTTGGGGAAGAAGGTAGGAGGAGGAAAAAAAAAAAAAGGGGGGGGGGGGGGGGTATGCAGGCTGTCTAAACTCTACAGTGATATTCTAGAACAACAACATGGTAAGATGGACACCAAAAGGCACCACTTTGTTTTTGTTGTTGTTGTTTGTTTGTTTCTTTGATATATTGGATGTCAGTAGGATTCAAACCATTGCCTCAGATGCCATACCACTGAGCCAAGTAGTCAGTCATCTTGGCTACCTCACATTCATTACATATCCAGATTCAACATCCACAGCCAAAGAGCACGCGAACCTATCTAAACCTAGTGGGATTTGAACCTGCGGCGTATGAATGCCAGCACGGTGCTCTGCCGTACCCATTCCGCCAAACAGCCACCCTTAGCCATTCCTCTCCCCCCCCCCCCCCCCCCCCCTCTCCAATGGTGAACCTTACGTCCTGATAGCCTGACGTTCTCAAAGACAGACTCGACATGTATCAGGTCGTGGCCACTCGTCCACCCTCCGTGTGGTTGCACACCAGAAATTAATGCAATGTTGGGTGGATGGGATTAATACTTGTCTGTCTATACAGGGAGTGTCCACAGGAATATCAGCCTGTGTACGCAGAAGAAGAAGAAGAAGAATGCACCAAGACCTTGCTTAAGGAGTTGATTGTTTATAGACTGGCGCAGTTAGATTGTTTGCAGAACATTTATTGTGTCTGAAAGCTGTTTCTCCTCATTTTCTTTCATATGGCCATCAAGGTACAAGCCAATTGGTTTCAAGCAAACAGAGTAAAAATCAAAGAAATAGGGCTGTTTTGGAGAAATCACTTGGCGCAACGATAGGGTTACAGGTGAGTGCGAAGACCTGAAACGTGTGTCAACTAAGGGGAAGATCACGTATTTAAAGATCATTTGCGATTTCATCGGTGAAAATCCTCCAAAACAAGGGAAATAATTGGTGGAGAGTCGTTGTTTTCATCAATTATCGGTTTAACACTAAATGCTGGTTCAAACTTATGGTAGGCCTCAAAGCGCTTACATGGATTACACTGTGACTGAGAATATATTATTAAAAAAATCCTAATTGTGGCGTGTGGCCTGTTCAGTTTGCTGATGTGGCTGCCATCTCAGACAGGGAGTGGAGGAAGGAGAAGGGAGAGTAGCGCGCGGAGGGAGACGGAAGTGAACAGGAAGGGAGGAAGGGGGGGGGGGGGGTGAGGGGACAGGGAGGGTAAAGGGGTAGGAGGAGGGTAGGAGGAGTGGGGGGGGATAGAGAACGCGTTATATATCGCTCTTTCGTAAGGGCACCTCAACTGACTTTGACCCCACCCCAATATCCGTATGTTGTCATGCGCAACGACAAAACACTAGCACGCACAACCACCAAGCAGACCGACTGTTCCGCAATGCATGCCTCCCCCTCCCCCTACCTCCCCCCCCCACCTCCTTCCTTCACTCTCTGTCTCTCTCTGCCGTGGTTGACCTGAGTCACCCAGTCACTGTGAGTGTGTCATGGACTTTTTCTCCTGTGTGTTGGGTAATTTTTTGGTTCCGGAGGGTTGGGCTACTGGACTTTATCTGCTGGATTAATACACCCGGGTGGCTTCCTCGTTTCTGGTCGTAGCCATAGCAGAACGGGATCGAGAGAAGCAGCAACGTTGGAACAGGCGGGAAACAACAACAACAACAACAACAAGA
>CM065716.1:24974761-25004761 GCA_033310375.1 Conus canariensis | reverse complement strand
GTTATTTCTTACCCTACATTTGCTAACTTTGCAACTATCGCACAAAATACATTCCTTCCTTCGATTTGTGATCAAAAAGTTTGCACAGATTCCATTGTCAGCGAAATCAAGCGTATGCTGCAGTCTTAAAATGCAGCTCCAAAATATTGTGGAAGTCACAAAAATTAGCTCATCTCGGCAACCACTTTCAGCGTAGAAGTAGGGTTTTTTTTTTTTTTTTAATCAGTAATATCTGCTCAATAAACTCTTTTGGCAATTAATTACTCATTTCTTACTGAGGCAGCATGTAAGAAATGTTGAGACCAAAATCAGTACGCTTGCCCCACTTGAGATCAACTTGGTATACGGTTTACTCAAATGAAATAGAACTCGATTACTTACAGAATTTAGCAAAGAGCCGCAAACGTAACAGGAGCCGCAAACGTGACAGGCGTCACAAACGTGACAGGCGTCGCGTAACAGGAGCCGCAAACGTGACAGGCGTCGCAAACGTGACAGGCGTCGCAAACGTGACAGGCGTTGCAAGTGCCGCAAACGTAACAGATTCAGCAAACGTAACACGTGCCATTAACGTAACGAGTGCCGTCAACGTTAAAGGTTCTGCAAATGTAACAGGTGCTGCAAATGTAGCCAATGCCGCAGAGATAAAAGGTGCCTCAAATATAACGGGTGCCGCAAATATATCGGGTACTGTAAACGAAACAGATGAAGCAAATGTAACAAGTGCTGCTAACGTGCCACTCAAAAACACACAGCTCAGTCTCTGCTGCGAGTCCAGCGCATCAAGATAGAGGCAAAATCACGGCCAGCCCTTAACCTATACAGGCTTGTGTCTGGGAACACCTTGCCGACATGGCTTCTGCTGTTGGGTCTAGGTGTCAGCAACAAATGGGTGAGAGGATCCCGAACAGGGTATGATGCTGAGGTCCTGGGGGCCATCGAAGCCCCGCTGGGGTGCAGGGATGACAGCTTAAAGGACACACGCATGCACGCACGCGCGCGCGCGCGCGCGCGCGCGCACACACACACACACACACAGAGGCTCTCTCTCTCTCTCTCTCTCTCGCTCTGTCACACACACACACACACAACATTATTCAACATTTTTGGGCTGTTTCAGTTTTCACAAACATCCATTTTTTTTTCTTTTCTTATCTGGCGTTTTCTCAAATGCCTGATTTCTACCCCTGGTGGAAAAAAAAAACACGTTCACCTATGCCCCCCCCTCCCCCCCCCCCCCCTCCACACACACACTTCCCTTCCATTACTTCCTTGGGGATTATCTCTTTCCATAACAATCGATCCTGTCCGTTACTCACTGCGGCCTGGTCTGGGTACTTGGCCTGTATGAGTACACTGTTAGTTTTAGTTTTAAGTTACATAAGGTAAGTTGTGTAAGGTAAGGAATCATAGGTACATGAAGATATGCATCTTGTGTGATGGCTTCTTCCCTCTCGTGGCACAAACACGTGGCCAGGTTGACTTACATATACGTTGTGCGTGAGAGAGAGAGAGAGAGAGAGAGAGAGAGAGAGAGAGAGAGAGAGAGAGAGAGAGAGAGAGAGAGAGAGTGCACGCCTGCGTAATATCATATAGGCCTCATTCTGTTTCTCTCCTTTCATGTCCGCATGTCTGTGTAGTGTACGTGTCCGAGTGTTCAGAAGAGTGGGGATGGAAGGTGAGACGGGTTGATGCGAAGGGGATGGGGTGGGAGCGGGCGATAAGGGTAGTGGTGGGTGTAACGTACTTTTAACATCTGTGCGTTATTCATAAATGTTTGCTTTTTCATATTGAATCACACACACACACGCACACACACACACACACACACATCTCACTAACATTCAGAAAGTTTAAAAAAAAAAAAAAAAAGCTATACGTTATAAATGCCAGTCATGTATACCCAAATTTCTTGCAGGTTGCCGAGTATGTGAGACATTGAGTTACTTCCCTTTACATTAAGTACAGAAAGAGAGAGAGTGACAGAGAGAGAGAGAGAGGGGGGGGGGGGAAGGAGGGGAGAATGTATGAAAGGCATGAATAAATTGCTTTCTTCGCATTACATACAGATGGAGGGATGTGTACAAGGCATGAATGAGTTGCTTCCCTTTACATTGCACCCACGTTCGCGGGTCAAAGTATGTTGTGTCCAAAAGAGGAAATGATTGGGAGGGGGTGGAAAGGGGGTGTGGATACGGAAATGATGTGAGCTGAACACTACATAATGAAGTCCACAGTGCCAAGCACAAGCAAAATATCTCCTGGAAAAGTAGAATCTTTGATAAGAAAACACCTTTGTTGAAAGGTGGGTATGTTAATAATGCACATACTAAGAAGAGATTCAATTCCGGGTCAGTGGTTTGTCTCACTGTTAGGACTTCCACTCTACTCCATCCAACCCACTGCCCACCAGGTTTTTAGCAGAGGTCTATGTTCTATTCTTTCAAACAAGATGATAAATCAAGATCCACTGAGTGTAGGGGTCTTGTACATCTTCTTGTGCATCATCTGATGAGGTATAGACACAGAAAACACACAGCGATGCCTATGTAAACTGTACGGGTCACCGATCACTTGCACCACTGAAAATGTACAGTCAAAAGTGATGTTGGGTTTCAGTGTTGTTTATGGCAATGAGCCAAATTAAGATTGTCACCTTGTCACAGATGCTCTCTACATAGACGTTTGATTTAAAGAGCAAAACGAAACAAAACAAAACAAACATACACACAATTTAAGAAAACAGATTTTCTTAAAACACACTAAAATTGTTTTTGAAATCTTTCTTTCATAAAATATCAAATCAGATGAAACATATTTCTCTCTTTTAGGAATCGTCCAGTAAAGATTAACTTTAATGAAACTAAGCCGTGCAGACAGCATCAGCCATTCCAGTCAATTTATCACGCCCAAGGTAATAAAATGTAAAACATTAAAAAAAACAATTACACGTGACAAAAATATACATGATAAAAGCCATGGCCAAAAGATACTGCTGAATAGACAACTTGTTCATGTCCAAGAGCTGTGTTTACATTTCTAAAATAGTTGTTTAGCAGCAACAAAATTCCATGTTGTAAATAGAAATGCCCCAACCCCCCTCTCAAAAAAAAAAACACTGGAAAAGACAGGTAAATGGAATACACAGGTAGAACAACAGTGGAAGACACTTAAAAAAAATACATATTGAAAAAAAAAAAAAAAGTTGAAACGAGTTACAGAAATGAGGAAATTACTAGCACAGAATTTCCAGAAGGTAGGAATACACTCTACACAGAAACATCCCTGGCTTCCTCAGGTGACAAAGAAAATCAAATTAATGTATAAAACAAGAAAGGCAAATCAGTAAGTGCATCATTTTTTCATCTGCGTGTATATATAGTCTGTTTTAAGCGCCAGTGGTGTCTGATATGTTCAAAGAAATGTCCCTGATCTCTGTAGTCAATTTGTGCACAGGTCTACTTGTATCTTAACAGCACATGTAAAGTTCTAATATTTATATCAAATATTCCCGTACATTTTTGTTCATGCAGTGCAAAATATTCTGCAATATCCTTGTTTACTGCGTACAGGATTTTTTCCCTTAAAGATAAAGTAGAACAAATGTAATCAAACAATAAAAAAAAGTATGTTTGAAAGGTGAAGGAATGTTGTATACAACTCCTGTGCACTTCCTGTTTAATTTGATGCATTGTTATGTAATCATCAGAAAGGTAGGCAAGCATCCTTTTCTTCTTCATTCCTCATTTAGAAATCTGAAGTTCACAATTGGTTTAACTTCGGTGAGAGTGAATATTTTCAATTTTGCTAGAAAGGTAGCCACGATCTATTTTCAGAGATGTCAAAACATGACATTAGTGTGCAAGTGGACTTGTTTGTTTTATCCATCCTTCAGGCACACAATGACCTACTCATGTCAGAAGATGGAATGGGATTAAACATGCCTGCAATTTTCTTTTCATTTTTTAAGTCTTGTGTTCACACATGGAGGTTTGGTTTAAAGGCTTATCCAAAAGAAGTGGAAGGGGGTCGGATTCTGTACAGATATTGATTCTGACAATCAAACTCCTCTCAAATGTCTCTCATGAAGGAAGAACACTTGGGACTGTTGGATCAAGAGACCCATGCTTTCTCCATTTACTTTTAAAAATGAGGTGACTGCAGGTGGAAACTGAAACAAACTGCAAAGAAAACTTACTGTGCTGCTGAACAAAAGAAACAAACAAATCACAAGACAAACACAACATGTTTCGACCTCTTTGGTCTTCTTTAGGCAAACCAAACAACTTTCAAGATCCATATCCATTTTGCACACAATTTGAGGAGAAAAGTGATTGTTTATTCTTCGTTTTTATTGTCTCAAATGTTGTTTGTCATGCCCGAACAAGACCAACGAGGTTGAAATGTGTCATGTTTGTCTTGTAACTTGTTTGTTTCTTTTGTTTGGTGGCAGAGTAATATTTCTTTTAAGTTTGTCAATCCATTTAGCCATGCTCTAGTGGAAGTATAATGATGTGACAATGTGAAATTTTACGATGACTAATCCACCAAGGCATGAATGAGGAAAATAACTACTTTGATCCCAACCTGTATTACTGTCTTCCCAGGCAGCCAATTTGGGAGGGTTTGAAAAAAGCAGGCTTACAACTCACTTCTAACTGCGCAGTTCTTGTGAAACAAAATGGAAAAAAAAAAGGCTATACTCCAAGAGGCTTTCACATCATTTTATTTTTCATGAATTGAATCTTCATAGCACGACTGACAAATGGACAAATCTGAAATATTGATTGATAGATGAAATACTGTTCTCTTCCAGGGTATAAGCCAGTGTTTATGAAAATTCATGACATCTTCACTGTATACAGTCAAGATACATGAATGCTCGAATCCACTAATTAAACAGAAAAAAAATCTATTTTGAAAATAAAGTTTTATAAATTTGTCTCCTGTGTAAACCATTTGTTGAACAGCAAAACTGAATCAAGGTCAGTTGACTGAAAATTACATCCAGGACATCAACACTTACCTTTAGTTTGAACCGACACACATCTGGATAGCATGCGTACACACACAATCACATTCACATGATCCCTCACACAGACATGTACACATGCATCCATACAGACACATTAATTAGGAATAGCCTGACTATGCTTGTTTGTTTTGCACTCTGCCTTAAAGAGACATGCATGCAATCAGGCTAGGTTAATGGGCAAGGCACCATCTAACAAGGAATGCGTAGGAAAACACAACATATAGATGGTAAAGTTGCAAAATCCACAGTACAAGCAAAAAACTTATTTAAAGATCTTAAACGAAACAACACACTGTGTAGTTATTCCACTACAGACATGAAAATGCTTTTCTAAATTCACTTTAAGCCTGATAAAAGTCTAAAACATTCAACAGAAATTTTGAATATTCCAGTTTTTCATAACTGATACTTGCGTGAAATTTCTAACTCTAATATTCTGGGTGGAAAAAAAATGCTCCAAAACCTATCAATCCAGTCACGAAAGAATGAAATTGAATGAGGACATGGAAGAAAACATTTTGACAAACTCACAACAATTTCAATGACAAAAGAACTGTATCTGTTTCCATCTGTTTGCCGAGATATGTCTATGATTTTTGTTGTTACCAGTTTTACCAAATATGATGATTAAAGGCATATCTCTTGCCTTTACCTGGACCAAAAGCAATGACCATCTACAATAACGCCAATGACTCTGTTCTGGCTATTTTAGCTACCTCAACATTAATATGCAGTAAAGACAAATTCTCTTCAATATGAAAACATTGTGCTCTCCTCTTTCCAAGATTATGGACTATGTTTGAAACTGCCGTGATATAAATGAATCACAAAATCCAAAGTCTGCAAAACAGACTTTAGATAATGCACCTTAATTCTAGGATTGTGAGAGCACTTATGCATGTCCATATACACACTTTTGTATAGTCAACCATGCCTGTGTGAATGTCTAAAGGCCTGTGCCTACATAGGTGTTACCTATCTAAGTGCTTCAAACAAAAAAAAGTCTGACTACTGGCAAACATCCTGAAACACAAAACTGTTGATGGCAGCACGCGTAGTAGGGTAGCTGAAGACAACCCAATATAGGAACAAAACAACAATCATTGATTTAATTCCAAACAAAATAATATCAAAGATCATATTAACAAGATGGTGACAGCTGGGGTGAAGATTTGTTCAGTTTCAAACTTGTCAGGATGTCGTCAGTGCTTCCAGTAGTTCACCATTTTCTTTCATCTCCTGGAAACAATGTATAAAAAGGGTAATATTTAAAAAAAGAAAAAAAGAAGCAAATGCCAAAAAGAGAAAGAAAGCATAAAAAAAAACAAAGAGAAGACAGGAACAAAGAAACAAAATTGAAAGAAACAACAAGAGTAAACAAAGAAAGATGAAAAATGGAAATAAAGAAAGAACAACGAAACAAACTCCTACTCAAAGATGAATGTGCCATGGACTCAAGTGAGAAGACTGGAACAGTACAGTTCAGTATTAAACACCAAGCAATGCGTCTCTCAGAGTGCTGGTCAAAGTTCCTGACCAATGCTGCTGGTGTTTTTATCACTCAGGCCTGTTTGTTGCGGAAGGGAGGGAAACGGAGGGGGGGGGGGGGGGGGGGGGGAGGGAGGTGGGAAAGGGGGAGGGAAGAAATGAAAGGAAGTGTTGAGCACAGCCCTGTCATGTTTTCTCGGACCCGCATGAAACACAAAAGCATCACTTTCATCATCCTCATCCATAATGATAATAAACTCTGTGGCCCTTCAGGCCATGCATTCAAAGTGTTCCTATTTACTCTCCAGGTCCACACCTGAGGTGAGTTTGTTTGGAAGTGGTCAGAACTGGCAAGTTATGGAACTGCTTTGGGATAAACATGAGGATGCTCTCTGGATGGGGTCCCTCAGTCATGCTGATACCCTGACAAAACGGTTGTTGTCAGCAGGGGAGCTAGTAGGTGGTGTCTTGCAGACGTTAAATCAGAACAGCCGAAAATGAACTGCGCCGAAGTGACTCAGTGGCAGTGTAGTGTTTCTTTGGTGAGTGGCCTCATGACCGGCCGATACTGACTGCTCCCAGTGGACTGCCGATGCTGAGGTTGAAACAGTCCAGGTGAGTCTGTCTGGGGATGGCACAATAGACAGCATGGAAGTAATGCCAACGATGCAGATGAGATTGAAAAAAAAAATGATCTAAAGACTGAAACGTAATAGTAAATGCATTGTGAACAGCTTTCTTTGAAGACTGTCGAACAGTGGTGTGCATCTTTAGTAGTGACTTCATCAATGCTTGTATTTAACATGTTGTAATTCTGAGAAGAGTCAGAACAAAACATACTACTCCTTGTTGGTTTAAGCGCTTGATTTTATTTACACAGGTCAACACCTCACCAAATTTTTCAGCGTATAATTGCCAACAGTGTTATTATCTTTAACAAACAGAACAGATCTGGCTTCTTTTCTTTTTTTTGCCAATGAACCATGAGTACATCATCAAGGCATGAAATATCATCTGTTCACTTTTTCTTCTCCTCCGATGTCTCACAGCCTTCTTCCACTCTCTTCGTTTTTTCCCATTCATGAATTTCAAAGACCCATGGGTTACAAAGACAAGCTACTACATTACCAATATTCAACTAAAGATTCTGTCAGAAAAAAAAAGTTTTCAGGCCATACAAATACTGCTGAACCTATTAATGTTGCCATGACTACAAACTGATGAGAAGCGTTTGGGAGGGGCCCTCCCAAATGAGCTTCATGTCAGACAGCAAACCCTACTGGCCAGCCTATAATGCAGCAGATATACCAGACACATAGGACAAACACACCAAGCTCATCCAAGACAACTGAGCCATTCAGACTGAACATGCAATATAGATAGATATGATACAGCTGTGCTGGGACCAAAAAAAAAAGAAGACAACACAAGCTTGTGACTATGGCCTTGATCTTTCAAGCAAGGTCAAAGGAAGATAGCTGCAAGGGTTTTAAGAATCTAGTTATTCCAACTACCATACGTTTGTATGCACATTACATAGTGATGCACAGAAATACATGTTACATATGGAGAAACAACATATGCACACATATATACATGAAAACAGACACGCATATGCATACTCTCTCTCTCCCTCTCTCACACATACATAAACACACACACCTATTAACAACTGAACCAAACATAAAGCAAAACACACACACACACACACACACACACACAAAGAACACAAAACAGACATGAAGAACCCAATGGAGTATAGAATGCCTACCTGAATGATGTCCAGGCCTCCCAACAGTTCTCCATTGACATAGAGCTGTGGATACGTGGGCCAGTTGGACAGCTTCTTCAGACCCTGGCGCACCTCCTCATCACTCAGAATGTCAAAGGTCTCGTACTTCACCCTGAGGAAACAGACATACTTCACCCTGAGGAAACAGACATTCTTCACCCTGAGGAAACAGACATTCTTCACCCTGAGGAAACAGACATACTTCACCCTGAGAAAACAGACATACTTCACCCTGAGGAAACAGACATACTTCACCCTGAGAAAACAGACATTCTTCACCCTGAGGAAACAGACATACTTCACCTCAGGAAACAGACATATGTCACCCTGAGGAAACAGACATTCTTCACCCTGAGGAAACAGACATTCTTCACCCTGAGGAAACAGACATACTTCACCCTGAGAAAACAGACATACTTCACCCTCAGGAAACAGACATACTTCACCCTGAGGAAACAGACATACTTCACCCTCAGGAAACAGACATACTTCACCCTGAGGAAACAGACATACGTCACCCTGAGGAAACAGACATACGTCACCCTGAGGAAACAGACATACGTCACCCTCAGGAAACAGACATATGTCACCCTCAGGAAACAGACATACGTCACCCTCAGGAAACAGACATTCTTCACCCTGAGGAAACAGACATACTTCACCCTGAGAAAACAGACATACTTCACCCTGAGGAAACAGACATACTTCACCCTGAGGAAACAGACATCCTTCACCCTGAGGAAACAGACATACTTCACCCTGAGGAAACAGACAAACAACGAACACATTAATCTTTTTCCAATATTTTACAACCTGTAGTCTTCTTCAGAGGAAGAGGTAGAGGCAGTTTACCAGACCTACTTCATCCTGAGACAACAAACACGTTAATCTTTTCCCAACATCACGATTTGTATGGTCTTCCTCAGGGGAAGAGACAAAGCTAGTTAACCGGTCTAGTCCTATACCTTGTCCATCCACAACTTCCTCAGTCTGCCCCCTGGGACGTCTTCACTCCATCTTACCATGGTCTGGACAGGGAGTTATGGTGAGACACATGCCCATAGCAGGCAAGCTTGCAGAGCCTAATATTTGCCACACGCTCTCGTCTGCCGTGACTTGTCTCTGTCGCCTGACCTGGTCGTTTGTTTTAATAATTCAAGAGCCAAATGCACAGAATCCACAAGAAGCATTCATTTTCCAACAGTTGTGAATATTTCCTTCAAGACTGTTTCTTCAAGGATCAGCATCCAGCTCTTAAGCTGAAGGATGGAAGTCACCAGAGGCTGGTAGAGTTCTGTCTTCATAGGAAAGCTGACAAGACCTGCTTTCCAGATGATGCCAAGGCTTGCTGTCTGCTGACTCAGTGTCCATCATGGGTATTTCTGTGGGCAATAGGGGACTGCTTAGCTAGGCTCACCTTGTCTCTAAGCGTCCAAAGGTGAAGGTGACTGAAATGATCTGTCCCATGCGTGACCTAAGCTGGCGATCCAGGATCTCTCATTTTGCTGGCAAACACTTCCTAGACAAGCGTTTAACTGTTGGAACAGCCCCTCTTCCTTCCCCTCCCCCTTCCCAACAAATGCATTCAATCTGCCCCCCTCCCACTCCCAACCCCTCCACTTCCCCCATCCTCTTCCCTTTCCTCTGAAAGACACCCGAACTACATCCTGGACAGAGTGACCTGCCCCTGAAGCTCACTCCAAGGACAAAATCTGATTTATGTTTGTACCATTTCACCACCAATACGTTTCCATTTCCCAGCCTGACTGAAATCTTCAGACACGTCCTCCAGCAATGCAGTGACTGACCCTGTGTCGTTCATGATCTGTGTCATGGTCTTGCTGAAGCCACAGCGCGGGGTCTCAGGGCAGCCCTTCATGAACAGCATGACTGGGGCTTGCTTGATCAGCTTCTTCAGTCTGAAATCATCCACAGGCAACCACACCTATTGTAACATTGTCAACACTGTAAAAAAAAACCAACCTTTCTATGTACAAACATTTCCAAGGTCAGGAGCGCCACTCAGAGAAGCAATTCTGTGATCAGTTCCTGAATGTTATTACAGCTTTCATATGATTTTCAGTCCACAGCCACAAAAAATAAAGGAGAAGGGTCTTTTTAGCTGACCCTTAATCTTTATCAAGTCAGTGTAACAGAATTGTACTAACTTCCAGTAATCATGAGTAATTGTTACACTCATCTATACAAACACTCAACGTATTCATGAAAAATCTGAAAATAAGAACTAAAACAAAAACAAAAAAAATCACAAATGTGTGAAAACACTTAGGACAGGCATCAGCTTTAAGATATGCGTGTGTGTGTGTATATGTGTGTACGTCTGTGTACATGTGAGAGTGTACGTGTGAGAACATGTGCGTGCATATATGCATGAACATGAGTGTGCAAGCTTGCCTGCCTGATTGCTCATGCTCATGCACGTGGGCATGCATCCATGTCTGAGCGCTTTTGGATTTTTCAACAGAAATCAATGAGACACAACTCCTTTGGTGCTACAGATCCTTTCCTTTAATTTGAATATGCACTGCTCATAGATCTCATGAATATTTCTTTCAAAAGACTGGCACACAACAAAAAACACCAACCAGGCCAAAAATTCAAAATGTCCTGTTTTACAGACTGTCACAAGACCAGTTTCTGTCTGGAACTTTTTCTTTCATCGACTCTCACATCAGTTTGAGTCAGTAACTGCTTTTTTTTTTTTTACAGACTATGTCACTATGCAAGTTAAGAGTCTGGAACAGCTTGTTTTACAAATGCCATCAAAATGTAGGTTTGAGTCAGGAACCATCTGTTTCATAGACTCTGTCACAAGGTCAGTCTGTTCTACTCAGGAACCTCTTGCTTCTGTCATAATTTCTGCTCTAAAATTCATCATCTTTCAGCTTCTCTTTGTCACAGCCTTGAGACTCTGTTTTAAGAGAGGACTTATGACGTGCTGTCCTGTGTTTTTGCACATCTTTGTCAGTTCACTTTTCAAAGATGTTAAAGGAAATTACGAATACCTCAACCCTGCAATTTCATTATATGACACCTGAGTAAATCTCTTTCTCGTAAGACATGTCTTGTAAGTCAACTAGTTACAAATACCAGTTTAAAAATGATAAAAGAAACAACAAAAACTTTCCCTGTCATACTGTTCACACATGAAAAAAATTCTCAAGCTCTAAAGTTCCTCATCACTTGACACGAACTGCAAGTCTACGACATGGAATGCCCATAAGACATCAGCCATTCTTTTTTTCTGCCCATGTTCCAAGCCCTCTGAAGTCTCAAGTTCTTCATCAGTCTGAGGGTCTTTATCCTACCTGTTCCATACAGGGCACTCCAAGGCTTATCCCCCTTGTAACCAAAGCACTGGCTGTCCACCAGAGGCCACCCACCAAAGAAACAATGCTATAGTTGAGTCACTTGGGAGTAGTTTAAGTGGTCTTTTTTTCAATCTGTCAATGCAGGATTTCACACACTAAGCACCCGAAGTTTAAGTGGTCTTTATTTCAATCTGTCAAATGCAGGACTTCACCCAATAAGCACCCTACTGACAATAAGAATAAGGAAGGGCAGTCAGAAGTAGAGACTTGGAAGTAAGGATGGTGAACAATAAAGACAAAACATAAAGAAGAGACCGAGTTTGGGAACTTCCGACCAGTCATTCTCCAACGAGGTTCAGACAACCAACATAGCAAGCATTGACTACCTGGTGTCCAGGTCCTCCTGTGCGGGCAGAGCCTCAGCCAGTTCCCCTGACTCTGCCATCTCCTTCAGGATGTCCAGACCTCCCAGCAGCTCCCCGTTGACATACAGCTGTGGGTAGGTCGGCCAGTTGGAGAAGGTTTTCAGACCTGTCACAGACACACTGAGCTTTCTTCTGATAGTTATACTTCACAGCACTAAAAACCAAGCCCCTGTGGTTATACAGGGTCAATGCTCATTTGCCTTGCTCTTTTTCTTAAAATCAGAGTTATCAGCACTGTTAGATATATTAGTCTCAGACCACTTATTTCATTTATTGGACTGGTTATGGACCCTTGGCCGATACATCAGAGCTACAACCATGTATGTATCTCTACACACAAATCAGTTCAGAAATACATGGGTTGTGGCTCTGATGTATCGTAGTGTTCTAATCCTAGATTCAGACATCCACATGGGAAATATTGGCTTACAAAACTGAGCTTTGGTCTGTAAAAGATGCAGCAAAAAAAAAAAAAAAAAAAAAAAGCAGTATAACCTCAGAGTAGGTATATTTGACAAAACTGAAACACCAAAGAGGAAGCATGCTGAAGCATGAAATTCTCCCTACTGCAAAACAGTGAATTCTTGCTAGGTGCAAAATTCAAAACAAGTCTCAAAACAACAAGCGTAACTGCTCTCAATCAGCACATTCTAGAAGACAGACTGTTTGAAAGTCAAAGAAAGGAACATCACAATGTCATGCTCAAAAGAACAATGTTAGGCCATCGAGGTGCTGAAAATATCAATCACCACCACTACCACTGCACTCCCCGGCTCATTCTAACTACTATGCCCCATGTAGTTGCGTCTCCCAATGATACTCTGTTCAACAACAGTGATTCTGCTCTTCCACTCTGAGAAACTGTAGAGTGGAAACAGCCCTTTTCCTTTGCAACTGGGAACTGGGGATAGGTATAACCTTTCAAAGAAAAATATGAGGGAAACCCTGAAGTTACTGCCCACGCTTGAAGTGGGTCCTCCTAGATTAAAACATCTCTCTACCACTGCTGCTGTGTATCCCGATTCCTTCTCGTCTTACACTGTAATTTTCCTGGAATCAGATACCTTTACCCTCTTTTCCCCATTTCATCTTGCTAGCCTCCCTCAGTGGCATTACTTCCACACCACTCACTCTGGCCATCCTGGACACAACCACACCTATGCTCATCCTACAACACCCCCCACATTCCACAGGAAGCAGTCAGTTTCTAATGGTCAAGAGGCAGCTCACCAGAGCAAACATGGAACTGCTGCCAAAAGTCATTTTGGTGGTGTTTGGTGGTGCCTGTTCTAATCCAACATATTGAGCACCCTACTGATGACAGTGAGTGCTTCGTCAGGGAGCCAGCATGACCGAGTGTTCCCCTCTGGAGGGTACAATCTCACCCTTCCAACAACAGTCCCCATGACCTTGCCGATACCATTGACTTTGACTGGAACTCGTTTTGGACATGAATGTGGCGTGGAAATCAAAACCGAGGTTGTTTTGAAGGGCCATATAATTTCAGACTTTTTGTTTTCTTCTAACTCATGATCAGTTAGAATGTGTGTGCTGAAGATGATGCTATGGAGTCCCATTCTGGTCCCAGAGCACGGCAGACCACATGACAGTGCTGTCCTCAATTCTTCACATTATAATATTCTGGTCCCAGTGCACTGCAGACCACATGACAGTGCTGTCCTCAATTCTTCACATTATCATATTCTGGTCCCAGTGCACTGCAGACCACATGACAGTGCTGTCCTCAATTCTTCGCATTATAATATTCTGATCCCAGAGCACTGCAGACCATATGACAGTGCTGTCCTCAATTCTTCATATTACAATATTCTGGTCCCAGAGCACTGCAGACCACATGACAGTGCTGTCCTCAATTCTTCACATTATAATATTCTGATCCCAGAGCACTGCAGACCATATGACGGTGCTGTCCTCAATTCTTCATATTACAATATTCTGGTCCCAGAGCACTGCAGACCACATGACAGTGCTGTCTTCAATTCTTCATATTACAATATTCTGGTCCCAGAGTACTGCAGACCACATTCCTCAATTCTTCACATTATAATATTCTGATCCCAGTGCACTGCAGACCACATGACAGTGCTGTCCTCAATTCTTCACATTATCATATTCTGATCCCAGTGCACTGGAGACCACATGACAGTGCTGTCCTCAATTCTTCACATTATAATATTCTGGTCCCAATGCACTGCGGACCACATGACAGTGCTGTCCTCAATTCTTCACATTATAATATTCTGGTCCCAATGCACTGCGGACCACATGACAGTGCTGTCCTCAATTCTTCACATTATCATATTCTGATCCCAGTGCACTGCAGACCACATAACAGTGCTGTCCTCAATTCTTCACATTATCATATTCTGGTCCCAGTGCACTGCGGACCACATGACAGTGCTGTCCTCAATTCTTCACATTATCATATTCTGATCCCAGAGCACTGCAGACCACATGACAGTGCTGTCCTCAATTCTTCACATTATCATATTCTGATCCCAGTGCACTGCAGACCACATGACAGTGCTGTCCTCAATTCTTCACATTATCATATTCTGGTCCCAGTGCACTGCGGACCACATGACAGTGCTGTCCTCAATTCTTCACATTATCATATTCTGGTCCCAATGCACTGCGGACCACATGACAGTGCTGTCCTCAATTCTTCACATTATCATATTCTGGTCCCAGTGCACTGCAGACCACATGACAGTGCTGTCCTCAATTCTTCACATTTAATATTCTGGTCCCAGTGCACTGCGGACCACATGACAGTGCTGTCCTCAATTCTTCACATTATAATATTCTGGTTCCTGCTTCTCTAATTTTGTTACATTTTTCATTACCATTGGTATATGCACTGAATATTTTTTTTTTAACACTTAATTTCTCGCATTCCTTGAACTAGATCATGCATGAAACTCAAAAGGAATTTCATCATTCTGCAGAACTGTGGAGAACAAGCCATCTCCTGCCATCATTCTCCCTTGGACCTGCACCTGCTGCCCTCCATGACACAAACAAGGACATGGTTTCCACTACTCCCTGATTTCACCACTTCCATTCAACTCTTCAGACAGATATTCACTTTTCAATTCTGCTGCTCTGGTTCACAAAAGAAGCATGGCTAATGGCATCGCTGATAATATGAAACCAATTTCATATCAGATAATACTCAATGTTAGCATTCTGTTGTCCACCCAGCATTCTGCAGTTGTAATATCTCAGTTCAAATTCAAATAGCAAAGCCATGTCAAAACGAATTAAAAAAAAAGAAAGAAAGAAAGCAACAAACAGAAAATCATAGTTTCTTAAAAAAGTCAGCCTCTTCAACATGCATGACAAGCAATGACAACTGATGCAACATGGAAAGATTTGAAAACTGTGTAGCTACGCTATCAAAAATCTTGACACATTGACAGTTTGGACATATCTACTATATACATTTAGAATGAAATCAAACACACACACACACACACACACACACACACACACACACACACACACACACACACACACACTCTAACAAGTCACTTAAAAGGCTAATATTACTATGGTTCCACAGGGAAGACAATGTCTGTAAGTCTTTTTGCCACTGGCCTGCTCTTAACACACACTGAATTTCAAAAAAGGGAAGCATGTCTTGTAAGAGGCAAAACAGTACAATAAAATAAAGCAAATACATATACATGAAAACACTAGAAAACATAAATCTCTCTCTCTCTCTCACACACACACACACACACACACACACACACACACACACACACACACACACACACAGAGCTATCCATCTACCTATTTACCTATATGTTTATATATTCAGCTATCCACACACACACACACACACACACATATATACACACACTACTGTAGCCACTGACCTTGTCGAACCTCTTCATCTGTGAGAATGTCAAAGGTTTTGTATTTCACGTTTCTCTCGTTCAACAACTGCACTGTTTGTTTGCTGAAACCTGCCAACAGTGAAGAAGCATCCACAAGACATTCTGAAGAACAATAGTAACTAAAATACAGAGGGAAAGTTTTTCACTAGTGCACAATTTCCCTAAAAAATTATCGGTTACAAGCACTCTGTATCGATACAAAGGTGACCAGACACATCATCTATTCCATATTCTCTTTCCCTGCATTCTTCAATTTTCTAGGTTTATTGCAACTGAGGAATTTCACAGGATGCTGAAAAGATATACTTCACTTTTTTCATTTGATTCAATGGACAATGTACACATTTTTTACAATTAAGCATGTACGAGAATGGTTGATGCAGGTGTGTTTTTGTGTGTATGTGTGTTTTTCAATGTGCAAAGGATCTGAAAAAAATCTGAAGATAAAAAAAAGCATAGATATACAAACCAATAACTGACATTAAAAAACTTGCATTTTTGATGCCCAAAAGGTAACTTTTTTTGACGATGACTTGAAAGACATGAGAGAAGGTAAATTTCTCAGTTTGAACAGCACGGAATTTCTTATTGTGGGATTGAGATGCTGTTCTGCAATTTGTTTAAAACAAATTTTTACTGTTAGACTTATGACAACATGAGGCGTGGTGTGTAGTCAGAGGCTTGGACAGGTACCCAGTTAGTGTTGCATCAGAATGGCAGCAAGCCAAAATGGCAATACTGTTTTGAAAACAGAATTTAACACCAAGCCAGTGCACTTCTATGAGCAAAGATATTACATGCCTCTTTTGGATGTTTTCACTGCAAATCAAGCAAATCCTCTGTAGACATGTCATCTGCTCAACAGGCAAACCAATAGGTAGAAAACTGTAACTGTCCGTGCACAACCAACAAAAAAAAAAAAAAAGGAAAAAAAAAGCTTGAAACTATATTGGCTGTTGCTTTCTGTGGAAAAAAAAAGAATGCAACAGATGCTGTTTGATGAAGCTGAAGTCAGTGTTGTCAGATTTGCAAAAATCATGGAGAATTCCAGGTATTTAACAGATAATCTATAAGGGATAGTGATGTCAGGATATTTGAACATCTGCTACTGACGAGACCCCAATCATTTCTCCTAATTTACTGTTCCAGATTACACAGTTACTTTTCTGCACATTTTTACTGCGGGACTTATTTTATTCTGACAAGTCATTTAGAAACAAAATTAATGTACCAATTCCTTTTCTTTTCGACTCACTCAATAAATGATTCTTATGAGAATCATTTACGATTCACAGTTTGCACGGTTCACAACTTGCAACAACTTATCCTCTTGAATCATGACCATTTTTGCTGCTTTCTTTTGTGTGTGGTCAAAGTGGTAGAAAGTTCTCATCGAGAACTTGCAATACAAAATAAGTGTTACTCCTCTCTGTCTGACAGGAATGTTAGAAGAAGCAGTAAGGATATACACACACAGTCTCCCCAGCAAAACAAAAGTTAGACTTACCACATCTGGGCTGATCAGGATTTCCTTTCATGAACAGCATGACAGGGGCCAAGTTGATCAGCTGCTTCAGGCGACTATTCAGATCCTGAAAGCACACACACCCGGCAGTTCTACTGTTAAAGTGCTCACACACATGCCATCCCCTAACCCCCCATAAGTGACCGTCTCTACCACCATCCAGCCCTGTTCTACCCCACCTCATCACATAGGCAGGCCATATCATACATGTTTGAAAATTACTCACTAACTCATACACACTTGCACACACGAAAACACACACTCAAAGAAAAAGTACAGGCTCTTGTGCTTACACAAGCATGTTGTTTATACCCCAGCCAATCATGAAGAGCCATATCAGGACAGGCACTATGCTCAACCATACACATGTACAAACATAAGGATGAGAGAGTGTCTAGGGGCCCAGACAGCCTAGTCGGTGTGGTATCAAACTATTGTTCTGAGGGCAAAACATGAATGAACACACAAAACAATGTGTAAAATATTGCCGACTGCTAGCAGGGAAGTACAGTTTTGAGCAATTTTTTATATGTTGTTATGTCTGAAGAAGACATATTTGTCAAAACTTTACTTGTCTGTTTTGTATTGGACCTCAAATCTATGTTGTTTTACACCTTGTTTTATGTGTTCATTTATATTTTGTACTGTTATCAATAACGCTGCATTTGTTTCTTGTTCTTATTGTTGCAAGCTTTGGCGTTCACTTCCCACTACAGACAGCCGGCCACAGGTGGTTGGAAGACAATTTTTCCTTTGGACTTGACTTCCATTAAGACTCTTAATCCCCTTGTAGTCCATGGTCCCATGTGTGAATGCACACGTGTTAAATCCCATTTCACCTTTTGGAGAACAGAATGCCATCGTGTGCACGTGAAATGGATGACACGGAAATTCAGAAGAAAAAAAAAGGAAAAGAAAAAAATGCACATTGGTGTCATATTCTGAAGGTGGAATGTGGCTACTTTCATGATGGAATGAAAAAAAAAGGACTCATAAGTAAAACCCTCACCAATGGTGACCCTCAACATTCTAGCTGAGGAACTAGCTGAGGAACAAAGAAAGGAAAAAAAAGGTATGCGTCTGTACATGCAGATGTGTGCACACACACACACCACGGCACACGAGACCCCGTCGTTTGCTCTTCACTTAGTGTGAGCGAGACTTTGCCATTTTACTGGCCGGCAGCTAAATAAAGGGGCCAGCTATTAACCAATCACCGCGAACGCGCGTACTGCGAGGTGCACCAGCAGCGGCAAAGAAGAAAGACGCTACCCGCCATAGTTGCGCGTGGTGTTGTCTGTGGCGAATTTGTGCAAAAAGTGCGAATTTCGGTGTGTTTTGGATACTGCAGTTCATCATCTTCGTTTGTGGTCGTGTTCATATAGTCTTAGCTCTGTAAAGAAGTAGACAGGATATCACTTTTGTCCAGATCTTCAAAACACTATATCCATCAGTGTGAGCGACTGGAAAACGTTTCCTTCTTTGAGATAAGTAAAATTCGTGCATTTTTGGGTTTGTTGACAATATTAAAACTTAGATTCAGGTCTTTTGGGATGTTTTGTCCGCTCTTATAATTGTTTCAGGAAAGTTTTTAGTTTCAAGTATTAAGTTATCAAAGTCATAATACAGGCAACAAGCCGCTGGAGGGCTACACGTGGGGTGGTTAAAGTGGTGAAAACCCTGTTTGTTGCCAGCTCAGTAAGCTGCTCCGTGTCTGACGTCGTTGTCCGTGTCCGATTAACACACTGTACTCCCTACGAAGCCGACAGGTCTTGTGCCTCTCTCTCTCTCTCTCCTCCTCGGGTGCTGGCTGTCTGTCTCTGTCTCTCTGTCTCTCTCTGTCTGCATGCTAACTGAATTTTGTCATTGCAGGAGTCATTATTTTTCCCCGTGTTTTCTTCATTTGAACTCGGCAGCTTTGCCCCGCATTAATTCCTTACAACTTCCGTCCCCCACTCCTGTGCTTTCACTTACTAACTGATTGATTTTTTCCCCGCCTGCAGTGTGTGTGTGGGTGCGTGAGCAATTGCCGGTTGTGAGTGCGTGGGTGCAAGCGTGCGTGCGTGCATGCATGAGCGAGAGAGAGAAGAGTTGGGTGTCAATGACCAATAGTGTGTACTGCATTGTGTCTTTTCAGATAAGTTAATAAATGTGCATGTAAGTGTACATTGCTGTCCTTGTTGTCTAGAGTATCTGTCTCTGTCTCTCTTTGTGTGTGTGTGTGTGACTGAAGATGGCATCCGTTGAACACACAGAAACTAATCATACAAAGAGACTGAACTCTCTATGTAGACTATGTGGTGGCCGGTCAAAACAACCCGTCACAGGAAAACAGTTTATTGCAATAAATATGCATCAGAACTGGAACAGTCATATGGACTTATCATTTCTGAAGAAACAGAGGGCAAACTGTACTCTACAACAATGTGTACAAATTGTTACGCTTACATGAAACGGAAAAAAAGTGCTGCTGTTCTCCAATCAATAAAAGAACAGATAGCCAGTACACATAGCCTGTGGACAGAGTTTGACCCAACGATTGAAGAAGCTGATTGCACTGTGTGTCACACGTTTCATGAACAGTCCAAACCACGTAGACCTGTTAAAAAAAGGAAACTGGACCCCCTAGCAATTCAAAACAGAACTGTCGGCAGCAAGGAAATCTGTGATGTTAGTAAGAAAGGTGAGTCGCTTGACACAGGTAGTGTAGGTGATATTTCTGACAGTGCTGTTGCTTATTCAGATGGGGATATTTGTGGCAGCAATGGTTGCAGACGACATGGCAAGAGACGGAGCAATGACCACCACATGTAACACAAATATAGATCAGAAGTTTGTGATGACAACGTTGATGGATCAGGTGAGCAAGCTTGTAATACAGGCACTCCTAGTAGTAGTGATGACGTTGATGTCAACATCGTCACTGCAACTGAGACAGTACATGATAGTAGTGTGGCCGACGTAAGTGAAGTTCTTGACAATACCCTCAGTCGTGCCTGTGAAGAAACGTCTCTCAGCAGCAATAACACTGCAGAACAGAAGCTGACAGAGGAGCATGTTCCAGCCTTCAGCATCGTTAACACCTCAACAGAAGACTGTCAAAAGGCGGCTGTTGGACTTTCTCAAAGCCCGAAGGCCTGACTTCTGTCAGAATGATGCCAACAATAAGAGCAGTTTACAAGTCAAAACAGAGATCGTAACATATCAACTGACTGCACATGCGGGATGCAATCACAGTCAGTGCTGAGCACACCTGTAACTAGCCCTCCTACAAAGATTCCGGGACAAGGACAACCACACCAAACAGTGAAGCACCGCTCATCACAAACTGAGAAAAGAAAATTAGTTCGACCACTAGAAGATTTGTGTGCACCTCTGACAGCTGGAGAAGAAGCATGTCTCACTCGTTTAGTCCGTATCAAAATGGAAGAATCCAGTGACAAACGGACTGTTGCATGCAAAACTAGGGGTCAGCCTATAGTTCTAAAAAAGATCATCAAAGCCAGAAAGTCTTCAGCCTTTGCAAGTACTAACACTAGAAGGAAAAGAGGACACCAGATTGCCCAAATCCGCAGAGAATATTCAGGTGCTTCGGAGTCTGATTTGCTTGAAACAGCAAAGCACTGAGCTTAGATTCATGGAAAAAGAAAAAGGACAGAGATCTAAAAGCTGCTGGTTGTTTGAAAGGACACATCACAGCAAAACAGGCAACAAAAATGAAAGCAAGAATGTTGCTGACTTGGGCAAAACAGAGGCAGTTTAGGAAGATTTGTTGTTGTTGTGTACCCGGCGAAAAGACTCAGGGATTATCCAAACAGTCGAAGTACTTGAACACTATGGTACAATGCATCAGCTGGATGAGAACATACTGTGTGACCGTTTGATTACCGCCACATGGCAGCCACACTCCGACTTTGGGGATTTTGGAGACTAATAATGTTATGCTAGGAGCTTGTCACAACTGAAGACAATCCGCATAACTATGCAGAGCATTACAACATTTTGATTTAGCATGGTGTTGTAGCCTATGATCAATGGCCTGACACAGCCTTAAGCCAAGGCGCTAGGAGATCTAAAACAGAGGATAACACTTGATAGTGAGGATAAGAAGAGTTTCAAACAGTTGAAAAGTGGAAAGATTCAGTGACTGGAAAAAACTAATCTTCCATGACCAGAAAACTACAAGATGAAAGAGAAGCATCCCTGTGGTACGAGTTGAAAATTTGCCAAGATTCCTGACAAATCTCTTAGACCAGTATGAAGAAAAGTTGTTGACATGGCATCATAACACTATCCCTGAAAATGAAATATGGGTGAAAGTGGAGGTGATCATGGGGTGGCGGCTGGCCGTTTCAAACTGGCCGTGTCTGTCGCAAATTTTTAACACCCCAATGCCAAGGAAAACTGTTTCCTGGTCTGCATAGTAGAGGCAAAGACAGCAGCGAAAAACAGAACTATTTTGAATCCTTTTAAACAGCAGATCAGTCGGCTTGCACAAACAACATGGAAAGGAAAAAATATTAGACCATTTCTGTTTGGAGATTATGAATTCCTCCTGAAAATGTATGGGCTGTCTGGAGCTCAAGGTGTGTATCCATGTCTGTGGTATACAGCCTCAAAGGAACAAGAACAAAAGAAGTGCAGTGATCGATTTGGGGATACCATCAAACAGAGAACGCTTGAAGGCATGAAGAAAATGCATGTCAAGTTTGTGAAAGAAGGTGGAAAAAAATCTCAGGCCAAGTGCTTCCAGAATCTTATCTTGCCGAATGTGTGGGACATTGAACTAGATCATGTCACCCCTCCCTACCTTCATATCCTTTTGGGAATTGTCAAGAAGCATCATGATCTTTTGGAAGATGACTGCTATGATGTTGACAAAAGGATAGCACTAGATCTGGCAAAGAAAGAGGAACCAAATGTAAGAGGTACACACCGGGAGTTTCAAAGAAGTGTTAGGATGGTGAAGACATGTTGTCAAAGTCAGAACACAGATACTCCTTCACTGAAAGGCCTTAATCCTTTCAAGAAGGGTGAAGGACCAGTAGGTGTTGCAGTTGAGTCTGTGCTTCAAAGACACAGGATCGTGAAGCAAGCCTACTACAGTGGCACTTTTATCGGCAACCACTGTAACAAATACCTCAAAGCAGAGGTCATCACGGATATCTTTGACAGTGTAGAGAATACAGTGAATAGTATGACAGACGACCAAAGCATTCAGGCCATAGGAAGAGAAATAAAACGTAAATACACCACATTGAACAAGGCTTATTCCAATGTGCACAGCCTACTATCATCAAGCCAGCCTGTTGAGAAGGATTTTAAAGAGATCCAACTCGCAATCGACCAGTACATGACACTGTACAGAACGTACTTTGTTCATCAGATCAATGTTATCCCAAAGCAGCACATCCTTGAAGACCACTGTGCTGACTGGATCCAGAGGTGGAAATTTGGGTTAGCTTTACTTGGTGAACAGGGGGGAGAAGGTATGCATGCCACTGTCAACCAGCTGAAGCGCAGAGCATGGGGTATTAGAAAAGATGACCAGAGGCTGGCCCTGATCATGCAAGAGCAATGGATGCAAGCATCCCCCATAATGCAAGACACGCCCAAGAAAAAAAAGAAAGGAAAGGCAAAGTAACATTCCAAATTTTAGACAATGGACAAACCCAGAATCTCTCTCTCTCTCTCTCTCTCAAGAACATGCATACTCATTCATACGCGTGCGCCCACGCGCACGCACACACACACGTAATCCTATGTGAGCGCACACACACTGACACAGGGATCAATCGCTGTGTGTGTGTGTGTGTGTGTGTGTGTGTGTGAGAGAGAGAGAGAGAGAGAGAGAGAGAGAGAGAGAGAGAGTGTGTGTGTGTGTGTGTGTGTGTGTGTGTGAGAGAGAGAGAGAGAGAGAGAGAGAGTGTGTGTGTGTGTGTGTGTGTGTGTGTGTGTGTTTCACCAGATAACTGCACGCCCATTGTAGTCATCATGAATGCGCAGCTGCATATGCTTATAAATGCATTTTCTCAGGTGCCAACTTACACAGTCATCATGTTTCCTGTTCTCTATGTTGTATATAGTCTAGTGTCGTTTTTTTTGTCCGTGTCCATTAGCTTTTAAAGCTTTTTTGTTATTTAATTTGTTTTCTTTGTTAGTTTGGATGGTTGGGTTTGCTGACTGGTTGTTGTTGTTCTTGTTGTTGTTGTTGTTTTACTGTATGAAAATCGCAGCTTTTGGTTTGGTATGTCAGTAAGTCCAAGTTTGTTTTGTTCTTTGCAACTGAGCCCTGTGTTATTCATTCATTGCACTGCACCCATATAGACTGCTTTCTTTTAAGAGTAAAGACCGTTCTTTTTTTTTTTTTTTTGCATGTTACATTTACTTTACTGTAGACATAACTCAGGTTTAATGCCCACCCACCCACCCACCCCGCCCTCCTGCTCCCATGAGTCGAGTACTTGCTGGCTGGCAACCAACGCGACAATTTCCAAATCAATTCAAGGTGAAAGTGATAAAGAGAATCAGTCTGTGGACTTCTTAGTTGTTTGCATACAGGCAACAACAGCAATACTGTATATATTCATCTCCATTTAACGGATCAGTCCTGATAAGTACATGTTTGAGCTGATATTTACAATGATGGATACATCCTACATGGACTTTCGACTTCATTAACAACCGTGAGTACAAAATTCTCTGTTTTCTTGTCGTCTTGCAATTACCCCCCCACCCCTGATCTCTCTCTCGTCCTTTCTTTCGCCCTCTCCTTGCTTTGATTCTCTATCTCCCTCTCTTCTCTCTCTCTCTTCTTCCCCCCTACACATGCTCATTGTCTGTGTGTTTGTGTGTGTGTGTGTGTGTGGTGTGGTGTGGTGTGTGTGTGTGTGTTGTAAAAACTCAGCATGTTACAAACGTAGCGTAAAAAAAACAACTCAGCATGTTACAAACGTAGCGTAAAAGAGCATGAAACATGCACACCAAAATCTGTTCATGTTTATGTGGAAATTAAGCATGTTACACTCACAGCAAAAAAACAAAAAAAAAATGCATGAAACACGCAAAACAAATTGTGTTGGCTAGTAGTGTGTGTTTACGTCTGCGTCTGGTGAATGGGCTTGACAACGTTTTGAGGGCAGCAAACAGTGAACGTAAGTATTACCGTAAGTATTAAATCTCTCTCTCTCTCTCTTCTCTCTCTCTCTCTTCTGTGTGTGTGGTGTGTGTGTGTGTGTGTGTGTGTGTGTGTGTGTGTGAGTGTGTAACGTAATGTAATGTAATGCAAAAGGATAAACATGATAAAATTATAATTCCTATTCAAAGCACACACACACACACACACACACACACCGCCGGAAAACTCACACACGCAGACAGACACACGAGCGCGTTCAACACTAGAAAACACGCGCACAGTTGTAAGTGGATATTGTTAATCAGTCCGAGGGAAAAGATGCGTCTTTAAGGAGGTTTTGTGTGTTGTTGTTGTTGTTGTCTTTCCACATAAAGTGATATTAGATGAAGGTTTTTTGTGTGTGTGTGTGTGTGTGTGTGTGTGTGTGTGTTTCTTTTGCCCTCTATCTCTCTCTCTTTGTCTCTCTCTCTCTCTCTCTTCGTGTGTGTGCGTTTTGCTCTCTCTCTCTCTCTCTCTCTCTCTCTCCTTGTCGGTCCAGCAGTACGGTAATTGTAATGTTGTTTATAGCAAAGCCGACCGCAAAGGGCCATATCGGGGGCTGACACAGCAGTACAAGTGGTCAGTAGCTTCTGCAAAGCCACTTTCTTGGCTCTGGGGAGACCAGCATTACACATTCCAATCGGCACAGCGTGTACCTCGCCACAGTGATACTGCCGTTCCGCGCTGCGTGTACCTCGCCACAGAGAAGCTGGGAAGGAATGTGCGGGCGATGCGCGAGAGGGATGGGATGGGGGTGGGGAGAGGTGGGAGTGCTACTGCGGGGGAGGGAGGTTGGGCGCTCGTTAAAAATAGGCGGGCCTCCCTCGCCGGCCAAGAGGCTGTAATTGCGTGCGCCGTGACACACACACACACACATAGACACACACACACACACACACACACATCCAGCACACACACACACACACACACACACACCACACACACACACACACACACACACACACACACACAAATGTTATAAAGCACCAGGCAAAACAAATCAGCCACTTCAGGCCGCCACTCTGGCCCTGACTGCAGTGAGTGGACTACCTGGGCTTTGGGAGCTGCTGCAGCCTGAGGAAGTGGGCCTTTCAGCGGTACAGCAGAAGCATGCGTTCCCACCTTCTGGGTCAGCTCCGCAGCCTTGGCTCCATCGATTCTGTCCACTTGCTGTTTCTCCTGCCAAACACATTGCATGGTATGTTGTCATTTCATTACTGCTTCATTCATTTACAACCACTAATCATCGGATGAAGATAAGTGATTGCTCGTTCATTTTTGCTGTCCTGAGTGTTGTGTCTTGCCTGAAGAAGACCGAAGAGGTCAAAACATGTCATGTTTTGTCTTGTTTTTTGGCAAAGCCTTATAAATCACTTTTCAAATTCACTAATTATACATTAGTTTCGCTATATGCATGAGTGTGCGTACACAAATGCGCTCATGCATGCACATGTCTGCCTGCATGTGTGTGCTATCGTTAAACTCATGCATATGGGCATCTGGAGATGCTGAAGATTTTGATGATTTTATAATCTGTAAGAACAGAAGCATGTTAGGATTCATATGTTCTTCTTCACTGTCAACTGAAGTGAGCTATAAATGGCCACAACGGCTAAAGCCGCTTACCTTCAACAAAATAAACGTAGGTACAGCAACAATATTATACTTCTGGGACACCTCTGCAAGGTCTTCAGCGGCCACCTGAAAGAAGAACAGCAAGAGAAAATGTTGATGCTATTATATTCACCAACACTTTATGATGATTAGACCTCACAACCATGATTATAGATATAACAACTTTTTAAAAGATTTTTTTTTTAACACATAAATATAAGTTAAATAGTTTTCAATAAGTTGTGAGAACTTCAATACATAATGATAAATTTCAACTTTTTCAGCAGTCAAATGATTTTAATTGGCCAATGACAAAAAGTACACCTCCTCCCTACCCCCCACTCCACATACACAACCCACCATCACACACACAGAGAATTGCATATAAAGATTAAAAAGGTAACTTTTGTCTTCAAAGCGAGACAAAGAGACATAACTCCAAACTAACGCTGTATGTTACCTTGCATGCGTGCACGCGCGCATACACACACACACACACACACACACAAATAAAAGGCATGCAGAACAAACGTGGAAACTTCCTCCCAAGAGGACATTCCTAGCTTGCTCAGTCTTATGCGACACATTGATACAGCTACCACAGGAGAAGAAATGCTGATTTACAAACACAAATTCATGTTTACTCAAGGCTGACAAAGATTTGTGATTTTAAAATCAATAATTTCAAGGCAGCTGCCTATCACAATTATTGTCCAGCCAGTTTTCCAATGGGGTCATCCAGCTTTATCATTCATTCAGGCATCCTGTACTTCTGTCTTCAAAACATGTTCTGTTTGTTCATGGTGCTGCCCTACTCTCTTCCCCTCTTTCCCACTCCACTACCCTCCTTCTCATAATTATCACAACAGATTCAACTGTACACGTGTTGCTGTTATTTTGCTACTGCTCTGGATGACACTGAAAACATGAAAAAAAAAAAAAAAATTGAAGCATTTGCTTGTGGCATCCAAGTAACAGTACTGTCAAACCATACCAAATATGCCCAAACACAGCAAAAACAAATCGAATTAAAACAAAAGAAACAAACATGTCCCAAAGGGCCCCTTTTCACCCTTGTCCTTATAAAAAGAAAAAAAAAAGACAACTGTTACTAAAAACAAAGAACTGACCGATTAAATGACTGAGAAAAAGAGTTCTTAACAGGGATTTCACAATCCTTGAGCAAAAATACTAATGTGCAGCATGGTATTCAAACAGTTACACGAACTACATCCAAAAATAAAGATGCCACCAAGGCTGCAAATGATGCATACTTTGTGCGTTTTTCACACTGGGGAGCTCAAGTTTACCCCTTTCATTTTCAATGCTCCAAATTACTCCAATGTGATTATGATTTTTTTTCTTTTCTTGTTCACCACTTAAAGTTTCAAAATCAGGGTGTAAAGGGCTCCTACTCATCGAAAACAGTGGATAGGGAGCCCAGGTTACCGGGTACTCACACTCAATTTCATGACAAAAGATGTGCCAGTTGAGACCATACTTACCCGAACAAAGATGACATCGATGTACTGCATGTCACTGGCCAATTCTTTCATCACGTCATCCATCTGAGCACACTGAGGCGCCCAGTCAGCCCAGAAATGGACCACCACCAAACGTCTGAAACAGATATATTGGATCAGGCGTCAAAATCGCCTCATCACATGTCAGTCCAACTGTGCTTTTTGTGGGGGATGTGACTGGAACTTTTTTCACTCTTAAAAAAAAATCTGCATCAGGATCCCACATGCTTACATGATGGTTGGTGAGCTAGTTGCAGTAGTGAATGACCACTTCAGTCACTTTCAGTGTGACTAGTATTGGTAATCGAGGTGTGCGCTCTGATCTGAAAATCAGATGTATGACAGTGATAGTGATATGTTACGATGAAAGGTAAATTAAGTTGCAATATCTAGATGATTTTGCACAACTCCCTCAGATCTCATATAGGCCAATGAACTAATGTTCATTATTCAATTTTGTGCCCTTTCTTATAATTTCTGAAAATTTCATCCTCATCTTCCGACTGCATGTCTTTTATTTTCAACCAATGAAACCTATTGTGTGTGTGTATGTTCCTGGACACTTGGGTTTCAGATAATCCACATTCACATTACAACCATAATTTACATGCCATTACTATATAAATGCCTGTGTCTAGTATGAGATCTGCATTCTTTGAAACCAAGAGACATTGTCACGATTGTGTGTCTGTTAGTGTGTGAATGTGTGTATAAATGTGTGTGTGTGTGTGTGTGTGTGTGTGTGTGTGTGTGTGTGTGTGTGTGTGTGTGTGTGTGAAGGAGAGAGAGAGAGAGAGAGAGAGAGAGAGAGAGAGAGGGAGGGAGGGAGGGAGGAGAGGAGAGAGAGAGAGAGAGAGAGAGAGAGAGAGAGAGAGAGAGAGAGAGAGAGAGGGGTGTGTGTGTGTGTGTGTGTGTGTGTGTGTGTGTGTGTGTGTGTAACACTATTGTTTAATGGATTTTGTGAAAGCTAAAGTCATTAAGTTACCAAGAGGAACACAAAAACATCAACAAAAACAACAAGATGCCAAATTGCTGTAGGCTGCACAATTTTATAGCAAATAAGACTTCACTAACTCACAAAAGAATGCTTGTTACTAAGATATATGTTATGGCAACATTTAGTGCATTATCAGTAATTTTATAAAAATCAAAAGTTATATATTTGAAATAGGTGTGTGTGTGTGTGTGTGTGTGTGCGTGCGTGCATGTGTAAGTAAGTAAGTTGTGTGCATGTGTGTGTGTGTGTGTGTGTGTGTGTGTGTGTGTGTGTGTGTGTGTGTGTGTTTGAAAGAGAGAGAAAGAAAGAGAGAGAGAGGAAAAGACTCAAAGACAGCGTGTGTTCTGTGTGTGTGTGTTGTGTGTCTCTTGTTTGCCTCAGTCTGTGTGAGTGTTTCTCTTGCTCTCTCATGTGTGTGTGTGTGTGTGTGTGTGTGTGTGTGTGTGTGTGTGTGTTTGTGTGTGTGTGTGTGTGTGTGTACTGTGTGTGTGTTTGTGTGTGGTGTGTGTGTGTGTGTGTGTGTGTGTGTGGTGTGTGTGTGTGTGTGCGTGCGCGTGTGTGTTGTGTGTGTGTGTGTGTGTGTGTGCTTGTGTGTGTCTGTGTGTGAGTCTGCGCATGCGTGCCCATTGTGTGTGTGTGTGTGTGTGTGTGTGTGTGTGTTTGTGTGTGTGTGTGTATGCGTGCATGAGTGAGTACAAATGTATATGTTTCACTGTTTGTGTGTGTGTGTGTGTGTGAGTGTGTATGTATGCGTGCATGGGTGAGTACAAATGTGTGAGTGAGTGTGTGTGTGTGTGTGTGTGTGTGTGTGTGTGTGTGTGTGTGTATGTGTGTGTGTGTGTGCGCGCACGCATGTGCGTGTGTACATGTATGCACATTTGCATGTGTGTGTGTGTGTGTGTGTACGGGTCTATTCTTCCTCTTCCATAATAACTCCCAATCTTCACTGTTGCAACAGGGGTGAAGAGAGATCAAACAGAAAGGAGAGAGAGCGTGAGCGAGCAATTTAGTGAGCTAGAGAAAGAGCAAGCAAGCGAGAGAGAGAGAGAGAGAGGGAAAGAGAGACAGCGAGAGACAGTGAGAGAGAGGGAGGGAGAGAGAAAGAGAGAGAGAGAGAAATATATGCTATGAGAGAAAAGGTTGACTTGGCCAGACAGGGGCCTATC
>CM065716.1:24957261-24967261 GCA_033310375.1 Conus canariensis | reverse complement strand
GTATTTATGTATGCATGAATGTGCCGTGCAATGCGTCTTGTTTGTATCTGCAGCTCTCCAGAACGCAGTCTCAGAACTTGGCGTTTCTTTACGCATCTCGAAATTTTGAATGACAGCCTCCGAAATTTTGCACTGGACAATTGAGTCTACATTGGTGTTGTTGCGGTATTTTCTTTCTTTCTCTCTTTTTTCTTTCTTTTTTGAAAATTGAAATAATTCAGTTGTTCCATTGTTTTGATCCAAACGTGCGTTTTGATTCTTTTGCGAGAGATCACCGAAGAACGCTTTCAGGGGTTATACGTAAATGTAAATTTATTTTCACGTGACAGACATTTTGACGTATTTCTTGATCAAGGGAAATGTGGGATGTAAGAAAAAAAAAAAGAACTATTCACCCATGGAGCTCCAATCATATCCACATAGACCACACTTATGTGAATATGAAATCAACATTTTGACTATTGTCTAATCAGACAAAGAAACCGTTAAGGAGATGTTACAGTTAGAGGAACTGAGAAATGTTTAACGTTACATTGAGTCAATTTATGTCAGGGGGCAAGTTTCTGACTTCAGGTCGGCTTGTACTATGAACTGAATGAAAAATGGTGTTACTGAATGGAAATAGCCAATCGCTTCAAATGTGTTCCAAGTAGTACGATCTAAGTTTTAACCACCAGAAAAAAAGATCGACTACTTTTCTATTGGTTCAGTTTCTCCCTCCGCTCTGGGTTGACACATGGGATGGATTCTGCACAACAAATGTACTACTCTCTGAAGTCTAGATTCCACATGTTTACACACAGGTTCGATTGTAAACAATAGAAATGTAATTATTATTACTTCTGTCTTACACCCAAGAAAAGACTTTTACGGCATTTCGCTTCGATTTCGTGAACTGCACGCTGACTCCCCCTTCAGTTCCTGTGTCCTTTTTGAGTGGGGATGTCTGGGGTGTCCGGTAGAGGCAGCATCTCTGGTGAGGGTACTTGCCAAGTCCTTCTTAGGGCTGTTCATCCATCTTTGGTCCTCACTCTGCACTCAACTCTCACCTGTGGCTCCCTGTAGTTGTTGACATGCGACTGCGGCCACACCCAGGGCAACAGCTTTGGCAGACTGGCAGAACCAGGTGAGGGTAGCCGACGGGTCTCAAACCCTCGGTGAGATAGGACTTGTCTACCTAAGCATGTGAAAACTGGACTCGGTGGACCGCGCGGAGGAAATCATAAACTGATTCAACGGGCAGAAAGGCGACTCCCAGCAATGCATTGTGGAGTGCATAGAGCATGGCGAGACACAAAAGACATCATGGTCATCCGCTGCATCTTATTCCGTCTCCAGCCGTCTTGACCCTGTCTCTCTGCTGGGCTCCGACGGCTTTGGACGCGAGAGTAAGGTCGACGAAATGTGCAACTCCTCCTCACTTCAAACAAAATCACTGCTCAAGTCACTTCTATCATCATCATCATCATCATCATCATCCATCCATCCCTCCTTTGGAGTAACGAAGTTGCTCCCCGTTCTTAACTTCACTGTACACACCCCGGCATTATGGTGTTCTCTCCCCTGCATTTGTCTGCATCACGGATCTGCTTAAGACTGCATCTGGGTCTCTGATCCACGACCTGGGCATTGGTCTGGTGTTCCTGATGACAGCATGCACGTCTCGTGAGTGGGTACCTGATGCCTGAGGATGAGATGAGATGTCCTATATGTCAATCGTACTGTTAATATTCTGATATATGGAGGGCTCAAATGATTTGGGTGGTTGGGACGGCAGAGTTTGGACATTTACATAACACGGGGTTGAAAATGCTCCTGTATGTTCATTGGAGGGAAGATAAGCCGGTGACGTGACCGAGTGTGTAGGGTTGAACACGTCAGCACTGACGTACAGGTCATTGATGATTTCTACGGAACCTGCAACAGAGATGAACGTCGTCAACTTATGAAAAGACATTGAAAACAAAATGGAGCATGAGATTCAGTTAGTAAATTATAATCAAGTGCTTCAGCATCCGGCCCCGCAATGAAACCAAGGTGCTTAAAAGAGCTTGAATTCATGTATCTTAGTTACTGTCTTGGAGCGGTTGTTATTGTTCTTTTTCTCTCCCACCACGGAAACTATATTTTGACATGCGTCCGTTTATTTCTTAGTTTGTTCAAGTCTAACAGCGAAATTACTCAAAACTTTCTGAACCGATTTTGCGGAGGGTGACGTTAACATCCTAACGGTCAGAGGCCCATAAGGACACGTTGTTCCACTGCAGAAGTTTGCATCAACAACAACAACAACAACAGCAACAACAACAACAACGACGACTCAAGTATGTTACTAGAGCAGGCTTTCTTTTCTTTTTGTCTAGATAGATGGGCAGACGGACAAAAAAAACAAACAAACAAAACAAAACAAAAAAACAGATGGACAGGATTATGAATTTATTGCGTGCTTCCTTCACGACATGTTAAAGACATAAAAACAACCTACCGATGTCTCTGCTTGAGGCATCTCCGTCATCAGTTCTGGCATTCATTTTTTGTGACCCTGAAACACATACACAACACACACACACACAAAACACACACACACACACACACACACAAAACACAACACAACACACACACACACACACACACACACACACACACACACACTCCACCACACACAACACACACACACACACACACGTCCACGCACACACACACACACAAGCTCCCTCTTTGGTACATGCGGTTGTTTCCTCTCAGATATTTCATCCTAAACAACCCACGTAATTACGGCGATCGCATCAGTTCAAACACTTTATTCCACCCCCAAACATCCAATGGTTTCATAAGCTACGCACAAAAAGTTAAGGATCACTTTCACAAACATTCATACCTGTCAAAATAAGAAAGTCAATGCGTTGAAGTTTGGCCAACATTTAATTCCATTCTTTAGTGATAACGATACACAATTGCCTTCAATCTTGAGCAATCGTTTGGTGTGTACATTTGATTAAAGTGGGTACGTATCCAAATTTGATTTCCCAAAGTCATTGAAATCACAAGACAGGGCATACTGATGCTCCCAAAAGCTCAGTAATGCGTGTAACCACCATGGCTGTTCTGGCACTCGACGCAGCGAGTCCTCATCGAGTTGACCAGGTTGGTGAAGATCCTCTGTGGAAGCGCCTGCCACTCAGCCTGCAGCATCTGGTAGAGGTGTTGGGCATCCCTGGGAGGGGGGTGGCTCCTCACTTTGCGATCCAGCTCATCCCAGAGGTTCTCAATCGGGTTGAGATCGGGACTGCATGCTGGCCACTCCATTCTGTTGACTCCAGACTGCTGCAGGAAGTCGTTGACCACCCTTGCCCTGTGGGGGCGAGCATTGTCATCCTGGTAGACAGCCCTCAGTCCCATCTGCTGCAGTGTAGGCACAGCCAGCGGTCGAAGGATCTCATCCCGGTATCGGATGCCAGTCAGGTTACCCTGTACATGATACAAGGGTGTTCTGTGGTGAAGGCTGAAGGCCCCCCAGACCATTACAGAACCTCCACCAAAGGCCACCTTTTCTTGGACAGTGGCGTCAGTAAAGCGTTGCCCTGGGCGCCTCCAGACCCTCAGTCGGCCGTCGTTGTCGTGAAATGTGAAGCGTGATTCATCACTGAACAGGACCTGGGACCATTGCTGACGTGTCCACCTCACGTGACGTGCGCAGAAGGCGCGGCGTGCTGCCCTATGGGCTGGAGTTAAGCGTGGCCATACTGCTGGGCGACGAGAACGGAGATTAAACCCATGTAGGCGGTTCCGTATGGTCTGCTGGCGGATGTTGATGTTAGTAGCCACCCTGAACTGCCTTTGAATTATGCTGGAAGAGGCTGTTCTTGTCTGCAGGGCTTATCGTTCAATGAGACGATCGTCACGTGGGGTTGTCTTCTTTGGTCGACCAGATCTGCATCTTTCATGGACAATCCCAGTGGCTGTGAAGCGTTGAATCAGTCAGACAATGACCGAGATGGACACATGAAGTCGCCTGGCCACTTCTCGCTTGGGAACACCATCTTGGAACCATGCAACAGCTCGTCCCCTATCCAACTCGCTTAATTTTCGTCGTGGAGGCATTGTCAGATCAGGCCTACTACTGGTGGAATGTCTTCTTATATAGCCAAGCGAGCGACAGCATCTCACACATAAACAGCAGTGCTTGCACGTGCATAATGGTTTTTCCATCTGGCAAGTGCAATGTGTTCAGGCAGAACGGTCCAAAACAAGGTCATTTTTCGCAAGTTTCCGCTTTTCCGTTTGCGGCCCAGCTCAGTAGTAGAGAATCCCGTGCAATTTTCGCACTAACACAACATCGCCCACTTACAGCTGAACAAGAATTCATGACAATTTGGCTGGACTAAGAAATAAATAACAGTAGCGAACTGAGTTTATTATGCACCTGTTTTCACATACCGATGCTTAACTTTTTGTGCGTAGTATATATCAACGTCGTCGTGAGGTAACCCACCAGAGGACACACTGCATTGCTGCCAAGTCAATTCGGTGGTGTTCAGTTGTGCCTGTTCTGATCCAACATACGCAGGGCACTACCTACTATGCCTCCTACTAACAACAATAACTGCCTAGTCGCGGTGCCAGCATGAGTGAGCTCTCCCTCCGGAGGGCGCCACCACGTCCGTTCAGCGGCAGTCCCCATGAATTTCTTGCAAACAAGTCTAAACCCCCTTTCCCTTTTTGGAAAAGAGTTGGCCCTTAAGTGCAGGGGGGATAGATGTCATAAAATGAAACGCATTTTCACTGGTGTCTTGCTTGTATATGCCATCCTGGAAGACGGAATATGGCTACCTTATTGGTGCGATTTAAAACGGTGCCCCAAGTAAAAGTCTGTGAATCTCGGAGTCCTGGTCGAAGAACGAAGAAGGGAAGAAACATCATCCGATCGTCACCTAATAAATACTGTATCCTGGCCACCCCTTCCGTGTACATTTAATTGATTTATATTATATATTGCATCCTGACTATTCTTTCTGTATACCACCTGATTCCTTTATATCCAGTACCTCATCCTGATCATAAAGGTCTTCTTTCAATCGAAAGGTCTTCTTTCAATCGGTTCCAATCTTTCCGAACATTAAAACTCGTGACAACCAACCTTTCCGTTGTTTAACGACGACGACGATGACGATGACGATGGTGATGATGATGATGATGATGACAGGAAGAGTTGTACAAAGGATGAACGTCATCAGTGTGCTATCATCGTTTTCATTATCATTTCTGGAGTCGTCGCTGACAGCGGGAGTGGAGGATGGCTGAGGAATACTGGACGATGAGGCTGTGATGACAACGGGAACTGTTGTAAATTCTGGCATTGTTCGAATGCGACACTGAAAATGTTTCTCTTTCAGTGTGGACAGACGTTGCGGGGCAGAGAAAGAGAGAGTGCTGGAGATGGATGTTAAGAGCAAGAGGCGCAGATAAATAGGTAAGTGGACAGACAGATAGATAAATAGAGAGAGAGAGGGAGAGAGAGACAGAGAAAGAGAGAGAAAGAGAGAGTGCTGGAGATGGATGTTAAGAGCAAGAGGCGCAGATAAATAGGTAAGCGGACAGACAGATAGATTAATAGAGAGAAAGGGAGAGAAAGAGAGAGAGAGTTGAAGTGTGTGTGTGTGTGTGTGTGTGTGTGTGTGTGCGTGCGAGCATGCACACGTCCATGTCTGTGTGCATCATAATGTAAAAAAAAAAAAGTTAAAACAATCGGTGAAAGAATAATCCACACCCACCTTAACAATCCCCATGCCCACTCTTCCCTTACCTCCAATCACACACACACACACACACACACACACACACACACACACACACACACACACACACACACACGCAGCACACACCACTCCCCATCCTACACCCCTGTGACGTGACAATTGCCAGCCACAGCATCCTCTGCAACCCACACCCTCCCCTTTTTTCTCCTGCTTTCCCCCCTCCCTCTTTCTCTCTCTATGTCTTATAAATGGCAATTAAGATGACAAATCTATGTCAGTTTTCAGTCTCTACACCCCCCTCCTCCCACCCCCTCCTCGCTGTCCGCAGGATGTTTCCTTTCAAGCGCGCTGACCCTGGGATCAACACACAGTTCTGACAACAATGGGACAGAGACCTTTGACCCAATTGCTGTATGAGTCAGAACTCTCTGCTCCCTTTCCATCCGTTCCTTATCTGATAGTACAGCAACTGACTGAGATGGGGAAGGAATCTGTGTACTTCAGAGAAGTCGCCACCCTATCACCCCTCTACCCCTCCCCTTCCTCACCATGACCTGGGAAAGACAGTAAGTTGTATACATGTTTCACAGGCGGGGACTTGGTATCTTTGTTTATCCCGATATAGACTTAACCTGCCGCCAACACCTAAGAGAGAGTGTTCTCGAATTTTCTACACAAATACCTCACACTGTAGGTGTTGGGGAATGATAACCCCCCTTCCCCCCATTACTAACACCCCCACTCCTTTTCTTTTCTATAGTGATATCATTGGCTGCATGTTTCTCAGACAGCCTGTCAATCAAACAGGCATTAAAGACATAATGTGTAGCTTAGCACACAAAATGGGGAAACCAAGTCTCCTCACTTCACTGTTCCACAGAAGGCTGTAAGACTGATCACTAAGTAAAAGCACTGGTTCATCTCTCCTACTCTGAGATCCTGTGTCAGGTTTCAGTGATCAACCCAGAAGAACTGTAAGTTGAAACTATGTTTCTTAGTCTTGAGACTATGCATTGCTTGTTTGTATGCCATGTGTTTTAACAGTATAACCTTATGCCAATACTTGGTGACATCTATCAAGATGATGAATCAGTGGTCTCTTATAACTGTTAAGATGCTCGATTGATATTCTATGTTAACAAAATGACTTTTTGCCATTATTCAATGCTCAAACAATACGACTTGTTGCCATTGTTCAATACTATCTGTTAAGATGATCACTGAATGGTACCTTCTGACAGAAAAAAACAGTATGCTGATACTGGGTGAAAATCTGAGTAAAGAACTAAAGTTGATACTGAAAATTATGGCAGATATATTTATGCTAGTCCAGTCCTTTGTCGGCTGAGATCTCACTCATTAATTGAAAGCTAGAGGGCAGGTGTGAGAACTTGACAAGCCAGACTCTCAACTACTTAACTACAAATCATGTTCACTTTTGTGAATAAATCCTGGGTTTCTGTCTGTGTCCCCAGGTCTGCCTCCATCGACCCAGCAACGCAATTCCAAAAGATAGGCCTGCTTAGAGAGACGGTAGACCAGTCACAGCAACTGGAGAGAGATCCACAATCCTCTCCAACATCAGATAAGTTCTGATATACCAAGTGGACTCCAACTTAACTCATCCGGAACTTTCCCTCTTTTGATGGTGAGATAACGTGGGAAAAAGTCGGCCCAAACATACACTGAAGGTTATTTACTTGTATATTTCACCTTTGTATATACAGTTTAAGTTGATGTGTGATAGTACACTTAACTTGTGTCAGTTCTCTGTTGTTCATACAGTATTGAATGTTTGAACTTACCTCTAATTCTGTCACCCGGAGCTAAGCGCACTTTCAAGTGTACAAGCCAAAGGAGAATTATCCCTGAGCCACTCTTGAGTATTTTTGAATAACAGTCCCGAGAAAAATAAAGATTTCTTTTGATGACTAGTACCGGAAAGTTGCTCCTTCCATAACTAATAAGAGAGGGGGTGGAGGTGAAATTTTAATATAACTCTAATAGAGAAAACACTTCGAGTCCTTCCCTTAGAGGACCACACATCCCCATCCCCAACTATCGTCACACCCCTTCCTCATACGCTGCTCACCAACAGGAATGCGCACAGGCCGGTACCAGTTCTCTCCACGACCAATGCGGAAGAAGAAGACTGCTGAGCTGTGCGATGTCTGCATACGATAACCATGGAATCTGCACTGACCCATGCTGCCCTCCAGTGAGACAACATTGCTGGTGCTTCTCCAAACCTGGAGAGAGAGAGAGAGAGAGAGAGAGAGAGAGAGAGAGAGAGAGAGAGAGAGAGAGAGAGAGAATCTGACTTCATACTAATCCGCTAATTTCAGCTCCAACACATTAAAAACGTTAATAAAAAAAATGAACGCAAAGTCGGTATTCTATGAAAGGTTAACAAAAGAACAATTAGATAAATGAACTGCAGAATGAACAGAAGAAACAAGCGAACAAATAAAGGAACTACAAAAGAGCAAAACTGACAAGTTTGACCCAGGAACCAGGAAAATTATCTCCCTTCACTTTCGCTTTCAGTAGATTGATTTGGCTTACACACGATCTCACACTCTTACCGTGTTCCTCTTCCGCATACACCGCATGCGTTATCAGGCCTATCTGGTCTCACTTTTTCCGTCTTCCATATAATTATACCTCCCACATTGTTATCTGATCTTGTTTCCCTCTTCTATACACTCTTCTCATGCATTATCACTTGATCATACAGTTTCTCTCTTCTACTCCCAATGAATTTTAAGCCTCTTCTACCCACAGTTCCTCTATAATGTTCTTTACATTTGCTTTAATTACACTCACCTCAATTATTACAGTTTGCCCGTTGGCATCTAACAAGCATGCTTTCCGTTTTTCCGTTTGATTCTACCATGCATACCTCACTATCATAATATGCTGTTTTCGTTTGACTCTTCATGCATACCTTATTCATTATCACATGCTCAAACCGTTTGCCTCCACCACATGAACCTTACTCATTATCACATGCTCAAACCGTTTGCCTCCACCACATGAACCTTACTCATTATCACATGCTCAAACCGTTTGCCTCCACCACATGAACCTTACTTATTATCACATGCTCAAACCGTTTGCCTCCACCACATATACCTTACTCATTATCACATGCTCAAACCGTTTGCCTCCACCATATGAACCTTACTCATTATCACATGCTCAAACCGTTTGCCTCCACCACATGAACCTTACTTATTATCACATGCTCAAACCGTTTGCCTCCACCACATATACCTTACTCATTATCACATGCTCAAACCGTTTGTCTCCACCACATATACCTTACTCATTATCACATGCTCAAACCGTTTGCCTCCAACACATGAACCTTACTCATTATCACATGCTCAAACCGTTTGCCTCCACCACATATACCTTACTCATTATCACATGCCCAAACCGTTTGCATCTACCACATATACCTTACTCATTATCACAATGCCAAACCGTTTGCCTCCACCACATATATCTTACTCATTATCATATGCTCTTACCGTTTGTTGTCACATTCATATCTCATTGCAATAATATGCTTTTACCGTTTGCTTCCACATGCATAAATAAATCATTATGCTCTCACAGTTTGTCTCTAACACGCATGCCTTCCACGTTGTATCTTAACATTTGCCTTCACCACGAATACCTTATTTACACTTTTACCGTCTGTTTCCACTCATATACCTTACTCATTACAATATGCTCTTACCGATTTGTCTCAACTATGCGTACATCACTCATCTTAATATGCCTGGCCTTTTGCCTCAACCACACACATCTCACGCATAATATGCTCTTACCATTTACCTCCATCATATATACCTTACTCAATAAAACATGCTCTGACCGTTTGCATCCTTTATGCATACCTCAGCCATTGTAATACTCTGCACCACCACACATGCCTCAATTGATTACAATATGGGCTTACCTTTTTCTTCCACATTCATATTTCACCCAGAATAATATGTTATCACCATTTGCTTCCGCCTTGAATATCTGAGTCATTTTAATATGCTCTTACTATTTGCTTCCACCACACATATCTCCTACGTAAAAATATCATCGTTTGCCTCCATCATGCGTGCCTCATTTATTATGTGATAATCATTGTAATGGCTGACAATCCGTGGGAAACTGAGTTCTCAATCAGAAGTGTGTAACTTTGCATGCCATTGTACTGTACATTGTAACAATAGAATTGT
>CM065716.1:24784761-24954761 GCA_033310375.1 Conus canariensis | reverse complement strand
TCTCTCTCTCTCTCTCTCTCTCTCTCTCTCTCTCTCTCTCTCTGCATGTCTCCTCTGCCCCTGACAATCTCTGTCAACCACCGCTCCTGCCACAGGAGGACCCAGACAGCCTCTGATACCCCTCACACCGAGCTCCCCACTCGTCCTTCAGACTGACACACCCACTCATGTCCACAGTCCCACAGTGTCACCGAGCTCCCCACTCGTCCTCCAGGCTGACACACCCACTCATGTCCACAGTCCCACAGTGCCACCGAGCTCCCCACTCGTCCTTCAGGATGACACACCCACTCACGTCCACAGTCCCACAGTGTCACCGAGCTCCCCACTCGTCCTTCAAGCTGACACACCCACTCACGTCCACAGTCCCACAGTGTCACCGAGCTCCCCACTCGTCCTTCAGGCTGACACACCCACTCATGTCCACAGTGTCACCGAGCTCCCCACTCGTCCTTCAAGCTGACACACCCACTCATGTCCACAGTCCCACAGTGTCACCGAGCTCCCCACTCGTCCTTCAGGATGACACACCCACTCATGTCCACAGTCCCACAGTGTCACCGAACTCCCCACTCGTCCGTCAGGCTGACACCTACTCACGTCCACAGTCCCACAGTGTCACCGAGCTCCCCGCTCGTCCGTCAGGCTGACACACCCGCTCATGTCCACAGTCCCACAGTGTCACCGAGCTCCCCATTCGTCCTTCAGGCTGACACACCCGCTCATGTCCACAGTCCCACAGAGTCACCGAGCTCCCCACTCGCCCTTCAGGCTGACACACCCGCTCATGTCCACAGTCCCACAGTGTCACCGAGCTCCCCACTCGTCCTTCAGGCTGACACACCCGCTCATGTCCACAGTCCCACAGTGTCACCGAGCTCCCCACTCGTCCTTCAGGATGACACACCCGCTCATGTCCACAGTCCCACAGTGTCAACAGGCGCAGCAGTTAGGGAAGCACATCAAAGGGCACTTGGTTTATCACCTTGAAGTGAGTTATGTCAACTGAGAGTCAGTGCTTTCTTTATGGAAGAGAGAGAGAGAGGGGAGAGAGAGAGAGAGAGAGAGAGAGAGAGAGAGAGAGAGAGAGAGAATCACACAGGCGACGGAAAAGAGACCCAGAAAGAGCTAAAACAGAAAGATGGAAAGCAGAACAGCGAATAGAAAAGAATTTTTAAAAAAATCACATGGAAACAAAGAAAGGCAATGTTCAGACTGACCTGAACATACATGCAGCAGGACCAAGAACACCACTGTTCTCTTCAGTGCCATGGCAAGCACAGAAAAAAGTCAGCCGAAAAGATGGTTCAAACATGCTGCTGCTGCAGATAGGGTGCTGTGCCCAGCAATGAGATTTTGACTTCTGACTTCAATGCAGCAGCGTCGCAAACGAGAGCGCTTCCCAACGCAGACGCTCAACAATGGTGTCATTCTTCACAGTGGACTGTTTGAGTCCTTTGTTTAGATGGCTTCCAATATTTGATTGGCAGTGAGAAAATGCTGTTGAAACAGGGAAATAATTGTGTGAGAAAAAAAAAAGCCTCACTGACGGAAATGTAGCAGGACACTTGGTTGACACCCCCCCCCCCCCCCCTTCCCTTCTCTCCTGAATTAGCCTCCCTTGGCCCAATTAAGGGCATGAATTAGTTCCCCGGGGGACTGACTCGGGTGTGTGTGCGTGTGTGTGTGTGTGTGTGTAAATTCGTCCAACAAGAATAGTTTGGGGGCCTGCCTCGCCTCCCTCTCCGACCCCCTTTCTGCTTCGATCTCAGCCACAATTTGTTAGTTTTCCAGACACACTGAATAATTTCCCTCTCCTCACTAGGGGATACCCACCCTCCTTTCCTCCAAGAATGTATTAATAATCAGACACCGTGTGTGTGTGTGTGTGTGTGTGTGTGTGTGTGTGCGTACGCGCGCGCGCGCGTGTTCAATGACAATGAAGTAGACAGGAGGAAGGAGCGTTTACCTTTATGTGGCATTGCTGTTTAGTTGTTTAACTTTGATGATGTCATCGATGACGATGAAGAAGACAGGAGGAGAAGGCAGCGTTTGCCTTTATGAGTCGTTGCTTGTTCTGTGAGCAGGACTTTGATGATGCCGCCATTAACAGCGATTAAGAAGATAGAGTATGGACTGACTGTTTAACATCACTGTTTTGTGAGAAGGTCCTTGATGATGTCATCAATGACAGTGAAGTGAGGAAAAAAAGAGGGAGAGTTCGTCTTTATTGGGCATTACCATAATTCATGCTTGTGGTATGACCGTTTTGCGGGGGGTCTTTGACGTCACAGATGGCGATGAGAAAGACATAAAGGTGGAAGTGTTCATCATTCTGGGGCATTACTGTTTGTGATCAGATCTTTATAACGTCATCGATTCCAATGACGAAGATTGGCAGTGAAGTGCTCAGCTTTGTCGGCGGTCCCGTCTTGTGGGTCGTTCACTGATGATGTAATCGATGACGATGAAAACGACAGAAGTAGTGCCTGCTTTTTTGAGTCACTGCCGTTATGTAGGCAGACAGGAGTACTAAATTCTCACCTTTGTGTCTGAGCAAGTCTTTGATGACGTCATCGATGACGAAGATAGAAGAGTCAATTGACGTATTTGTGGGACTGTGCCGTTTTGGGAGCAGGTGTTTGATAATACGAGTGATGACGGTGAAGAAGATCGGAGAAAGATTCACCTTAGTGGATCATTGCTGTTTGTGGGTCTGTTTGTCCGTATTTCTTTTTGTGTGGACACGTGTATACGCGCGAATAGGTGTGTGTGTGTGTGTGTGTGTGTGTGTGTGTGTGTGTGTGTGTGTGTGTGTGTGCGTGTGCGCGTGTTTAAATGGGTGTGTGTGTGTGTGTGTGTGTGTGTGTGTGTGTGTGTGTGTGTGGTGCGTGTGTGTGTGTGCACTGTGTGCATTCATGTATGCATGCGTGTGTGCATGCTTGTGAGTGTGTATGAGTGTGTGTGTATGTGTAAGAGAGAGAGAGAGAGAGAGAGAGAGAGAGAAAGAGACAGACAGACAGACAGACAGAGAGAGAGAGAGAGAGAGAGAGAGAGAGAGAGGAGTGTGCCATTGTGCGCAAGCACGTACATCTATGTATGTCTACATGGTCACCGTAATAAGCATCAAGTTCAACTGGATCATTCGCTGGTGAACTGTGAAGCACATAAAAAATTGACAAATCCGAGGTGTGTTTTAAAAGTGAAAGACACCTAGAAGAAACAACTGAGCAATGTCCATGAAATCTAGAACACATATGCACCTGCTTTTTGCGATGTAACTTACAACAAGAATGGAAGGTATTATTCACTTTACACACACACACACAAAAGGCACATCACTTTCACAAACAGCATATACTTAACACTTCTTTTTTTTAATTTTTTTATAAAACTACTTTTATTTGCTCTGCATTTTATTGGCACATTTGCACACTTACCACTAGTAATTAAGACAAAGCATTTAAAGTGGCTCTTGCCTCAGTTCTTTTGATAAGATAAAAAAAAAAATAGAGTTTAACAAATCCTTCACTTCTAGAAACACATTCAGATATCTTCAAGGCTCACAAGCTCATCTTTGAGTCAAATGATATGGTTATAATCAAGGCTTGGATCTTGCGTCATACACTACAGTTACAAAGGCTCGGGGCCTGTATTACATGATGTAGCAATAACCAATCAAAAGGGGCCTGTATTACATGATGTAGCAATAACCAATCAAAAGCTTGAACTCTGTGTTGGGTGATAGAGGCACTGACAAAGGCTTGCGTCCAGTGTCAAATGGTACAAAACGAGCTTTAGTCCAATACATCATGACTACAATTCAATGAGAACTGTGTCAAAATGGTACACTGACAAAAGGCTAGTATTGCCAGAGATCAAAGGCAGGATGACAGTCTGAAGCCCGATGTTACCTGGCAATGGGCTTATCTATTGTGGCTGAAAAATTACTCACAGTAACTATATAATTAACCACCTATAAATCAACTATTATCTCATAGAAGTAAACCAAGCAAAAGCCATACACGAACAGTCAACACGCAAGATATACCATGGTTCTGCAACAAAGACCGAAACTCTTGTCTAACTTTAAACATACAACACTATGGTCATGAGTTCAAACTGTATAATTGATAAACGATACTAACTACTGGTGTATAAAACTTTAAAACTGAGCAATAACTTTCATAATGGAATATACAAATACCGAGCTCCTTTTTTTTGTGTATATGAATTCTTGAGCAACGTTGTTCAGTTCAAATGTACAACTTTGAAGTGAAGACATGAAAAGGAATTAGCTCCCATGAGCCAGCAACACTTGAAGGCAGCGGGAAACTAGGATGACCCATCCAGTGTCATGCAGTAATCTCCCCCTCCACCCACCGACATAATTCAAGATGAGTCAAACCAGTACTATGAACTGAACGATCATTACATACATGAAAAATGACTGACAACATGGTTACCACTCGCACAAACAGCATTCACGCCTCTGAACACTTTTGCACCGCTACTCATGTCAATGTCAATGAACCATGTAAAGACTGGACGTTTAGAAAATGTAGCTTTCTTCACAATTATAGAATTGATTCTTTATGAAAGTCAAAGCTGTTGCATACCATTAAAAACAAATAACAGCAGTAAGAACAATTATCCTGTGCTCCATGTGAGTTCAGCCTTTAGTAGTTGGTAGCCACATTCAATAACAAACATATGATTAAACAGGCATGAAAAGGCAACTAATCTCCGTTGCCTTGTCATCTGTAAAAAAAATTCCCATAGATGAAGCAATCTCAGTCTTCCCTATAAATAGTAATTTAGAAAAAAAACAGAAGCTGGCATAATTGGTCTGAAACTGTATAATACCAATATAGTACATAACTTTGATTATGCTGAAGGAAATAAGAGTCAATTAGACTTTTTGGACACACATGTGAACGAATACACGTCACAGGAATTATGAAAACAAATTATGAATGGGCAAAATGTCAGTAGGTCAAATGTACAGAAGATGGGCACGGGGCCATATTGAGCTCGTTTGTATGACAAAAATTGGATGCATTCATACTGCCAGAGATGGGACATTATTTACGTAAAGGGACAAAATTCTGCCATCTGAATCAGAACTGCTAATGAATATATACAGTAACATGTTTCCGATCATATGCCCACCTCTGTCAGAAACTGACAGGTTTTGTGTGTGTGTGTGTGTATGTGTGTGTGTGTGTGTGTGTGTGTATACGAGTTTGTGTACATGTGTGAATATATATGCTCTGCTTAAAGGAAGGCACAAGTCAATTTCACACAAAAAATAGCGGCTTATTCGAAAAAAATCGAATATACAATAAGATGAAAATGCCATTACAATATGTACACCGCTTCATTTCTTCCTGGACTTTACAACTGTGGTAGAACTATTTCATACAGCTAGAGTAATCAGAAAAACAACATTTGGTGATTACCAGCAACATATGTACGATCAGAAATATCAATCGATACGCTATCACAGTATTGTAGTCGTTGGTCCTGTGAACAAATCATCGATATGTCTTTGGGAACATTCAACAACTTTGTTTAATAAGCAGCATGATTGACTGAAGTAATTTTATTTGTTTCTCTTCACTTATTCAGCCTTATGTATTTCGCCTAAAGCATTTTAGCAATGAACGGAAGGTGGTTCAAAGTGTTGATCATTTACATGAAAATTGTTTGGTTTTCAGGAATAAAGATTTCAATTGCTTTGCAGTACCAAAGGCAATACTAGCAACAGTCTTTTGGAATGTGTAAATCATGGTATAAGTCAGCTGACAACAGTTAAGATGAAACAAACAAACAAAATCAGGGAAACTATATTACAATTTCTTGGTATAAGTCAGCTGACAACAGTTAAGATGAAACAAACAAACAAAATCAGGGAAACTATATTACAATTTCTTACACTTTGAAAAGAGACTTCAGAAGAAAAAAATTAACAAACAGATCTTCTTATGAAATCCTAAAAGGGGACAAAACCGGACTCAAAATATGTCACTAAAAATGTCAAAATCACAGTTGAATATAATCTGAAATGTGCACATTTTCCTAGTAGTGCTGATTCCTAGAGCTGGCCAACACGTTCAATAAACTGGCAAAATGTATTACAGCTGCACTGGTCAAAATCAAAAGAAAAAAAAGAGCGACTTAATTTTTGGTAGTACCACAGCTCAACCACACTGCTGGGTCGTAATAGTTTTCGCAGTAGGAAGTAAACGTAGCACAGGCACTCAGCTTTTCTTCTGCATCGCCTGAGCACTGGAACTGCAGACCTCCCATGGGGTAATAGTACTCTGGTTTGTCCCCCTCCGAGATCAACTGTCCCTCTCCTGAGAATCCAAGCTCACGACAAGCTGCGTCAGCCTCTGTATCAGTAAAGTTCTTCCTGCATACCATCTCCCACTGCTCCTTCGTGCTGTTCCAGCTCACCAGCATTCCCTGGTCCTTGCTGCCTGAAGCGGAGACCAGGCGATCTGCAAGCAGTTCATAGTGGGTGTCAGAATCATTACATTCTCTTGAGTGACGGGCTTTATGGATACAACTAGTTATATCTGCTTTTCTGATCTTAGGCCGTTTTTTAAAAAAAAAAAAAATTAAATATGGGAAGACTCATCAACGTCAAAATCTGATTAAAATGGAGCACTTACTGACCACATTTTGTTCTTGGAACTTCCTCCCTCTTACTGCCCTTTGCTGGCAAATCCAAATCCACCTTCTGATCCAAGTATGGTTAGGAATGTGGCATCTTTTCTCACTCCCTCCTGTACAACCTTTCAAAAGATAAAATTAAAATAGAATGAAAGATGGATGGAAAGCTACACTTTACTTCTCTATTTTTTTATCTGTTCATTATGTTTGCCTTTTCTTCCACATTTTGAAATATTACCCGAACCACTGGGATCATCAAAGAAAAGTGAAGAAGAACCAATGACACTGGTGGAATTTTAATCACATTTTCCAGGAGAATCATTAGAAATGGAGAATTGAGAGGCAAGATCAGCCAAAGATGTTGAAGGGATGGATTGTCAATGTCACAACAGCCAGGAATCCACTGGTTCTGTTTTCATCCTCCTAAACTTCTTGGAAGTTGCAAACTTCTCAGAAGACTTAGGATACTGGTCTCAGGATTCATCGTTCTTTCCCCAAGATGTTAACCATGAATAACACGTAAAACAGTCGTATTAAACAGTAAACAAGTGGGGTAACTTTTGCTCCCATAAGAAAACCTAACACAGAGTAACTTTTATTCAAGACTGGCACAGCCTTTTAAACTTGAATAAAGTCAGACAAATACATAGACGAACAATCTAATAGTGGGGGAAAAACAAGCACAGGCCGACAACTGAATTGTCTTCATAATAATGACTTGGCAAAGATTTGGACTTGGAGGGGGGGGGGGGGGGGGGGGGGGGGAGGGGGGAGTTTGAAGATGGAGAAACTGGGAACATGAAATTAAGAAAATATATTACAGATATGAAAATTCTTTACTAGCTGCATATGAACCATCGTAATCCCTTTTGAAGGCAGATACATTTGTATTGCCTGCTCCGAGGCCTTTCGTCCACTGGGTCGGAACTCGTCAGGGAGACACGGCTGGTTGTGTCTGTGCTCCTGGCGTCAAATAGAGACACACCACAGTCCATAATACTGCGGTGTTCTCACCACCGAGGGTGCAAAAAAGAATCCAATAGCACCCCCAAAGCAGTCGTATTAAAGCTTTAGAAGCTCAGGGCAAGAGTTATGTGCCTTCATTTAATATTAAAATCGATGATCACTGTCCATCTTTCTGATTGAAATTTTTGGACTAAAAAATGATATAGACGCTTTATACAATGACACACCTGATATACAGCAAAATAACTTTTGGCTAACAACCATGAAGGCCAGTTCTTAGTACCATTTTAGCCTAGCTGACCACAGAAGCCACACTGAGGCTGAAGCCAACTGTTACATGATTTTCAACGCCTACATCAATGCACTTCTGAACACCCATTGTCAAATTGAGCACAGTGCACATAAATGCAGGTGTAATCAAAATATGCGCGCAACATATGCAGTTTTGAATTTCAACTGACAGCAAATATTCAGTATTACACTGCACGCACTTTGATTTTCAAAGTCTACTTCATGTAAGCTGCTGCACTTAAATGTTGAATATAAGTCAGGGAAAAAGAATCCGGAGATTGGAAAATCAGATTTGGAAACAACGAAAAGAAAGTTGGAAATATAGAAATACAGAGATCAACTGTGACCTGACCCCAAAAAGAAATGACAAAAATGGCTGCTCTGGGAGAACTAAAACAGAAATGGCTATTTGCACAAATTTCTGTCCGTCCCCTCGAGTCCAGCCTGAAACTCATACCACACAACAGAAATGGATATTCGCCCGAATTCGTGGCAGTCACCTTGAGTCAAGTCTAGGTGCATGATTTCATCATCATGACATTTTTTTCATCTTGTTTTACAATATCGTTAGAGCATTATGGACGTAGTTTAGTTTTATGGTATTGTTTACAGCACTATGGATGTAATTCATAGTTTTATGGTACCGTTTAGAGTATAATGGACATAATTTATAGTTTTACAGTATTGTTTACACTATTATGGACCTAATTTATAACTCATTTTGGCAGTATCAGTGTATGTCTGACAACTGATACTGCACAAAATCGCGGTGAGAGACTTTCTGTGGAGGAAAAGTCATAGCTCCTGCATTTGAAAGCATCTTACCTATACAAGAACCAGACTTTTATACTCTACCCACATCCTGCTGAAAAAAAAAAATGGTCAAAGGAAGCACCAGAACACCCTAGACTGAAAACGACAGTATTTACACACAGAGATATAACTGTTTTAATCCGGAACTTACATTCTTCTGACTCATAGCAAGACAGGGCTGGAATATGCTCGCCACACCATGACAATGCCCAACTGTACATGTCATACACGTTTTCTAGCTTCCAGTCTGTGAAACACAAGACGGAATGCGCGGGGCCGTCCCACTGGCCGCACGTCAGATATCCTCTCCAGCTCTGCAGGTATGAGTCAGGCTGGCCCAGGAAGGTGTGATCCAGTTCCTCTCCGCCCCGTGGGAAGCCCATGATGCGGCAGAGGGTGCTGTAGGACTCTAGTCTGTACACTGAAGAGCTGCAGTAGTAGCCCGTGGAATTGAGGTAGGTTACCGCTACTCTGCCTTGGCGGGCAGTATTGTTGTCCGCAAAGAAGAAATGCGGTTCTGAAAGGACCACACACACACACACACACACACATACACACACACACGCACACACACACACACACACACACACACACACACACACATATACACACACACACACACACACACGCACACACACACACACAGATACACACACATACACACACACACATACACACACACACACACACACACACGCGCACACGCACACATACGCATGCACACACAAACACACAGGAGTGCGCGTATGCACGCACGCGTACCCACACGCACATGCATACACATACACGCAAATACACATATATGGTTATACATACACTCACTTGATTGCTAGCGCAGATTAAAAACCTTCCTTAAAGCACAGCCACTAAGCATTTTGCTACGTACATACTAAGATGTCAAAAACAAATGAAGGGGGGCATCTGATCATTTCAAACACGAGCTATTTATTTCCACCATCTCTTCTCTGTCCCCTCTCCCAACATTCTCTCTCTCTCTCTCTCCTCTCTGCCATACACACACACAAACACACAGTCTTATTCACCCTCTTCCTCACCTCTGTTTTAAATACCACTATTTGGGTTCACTTACGCTGAAAATGAGTAGCCCCCTTCTGCAGTAGACAGGTAGAACTCCTTCTCACACATGTGCGAGTTAGTTCAGCTCAAACTAGCTCAGTTTGAACAACACACGTTCTCTTTCACTCTGTATTTTCTCCTATGTCACAGGAGACACTGTGGACTGTATCCACATATATATCCCCTGAGACACAGGGTAATATATCAATGGAAAGAAGCGCAAAAAATAATTCAGGACGGTATTCTTTTATCAAAAGATTACGTTCTGTTACAAGGGGTGAACGGCTGGGTAAAGGTGGACACAGCCGCAATATAAATTAAAATCAGAGATAAATTTCCTATCTCTTGTATTGCATAATTTCATACCATCGATTTAACAATCGTAAAAATCTATGAAAACGAAGATAACATTATGGTTGTCTCACCTTCCCATTCCTCGAAGCACTTGGCTCGCCGCGCATGACATGACGTGTAGTCTGGTTGCTCTGAAATGGTATAGTCTCTCTCTGCGATGGAGCACTCTGACACATGACTGGCATCAGCAGGACAGCTCATGTCGTCGACCCACTGCGCTAGGTTTGTGTCCCAGGCCTCACTGGGTATGGCCACCCCGGAGTAGTGGCCTAGCGTCCGGCACACAGCAGCAGCTTCATTGTTCGTCCACTTCAAGGCGCACACATGACCCCACAGACCAAACCTCTTCACCAGAACGCTGTCCTGGACCCCAATCTTCCACTCTGTAATACCGTCTGGAGGGGAAAAAAATGGACAAAAATCACTTCTTGTCAATGTCAATCAAACGGACATGCATACATCATTCCACATATTAAACTTGATTTGCCACTTACATCACTAACAAATGCTGTTCGTCTGCTGCAAAATTGTTGCTGAAACATTCTAAAGTTGTTCGTTGCAACCATACTTGTTACAGAATCTGCTGGACTTACCAGCTGCCATGGCGAAGTGGTTCGCATCACGGACTCTAGGAGGTCGAGGGTTTGATTCCCATGAGAGTCATGTGGGTTTTCCTGCCCCGACCAGCTCCTACCCAGAGCTGAGTTTGCTATGGGCTCAGTTGGGAAGACTGGGATCACACAATCGAGTTTCATCCACTTAATGGATGCATCTCTGACAGTGTTGCTCAAATTTCCTGACCAACACTGCAAAGCTGGACATGTTCCCATATTTAGAAGACAATGAAAATAAGATAATCGACAAAACACTCTAACTAAAGTTTAAGCAACAGGAAATGTTTTTTCTCTTAAGCAGAAACGCACACACACACTCACACACACACAGAGTGAGAGAGAGAGAGAGAGAGAGAAGGAGAGAGAGAGAGAGAGAAACTATAATACTATAAATCTGTCAGATTTGAATTACTACCTAGCAAATTACTAAATCTACAGAGAGAGAGAGAGAGAGAGAGAGAGAGAGAGCTATGATAGTATAAATCTGTCAGATTTAAATCATTATCTATCAAACTACTTAATCCATACATACACTCTGCAGGCATGTATGTGGTTAGCAATCCAACAAATGCTTTGATCTTTGTAACTGGTTGAAATCAACGTCAAACTTAATAAAGAAATTAATCATACTTTTTTTTTTTGCTTGAATTTCTAAATTTCTGACTTTAGGTGCGTTGAACCTGAAGTTAGCTTCACATATTTCAGAGGTCATTTACCTGCTGGCTGCTCTCCTTCATAGCACACCACAGCCACCAACTTTTCATCATAGTTGCAATCACTGTTGTAATCGTCCGTTCTGTTGACGGTCATACACTGGTCCACATCCTCCTCAGTTCCATCGCAAGAGAAGCTGACATGCATCTTGGTTTTGAAGTGAACATGAACACGTTCTTTCTCACCATGATGGCAGATGAGCTGGTGGAGTTGGTCAGGCTGTGACAGACCACGTCTGCAGCTTCCTGGGTGTAGGAGATGCTCTGAGCACAGACTGGGTGGAAGATCCCGGAGTCTGGGTGGAAGGTCCCGGAGTCTGCCACTTCCAGTATGCCGCTGGTGTTGAAATAGCCAGAGTGGACCCTCACTTTTGGGAACAGAGGAGAGGAACCGATGTCACCGTCACTTCATTATTAAACAAAGTGAAGAGCAATGGACTTTGGAGGTAACATGAAAATTCACTGACATAAAAGCAAACTCACCAACACAAGATTCCCCCCCCCCCCACTTCAAAAAATACACGTGTATGCGCACACACACGCACACACACACACACACACACAATCAAAACATCATCATACACAAACAAAAGTATTGAAGAGAGTAAACAGGAAAAAAATTGAGAAAGAGCTTTACAGCAGAAGGACTTCATAGAAGACCCTCCTTTCACTCTAAGGAAGCCAGGCTGTACCTAACATCATTCCTAGATCCTTATACTTTCAAAAATATTTTTTGCCCTGGAAGGATTCAAACATGCACCTCCTGGATCATTAGGTGTGTGCCTCTTTTGACAGACTCTTAACACGTAACTCTTTTGTTCTAAAATTTAGAAAGAGAGGGTGTTAGTTACCGCCAATGACATTGACAAACAAAGCACATGACAAGACACGATGCATTTCAACCACTTGGGTCTTCTTCAGGTGAAAAAATAAATCACATTTAACATTTAAGACAGTACAAACAAAGAACGAAAATGACTCATCTGTTGTTAGTCCATGTGGTGGGGAGAATAGCCGCTAGGCGGAAATGACAAGGGGGATTATGGGAGAGGAAAAGGGGGGGGGGGGGGGGGGGGTTCGTGGGGGGGGGGGGGGGGGGTCGTGTGATACGATAGGGTTGTGTGTCCAAGAATGCAAAATGACGATTGAAAGTGTGTAGAAGAAATGGAGGTGACGGAGAATAGAAGGTGGGACAATCAAAATCAAAACAAAATCTGAATCAAATGGAGGACAGTGGGAATGAGAAGTGGTAGACAGCGTTCACAAGTACACGGTAGGGAGTCGAAGACGTGACGTGGAATACAACACAACAAAGGGTATCAGGGTTGACAGGTACACACACACAAAAAGGGCGAAAACAGGACGTGAAATACAACACAACAAAGCAACAAAGGGTGTCAGCGTTCACACATATATCTGGAACAGGAGACGTGATGTAAAATAGATTGTGGAAGACGAGACGTGAAATACAACACAACAAAGGGTGTCAGCGTTCACAAATATATCTGGAACAGGAGACGTGATGTAAAATAGATTGTGGAAGACGAGACGTGAAATACAACACAACAAAGGGTGTCAGCGTTCACAAATATATCTGGAACAGGAGACGTGATGTAAAATAGATTGTGGAAGACGAGACGTGAAATACAACACAACAAAGGGTGTCAGCGTTCACAAATATATCTGGAACAGGAGACGTGATGTAAAATAGATTGTGGAAGACGAGACGTGGAGTACAACACGACAAAGGGTATCAGTCAATATGAAGAATAAAGTTTCAAAATGGAGTGACTGACGGCGGAGAACGAAGCAAAATTTAGAAAGAGAGGGTGTTAGTTACCGCCAATGACATTGACAAACAAAGCACATGACAAGACACGATGCATTTCAACCACTTGGGTCTTCTTCAGGTGAAAAAATAAATCACATTTAACATTTAAGACAGTACAAACAAAGAACGAAAATGACTCATCTGTTGTTAGTCCATGTGGTGGGGAGAATAGCCGCTAGGCGGAAATGACAAGGGGGATTATGGGAGAGGATGTTTTTGCCCTTTTTTTGTGTGTGTACCTGTCAACCCTGATACCCTTTGTTGTGTTGTATTCCACGTCACGTCTTCCACTCCCTACCGTGTACTTGTGAACGCTGTCTACCACTTCTCATTCCCACTGTCCTCCATTTGATTCAGATTTTGTTTTGATTTTGATTGTCCCACCTTCTATTCTCCGTCACCTCCATTTCTTCTACACACTTTCAATCGTCATTTTGCATTCTTGGACACACAACCCTATCGTATCACACAACCCCCCCCCCCCCTCCTTTTCCTCTCCCATAATCCCCCTTGTCATTTCCGCCTAGCGGCTATTCTCCCCACCACATGGACTTACAACAGATGAGTCATTTTCGTTCTTTGTTTGTACTGTCTTAAATGTTAAATGTGATTTATTTTTTCGCCTGAAGAAGACCCAAGTGGTTGAAATGCATCGTGTCTTGTCATGTGCTTTGTTTGTCAATGTCATTGGCGGTAACTAACACCCTCTCTTTCTAAATTTTGCTTCGTTCTCCGCCGGCAGTCACTCCATTTTGAATCTTTTGTTCTAAGTTGGGAAATCTAAATATTACGAAGCCCATTTTTTTGTTCTCCCTCAACTAAACGTAGCTGGAACACTTTTCTGCTGTCTCTGCTGTTGCCTTCAGAATTCCGGTCCTCTTCTCCTGGGAAATCAAGGACCGTTTCAGGAGATCACAGGCCAATGAGTCAACCCCACCCCCACCCTCTCTGTGGTGAGAACTTTAGCTTGGAAGACAGTTTTCTTACGCCAGCTGCTTGGTTTTCTTTCCCCTGTTTGTGTCTTTCAAGCAGTCATCATATCATCAGTATGGCCCTTGACTGGTTCTGCTGTGACTGTTGGAACAGCCTGGTCAGCTACAGTGCATGTGACTGTTACGGCTACTTTTCCTTTCTACAGGGAGAGGCTTCATGATTTCTTTGGCTGAAGATACTAAATTCGTCCAACTGCTTCAACCTTTTTTTGAGTTTCATCTTACATGGTGGAAAGAACTGTTGTGTTATCCGAGAAGGCTTTCAGAAGAGACCTTTGATATCCATTCTCATGGTCTGCTGAAGCTGTACTGCTTGCTCACGACTGCAATCAAGATGACTTCTAGTGCCAACACAAACAACAATGGAGATGTTGCACTGTGCACTGCTATGCCAGATTCCAAACTAATCCAGTCTGTCATGCATTACATGTTCATTTGAAATGGCTACATCAGTTCTCCTGGTACTTCTCTGGTAAAGATCATGTTTACACTTGTGCACTTGTTTAAAAACAATGGAACGTCTTTTTTGCAATACTGACTAACTTTAACTCACTCCTACCTGTGTTAAAACTCGCTGAAATATGTCAACCACTTTACAGAACTCGTTGAGATATGTCAACCACTTTACAGAACTCGCTGAGATATGTCAACCACAATGGAATGTCTTTTTTGCAATACTGACTAACTTTAACTCACTCCTACCTGTGTTAAAACTCGCTGAAATATGTCAACCACTTTACAGAACTCGCTGAGATATGTCAACCACTTTACAGACAAACGTTTGGAGCTCATGATCTATGGCAGCATGGTCCGGCTTGAGGGGAGACAACCCCAGCTCTTGTCAAGAAACTGAGGCGTGCTCTCAGAAAAACATCTGTTACGAGGATGAAACTTAACTATGTTTGTCATTTATTCCCTTTAATCCATAGACATTCAGCTACTCCACAAAGGCACCAACAGGACCCAAAATTCCAATTTTCATGGTTTTGATGGAGCTCAAGCCTGTGGCCTCCCAGTCCAAACTCGTGGTGGTAACCACTGTGTCTCGGGCTTTCTGAGCTAGTCTGAAGACAAATGGATGGTCCACCACTTGTGGATTATCCAGACTTGACTTGTGGCTGATTTACAGGGGAGAAATGTAAAATAAACGCTTCCATGTACTTTCAAACCCAGATGGAAACCCATGAGACCACTGCCCTCGTGCTTATTATCATCATGAACTTGAGGAAAATGTTGAAATTCTCTGGCGCTTTATGTTCTGCCACAGGACGGGATCTGTAGATAGTGTCCTCAAACTGCGACCACCACAAAGCACAGTGACTCGGCAGCAGAGCAGTATCTCCTTGGGTGAGTGCCCTCAGAGTGATCTGGCAATCGAGGGAGAATGTGAACTACTGGGACTGTGATGGAATGACCCGTGTATTGGTGTTCCTGTACATTGGGAACATGACTGGATGGTACAATATTGCTGACAGGACGCAGAAGATGAGACGGCAACAGCAAAATGCACGAACAGAAAGCAAGAAAACAACACCTACACAAACAGAACACCACCACCACCAAACCCCTACAATCAAAAGCTTTGACAGAATGATAGTCCTAAGTTCATGTACTGTCAAAACACATTTTTTAATGGCTTCATATTATCATAATTCATAAACAAAAATTAACCTATGTTTACATGTGACCAATACTAGTCATTATTTGATACTAACAACCCACTATGGATCTACCATTCTTATACCTGGTAGTACTGTGATCCGTTATATTACAGAGATGAATGCATGCAGCATTTATGTGAAGCTAGCTAAAGTCGCTGAGTATTGGACATTTTTGCCAACATCATCTACCATCTGAAAAAAAATAGCTTCACAGCATATTCTCTTAAAGTGTTTTACTCATTTACTAGCTCTTCGGATTCCCTCCAGTCTCTAAAACTTGCGGCCTTTTACAACTGAAGTTATTTAAGAAAAGGGGGAGAGAAAGAGCAACAAAGAACGCACCAACACACAACCTCACAGGCAGTAAATAAGAAATAAACTAAAGACCATGATCAGATGAATGTGAAGATGCACATGCACCCAATTACACATTCATGTGTTTCATGTAAATTCCCATAGGTCTATATACTGGCAACGACATATCTGTATAAAAACTCTTGTGTCTAAAAATCTGAGAGACAGAGACAGAGAGTGACTTCAGCGTTGGATAGAACTACTCCTTTTTTCATTTCCAGTAGACATGTTCCAGGTTCTATAATGACAGACAAAAAACCCCACAGCACTACATTATTGGTAAAACTAAGCATCAACACATACACACCCACCTTTTTTATCATAGCAAAACGCTTTGACGCTATCGTACTTGCAGTAATATTCCACATGACTGCCATTCGAAGAAGTCCAATGCATATCATGTGTTGTACCCTCCCAGTTCGTGCTGCACATCGCCAGAAGTGGGGTGTCAATCTCACAGTTGTGATTGTCGGTGACCCAGTACAGTAGGTCTGTTCGCTGTGGCAGGTCGCCCCAGTACTCCTCACCGTCAAAGAAGCCCAGCTCACGGCACAGGATCTGGTAGTGCGTCTTTGAGTAGAAATCGGCGCACAGTCGTCGTTCGCTTCCCTCCCTCGTCACATGCACCCATCCATAGTTTCGGCTTCCATCTTTTCCGTTGTACAAAGAAAAGATTGGCACTGGAATGCACATGAAACAAAGTTTTAGTGTCATGCACCCTCCAGAGGAAGAGCTCACTCGCGCCGGCTCCGCAACTAAGCAATTATTGTCGTCAGTAAGGGGCTTAGATGATGGTGTCCTGCGTATGTTGGATCAGAACAGGCGCCACCAAACACCACCGAAGTGACGCAGCAGCACAGGCATGGTACTGGAGTAAAATCATTTTTCCCTGGGGTTCCAGGGGGCTGATGGTGAAGGTTTTTCAGCAATTCTAGCCTGTAAAAATGCCTCTCCTTGAACTAATTTCAGTTCTTCATACCAAGCAATTTCTGCCATAAAATAAGCTCTCCTAGAATCATTTTATCAGTCATTCCTTCAACCCAAAGGAGGTTTTAAACCCAAGTAATCACATAGCAAAAATGAGTACATATCTACATTGCTGTAAGTGGCATACTTTAACTCAGCTTTTCCAAGCACGATGAAAACATTTCATTTTCGTGGCTCCTGTTCAGCCAATCCCATCGCCATTTGTTTGCCACACCAGCATCAATATCTTCTGTCAGAGAATTTCGCGGAACTATGTCTGTTCGCTTTGGCATTGTTATATTTTCCTTTTTTTTCTTTGCTCTTGTTCAAATTTGATCACGTCGACCCAGAGCCGAAAGCAGTGGCGAATGTCTCGAAAGCGCATGCGCGGAAGTAGTCCTACTCAATGCTACTTTTGGCGGGACGCTCTCTTTGGGTACGGCTTGCTTTTTTTTTTTTTTTTTTTTTTTTTTTTTTTTTTTTTGCGGATTTCCGTGAATTTGCGGACATGTACCATCACGCCTGCAGCAGTGGCGTGTATCCTCCGGAGGGTTGCCTCTTGATGACCTGACAATGACTGCTCCCTGTGCCAGAGCTGCGGCGGGCCGGGCCTGGCTGTGTTTGTGGACGAGGGGTCCCAGTGAGTGGTATGGGTGCAGAGCCACTGAGGTGGCATAGAAGATGGGACAGCAAAAAAAAAAAGTTTTAATGTCATTTTCAAACAAATTCCAGTTTGCCTCTGACGTGTACAACACAGAGAAAGAGCTAGGCTGGAAGCGTTTGTCATAGCTTCGGTCTCCAAAGGATCCTCCTATGCAGCCTTCTTTCCCCAGATAAATGGAAGGGTAAGTGACCGAACAAAGAGTAGGATACCAAACAAGACAAAGCTGCCAAAAGTAACCAGTTACAACTGTTTTTTAGGTCAGCAAATCACAACTGCAGCAAACCACCACTGACAATACAAACTAAGAATATATCAACCTTCACAATGTTTCAAAATGAAATAACAATACCTTACAAAGACAGCGAAGCTCCTATGCCTCAAAGTCAAAGATTCAACAGAAATGTATCATCAAACCAAAAAGTGAAAACACTTATTTCATGAAACCATGCAGCGCTAGAGATGCCACAAACTAGATGTGACTATTTACAGGAGAGCTGAAACAAGTGACTTAAGACAAATGTCAGTGAATGTGCGTGAACAGTTAGTTTCAAAGGAAGGAAAATGAGACAAAACAAAGTGTTTGAAACTAACGGAAACAGCCTGGAGGTGAATTAAACCCACCTCAGTTGCATTCACTTTGTTAACCTTTGCCATGCTTTCTTAGTACACCTGTACCCACACACATAAAAAAATCTTTCTATCTCTGGAACGCTATTTCAAACATCTTTCTAAATCATACTTCATGTCTGTAAGCTTTTGTGTCTGTGCACCAATAGGACACAAAGTATTAGCTGTGTCAATTAAAATACACGTTTTGCTGAACCCCTAATTTAAGGAACAGCAATCAGACACCGCAGTGCACTGAGAATGGGTACAGGTTGTCCCGCATTGTCTGTTTAACCTGTAGAGTGCCTTTAAGCCGTCAGCTGACGCTGACGCATTAAAAATGCTTTCCCAGTGCCTATGGGCCGTCCACTGACGTCATGCATTTTTCTTGAATTTTCATTCGTTACTATTTCTATCAACGGACTTAAATAGAGTGTGCGTAGTAAACCTTATATGTCTGTAGTATTAAAATGATATGTAAATGACCACACGTGAGGGGAAAGCCCATTTATTCTCATCACTGACTGGATGACCAGCCAGCACTTCGTCTCGCTTGCAAAGATGGCGGCGCAACCTTCGACAAGCGCAGCGACCAAATCAACATATTTACACAGCTGAGCAGGCTCTGCTAATGATTTTTGACAAAGACAATAATCTTTTATTCAACGACTCACTCGAGCATGAAGGTGAGATGATGATAGTGATGGAATTGCCAACCGTATTCGTCAGTTATTGTGTCGGGCTGTGTGACCTCAATGTGTGTTCAGCTGACTGGTTTGCCAGCGTCGAACGAGCTCGCCTAGTGTGTACTCTGCACTGCGTGCCAGTGGTCAGTGACGTGGTAGTCAGCGTGAGAGGGGAGCGCGGCCTGCTCGCGGCGTGGCACGGGGCAGAGGGAAAGGTAGGGGAAGAGGAGCAGTGAAAGAGAGGGTTGAAGTCCAGCAAGGGGGTGTGGTGGGGAGAGGGGGGCGTGGTCGTGGACTGACCTGTCTGCATAGTGTGTGAGCGTCTTGATAGACTTCTAAACTGTTTTACTTTCATTTACAGGCGTAGTGTGACAATACAAACTTTATTTTCAACTTTTTTGCTTTGTGTTCTTGTTTGGATGTGAAGATGTAGTGGTAAATACATATGCTTTTGATCGTGCAAAAAAATCTATCCAAATCTAATTGCCTAAATACTTTTTTATTATCAAAATTAAAACAAAAGAAGCCCAGATTCAAAATCTTCATTCAATTTCCTTCAAAAATCATATATATTTCATTGTTATATCTTTTGTAGTTTCTGAGCTAGAATTTTTTGTTAATTATTACCCCCAAATCATTAGATTTCCCTGGCACTGGGAAAGCCTTTGTTTGTAACATTTTCAAGCAGCGAACGGGTTAAGTATACATTCTTTGGTACTCTTCGACACCACGAGTCTATCAAGACCTGCAACGTCTGAATAGAAATAAACACAGGAAAAAAAAAAGACACAATAAAGCCCCATAAAATGTATAGGTACCCAACTACTGTAATGGAGAAGGATAAGACAGGATTAACTCACAACATGTTTGGGTATAGTGAAATACCTGGCATTAGCCGGGAGGATAAATTGAAAACAAAAAGCAGTGAGACAGGTACTCACAGTCGGACTGATTGAAGCAGAACACCCGAGCTGGGGACCGTTCGATGCAGACATCAGAATCCACCTCTTCATGGACGCATTCCTCCCAGTTGTCCGCTGCTTCACAACTCACGTTGTGGATGAAATACGGCAGGAAGGTGGAATCTACAGTCTTCTGTCTGGCAAAGCCAACGTCGAAGCCGAAGATTTTGCAGACCTTTTCAGCCTCCCTGTCTGTCCAATGGTCATCACAGATGTAGCCCCACGAGTTGTTTTTATAAATCAGAACTGTCTGTCCATCATGATCCAGCTTCACAGTCATATCTGGAACTGGCAGCAAAAGACAAGAATGAATGAAGAAAATCTGACAACTTTCATAGTTTGCACACATGCATGCATGTGACTGCACACTTATTATATGTATATGTCTGTCCGTCTGTGTGTTGGTGTATCTCTACAGGTTTGTTTTATGCACTAAAATTTGGCTTATAACAACTAACTGTAGTGGCATGCGTGTCTATGTCATCTGGTTTATGCACACAAAAAAAGAAAACGGCCAAGTATTCAGATCTGGGAAGCTAAGTTAAAATTTGGTTAGTATCAATATACTAAAGTTATTTCTGAAGTGATCCCAGACTCTTCCAAATTTTTCACAGAATGGGCAAAAACGACCTAAGTAATGCTTAATTATTCAAATGAAGCGATGCAGCACATGTTCCTGAGAGAACTTTTCAGCCAGAATGCTCTGTGGTTGAGTGATTAGAATGTACGAATGCTATGCCGAGGATTACTGGTTCAAATCCAACTACAAACTTAAAAAAAAATCTGATTCCCTTTAAATGTTGGTTCACTGTTTCAGAAATTGCTGAAAAGGGTAACAGCTGGTAATCAATAAATGAACAAGGCAAGAGCACAACCCCTGGGCACACACCCATGCACTCGCAAAGAGTGCAAGACATGTTCATTCATTGACAACTGCACCACAGCTGCTGGTCCATCTGGCCAGTTCAGGGTCCTAGCAAGCTTCAACTGTCAATCTGCAGACCTGGTGTACGTCATTACTTGCACCTTGTGTTCAAAGAAATACACTGGGGAGACGTACCGCAGCCTGAATGAGTGTTTCTCTGAGCACCTTCGCTCAATGCGGCTGGGGTATGAAGATCCCATAGGCTCTCACTTCAACAGCCCCTACCACAACTTCACCCATGCGAGAGTGGCTGCTGTCTGGCAGAACCGGTCCAGTGGACTCTATCGCCTCTTTATGGAGTCATCCAACATTGCACGACTGGGGACCCTCGCCCCTGCCGGCCTGAACACCAGCGAGTGACAGCAGCTGAGCTTCAGGCACCCCCCCTCCCCCTTCTCTACTAACCCCCCCCCCTTTTTTTTTTTTTTTTGAACAGGCCTTCTTGCTTTCCACTTTAATTTGTTCATAATTCCTACTCACTGCTTAACCCCAGTTAACTTCCTTTTGTCTCTGAGCTCTGTTCATTCCTTCTTCTTTTTATTGTCAGTCCCCATATAAGATCTGTCTCTGTCACCCACTAACTCTAAGCCTGATGACAGCTCTATGAGCAGAAAGCTTGCTTGCTTTCCTTCTTGTTCCCCCAATCACTATACTCAAACCCTGGTGAGTGTACTCTTCCACCATTTTCTTCTCCAATACATGAACAACCTGAGTGTGGAAAAGTGTCTGGGATAAGTAGAAACTCAGGTAAAAAGGACGTCATTATGAACCCTTAACTTCTCATCTTGTTCACTTTATCATCACTGCTAAAAGGAAAAAAAGACTTCATTTAATCAACAATATCCAGCAAACTATGGGGGAAAAAACCTCTGATGATATGTGACTGAATGTTGAAAACATGAAGATTTAGTCAAATTATCTGACTTTCACTTACAAGAAGCATTCTATCGTACAACTGGAAAAAGCCTCTGGTTTGTACTGACCTGCCTCATCACCAGCCTCTAGTTGAGGCATGCAGGTAACAACGGCGAAACCACTTGTGCAGTGGTAGCTCACTGTTGTGTTGCGGCACTCACGGATTTGTGTCTCTGTACCGTCACAAGACACATTGATATAGAGACCAGTGTACTGATAGTACTTAAAAGGCTGATAGTCAAGGGTCTGCCCAGACTCAAACCCAAGACCCAGATCTCTGCAGAAAAGGGAGGCAGCGAAATCAGTGAATCCATCACGGCAGATTCCTCTGTACTCCGGCTCCTTAATGCTTGCCTCGCTCGGAAAGAGGGCGATGCCAGTGGAGTTTAACAAGCCATTGTGTAGACGCACTGAAACACAAAAGGAATATGAAGGAAATCATCAGTTCATTTCAAAAGAGTAATCGAAACCTGATGACGGCAAGATGTGACACCACCATAACAGTTAAAGACTTCATCAAAGCCAGGCTTCAGGAAGGAGGGAGGGGGAGGGAGAGAGAGAGAGAGAGAGAGAAGGGAGAGAGAGAGTCGACACACAACATTTTTCTTCTAGTTGTTGTTTCCATACTTCATGCTAGTACGTCTACCTGCTCAGATAACTGACAGAAGCATCTTGTTTAAGAAAGATTCATTAAGCATATAAGATTGGATAAACGATTAAAAAAAAAAGAACAGTTAAATAATGGAAAAGAAACAAAAAAAATTACCAAGTTGCCACACTCCCACACTGCTTTGCTTCTGACAAATACAGAGCCATGGACAGATGCACTGGTCCCACCTTGCATCTGATATGTTCATGACAGCCATGGGTTGGCAAGTGTAGGGGAAATTCACTTCCGGTTTTCAGAACATCGACTTTTTGCCAGTGAAAACAAAAACTAATCATGCTTAACTTCAGCATATTGTGGATGAAGGGAGGAAGGGTGAGTGGGGGGTGGGGGTGGGGGTCATGCTGTGCTAATGTGGATTGTACGGCTGAGAAGGCGACAAACAAAAAAAAAACCCTTTTCTTCTTTAAAACACCAAAGGAAGAAATAATGAGTGGACTGACACAGTGATGCAGAAGATGTGTAGAATAATGCGTCATCTGGTTAAAGAACCTCGAACGTTCCCCAGTCAATATTATAAGCCAATCGGAAAGTACTCTTCATACTAACCAGACAGAATGCAGCTTGTGTAGATGCGGGATGACTCTTTACTACAGTCATAAAAAGTTCAACGTTGTTTTGATAAAACCATACTCAGACAATTCTACAAATCAAGTGCTTTGGTGATTTGTTCCACCTAGGGAAAGCAACGGATTGTTTTCATCCTTTCACACATCATTACTGAAAAAGACTGTTCTTTAAATCATATGTTTTGCAGGTTTATCTCTATTTTGCTTCGTCTCCAGAAACACTGCGGTCGTCTTTAGTCTTCTCCTCATAATTTTACATACATTTAAAATCTCACACCCCAAAAAATGACACATTTGGTAAACCAGCATTTACTAATACTGCTCCTGTGGGACTGTGTTAAAGATTTTTTTTAATGGCAACTATGATGTATTTGACTCTCCATTGCTAGACAATTGACTCTTACTGAAAACTCCATGACTGGAGCTAAATTTCCCTCACGCCTGTCGAAAGGCCTATCCGCAATTTCACAAAAGACCCAGCCAAGCGCATGTCACAGTTGGCTATCTCCCTCTACCACGGTCTGTGAACACAGCAACTTAGCATTCCAAACACATAACAGCTTCTGACCACCCCCCCCCATGTATTTTTGTTTAGTTGACTTAAATTTTCTTATGAATTTTGTCAAAGACACTTCCTGATTGTTGTGTGGTTTTCTGTGTGTATGTGTTTTGAGCCTGTGCTTCAGATGGTGCGAGTGTTTCCAGTCATTTTTGTTGTTGCAGATGACTAAGACCCAGAACACTGCTGTAAACCTTAAAGAAAAATCTGACACATAGGAGACTAGCACATAGGTCATCTACACAGGTAAGTTATCTACATGACTGCCACTCAACCTTATGGACATACTAAGATAGGCGTTCACTTACAATTGGTGTGAAAGAAAATTCAGGATTTTGGGGCTTTTCCACCGACAGATACCCTCCTACCCCCCCCCCCCCCCCTCCCCTCTTAATCACTGGCATCAATGTGGTTTTCCTTAGCCTACGATCATCTTTGTTAAACGGTGAGAAATGGATTGTTTACCGGTGCTATTGAAGCAGAAGACCTTGACAGGCTGGTAATAATCTGACTCCACATAGCTCACGGATCCATTGGGATGTTCGTGGGCCACGATGACATTTTCATACGTCCAACGGCCACACTCCTCTATCGTCATGTCATCGTCATAGCAGCTTAAGGACATGTGCCAGCGATACATGCCCATGTTGATGTCGGGCAGGTGTCGAGGAAACGTGACTCCTCCATGAGGGTACCCGGCAGCTTGGCATAAAATATCAGCCTCCCTGTCGCTTAACCAACCAGTCGTGATAAAGGCATCACGCCCGTCCACCCACCTTTTCACATACCCGTAGTGTGTGTCCTCCTTGTCTGAGACAATCTCATACATAGGATCTGAAAGAAGATGAGCAGAAAAAAAACCTGATAAACTATAACAGCAGAAATATGCACAACTACAAATGAATCGTTCAGCACGAAAAAGATGAAGTATACAGCACTTCACAGGCTTAAAGTGAGTCTAGTTAACACTACAAAATGAAAACAGATAGATTTGTAATCACATTATTGGGAACCCGTATTCATGTACAGACTTTTCAATTAAAAGATGTTTCAATGTCCAAAAACCGCCATGGTACAGTGGTTACCGTCGTGGGATCCCAGCTTAAGAATTGTGGGTGCAGTTCAAATCAGAGCTACTCATATATGCTTTTTTTTTTGCCCGGACTGGCTCCTTCCGGGAGCCTACTTTGCTGTGGGCAGAAGTGGAAAGGCTGGATCCACACTGTGGAATGTCTGGATCCACCCCGTGGAATGTCATCCGATTAACTGATGCGTCTCTAAGGATGTTGCTCAAATTTTCTGACCAACACTTCAGGCACCTGTATTTCTCAGTCCTTTCTGACACCACAATTTCCACAGCATCATCATCATCCTCACCAGTTAGCAACAAAAAAAAAAAAAAAAAAAAAAAAAAAAAAAAAGGTGAAAATTTTGTGGCCTGTCATGTCCTGTTCTCATGTTGTCCTAAGCTTTGACTTCCTCTCCACAGGCCCATGACGGGTCGAGGTCACTGGTACTGGCATGTTCATAGAAATTGTCCATGGACAATCATGGTGGAAGCAAAACGTTCACTCATGTTGGCTATGCGACTAAGCAGTTACTGCCATCAGTAAGGTCATAGTGAGAGGTATCCCGAGTATGCTGGATCAAAACAAGCACCACTGAACACCATCTAAGTGATTAAGCAGCAATGCAGTGTTTCCTCTGGCGGGTTGCCTCATGATGACCTGATACTGACTGCTCCCTGTGGAGTTACCAGTGCTGTGGCAGAAAAAGCTAGGGTGTGACATTGGAGAAGGGGCCAGAAAGAAAACTGAACAGCGAGGGGATAATTTCAGCGAAGCGGCATAGAAGATGCGACAGCAAAACAAAAAACTTCTCATGTCCAGTTCCTAAAACCTGGGAATGTCACAACAGTTAAACTGAAGGTGGGAGGGAGTGGGGAAGAGAAGGAGGGAGGAGGAGTTAACAAACACCGTATATTCAGCCCACACAATGTGTTCTAAGGGTGATCTTGAGGCATAAATCTGCATATATGATGCATAGAACACCATGAACGCACATGCACACACACAGAGGAGAAACTGGAGACAGAGAGAGAAGTACCGAAAAAAAACAGAGGAGGAGGACAGAGAGAGAGAGTGAGACAGAGAGAGAGGAGAAGAAGAAGAAGAAGAAGAAGAAGAAGAAGAAGAAGAAAAAGAAAAAAAGAAGACGACGAAGGGGTATGATATGGTGGGTTGACAAAAAAAAAGAGGACAGAAGAAAAAGGGGTATGGTACGGTGAGACCGACACAACAGGGAGATAGAGACACACACAGAACAAATGAACGATCTTTTTCTGTTGAAGCAAAAGAATAAGCACATGAAGGCTTCTTTACAAACTGCCCTCGAGAACAAGCAATGAAGATAACAGGCATAACAAAAATGTACACATTCAAAACCAATACATTAACTAAAAAATTAAAGTATAATCAAGCAAAGCAAGATGAAACTCCAGAACCTTCTTCAGTTCACAAAAGGGCGAATTTAGGGGCAAGGGGAGAGGGGTCGGGTCAGGATGCTGGTTGACTGTAGGGTAAAGGACATAAAAAAAGGGGAGGGGGAGGGGAGGAGTAGGTCAGGGAGACGGGAGGGGGGTATGGAAAAAAAGGGGGGGATGGGGTGAAGGATAGAGAAAATTCTAAAAGTACAAGCCCGTCCTTACTGGAAGGAATTGAACATCACATATGAATGCATTTACTACAAAGTTAATTAGGGTAAAGAAGAATAGGCTATTCACAGAAAGTAGCCTGTAAAAAAATACTTTGGAGTAGAAAATGATGGGGAAAACAGTGAGAAAGAAGAAGAAGAAGAAGAGAGAGAAAGAGAGAAGAGAGAGAGAGAGAGAGAGAGAGAGAGAGAGAGAGAGAGAGAGAGAGAGAATCAATGAAGAACGTAATTACAATATATACTAAAAAAAAAAGACAAACAAATGCAGTCAAAGATTAAATCACAACTGGTATGTAGACAAAATCACGCATGAAAACTGGCTGAAAGTAAGAATACTATGAATAACATTTGCATCAAAAATGTGGATGAGCGGGAAAAGTTGATGGACAGTTTGGAAGGAATAGAATATACGAGAGACAGAGAGAGACAGACAGACAGGCAGGCAAAGAGACAGACAGACAAACAATGAGAGAGAGAAAGGCACACTCACTCTGATGTGCTGCTTCTACAAAGAAAACAACAGACAGACAGAGAAAAAAAAGGAAAGAAAGGAAGGAAGGAAGAATGAAAGATGACAAAAACGAAAAAGATTTCGTTGCTGTGTAAAGCAAACGAAATAACAAAATACATATACAGTTACTAAGCAAACATTAGAACATTAACAAACCCAGACATGTTTATCAAACGCCAAAACTCTAAAATCAGCAAGAATATGTCCATTTGTGAGACAGACTATGTATGGTGTGTAAGAGACTGGTTGTAAAAAAACAAAAACACAAACAAAAAAAACAAAAAAAAGCTAGTTTTCAGTTTTTTTGGCAGATGAAGAGGACAGTGTGCAGCACCAAAAAATGAAGAGGTGGATTTCCACCTTAGGACGTCAAAAAAAAAGAAAAAAGAAAAAAAAAAAAAAAAAAAGAAGATAAAGTTACCGCCTTAGGTGCTCTATTGATCCGACAACCGACACCATAAAAAAAAAGAAAAAAAAAAGAGAGAGCAACAGACAGACAGAGACAGGCAAAGACATACAGAGAAAGAGACACGGTTTTGAACAAAACAGATGGAGAAGAGGAAACAGCAAAAGGGATGATGGGTGGGAGTAGGACGGGGGTATAGATTTTGAGGGCGAGTCGCCTGGCTACACACCTGACATATAACAAACTGCCTGAGCTTTTGTATAGCAGTAACCCCCTTGCTCATAGGGACACTCCAGCAATGAGTTCTCTTGGCCCGAACACTCCATATTGTTAATGAAATCCTTCGCCAAGCTCCCAAACATGTCGTCGCACATCATGCTGTACTGGTACCTGGAAAAAGAGAGAGACAGAGAGAGAGAGAGAGAGAGGGGGAGAGAGAGAGATGGACAGACAACAGAGAAACAGTAAGAGAGAGAGAGACAGACCGACAAAGAAACAGAGAGAGAGAGAACAACAAATAATAAGAATCATTATTAAAATATAACTAGCACCCTCAAATACTAATAATGATCATCATCATTAAAATAATTACTTCATCTTAAAAGTATTACATGCGCTACAGATAATCGTAACCATCAAAATAACTAAAATCAGAACACGAAAACAAAACTCACCATTATGAAAACAATTATGATTATCATAATAAACTTGTTAACAAGATATATAATGATAATCACCTTCGTTTCAAATGATGAAGCACAGAAATTGTTCTCTTACTTTTTAAACACATTTTACTGAAAAGAACACATACTTCTCGCAAAGTGTGTTGTATTCATTCTCATCAACTTTCACCTCCCATCTGATAAAGCTCCGTGACAACTAAAGTCAAGGAGAAAGGCACGTGTGTCTTGAAGTAAGAGAATGTAATACATCGTGTTTAACCAAAGCTTCTCTGGCCATTCACAGACGGTATCCATCTATAATAGGAAAAAAACCACCTTCTTGTATCTGCTGGAACTCTCCTTCCTCCTCCTTTTCATTTTTTAAGTGAATATAATTGATCTTCAGGAAGAGTAATTCTTGTGAATTTTTCCTAGAATTAAACACTATTGGTACTTATTCCTCACTCGTAAACTTCTCTTAGGTGGAGATGAAACATGCCTTTTTGGATGCAGATGAGCTGAGTTGTCAGTCGGTTCAGTATACTTTCCACTTCCAAGTTGCTCGTAGGCTCTTTAGACATTGCACTTCCAATATAGCAGCTTTTGAATCGGCTAACAGTTCTTGTTCAACCAGTCTCAGGGTTTTTGGTTATTCTTGCTGAGCTGAGCGATTCAAGTGATGATGCTACACTGTTCCCTGACTATGTTTAGCTGGCTCTGTTCGGTTTCCAAGACCTCATTGATGTTTACATGACACAAAGCTAGTACTAAGTTTGATGATTCTGAGTCACCTGGCTACACTTTGACCTTGTGAGTGCTGTCTTGGTGCAATTCACTGGTTGAGTTTTGAGAGCATTGTCTGTGGTCTGTTCAGCAACCAACTTTGTTTCCTATGGTATGATACAAGTGATGACAATGCTCATTGTGTGGGAGCATCCACTCTGTTCTGTTGCAGCTGGGCTGACAAGGACTTTCGCTGTAGCAAGTGAATCATGGAATGTGAATCTTCATGTAAAAAAAGTTTACTGCTGCTTCTGATCTGCAAATCCATTTCTGTGATCCCTACTACTTCAGGTGATCTATACTAGATCTGATGTTTATGTCACATCCTCAGAATAGCATGACTTTCAAATCAGACAACTTTACAGAAATTACTATATTTGGGAGATGCATGTCTAAGAATTCTAATCTCTCTCTCTCTCAAAAAAAGGGAAAGAAAAAACGCACACACATACATACAAGAAAAACGTTTTCTCAAATCTCAATTTCAGTTCTAATCAACAAGTTTTAGATCTTTTAATCTTATTTCAGTTTCCAATTTTTTTTCTACTGTCACAAACCCAAACCTTAGATTCAGACGTGTTTCCCCTAAAAGGCCTACTGGTGTGCTCTACAACAAAACGTGGTGTATTTTCCACAAAGAATGCGTATAAATTTTCCAAATTCTGGTTAAAAACAAAAGGTGGAAGGCGGAAGGGTGGAAGGCAGTGTTCGTTTTCATCACCATCTCGCAGCAGGGTGTAAAAGAATATGTTAACTTGTAGCAACTACAGCGCAAGAAAAAAAGGTTCTTCAAACGCAAAGTACTTTCAACCTGATTCATCAACATACTTTGGCACAAGTTCATCCCCTCTTGCTGTTTTTTTTTTTTTTTCAATATTTCAGGGCCTGTAGATGCCGCTATTGTTCCTACATACTGGCATGTTGTTGAAGGAGCAGGCAGCCAGACGAGATTTCGTGAGCGAGAGTCTGTTAGACTTCTTGCTCTTTGGTCAAAGCAGACCAAGACACCATCATAGTTGATTGAATCAGCAGGTGCAAATAAAGCTTAAGAACTTTATCTCAAGATTTTTTTTTTGAGCATGTGTGTGTGTTTTCAGTTCGTTGTACTCTTAATTTCACTAAACGTGTGTACAAAATACGTCAAAATCATATGGATAAACAGGTCTGCAAATCCCATAGGAACAGCTGCATCAATAAGTAATATGACAAGTGCTGCTAAGAAATGTTTAATGCTGAAATGAATGTAAAGCGTAGTGTGTCCTGTTTCTGACATAGTATGTTAAATTACAAAACAAAAAAAAATCATTTATGTGAGAAATTAGGTTGCAAACCTACTTAATGCCCTTTGAGATTGGCTGGGCTATAAGCAACACTACCTTCAAACCTACTTCATGTGAACTGTCTCTTTTTGACAAATGGTTTAAGAAACTGGCATCATCAACCAGTACTTACACTTCACTTGCAATCAAACAGCAGGCAAAACTGCAGAGGCCTTTGTCAAGTTTTTAACTTAGTAAACATGTCGCCTCCGGTTATTCGTTCCAAAGCCAAGTGACTGGTGAGATGTAATATTGTTAGCTGAAAGAAACCGGGACCATGAACTAAGCAGACAAATCTTACAATGTCGAGCAGCAGTGGGGCAGCTGATGGTACAGCACAACTACTTGAACTAGGTTTTGCTGTGGATGTTTCATCCCGTGACGTTTGTTACATAAAACAGCGTGGAAATACTCACTGCTTTAATTTTTCAAACACCTTTTCTGAAAAGCCGTGTCTTGCATGAAAACACTGTCCTGTGGCACAGGTTTAAAATGAACATGGACTGCCGTGATCAAAAGCCTCTTTCTTTCACAAGCATACTTTTTGTTTCATGCAGGATACTTTCAATCAACCTTACCGTCCCATGCCATAGCCAATGTTGAAACCCAGAGAACGACAGAAGACCAGAGCATCGGAGTCGTCCCAACCAGTCTCGCACACTTGGGACCACTCATTGCCAATGCGTATCAGGACCATGTTGTCGTGCGTCAGCATAACATCAGAATCTGCCAGATATATCATGACATGCAAACATCTTTTTTTCTTTTTCTCCTCAGTATCATTTCATTCTATTCTTTCTGAAATGGATAATATGTCTTTCGCCTTCGTCAGATATACCATGACACAGAAACATCATTTTTTTCCCTCCTCAGTATCATATCTGCTTTCTAATATGGATAATACGTTTTTCGTTTTTTTCTACGACAACTTCTACATTTCTGATCCTTACCAGAGGCATTAACAAGTGTTCTCTGAAAAAACAACTGAGATGGTAAAAAACACAGGCATAATCAATACAGTCATCTCAACCTCTAAACCTACTTACTTACAAAATGTGGGAAAAGAAGAAAACTAATGTTTCTAAATTAGTTGCAAAGTGAGGCAACTGCTGGCAGAATTCTAAACAATCTTAAAAAGTGTTTACAATAACTTCAAACAACGTGGACAAACGAATCACAAGACAAAACACGACACATTTCGACCTCTCAGGTCTTCTTCAGACCACTCTCCTGCCCGACAACCTCGTTCTCACTCAACGCCCATCTCGTGCCAAATTTAACAAAGATAAGTCATTACTCGTTCTTCATTTTGATTGTCCTGAGTATTGTTTATCTTGCCTGAAGAAGACCCAAGAGGTCCAAATGCGTCATGCAATTCATTTGTCCAGTTTGTTTTGAAGGAGTTAAAATAGATACTTCTTAAGATTTAACTTGTGTAAAAAAAACAACAAAAAAACCTTGGTATGTCTCAAGTTATTATAGATACTTCTTAAGATTTAACTTGTGTAAAAAAAAAAGATCTTGGTATCTCTCAAGGTAGAATCCCCACTCCTCTAGTTGCGGATGCATTCCGGCTGCAGCTGCGGCAACCACACCTTTACTTAAGAAGCCCAAAGAGGGAATGATTCCACTCATGCGGCATTTTGGTGGGGCTGTGGCCGACGGTACCACCTGTGACCATTTTGGAATGGGCCATGTAGCAAATGATTCCACTCATCCAGCGGCATTTTGGTGGGGCTGTGGCCAACGGTACTGCCTGCCACCATTTTGGAATGGGCCATGTAGCTTTCTGACCAGCCGCTTCCGCTATCAGCAATTATATGCTCGTGTTGGATTAACTGCGCATGAACATACATGCACGCATGCAGACATGTATGCAGGCACGCACACATACATGCTCACTCCCCCACGCACACACTTACACATATACGCGCACACGCATGCACACACACAGAACCACTATTGAGCCACGTTTTCTTTTACAGAAACTAACATACAAACAATGACAACGTTTGTTTGTTTGTTTTTGTCACCTGTAGCCAGATGCCGCATACACCGCAGGCTTGCAGTCGGAGGAGTGGGTTTCTAGCATAAATACAATCTACCCTTATGACAAAGTAAATGATTATGGCCACACCACTTTCATTCTTACCAAGGTAACGATTGTACGATGAATGCAGATACTGTGGGTTTGCTTTGAGTCCTTGTATGATGGCGTCACGACTGCACTTCAAGGAAGGTGGTAAGAAGATGCCGCTATAGTGAGAGTAACAATTTAAAGCGTCGAGAGATCGCCTGCAATAACATCAGACAGTATTTTAGCCACAGTACAAACGCAGCAATGTCATGTCACAAAATAATTCACATATGCACGCATACACACACACTGACATGCACACACACAGACATACACACACACACACACACACATGTACAACACACACACACACACACACACTGGCTGACTGTCTGAAACCAATTTATTGTCAGATTAATTCATGCTTGTACTGACACTTAAGAAAACATTATGAAAAGAATGTCGACATTTTTCATTCAAAGAAAAGGAACATAGTTAACACACAGACACACACACACCATACACACACAACACATACATAAATACACACATCTCTATACAAGCACACCCTACCCTCGCATACACACAAACTCACACACACACACACACCACACCATATCATCCTACACACATACACTCATGCACACACGTTCACTTTTTTTTTTTTTTTTTTCACACGTTCACTTTTTTTTTTTTTTTTTCCCCGTCTTTCTTCTTATTTTTTCTTTTTTTTTCCTTCTTTTTTTTCCTTTCTTTATTTTCATTTTTTTAAGGCTGTCTTTTTTTTTTTTTTCCCCCTTGCACACATTCACTTACACACACACCCATTTATGCACATAAACACACACACACATAAACACACTTACACACACACACACACTCACAAATAAACACATACACTAAGAGACACAGACATAAGACACACACACACACACACAAACATCCTCTTACCTGTAGCCATCAAAAGGATCAGCCGGTGTGGAGAGGTTGGTGTATCCACATGGATTCTGACCCCCAGCCAGAAACTCGATGAAATAAGAATTCTGACACAGATCCTCATTCTTGTCAATCTGAGGCAGTGTGAGCTGACCTGAACAAAAAAAAAGGAAAAAAAAAAAAAAAAAGAAGATGAAGAAATAACAGAACAGGGTAGAAGGGGTGAAACAGCTGATCTATGAAAAACAAAAAAACTAAAACAGAAAGCAGAGATGCGAGTCAAGCTCCAGGTACCAGAACAACAGAGAAATCGCCAATAGTTGCTGCAGGCTATGCTTCCCTGTGCCATATTCCAATCCTGCTTGCCTCTCCCCCGCACCCCATCCCAACCCCCTATATTCCCATACTCTGTGTTCTCCTAGGAGGCTGTTCGTTTTTTCAGCGTTTGTAACTTTTTTTTTGTCCATGTTATGATGTATGAGATTACACAAAAACTCTGAAACCCCATTCTGACCACACAAAAACAATGGACAAAACTTAACAATGAAAAAAAGTAATGGCAGTATACAGTCATTAAAAAAAAAAAGTCCAAGCTTTCCTTTCTCCTCCGTAGTTCTTTCAGGCAAGATCTACTTTGTGTGTACCGAGTATTATGCAGATATGAAGTGAAAACAAGGTGGAGCAGACATAACATTTTCAGACATCCTCTTTGTGTTTTTCCATCTCTGTCTCTTTTATTTGTGTGGACCACTGTACTTGGTGGACGCAGAATTCTACACATTTTCTCACGACTATTGACCGACATCTCTATTCACCTGCTGCAGATTGACACAATTTAACGAAGAAAGATTCACAAGAAGACAACAAAAGGAGAGAAAGGACTGGAAAAGAGCGGCCTGGAAACAGAGGAAGCACATGTTCTGCTGCCAGACAAACCTTGACACTGGGCGGCAAAGAAGCCTGTCACATTGTGGACTTCATCATCGTGGTCAAGGTACAGCTGGTGAATGTTTTGCACAGAGCAGTTGGGGTACTCGGCAGTCGTCAGCATGGAAGCCGCCAGTACATCCTGGTAGAAGCTGATGACAGAGAAACTCATGACTGTGAGTTGTTCGCACTTTGGTAGCAAGGCTAAAATTTCTTTGTTTCTTTCCCCTCTAAGAGACAGAAAACATCTATTTGGCAATTCTGTTGTTGCTGTTTTTTTCACCCCTGTTACAGTTGCTGATCGATGCCCTGTGTATTTGGTATCCAATGTCACTACTGTACTATCATGTGATCAGCTGTACAAGCCAAGTAACATTTGAAATTATTTTGATGGTGATGATGATTATTATTATCACAGTTATTATTTTAAACATTTTGAGATTCGGGTATGGCTGTGATTTGGTGGCACCCTATCTGTGCTAGGTTTTTATGTTGCTCGCTGGTGTCTACATGCTTTACTATTTCGATCAATCGTTAAAGCCCCATGTGCTTATTGTTGATGTCTCAAGTACCTGTTACTTTTATCGCTAGCTGATGTCATGTTTACTTGGTGTATGCAGTTGCTAGCAGGTGACTGTACGATAGCATGGTGCATGCTTGACTATCCTTGTGCAACAATCTTGGTGTATGCTGTCGCTAGGTGGTGTGTTATATAGCGTGGTAGTACTTTGCTAGTGTGAAGCATGCGTGGTGCATGTTGTTGCTAATTGTTGTCCTATCCTGGTATGCCTGTTACCAGCTGATGTCCACCTCTTGAATGCTTGGAGTTGCTATCTAATGTAATATGAACTTGGTATTTTCCTTCAGCAGCGAGTGTCATGTATGTCTGATGTTTTGTTAGTTGGTAGTGTCCTATACACCTGATAATGTTATTACAAGCCAGAGTCCTATATGCTCGGTATTTGTTATTACTAGCCAGTGTTCTGTATGCTTGGTGTTGATGTTCCTAATCAGTGTCCTACGTGCTTAGCGTTTTTATCATTAGCCATTGTCTTATATGCTTGGTGGTGTTATTACTGGCCAGTGTCCTATATGTTTGGTGTTGTCATTACGAGCCAGCGTCCTATATGCTTAGGTGTTATTATTACGAGCCAGTGTCCTATATGCTGGCGTTGTTATTATTGGCCAGTTGTCCTATACGTTTGTGTTGTTATTACTAGCATGTCCCATATGCTTCTTGTTGTTATTATGCGCCAGTGTCCATATATGCTGGGTGTTGTTATTATTGGCCAATGTCCTATATGCTTGTGTTATCATTATGAGCCAGTGTCCTATATGCTTGGTGTTATCATCACGAGCCGGTGTCCTATATGCTTGGTGTTGTTATTACTTAGCCAGTGTTCTATATGTTTGGTGTTGTTATTACTGCCAGTGTCCTATATGTTTGGTGTTGTTATTACTAGCCGTGTCCTATATGCTTGGTGTTGTTATTACTAGCCAGTGTCCCACATCACTGTTGTTATTACTAACCAGTGTCCCACATACTGTTGTTATTTACTTACACCAGTGTCCCATATGTTTGTGTTGTTATTACAGCCAGTGTCCATACTTGTTGTTATTACTAGCCAGTGTCCCATATGTTGGTGTTTCATTACTAGCCAGTGTCCATATGCTTGTTGTTATTACTGACCAGTGTCCATATATGCTTGGTTTGTTATTACTAGCCATGTCCCTATATGTGGTGTTGTTATTACTAGCCAGTGTCCTATATGTTTGGTGTTGTTATTACTAGCCAGTGTCCATATGCTTGTTTGTTATTACTAGCCAGTGTCCCATATGTTGGTGTTGTTATTACTAGCCAGTGTCCACATACTTGTTGTTATTACTAACCAGTGTCCCATATGTTTGGTGTTGTTATTACAGCCAGTGTCCCACATACTTGTTGTTATTACTAACCAGTGTCCCATATGTTTGGTGTTGTTATTACTAGCCAGTGTCCCACATACTTGTTGTTATTACTAGCCAGTGTCCCATATGTTTGGTGTTGTTATTACTAACCAGTGTCCCACATACTTGTTGTTATTACTAACCAGTGTCCCATATGTTTGGTGTTGTTATTACTAGCCAGTGTCCCACAATACTTGTTGTTATTACTAGCCAGTGTCCCCATATGTTTGTGTTGTTGTATTACAACCAGTGTCCCACATACTTGTTGTTATTACTAACCAGTGTCCCATATGTTTGGTGTTGTTATTACTACCAGTGTCCCACATACTTGTTGTTATTACTACCAGTGTCCCATATGTTTGGTGTTGTTATTACTAGCCAGTGTCCCAATACTGTGTTGTTATTACTACCAGTGTCCCATATGTTTGTTGTTATTACTAGCCAGTGTCCCATATGTTTGTTGTTATTATTAGCCAGTGTCCCATATTTGGTGTTGTATATACAGTGTCCTATTGTTGTTATACTAGCCAGTGTCCCATATGTTTGGTGTTGTTATTACTAGCCAGTGTCCCATAGTTTGTTGTTATTATCTAGCCAGTGTCCCATATTTTGGTGTTGTTATTACTAGCCAGTGTCCCGTATGTCTGGTGTTGTTATTACTAGCCAGTGTCCCATATGTTTGTTGTTATTACTAGCCAGTGTCCCACATTACTTGTTGTTATTACTAGCCAGTGTCCCATATATTGGTGTGTTATTACTAGCCAGTGTCCCATATGTTGTGTTGTTATTACTAGCCAGTGTCCCACATATTTGTTGTTATTACTAGCCAGTGTCCCATATGTTGTTGTTATTACTAGCCAGTGTCCCACATATTTGTTTGTTATTACTAGCCAGTGTCCCATATGTTTGGTGTTGTTATTACTAGCCAGGTCCCACATACTTGTTGTTATTACTAGCCAGTGTCCCATATGTTATTGCAGTGTCCAATTGTTTATTACTAAGCCAGTGTCCCACATACTTGTTGTTATTACTAACCAGTGTCCCATCATGTTTGTTTGTTATTACTAGCCAGTGTCCCTATGTTTGTTTTCGCTTCATTGTTGTGTGTTATCTAGCACAGTGTGCCCAATATGCCCTTGTTTGTGTTGTTATTACTAGCCAGTGTCCCATATGTGTATCTCGTGCCTTGTTTGGTTGTTATTACTAGCCAGTGTCCCGTATGTTTGGTGTTGTTATTACTAGCCAGTGTCCCATATGTTTGGTGTTGTTATTACTAGCCAGTGTCCCATATGTTTGGTGTTGTTATTACTAGCCATGTCCCATATGTTATTACTAGCCAGTGTCCATATTTGTTATTACTAGCCAGTGTCCCATATGTTTGGTGTTATTACTAGCGTGTCCATATGTTATACTAGCCAGTGTACCATATGTTGGTGTTACTACCAGCGTTTCATGTGCTTGGTGTTGTTATTATTAGCCAGTGTTTCATATGTTTGGAGTTACTACTAGCCAGTGTCCCACATACTTGTTGTTATTACCAGCCAGTTTCCTATATGTTTGATGTTATTATTACCAGCCAGTGTCCTTTATGTTTGGTGTTGTTATTACTAGCCAGTGTCCCATATGCTTGATGTTGTTATTACTAGCCAGTGTCCCGTAAGCTTGGTGTTGTTATTACGAGCCAGTGTTCTATACTCCTGGTGGTGTTATTATGAGCCAGTGTCCTATATGCTTGGTGTTGTTATTACTATCCGGTATTCTATATGTTCGGTATTGCTGGTACTATCCATGATCTGTATGTCTTATGTTATTACCAGCCATTGTTCTTTATGCCTGGTGATACTATTTCTAGCAAGTCTTCTACATGGTTGGTGTTAGTAACCAGTATCCTATACACTTGAAGTATGTTGTTGCTGGCTAGTGCCTTTGCTGCTAGTCTATTATAGCAGTTGACCTAGGTACTTGGCGTGCGTTTCTGCTAGCTGCTTATCCACATTCCTGGTGTATGTTTCCGTTAAGTGTTAATCCGTATACCTGGTGTATGTTGCTGTTACTTGACCTATATATCTGGTGTATCTTGCTGCTACCTGTTGATTTCTGTACCTGATGTATGTTGATGGCTACTGAACTATACACCTGGTGTGCATTGTTGCAAACTATTGTCCTGTATAATCTGGTACATGTAATTGCTAACGTATGCAGTTCCTATATGGCTGGCGTATGTTGTATTGAGCGAGTTTTTACATGCTTGGTATATTCCGTTGCTACTAAAGTGCTGTACTGCCTGCTTATGTCCCATTGACTCGCTGCATCCCAAGCAAGCCAAATGGTTAGCATGCAAACTTCATGGAACAAAGACATACATCATACTAATAAAGCAGACTGGTTACTCCGTGAATGAAGAGAGAGAGAGAGAGAGAGAGAGAGAGAGAGAAGAGGGCAGGGGAAGGGGACAGGAGGTGCAGCTGGACTTTGAGGGAAGCGAGTCAGGGAAATGAATGCATGAAGGGTACCATATGAAGTGTGAAACAACAGTATTTGGAAAAGCACTCCTTTACAGGTTCAAAGTTTGACCAGCAACACATGAAGGTAAGCCCAGACATACCTGCAGAATTCGTCCACAGTCGTGCTGTTAGATATGTTGACATTCTGGAAAATACTGCCAAGAGCTCTCCCTGAGATGTAAGTCAAAACCTCATAGCTGGGGCACCCTTCTTTGGCCTGGTAATCTGTTCACAGAGGCCCTCAGTCACTCCCTGCTCACTTTATTCCATAGCTAAGAAGTGGTTCAAACTAAAAGAAACAGATCCTAAAGGATGTGAAGGTGGTTTGCTGATCAATACAACTGACCACACTTAAACTCACACGTGAATTTTTCTCTCTATTGGATGCTTATCCCATATGTGTTACAAAGATGATCTCCAGCCAGCAAAAGCTGCTAACTTGTTTGACAGATGCACAATAAAAAATCCCCCTGTTCCGAAACAGCCCGGCAGAGATTCAAACCCACAACCTCAGGTTCACCAAGATTACGAGTCTGGCACTCTACCAACTGAGCTATTTCGGCCCCCATATTATACATATATGTATTACGTATACATACTTCTCCATGTGAAATGCCCCTTGAGGTCCACAGGACTATAACTATTATAACTTAAACATTGCGCAACCATGAAAGAAATCGAAACAGCCACTGAGAACTGTTCGCTTAGGTTATTCATGCACCAATGCTCTTTTTTCTGTTTGCTCACTTTGCTGTCTAATGCCCCAGCCCTCTCAGAGCCCAACACACAACCTCACCCAGGCCCCTCCCTGCTGTAACCTCAACATGGAGTTGAAACTTCTGAAACTATACAAGTCAGGTCTTGTAAATGAGATGAAAAAGAGCAAGCACAAAGAGAATGTTGGAACAGCCATGGATGGATGTTGCTCAATCACAAAGTTAACTGGCGGGTTACTTACATGCGCAATGGAAGAGGTTTTCTTTGGCATCATCACTGATGGAGATGCCGAGGGAATCGCTTGAGTCATCCAGGAAGTGCTCAGCTGAAAGCCAATGGCGCAGAATGATTGCAGTATTGTCACGCCTGCACTTGCCTGGGTAGTTCTGAATGCTGCATTGAATCGCTTGTTGTAGAGGGCTGTAAGAGATTTAATTTAAAAAAAAAAAAAAAAATCCTTGAGGTATTACTCATAACAAAACATTAGCAATCATTAAACATATAATCATAATTGCAAATTCATTATAACCCCGAAAAAAAAAAGTTTCTGATTCTGCCATTCCTTCCGAATCAAGGGCGGTTTTCATGGGTCTTCTGTCAACCCTTCTGATTCTCTTCACTTGCTGTGGAGAAAAATCTATCCAGTCCTGAAGACACTGGGGTTTACTATGGTTTCACATGTGCCATACCTCTTCTTCTTGGCACACGTGGTTATTCCATCAGACCCGTTGGAATGACAAAGCCATCATGTACCAATATGCTACTTAACAACTATTTTCGCCTTCTCTCTCTCTGGTTTTTTTTTTTTTTGTTCTCATCTTCCACTTAAGTGGCATTACCCCCCCCCCCCCCCCCCCCCCCCCGCCTAACCCCATCCACAGACACACCCTGGCTTGTCCCATGGGTCCTCCCTCTCAAGCGATGCACAGGATGCAATCAATGTCACGAGGCAACCTACCTGAGGAGACCGTGTGCTGCTGCCGAGTCACTTCAGTGGTGCCTCTTCTGATTCAACATACAAAGACACCACCTACGTTGCCACCTCTACAGACAAAAATAATTGCCAAGAGGCCAAGCCAGCATGAGTGAGCCCCCCCCCCCCCCCCCCCCCCCCCCCCCCCCCCGGGGTCACCATCCAGTATGTCCAACAACAGCCCCCATGAGTTCTTTTCTGTTAGCCTTGCATAGCTCATTCCGGCCTCTCCACATCCAAAACATTATACTGAACAGTGATGTTTTTGTTATGTTTACGGTGTTGGTATTACTCATTATGCCAACAGGCCGCTGAGATCAAATCAAAGTTAGTCTGGAGAAAAAAGAAAGTCTGAAGCTAAAATCGATGAAATTAGAAACTGAAGCTATTTCAGCTTTTGCAGGCAGTCTTTTGTTAATGAATAATATTCCCATATTACATGCACTATGCTGTCTTAAAAACAAGCGTGGTGCACTTGCTGCGACATGAAACAGACATAGTGTTCTCCTTAAAAAATCATTTGTGCATATTTTTCTCACACGACAGCAAGATCATCATTTACAATGTCACATCAACTTTGTGCGCACACACACACACATGCATGCATAAGCAGACACACACATGCACAGACACTCACACACGCACGCACACACACACACTTCCAAAAGTACACACATACACGTGAACATCTGCCTGCACAAGAATAACACATCTGGGCTCAAAGCAGATCACAATTATCAGCAACAGGCAACAAAAAGGAACCTGTAAATAAGCAGTAAGTTAAGTACAGATTACTTTTCATGGAAACATGTAATCCATAAGCATGATAAATGCAGAGACACTGAACCACTGTGTCAACAAGAATGCAATACAGAAATGAAAGAAAGGGTCTTATATTTTTAAGTACCCACCTGCATCCACAGTGATATGCAGAAATGGCATGGAAGTAATTCAGGCAGCCTGGCTTGTCTTTTGTTATGGCTTGGAGGCATTCGTCCTTCTTCAGGGATTCCATGAAATCTAGTTTCGGAAGCGATGAAATGAAAATGAATGGAAGAATGAAACCAGCTTGTAAAAAACAAAAACAAAAAACAGAACAATTCAAACAAGAAGCCACCTCCTTGCTGATGAGGGTACCAGATGTTCCATCCTAAGAGGGTACCCAGTTAAGGCAGAACATTTTGCTGTCTCATCCTACTTGCTTCTCTGTAGCATCTCAAGAATCATTTGAGCTCTTTCCCTCCCCCACGTCATCTACGTTGTCCTACCGCTGCCTCAGCACCGGAAATCCACAGCAGTAATCAATGGCAGGTCATCGTGTGGCAATCTGTCACAGATGACTATGCGCTGTGGCTGGGTCACTCTGACAGTATTTAGCGGTAATGTTCTCATGCTTGTGCAAGATCTGCAGCATCAAATGGCAAGACAGAGTGTCTAACCTACAGGTCCAAAAGAAGTGTGGCCTACGCAGCATTGAGTGTGTACTCATCAAAAGCCAGCTCTGATGGACAGGACACGCTGTCCATATGGAGGACAGCAGAATTCCAAAGATGCTGCTCTATGGACAACTGAAGGAGGACAACGTGACCAAGTAAGGCCTCTCAAGAGATACAAAGACACCTTGAAAGCCAACCTCTGAAGCTGCAACATCAACACCGTTTCTTGGGAAAATGTCGCCCTTGACAGAATGGAGTGGAAGCAACAGTGAACCCTGGGCACAAAGACATCTGAGCGCAACAGAGCAGCCGCCATCCTGGAAAAGAGGAACTGGTGAAAACGGGCCCATCCTTGCAGGATTCTATTCCATGCTGGTATGAGAATGACTTTGTGGCTCAGGAATTGGTCTTCATTCCCACACTGAGGTCCACATCAGCAGATGACCTGCCTGCCAACTCATCTGTCGGACACAGCGGGAGAATCCACCATCATCTGATCCCATATATGCAGAACATGTTTGTCCGCTGAGGAATCTTTAGTTGAAGACAAGGGCAATAACTCCTGACTGCCTATCGGTCGCAGGAGGGGAAGGGATGGAACGGCCGTGGTTTGTTTAAACAGCACACTTCTGCTGACAGCTGCCAGCTTCCTCGTGCTAACCTCCCACAAGCTTTCCTCCCTATGCATAGTGTGATACTAGCTGTCTGGCTGATAGTGTGTTGAAAACAGGATGCTGTGTTTCTTCATTAATACTTTGTGCCAGAATGCAACGAACTGTGGTCGATTGATGTCACTGAATTGTGGGGTCTTTGACTGACAGAACGATACCAAACATGAATGCGTCTTCTTTCATACGCATTACTGACAAGCACCACAAAGATTTGCCAACAAAAAAACGATTGAAACAGACTAACGAACACACAAAGTGAATTGAAATTTCAACTCAGTGGAGAGCATGCATTTCTGAAGCTATCACGCTCAACCTGGACCATATTGGACATGCATATCTTTCCTTTACAACTGACAGAAAATTATTCGCGGGACTCCTACCTGACAGCCGGTACCGGGCCAAAATAAACAGTCACTGTCGGCACTGGTCAGCTTCACTGGGAACATGGTGAGTTTCCCTACCATGGCCTAGGCATGTTTTGCTTGTTTATCTGTGTGCTCTACGTGCTTGTGATGCATGCCGAAACTGATTCTATCACAACCGCACCATGCTTTTAGTAAAGCAAGATCTTAGCATGCCACACATGCAGATGTCAGTTATAAACAATGAAATGCTTCCTACCTGACCTTGTGCTTTCGCCCATTCGAATCATTTGAAACTGATGTCACATACACACACCAATGCAAAATGTTTTCTCATTTTCATCTTCATGGTGAGCCTACTCACAACTGAGGTGAGAGAGAGAGAGAGAGAGAGAGAGAGAGAGAGAGAGAGAGAGAGAGAGAGAGAGCACACACACTCACTCACTCACTCACACACACACACACACACACACACTGACAGAAACCACACACCAACAACAGCGGTCGATGGTGACTGACAAACTGACGTAGACACACTTTCATTAGTATCGAAGCATACATCAGACATGTCAACACATTCAAATGCCGAGTTGGATGTGCTAGCTATGACTGGTGAGGTTTGTGCAGAGGATGTTCTAGGCTTTTTCACGGGGGTTGATACCAACGGAGAAAATAATGACATGCTTTCATCTGTGCACAAGCAAAGATCAGACTGATCTAAACATTCTTGAGCAGATCTTTTGACGGGTCGGCTCTTCTTTGTTTTCCGATGACCAATAAGTCCGGCTGATTGAAAGAATCGACACGATGTACACTGACTCAAAGAAAGATCTGGATCGAAAGTTGTCCAGATTTCTGATATTCTCTCTGTCACGAGCAGCATTTTCTTTTGTAGTATAACACTGAGAATGTGCTGACATGTGTCTTGTTTTTTTCAGTTTATGGTAGCATTTTATGCAGATACACTTGGACTGTTTGCCTTCTTCATCACCATAAATATCTAGAATGAAATACTGCAACAAATCAATGGAGAAGTTGACACAAAGTCTAGCGTTTAATCCTTTATCTTGTACCTTTCTGAGCACACGATTGCCGCACACACGGCACAACAAATCTACACGTCTTTTGTGTTCACTGAAGTTGTGTTCAAACGCCTCCGCCATTGTTGGCGCTACAAACACGCACGCGTACGCACGTACAAAAGATCGGAATGAAGTAGGCCTACACGTAAGCAACAAGACTAGCCAATGCAGGGTTGGTCACACACATGCGTGCGTGCGCGCGCACACACACACACACACACACATGCACGCACAGAGAGAGGGAGAGAGAGAGAGAGAGAGAGAGAGAGAGAGAGGGGAAGAAGAGCACCACACACGTACACGACTTGCTGAGCTAACACTGCCTCCATAGATATACGTATACACGTGCCGGGTCCTGGCCAACTTATGAAAACAAACTTCTCTATAAAAAACAACAACTGAAGAACGCGTGATGAACCGAAGTTGTATCAAACAGCACAAAAAAGAATCACAACACACAAATCACACACACAGTTAATTATATCCAGCACAACAGGAGCAGCACAGCATGAGAACACATGCGCTCCCTTGTGCACAGCTGTAGTACACAGGGCGCTGCCGTGAGTCACGTAGCCTGCTTATCGCCTGCCGGGCAGGCAGGAGGAACTAAACAGCATGATTTTCATCTCGGCCGGACAGCTGTGAGAACACCGTCTGCTACTTCCCCATTCCCCCCAACCCTGCTGACAATGGTAGCTGCTTTGTCGCCGAGCCAGCTTGAGAGAATGCCCGCCAAAGGGGATGTTACCAAAGACCACTTCACAACAGGATCCTCGATACACAATTCACAGACAGGTACAGAAGTTGCTCCCAGTGTTCGTGAAGCTTTCTCTGATGTTCCAGCAAACAAAGCTGTTCGCAATGGTTGGACCTTCATACAAACTGTTAGTGCAGGCTCATTTGCTTCTAATTATAATTCAACCTCTGAGAGCCAGTACTAAAACTGCTTTATCTGTGCTGAAAAGGAAGAAATGGCTTAATGAATCTAAAAGACGCCAATTAACTTCGCTTGAATCATGCCGAGTTATTTCAATCCACCACTACATGAGGTATGCAAATCCACAAATCAAATGTTTGTTGACATTTATGACAGATATGCATCATGAGTCACATACAGCTGAAATCAGTGCTAAACAATAAAAAAAAGAGGTCAGATGGATGAATGTCCTTTGACTAGATCTGTCTGAATATTGTGTCCCTCCTTCCCATTGCCCCTGTCTCTTTCTCCCTCTCTCTCTCTCTCTCTCTCTCCAGTATCCCCCCCCCCCCCCCTTTAATAGGAATATTCCTGTGTCTAAGAACAAAAACCCTTAAGCAAATACCAAGTTGTTGAAATGATCACACACCCCATCTTCCCCACCCTCCGACCTTTCCTCCTTCCTCACCCTCATTCATGTTCCCCTATCTTTGAACTGAATCAAACATTTATCTATCATGCTGCAAAGGTAGAAATAGTTTTTAAATGTAGAATAGTAATTCCAGCCCTCAAGCATGCTAGTTTAACCACGCTGGCTTATCCAAGGTAGCATACAGACCTAAACACATATGGACTTCAGTGGTGAGGACAGCATAGCTGTATTGTTCCACAGTACTGTGTATCGTGGAGGTCGGACAGTTCAGTCCCAGACTCTGAAGGTGCTGGTGGATACACTGGGTCTTCTGGGACAGGGTCCTGGGAAGCAAAGGAAGTTTGATGAACACTTCACCTTGGAAAGATACCACAGCAATAAACTCCAACCAAAAGTCAAGGAGGGTCTATTAAGACCAATAATTCGTCATAAAAAAAGTTGGCAGTGGACGGGGGGGCATCTGGGAGTCATGACCTGGATGCAGCCCGGCCCCCTCAGAGTGTAAGGAGTTCAAGGCCAAAACACTTGTTTTGACCTTCTGCTGCCGAGCTCTCCCTTGAGTTTCTGCCTACTGTTCTCAGCATCTCAGATAATTATTCTAAAGACTTTCAATAAGCCCGTCTGTTTTTCTAACCCCATCCCATCAGTTGCTGATACAGACATGAGTCTGTAATGTGTATGTTTGATCTTCTGTCTCAATCACTGGCCTATAAACACTAGCAGTTCCAAATATACTGATTATCACTTATCCCTAAATTTGTGCAAGTCACTTCAACGAACAATTGCGGACGATCGTTACACATCACAAGTCATGACAAGATTCATTCAGCAAAAAAGCCTGTGAAGACTGTTCACATCTTACAAATCATATCAAGGCACTTCAGCAAACAGCATGTAAACAATGCCTACAAAAGATGTGCCACATATACATTTTGTAGATGTAGTATACCACATATATTCTATGCACTTTGTAAATTCAGGTACACACAAGTGCAAATACATACACGCCATTGTTCCTGCAATTTTCAATTTAATGAAATTCATTTTCAACCATAAAAAACATCAGAAGATGAACTCAACCCAAATGATAGTGTTTTAAATGCTAGATGGGCTACCAGGGCAGTGAGGACCTCGGACAAGGCTGAAAGGATAATAAATCCACCCTCTGACTCGGATCCATACCTTAAACACACACACACAACCACACGCACACACACACACGAAGGAATGACCTCAAACAACACAGTATGATGTTCATTTCTTTTCATCCTTATGCCCAGGTCTTTCTGTGCCTACATGATATGTCACCACAGACTTCAACGTGCTCTACCGTTCATACAAGTCACCAGCCGATCACAGTTCTGAAAAGGTGCTTCGCGCGAAATGTTTATTAACTGAAGTCTCCAAAAGCATCCCCCAACCCATCAGCTGTTCCGTTTTTTTCTCTCTAGTCAACAGGCGACCAAACAAACAGGCTAAGGTGACAACAATCTGCGGGTAAAGGTAGTCACTCGCATTCCCAGGGGCAGGTCACTCCAGTCAATAACGACAAGGTGAAGAGAAATGGGAGAACAGGTCCAATTTCTTTCTTTTTTTTTTTTTTAATTTTTTAAGAGGGCTACAGAGCTGACAAACATGTGACACGGGAAATGAAGGGAAGGAGTGGTGTGGTGGACACGAGGGCAGATATGGGGTAGGAACAGGGGCACAAATCATTCCTGATCGGCGAATGAAATACATTGGTCAAAATTTATACAGAGGGATGAGGGGTGGGCATGGAGGAACAAAACGGGCATAGGGGGAAGTACATGGCATGTAATTCGTACACACCGACAACAATTGTTGGAGATGTTTATTTATAATGATTAGTTTTTTTCTTTTTCTTCTTTTTTTTTGTTATCTGGGAAATGCTTTCAGATTTCTTTCAAAAATGAGACACGGCACAGAGGGAGGGATTATGTGAATCCATGCACATGCGCGTGCGTGCGCTTGTGTATATGTGTGTGTGTGTGTGTATGTGTGCATGTCTGGAACCTCTCCTGATCAGAGCCTAGTTCTCACCTGCACCCGTTTTGCGGAGCCAAGGGCTGTGGCGTGGTGTAGTAAGGGGCAGAAGTAGTGTATCCCCAAGACCACCCATGATCCGCTGAGTGGCTGGCAGTGGCACTGGGACCTTGGGACGACCAGCCGTCGGACCATGAAGCAGTTCCGCTTGAACCACTCATAGATCCAGACCAAGAGTCACTGAAGGAAGACCCCATGGACCCAAAGCTTGACCACACAGAAGTAGACGGCCACTCGGTAGATGGCCACTCGGTAGATGGCCACTCGGTAGTGCTGTGAGTGAAGTCTGAACCAGATGAGCCATGGGATGAAAAAGAGTGTGAAGAGTCAGGCCAATATGTGTAAGCAGTTGTGGTAGTGTAGTACATGTCATGACAGTGGTACTTCAGGATGTACAGGTAAGCATCAGGGTTGGCGCAGGGTTCCGTCTTCTCCATGTCAACCAGGGAGGGTGCCTCGTAGCCTGTAGCAACAGATCATGGGTATACACTATCTAAACAATACATAAGGCACCAAAGTGACAATGAAACACAGGAGAGAGAGAGAGAGAGAGAGAGAGAGAGAAGAGAGAGAGAGAGAGAGAGAGATTATCTGGTTTACAGCCCAGCCGACTGCAAAGGGCCATATCGGGCCGTCACCTAGTTGAGGTCAAATCTCAAAGTAGATCTCACACACACACACACACACACACACACACACACACACACACACACACACACACACACCTCATTATAACAGATTGTCTAAAAACACACTGGAATTTTGTTAAAATCTTTCTTCCATGAAATCTTGGATGAAAAATGTTCTCTTTTCAGGCACCCCAAAATCACATCAGATGGGACATCTCTGAACAAGATTTTCATGGAGGCTGCTGTAAAGTTTTTATATCTCACACCACATTAGTCTCAGCACCTTATAAGAACATGTTTTATAGTGGGTGGTACACATACATACACAAAACAGTGTGCAAAATAGCACTTATTTAATACAAACTATACAACAGACAAGTGAATTTTTGACAAATGTGTCTTCCTCAGAGATCACCCACAACAGATGCATAATAATCACAAGACAAGACTCCCCAGGAAGATTTCCATTCTTCTGTCAACAGTAATATGGGGAGCATTGTTCTGTTAAATTTTTATGACTGACTGTAGAAGATATAGCTGTCGAAAATGCTCTTGTTCGTTTCATTTTGTGCATTGAGTGAGCAATACTTAGCACTGTATTTAATGTGCTCATTTGCATTCTGGTTTTTCATATTATTATGCAATGACTGAGCGTTACTTTGTTTTGCGTTTAATGTGTTCATTTACGTTTTGGGTTGTTTTTAGTGACGCTGTTGTCTGCAACAATCCTAATGTGTACCATGACCATTTTGTCTCATGCTTTTAACAGTGATCTACACAACCAACACACACATGACAGACACGTCCACCGTTCATGCTTACATGCAACACAAATACATTTTCAAGTTTACATGCAACAGAAATAAATTTTCAAGCTTACATGCAACACAAAAATACATTTTCAAGCTTACATGCAACACAAAAATACATTTTCAAAACAAACTAACAGCTGATGAGCGGAAAAAATTTCGTAAGTAGGTTGTAGATACACACTTCATGTAATCACTAAGCTGTCGTTTGGCAACGAAGACAACTTCAGGGACCCTCATCCAACACTACATTTTAAGCTCTCAGTAACACATTCTAATTGCCTTCATTCGCAGTTCATTTGTAAAAAAAAATGAATAGGACACACAACAAAGAAACATGAATTACCTGATACAAACTTTTGCATGCACATTAATTGCCATCTCTTGCAGTTCATTAACGAAATAAAAATGACGACACACACTTAAGAATTATAAACCACTGTATACTCACCTTTGCAAATGTCAGGCAAAGACATTTCGTTTCCATCACTGTAAGCACCCGAATGATGTCCCGTTGTCGTAACATAATAAGAGGAGTCATAATAACCCGAAGATCCGCTATGCATTGCGTCAGTGTATGAGGGGTCAATAAGACTGCTGGTAGAGCTGTAGTCGCCAGAGGAACCCGAGCCGTCCCATGAAGATCCAGCAGAGCCAGAGCTGTACCAATCAGACACATCAGTGCTGTAGTACTCAGAGGAAGGCGTGCCAGGTCCAGGTGTGTGGTGGTGGTGCCCGAAATGATAGTCTGCCATCTCCTGAATGTGATGCTCCGAGCAGTCGTACTTCATCGTGCGCATGACAAATGTTGCACACTTCACGAAACCTGCATAGTGACTGAAACAGAACAGCAAAGACAGAACAGTAGTGTTGCATTTGAAAGGAGCGGCACACTAACACTTCAAAAGCTCTGTTTTGAAAAAAAAAAGAAAAGAATTTTCTAACCTCTAAAGATGCCTTTCATATGCAAGAAAAACAAGTTCAGTTGAAAAGGGATTCATGTTCAATGACCAGGTGAACCTCATTATTTCTACTCTTATCATCCACTATGTTGATATGTCCTTATTCAACAGCTAATTTACTGGTATTTTGATAAAACCACCAGAAAAAATAATGTAAACTGGAAAGCCCAGCGACTTGTACTTAAGGGCAAGATGCTTTTCAGGTATTAGGATAACGATCATCTGTTGCTCACAAGAATTCATCACTGTTCCATCACCGCAAAATGACTTACCTGCATCTGTCATCGTGGGAGTACTTGGCAGCCTCAAGGGAGGGCCTACATCTATCTGACACCCAGTACCACACCATGTCCCAGTCTGGACAGGACCTTGGCAATGGAACCGTTTTATCTGCACATCAGCAACTTTCTTCCTCATATTCGTGGCAGCTGACAATTTGGGATGATGGGTAAACGTTTTGGGATGACAAAGCCAGAAAACAAGGGGAGTGGATTGGGAGATTGGGTGAATGGGTGGAGGAGGTGTGTGGGCAAGTTAACAGTTTTACTTTGTTTTTCATTGTAAGGACAACGAAAAGTAAGTGATGAAGTGTTTGCTCTGTCTGCACCATGAAGTAAAATGACTGAATACAAACATGATTATTTTCATGTGGATAAACAGATAAGCTTACAGTTTTTTTTTTTTAAATCTAAAACTATGCGCTCAATGGTGAGAAAAAAGAAAGAGAGGGGGAGGAGACAAGGAGAGAGACAGAAACAGACAGACAAAGAGAGAGAGAGAGAGAGAGCAAGAGAGAGAGAGAGAGAGAGAGAGAGAGAGAGAGACAGAGAGAGACAGAGAGAGAGAAAGAGACAGGTACAACTGAAAATGGAAAAAAGTTGCTCCAAAACATTTGTAAAGCTTTCTGTGATATTCCAGTTCACAAACCTGTACAGAGTTCCTTGACCATTGCACAAATTGTTAACATGTGCTATTTTCTTTTTCAATTATAAATCAGCCCTTGGGGGCCAATACTCAATCTGCTTTGTCTGTGGGAAAAGAAACAGCTTAACGAATTTCAGCTCATCAGATGTGATAGATCTGCTTAAATCATGCCAATTCATTTTGATTCACAAATACATGAAGTATACATATGCACCAGTCAAACTTAAGTTGACAGTGTAAGACATGCAACAGCAGTTACAAATAGTTGGTCTTAATGCTCAACAAATGAAAAAAAGCAAAGGGATGAATGTCCTTCCTTACAACACGTCTTCTCTCTCTCTCTCTCTCTCTCGCTCTCTCAACCACCCCACACCTTTATCAGATAGAAACAATATGTCCACAGAGCAAAAATTATAAAGCAAATGACAAGAACATACTAAAAAGAAATTCCACATCCCCGGCCCCTTTTGCACACTCTCATCCCTTCCCCTTGGTCTTTAAACAGAACCAAACATTTTCTGTCAAGGTGAAAAGGTAGACAAAAATTTAATGCAGATTAATCATATTCTTCCAATCACACCACTTGGCTGACTCGCGCAGAGTAGTATACTGACCCATACACATGCTGACTTCAGTGCCAAGGACAGCGTGACTGTACTTTTCAACAGTGTTCTCTATTGTTGAGGTAGCGCAGTCCTGTCCTAGGCTGTGAAGGTGCTGCTGGATACACTGAATTTTCTGGTACAGGGTGCTTGCAAACACAGGAAGGGCATCAAAACAGTATCTTAGATGGATATAACAGCAACAAGTTCTAACTAAAATAATGAAGGGTATATGAGATTTTAGTGCTCGGTTACAAGTCTGTTCTTACCATATAGGAATTCTAAAGACTTTTAATGAGTATGTCTATTTTTTCGATATCCCTACCAAATACTGACACGGACAATGACTCACCCAAATGAAAGCACAAGCTGTCTTGAACATACTGACTATGGTTATATGCACACACAGAAGTTTGCTCAAGTCAGTTCAGCAAAAAGTCTGCAAATGGTTACATGTGACAAATCATGTAGATCAATTCAGCAAGCATCCTGTGAATGATGTTCACACATGACAAAACATGACTGGTGTCGCCTTCAAGGAATGGCCATCTACAGGAATGATTCTGGAGCCGATCACACACACACACACACACAAACAACAAACCACAAGCTATATGCGTTTACACTCTCTTTCAAAACAATGAGAAAGATGGATGATAGCGGGGGCAAAGGTAGAAAGGGACAAAGAATAACCATCCTAACGACAGACGATGGGGAATGGAGCACACCTGCACTAGTCCAAATCCCTAGATCACTAGAACAGGTGAAGTCCTAACGGTACACTGGTGACTGTACAGAATGGATGAAATTCACATGTTTAGCCAAAGGAGTCAAAAGAAAGAAAAAGAAAAATAACATGATCTTATTCCTACAGTTTAAAAGTCTCTGCATCTTCTGCCTTTCCCAGACATCACAATATCCATCCCCAACACCGACCATCTGTTTGATGGCGTAGAAACATAAGCTTTGAGTATGCGGAAGGACCGGCAGGAGAGACTGATCCAGTGGCAATCTCTGTCCCCACTCCAGAGAGTCCCAGGTGGGGTGCCAAACACCTGCCTCTGATTTGGCGTTGTTCTTCCAGGGTGTGCTCGCCTAATTCTGATCAGCTCTGCAGCTGGTGAATGAATGAGGAAGGTTCTCTCTCTTGTAGACATGGTAAGTGGAGACAACCTGGGCATCATTCTCTCCAGCCAGTGAGGCCAGGGGTGGAAGAAGGGAGGTGCACGTGGAAATCGAAGTCACACGCTAAAAGATGAAGGGGCAGGAGGTCATCTTTTTTTCTTTCTTGAAGCAGCTCTAAGCAACTCCTCTTCTTGGAAACAAAGTGAGGCATGACGTAATGGACTTCCCCCTCACTCAATCCCCTATCATAGGAAGCCTCAGCACAGCAGGTCCAGGGACTTTCTGTTGGTTACAAAACGAATGGAAGCCCCTGGCCACCCTAGAAGTGGTAAGACTTGTAGTTTGTTGCTAGACTGTCTGAAAGACTTGACGCTTCTCTCTCTCTCTGTGCTGAACTGTTTACATTGTCACCATCTCGCAAGGTCGAGAATGAGGTTGAGGCCGAGTCACCATGCAGAAAATGATCTTTATGTAGACAGAACAGAACAGCTTGTAGAGTGCGCTCTAACCAAACTTGGTCGGAACACAGACAGGGAGAGGATGGATGGAGAAGTTAAAAGGAAGAAAAGATAAGATCACTATTTAGGATCTTATGCAGTGGGTGAACGTAATTAACAAAATAGCAAAATCCATATAGGCTGCACCCATGAAATATATGACAAATCATGACAGGTCACTTCAGCAAACAGTCTGTGAACAATGTCGTTGTTGTTGTACCCTGGCTAAAAGACTCCAGGGATCGTCCAACAGCCGAAGCACTTTAACACTATGGTACAAATGCATCAGCTTGGGATGAACAGTGTCAACACATGACAAATCATGACAGGTCAATTCAGTGAACAAGCCGTCAACAATGGTTAGACCTGACAATTCATGACATCACATCAGCAAACGACCTGCGAACAATATTCAAACATAGCAAATCATAACAGATCACTTCAGCAAATAGACAGGGAGACAATATTCACGTATGACAAATCATGACAGGTCACTTCAGCATAGAATCGATGGACAATGTTTTAAAATGATATGCCACTTAATACTTTTAGAAGACATTGCATACCACCTACTTTCAGTGCATTCTGTATACACACACACACACACACACACACACACACACACACACACACACACACAAATTCATACAAGATGCATCATGTAGAGATACGACTGCTCCTGCTCAATCATTAATTCAATGCACTTCATTATCCATCTGCAACAGAAATCAAAAGGTGAACTCGATCAAAACGGCAGCGTTATAAAAATCAATAGGACACTCTGGACAGCGAAGACCTCTGTCATTGTCAAGTAAGTCCCGGATCCATCCTTTGATTCAGATTCACACCCACACGTAAGCACGTAAGGCCATGAAAGGCTGTGTTTTCTGTTACATGGATAAAAACATGATTGGCAGATAGACTTTCTTTTTTTTTCAATCTTCTCTTGCAGGTCAGTCTATGAGCAAAAAAGAAACAAAATAATTTTCCGTCTGGGGAAGTAATATAGTATGTATGGACTGAAAGAGTTACTTCCTGTGCACTTGTGGGAAATATGAAATGCAAATCTTTATATCACTGGAATGTACTAATATTTTCACGTAAGCATATAACTTCATAGATCAACTGGTCAGCTAAAACTTCACACTGTTCATGTTTTGTGGAAAAAAATTATCACAACCTTGTTGAAAATGGACATGAGCTGGCCATTTAATTTGGGTCCATGACTAAAACTGAACGGGCTTGTCCATTGGGGCCGCATGTCATCTGTCCAAGTTGGTTTAGACCTTTCCAGAGTTTCTGCTGATGTTGCTGACAAACATGAGACCGCTGGTGTCAACAAAAACACCTTGCTCCCGATAAAAACACTGAGATCACTTCGTTTAGGAGGAAGAGGGATTCATTCCCCCAAAGATAAAAACACTTTTCACAGGTAGATATTTCATCTAGGAGGTAAAGGGATCCATTTTCCTTTTACAAGCCTATATACAGCGCTTGAAAAGTCGCTGAGCAGGAGCGCGGAGCGAGGAAGTGGGTTGGGGAGGTGGGGGTTGAGAGAAGGGATGGAATTTTGTCATGAAGAAGGAGTGAAGGGCAGGAGGGCGAGGACGAGAAGGGGAATGAAGAAGCAGAAGAGAAGGAAGTTCAGGTCCACAAACATTGTCTATAACCTTTCTTGTTTATATATGACGATTATTTTTTTTTGTTGAGTTTTCTTTATTATCCACAATATGCTTTCAGATCTTTTTTTTCTCTTCAAAACAACAGAGTGCACGGTATATGTGTGTGTGTGTGTGTGTGTGTGTGTGTGTGTATGTGTATGTGTGTGTGTGTGTGCGCGCGCGCGCGGAGAGAGAGAGAGAGAGAGAGAGAGAGAGAGAGAGAGAACGAACGAACGAACGAATCTTTTTTTAATGAGGGAAAAAGCGGAATAAGCACAAAATGGCTTTTTTTACATCCGGCCCTCAACAAAGGGAAATACATATAAAATGCAATAATAACATCAGCAAAACTAATCTAGAATTAAAGTAAACATACATAAACGCTATAAATAGACAGAGGAAATGGTTAACACAAAAGAACAGACGACAATCAATGCCTGGAAGAGAGAGGGAGAAGAGAGAGAGAGAGAGAGAGAGAGAGAGAGAGAGAGAGAGAGAGAGAGACAGACAGACAGACAGAGAGAGAGAGAGAGAGAGAGAGAGAGAGACAGAGAGACAGAGACAGAGACAGAGAGACAGAGAGAGAAACAGATGGGAGGGGAGGGGTCATCATATATAGTTCATGAAAAAATGGTTATTGGAAGATAGATAAATATATATACAATAAACATTATCACAACAATAAAATTATAACACATTTCTGGAAAAAGAAAAAAAAATCATTGAACAGGCACCCCAACCTGTAAGCAAAGACAAAAATTTACACTTGACAAGCAGCACCTTTGGAACAATAGATGAAAGAGACCAGTACAGAGAGAGAGAGACAGACAGACAGACAGACAGAGGGAGAGAGAGAGTGAGAGAGACAGAGAGAGAGAGAGAGAGTTTAAGAGCATGAATTGGAAAATTCAGTCATTAGCTGGGTATGAAGTGCCCTTTTAAAGCTATATATGCTGGCATGAACATCAAGAGAGGGTGAAATGCGGTTCCACAAGAAGCCGCCAGAGTAGTGAAGACTGGTTTTAAACATATCTATTCTTGGACGGGGTATTACAATTTTATGAAAATGGCGATTTTCATTCAATCTAAATTTCTCTGTAATTGAAGGGGGAGCACGACCCGAAAGAATCTTAAACATCAATAAAGCTTTATTGAATTTAAGCTTCAAGTTTAATGGTAAAATATCCAGATCTGTATAGTCAGAGTATGATAACGTAACGGATTTTAACAAAACTAATTTCAGGGAACGTCTATAAAGACTAAACAAAGGTTTGAGTATATGATTACTTGCTGAATCCCAAATTGTAGATGCATAATTTATATGGGATTCAATATAAGCGTGAAAAAATATTTTACGTGAATGGCAGTCTAGGAAATGCTTTATCTTGGACAGCTGGTATATCTTTTTTGAAACTGTTTTGCACAAAGACCGTACATGTTCTGACCATGACAGATTGTTATCTATAACTACTCCTAAGACTTTATGACAGACTGTTTCTTCGATAGTTATGCCATTGATAGAAAGGGGTGTGCTCGTATAAGAAAGGGTTTGACGTTTTTGTCTTGTGGTTATGATCATATGTTTGGTTTTGACAGGGTTTAAACACATATGGTTTAATTCAGACCATTTGGTTAGCTGGTTAATACTTTGCTGTAATAACATAGATACTTTTTCTCCTTTGCGATCACACGCATCACGGCACACGAGACCCCGTCGTTTGCTCTTCACTTAGTGTGAGCGAGACTTTGCCATTTTACTGGCCGGCAGCTAAATAAAGGGGCCAGCTATTAACCAATCACCGCGAACGCGCGTACTGCGAGGTGCACCAGCAGCGGCAAAGAAGAAAGACGCTACCCGCCATAGTTGCGCGTGGTGTTGTCTGTGGCGAATTTGTGCAAAAAGTGCGAATTTCGGTGTGTTTTGGATATTGCAGTTCATCATCTTCGTTTGTGGTCGTGTTCATATAGTCTTAGCTCTGTAAAGAAGTAGACAGGATATCACTTTTGTCCAGATCTTCAAAACACTATATCCATCAGTGTGAGCGACTGGAAAACGTTTCCTTCTTTGAGATAAGTAAAATTCGTGCATTTTTGGGTTTGTTGACAATATTAAAACTTAGATTCAGGTCTTTTGGAGGTTTTTTGTCCGCTTTTACAATTGTTCTCAGGAAAGTTTTTAGTTTCAAGTATTAAGTTATCAAAGTCATATACCGGCAACAGGCCGCTGGAAGGCTATACGTGGGGTGGTTAAAGTACTGAAACCGTGCTTGTTCCCGGCTCAGTAAGCCTCTCCGTGTCTGACGTCACTGTCTGTGTCGGTTTAACACGCAGCGTGGTGCTCCCTGCTGGCTGACAACTGGTCCCGTGCTGTTCTCTCTCTCACTTTCTCTAGTTGTCTGTCTGTCTCTTTCTCTCTGACTTTCTCTCTCTCTCTCTCTCTCTCTCCCCCCCCCCCTCCCTCTCTCTCTCTCTCTGCATGCTCACTGACTTTTGTCATTGCAGGAGTCATCATTTTTCCCCTGTGTTTTCTTCACTTAAGAATTCGGCGGCTTTTCCCCGTATTAACTTCCTCACAACTTTAGTCCCCCGCCCCTGTGCTTTGACTTACTGACTGATTGATTCTTTTCCCCGTCTGCAGTGTGTGTGTGGGTGCGCGCGCGTGTGCATGCCCACGTGCGGTCGTGCGTGCGTGTGCGTGTGTGTGTGTGTGTGTGTGAGAGAGAGAGAGAGAGAGAGAGAGAGAGTTGCGCGTCTGTGACTAATTGTGTGTACTGCACTGTGTCTTTTCAGATAAGTTAATGAATGTGCATGTAAGTGTACATTGTCGTCCTTGGTGTCTAGTTGTGTGTGTGTGTGTGTGTGTGTGTGTGTGTGTGTGTGTGTGTGACTGAAGATGGCGTCCGTTCAGCACACAGAAACTAATCATACAGAGAGACTGAACTCTTTATGTAGACTATGTGGTGGTCGGTCAAAACCAACCCGTTACAGGAAAACAATTTATTGCAACAAGTATGCGTCAGAACTGGAACAGTCATATGGACTTATCATTTCTGAAGAAACAGAGGGCAAACTGTACTCTAGAACAATGTGTAAAAATTGTTATGGTTATATGAAACGGAAAAAAAGTGCTGCTGTTCTCCAATCAATAAAAGAACAGATAGCCAGTACACATAGCCTGTGGACTGAGTTTGACCCAACGATTGAAGAAGCTGATTGCACTGTGTGTCACACGTTTCATGAACAGTCCAAACCACGTAGACCTGTTAAAAAAAGGAAACTGGACCCCATAGCAATTCAAAACAGAACAGTCAGCAGCAAGGAAATCTGTGATGACAGTAAGAAAGGTGAGTCGCTTGACACAGGTAGTGTGGGTGATATTTCTGACAGTGCTGTTCCTTATTCAGATGGGGATATTTGTGGCAGCAATGTTGCAGACAACATAGCAAGAGACAGAACAATGACCACCACTTGTAACACAAATATAGATCAGAATGTCTGTGATGACTACGTTGATGGAATCAGTGAGCAAGCTTGTAATACAGGCCCTCCTAGTAGTAGTGATGACGTCAATGTCAACAACGTCACTGCAGCTGAGACAGTACATGATAGTAGTGTGGCCGACGTAAGTGAAGTTCTTGACAATACCCTCAGTCGTGCCTGTGAAGAAACATCTCTCAGCAGCAGTAACACTAGCAGAACAGAAGCTAACAGCAGTGACAGAGGAGCAATGTTCCAGCCTTCAGCATCGTCAACACCTCAACAGAAGACTGTCAAAAGGCGGCTGTTGGACTTTCTCAATGCCCGAAGGCCAGACTTCTTTCAGAATGATGCCACCAATATGAGCAGTTTACAAGTCCAAACAGAGATCGATAAGATATCAACTGACTGCACATCAGGAATGCAAACACAGTCAGTGCTGAGCACACCTGTAACTAGCCCTCATACAAAGATTCCGGGACAAGGACAACCACAGAAAACAGTGAAGCACCGCTCATCACAAACTGAGAAAAGAAAATTAGTTCGACCACTAGAAGATTTGTGTGCACCTCTGACAGCTGGAGAAGAAGCGTATCTCACTCGTTTAGTCCGTATCAAAATGGAACAATCCAGTGACAAACAGACTGTTGCATGCAAAACTAGGGGTCAGCCTATAATTCTAAAAAAGATCATCAAAGCCAGAAAGTCTTCGGCCTTTGCAAGTACTCCCACTAGAAGGAAAAGAGGACCCCCAGGTTGCCCAAATCTGCAGAGAATATTCTGGTGCTTCGGAGTCTGATTTGTTGAAACAGCAAAGCACTGAGCTTAGATTCACCGGAAAAAGAAAAAGGACAGAGATACTAAAAGCTGCTGGTTGTTTGAAAGGACACATCACTGCAAAACAGGCAACAAAAATGAAAGCAAGAATGTTGCTGACTTGGGCAAAACAGAGGCAGTTTAGAAAGATATCAAAACAGGCAGGGATAACACTTGATAGTGAGGAAAAAGAAAGACAGTTTCAAAACAGTTTGAAGTGTGGAAAGATTCGGGTAGACTGGAAAAAACTAATCTTCCATGACCAGAAAACTAACAGAGATGAAAAGAAAAGTACCCCTGTGGTACGGGTTGAAGATTTGCCAACATTCCTGAAAAAACTATTAGACCAGTATGAAGAAAAGAAGTTGTTGACATGGCATCATAACACTATTCCTGAAAATGAAATATGGGTGAAAGTTGGAGGTGATCATGGAGGTGGCAGTTTCAAACTGGTCATGTCTGTCGCAAATCTTGAACACCCCAATGCCAAGGAAAACTGTTTCCTGGTCTGCATAGTAGAGGCAAAAGACAGCAGTGAAAACATCAGAACTGTTTTGAATCCTTTCAAGCAGCAGATCAGTCGGCTTGCACAAACAACATGGAAAGGAAAAAATATTAGACCATTTATGTTTGGGGATTATGATTTCCTCCTGAAAATGTATGGGCTGTCTGGAGCTCAAGGTGTGTATCCATGTCTGTGGTGTACAGCCACAAAGGAACAAGCACAAAAGAAGTGCAGTGATCGATTTGGGGATACCATCAAACAGAGAACGCTTGAAGGCATGAAGAAAATGCATGCCAAGTTTGTGAAAGAAGGTGGAAAAAAATCTCAGGCCAAGTGCTTCCAGAATCTTATCTTGCCGAATGTGTGGGACATTGAACTAGATCATGTCACCCCTCCCTACCTTCATATCCTTTTGGGAATTGTCAAGAAGCATCATGATCTTTTGGAAGATGACTGCTATGATGTTGACAAAAGGATAGCACTAGATCTGGCAAAGAAAGAAGAACCAAATGTAAGAGGTACACACCGGGAGTTTCAAAGAAGTGTTAGGATGGTGAAGATATGTTGTCAAAGTCAGAACACAGATACTCCTTCACTGAAAGGCCTTAATCCTTTCAAGAAGGGTGAAGGACCAGTAGGTGTTGCAGTTGAGTCTGTGCTTCAAAGACACAGGATCGTGAAGCAAGCCTACTACAGTGGCACTTTTATCGGCAACCACTGTAACAAATACCTCAAAGCAGAGGTCATCACGGATATCTTTGACAGCATAGAGAATACAGTGAATAGTATGACAGACGACCAAAGCATTCAGGCCATAGGAAGAGAAATAAAACGTAAATACACCACGTTGAACAAGGCTTATTCCAATGTGCACAGCCTACTATCATCAAGCCAGCCTGTTGAGGATTTTAAAGAGATCCAACTCGCAATCGACCAGTACATGACACTGTACAGAACGTACTTTGTTCATCAGATCAATGTTATCCCAAAGCAGCACATCCTTGAAGACCACTGTGCTGACTGGATCCAGAGGTGGAAATTTGGGTTAGCTTTACTTGGTGAACAGGGGGGAGAAGGTATGCATGCCACTGTCAACCAGCTGAAGCGCAGAGCATGGGGTATTAGAAAAGATGACCAGAGGCTGGCCCTGATCATGCAAGAGCAATGGATGCAAGCATCCCCCATAATGCAAGACACGCCCAAGAAAAAAAAGAAAGGAAAGGCAAAGTAACATTCCAAATTTTAGACAATGGACAAACCCAGAATCTCTCTCCCTCTCTCTCTCTCTCTCAAGAACATGCATACTCATTCACACGCGTGCACGCACGTGCGCGCGCGCGCGCGCGCACACACACACACGTAATCCTATGTGAGCGCACACACACTGACACAGGGATCAATCGCTGTGTGTGTCTGTGTGTGTGTGTGAGAGAGAGAGAGAGAGAGAGAGAGAGAGTGTGTGTGTGTGTTGTTGTTGTTCTTGTTGTTGTTGTTGCTTTACTGTATGAAAATCGCAGCTTTTGGTTTGGTATGTCAGTAAGTCCAAGTTTGTTTTGTTCTTTGCAACTGAGCCCTGTGTTATTCATTCATTGCACTGCACCCATATAGACTGCTTTCTTTTAAGAGTAAAGACCGTTCTTTTTTTTTTTTTGCATGTTACATTTACTTTACTGTAGACATAACTCAGATTTAATGCCCCACCCCCACCCCACCCCACCCCGCCCTCCCTGCTCCCCCATGAGTCGAGTACTTGCTGGCTGGCAACCAACGCGACAATTTCCAAATCAATTCACGGGAAAGTGATAAAGAGAATCAGTCTGTGAGACTTCTTAGTTGTTTGCATACAAAGGAAAACAGCAATACTGTATTATCATCTTCCATTTAACGGGACAGTCCGTGATAAGTAACATGTTGAGCTGAATTTTAACAATGATGGATACATCCTACATGGACTACGCTGCACAACCGTGAGTACAAAATCTCTCTGTCTTCCTCTGTCCTGTCTTGCATTGCCCCCCCCCCCTCTCTCTCTCTCTCTCTCTCTCTCTCTCTTTCGCCCCCTCTCGCGTTGCTTTGATTCTCTATCTCTCTCTTTCTCTCTCTCTCCCCCACACACATGCTCATGTGTGTGTGTGTGTGTGTGTGTGTGTGTGTGTGTATGTGTGTGTGTGTGTGTGTGTATGTGTGTGTGTGTGTGTGTGTGTAAAAACTCAGCATGTTACAAACGTAGCGTAAAAGAGCATGAAACATGCACACCAAAATCTGTTCATGTTTATGTGGAAATTAAGCATGTTACACTCACAGCAAAAAAAAAAAAAAATGCATGAAACATGCAAAACAAATTGTGTTGGCTAGTAGTGTGTGTTTACGTCTGCGTCTGGTGAATGGGCTTGACAACGTTTTGAGGGCAGCAAACAGTGAACGTATGTATTACCGTAAGTATTAAATCTCTCTCTCTCTCTCTCTCTCTTCGTGTGTGTGTGTGTGTGTGTGTGTGTGTAACGTAATGTAATGTAATGTAAAAGGATAAACATGATAAAATTATAATTCCTATTCAAAGCGCACACACACACACACACACACACACACACACACACACTCACAGACACACACACACCGCCGGAAAACTCACACACGCAGACAGACACACGAGCGCGTTCAACACTAGAAAACACGCGCACAGTTGTAAGTGGATATTGTTAATCAGTCCGAGGGAAAAGATGCGTCTTTAAGGAGGTTTTGTGTGTTGTTGTTGTTGTTGTCTTTCCACATAAAGTGATATTAGACGAAGGTTTTTGTGTGTGTGTGTGTGTGTGTTTCTTTTGCCCTCTCTCTCTCTCTCTCTCTCTCTTCGTGTGTGTGCGTTTTGCTCTCTCTCTCTCTCTCTCTCTCTCTCTCTCTCCTTGTCGGTCCAGCAGTACGGTAATTGTAATGTTGTTTATAGCAAAGCCGACCGCAAAGGGCCATATCGGGGCTGACACAGCAGTACAAGTGGTCAGTAGTTTCTGCAAAGCCACTTTCTTGGCTCTGGGGAGACCAGCATTACACATTCCAATCGGCACAGCGTGTACCTCGCCACAGTGATGCTGCCGTTCCGCGCTGCGTGTACCTCGCCACAGAGAAGCTGGGAAGGAATGTGCGGGCGATGCGAGAGGGATGGGATGGGGGTGGGGAGAGGTGGGAGTGCTACTGCGGTGGAGGGAGGTTGGGCGCTCGTTAAAAATAGGCGGGCCTCCCTCGCCGGCCAAGAGGCTGTAATTGCGCGCGCCGTGGCATGAACAGTAGTGTCATCGGCGAACATATCACAAAGCGCTGGGAGAAACAGGGGGAGATCATTAATATATATTGAGAAAAGTATGGGTCCTAGGACGGAGCCTTGAGGAACACCATGTTTGAGAGGCAAGATAGAAGACTGGCGTTCATGAATTGAGACAATTTGTTTTCTGTCGCTTAAAAACGAAGAGATGAGTTCTAGAGCATTACTGGATAAACGGTACAATTTTAACTTTTTTAGAAGCAGTGTGTGGTCAATTACATCAAAAGCTTTTGCAAAGTCAATAAAAAAGACACCGGTCACTTTGTTTTCATTGATATTTGAGAGCCATTTGTCTACTAGGTTGGTCAGTGCAGTGTGGCAGGAGTGATGTTTCCTGAAACCAGACTGATTAGGGTGAAATAAGTTATATTTGTCAAAATGGTTAAGAATACATCTTCTTAGAGAGAGAGAGAGAGAGAGAGAGAGAGAGAGAGCACATGTGCGCACATGTGTCCGGAACCCTCAGAACCCTTCCCGATCTGTGGTTGTTTCTCACCTGCATGCATCACCATGTGCATTTGAGGGCTGTGGCGTGTGGTAAGGGGCAGAAGTAGTGTAGCCCCAAGACCACCCATGATCGGATGAGTGGCTGGCGCTGGCACTGGGACTGTGGGACGACCAGCCATCGGACCATGATGCAGTTCCGCTAGAATCGCTCATAGATCCAGACCACCAAGAGTTGGAGAAGGAAGACCCCGTGGATCCGAAGCTTGACCACGCAGTAGTAGACGGCCACTCGGTAGACGGCCACTCGTAGATGGCCACTCAGTAGTGCTGTGAGTGAAGGCAGAACCAGACGTGCCGAACGATGAAGCAAAGGACGGTTCACCAGAGGAAGCAGTCTGTGATCCACTTGGGTGTGTATGAGATCCACCAGGTGAGCCATGTGATGCCCAAGAGGAGGAATATGAAGAGCTGTGTCCATAGTAGGAGGAAGCAGTAGTAGTAGTATAATACATATTATCACAGTGGTACTTCAGGATGTACAGGTATGCATCGGGGTTGGCGCAGGGTTCCGTCTTCTCCATATCAACCAGGGAGGGTGGCACGTAATCTGCATTCACAGATTATAACTGTGCAGTTTGCATACCATACACAAGATGCCAAAATACATAAATTAAACACACATACAATACAGCATCAATAAATGAACTGGTGCCAAGTAACAGAAGTAAAGACATGCATCAAACTATAGTCCTTATATAGCTGTCGGCAGGCAAATGAAAGCCATCTGGAAAGTCTTGTTTTGTGTAGTTTCATACCAGTCATTTTGAGGTTTGCAGAAGTCATACCTGTCGAAAATTCAGTTGTTTGTTTTTGTACAATGTGGTAAATAAACGCTACCCTTCTACACTATGTTTTGTGAATATATCTGTTCATTGTTTGTTTTCATAATGCCGTTCTCTGTCACAGTCTTGATGCTACATGAACATTTCACTTCAGACTTCTGACGACGTTCCACACAAATCACACCAACATCACAGGCATATTCACAATTCTAGCTCACATGCAACACTCATACATCTTCATAACAAACACATACAGAGAAATATAAGTAAACTGCATACACACTCTTCATGATTTATTATTTATCTGTCGTTTCACCCATAGAGACAAAATCAAGCACCGCATTAGAAATTTTAAGTGTACACATCAAACGAGTTCTTCTTTAGTAAATTTATTGTGAAAAAGAAAGATAACCACACACAAACGCCATTAGAAACTGTTACGAAGGATGTTAACTGCTGGATACTCACTTCCACAAATGGCAGGCAGAGACGTTTCGTACCCGTTACTATAGTCACTGGAATGATGTGGCGTTGATGCACCATAATAAGCTGACGACTCATAATAGCCCGAAGATCCACCATACATGGTATCGCTGTACGACGGGTACATAGGACTGCTTGTGGAGCTGTAGCTGCCAGATGAACCAGACCCATCCCAGGAAGATCCATCAGAGTCAGAGTAAGAATGCGCAGATGTGGAACTGTCCCATGGAGATCCGCCAGAGCCAGATGAACCAGAGCCGTGCCAAGAAGATTCACCAGAACCATAATGACCAGATGAAGCAGAGCTGTGCCAGGATGACTCGCCTGAACCATAGTAATCAGAAGATGTGACAGGTCCAGCTGTTTGGAAGTGCCAGAAATGTTCATGTGCCTGCTTCTGAATGTCATACTCTGAGCAAATGTAGCCGTTGGTGTGCATGACAAACGCGGCACACCTCGTGAAGTTGGCATAGTGACTGAAACAGAACATCAAAAAGACAGAAATGTACCACTTCATTTGAAAGAAACAGCATTTTTCATCAGTTACCACGCTACATATTCCACCACTCTGGTTTTGAACAATTCTTTTTGTAGCCTTTACAGATCCACTTAAACACCACAGAGCAAACAGTTCAACAGAGTATCATTATTGCTACGACTAGGAGAACCGTAGTATTCATGTGATGTAGGTGTGTCTGTAGTGGAACCAAATCCTAATCTGCCAGCAAAAATCACTGCTATTTCAATTCAAATTCAGACAACCATCAAATTACTGTACAGTAGAAAGCAACGCGATTTGCATTCAAAAGGCATCATATTGTCTCGGTATTTTTTTCCTTTTCTATCACAAAAAAAAAGAAAGAAATAGTATAGAGTAAAAATATCCTTTGCAGTTTTGTATGTAGATTTCGTCACAGTTCCATCACTGCATGATAACTTACCTGCATCTGTCATACTGCCGGTACATAGCAGCCTCAAGGGACTGCCAACAGGAATACGACACGTAATCCCACACCATATACCAGTCTGGACAGGATCTTGGTGATGGAGTCGTTGTGCCTGAACATCAACAATTTCCCACATAAACTATGTGGTGGTTGACCAATTGTGAGGCTGGATAAAGGTGGGCAGGGAGGAAGCGGAGAGATGAAGGTGTAGGGCAGGGGACTGGAGCGGACAATCAAACACAATTAAGATATTTTCAATTTAGGGAAAGAGAGAGAAGGGCCAATTCTGAAATGTTTTGTCTGTCTGCACCAGCGCAAGAACAGATCTATGAAGCAAAATGAGATAAGAAGATAGATACATAGATAGATAGGTAGATCGACTGATAGGTAGATAGGTTGGTATAGATAGATACAGATAGAAAGATAAGTAGATGAATGGGCAGATAGATGGATAGATAGATAGATAGATAGATAGGTGGATAGATAAATGAATAGATAGATGGAGATGAAAAAAAAGGGGGTGGGGGGGGGGAGAGAGAGAGAGAGAGAGAGAGAGAGAGAGATTTGTGAGAATAATGAAGATCTACCTTATTTTCCTTTTTCACATCGTTGAAATAAGGTAGGTGACACCACCAAAGAGCATGGACTAGGCTGTGGCTGTGTACGAAAGTGCTAGAGCATGCGCCTCGGGAATGATTCCATTATGAGGGTTGGAATGTGAGACAGGCAAGTTTTAAATAAAAGGTTTTATTCGCAGTGAGTTTGGTTTGTGAACATAGGGTAAGAAATTAGAAAAGTGGGGAAGTGGAAGAATGCCAGAGGTTGCATTAATATTTGCATACACTTATTCACACATGCATCACTACCTAACCGCTGTGGACAGGGGGGGGGGGAGGGGGGGGGGGTGGAGGCATCTTTTTTGTTTTGATTTTGATCTAGCATTTCCACTTGCATGTATGCATTCTAAGTGCTGAAGTACAAATAATGTGTCACTGCAGCACATGCAGAGCCTATTGATTTAGGCTGACGTTACCAACAGGTCAATGCTGGGGGCACTTCTGACCAATGGCAAGCGAGTTCATGGAATTTGATAAGCTACTTTGCTCAACACATGAATCAATATTTACATGTAAAAGAGACAGGATAGAGAGAAAAAAACAACAAAGAATGTCAAAGTTCAAACAATCTGATTCAGCTTCCTTCCATCTGACAATCCACGCCATCCTCGATATAGATGAAATTAATATTGTCCTAAAGGACCAGAGGTCATCAAGAAATACAGTCTTTTCGAATTATGTTATTTTTGTCCCCATGTACTAGAAATAGTAGCATCCTCTGATTGGTACAAAGAGCCGTCGGCTTTGTTACGCTTCTACTCCTCCTGCAGTGTGCACACAGCCTGTTGTTTAGCCTGTTGAATGGCCGCTGTGGTGATTGGTTGAGAAATGCGATCCAGGTACTCATGCAATGTGCACACAGCCGGTTGTTTAGCCTGTTGAATGGCCACTGTGGTGATTGGTTGAGAAGTCCGTTCCAGGTAAACAAGATCAAGGGCATCAAGCGTGGGCTGTAGCTGGCTTATGTGGTAACTAAGCTTGCATCAGGTGGCAAATGGGTGGCCGGAAGTTCTTCTGCAATGACGGGAGCTTAATCTGAATGAAAATATTTCCTGGAACTTAGCTTCTAAAATTCAATTAAAGAAGTGGCGAATGTATCAAGGCAATATAAATTTCAGCCTTTGTATGGCGTCACTCCTACAATGGTTACAAATGTAAATGTTGGTGGCATCAGTTTTTTTTTTTTCTTTTCTTTTTTCTGTCCCAACTTCTGTGCCACCTCAGAGGCAGTGCACCCACACTGCTCATTCCGACACCCCATCCACAGCCACAGCCCAGTCGGTCCTGCTGCAGCCACGGCACTGGCAATCCACAGGGAGCAGTCAATGTCAAGTCATCAAGAGGCAACCAATCGGAGAAGATACTGCACTGCTACCGAGTCACTTCGGTGGTGTTCAGTGGCGCCTGTTCTTGGTGGCATCAATTTTCTTTTGGTCATGACCTAGTGTTTTACCTTCCACTGCTTTATGTTAACACCCTCTCCATTTAGTCTGCACACTGCTGCCATCCCACTAAATACTGTTCAGGGGGCAACTATTTAGTCTGCACACCCCCCCCCCCCCCCCCCCCCCCCCCCCTGGGGAATGTTCACAGGCTGGTCTACAAAATGTTGCTACTCCACTGTAGAAAGTTCATGGCCTTTCCGTTTGGTGTCCCAACTGCTTCCACCATTTTTGCAACCTATTTATTTCGGTTGTATTCTGCTCTTCGTTCTGACTGTGAATGGTCGTGAGTTGTATTTCGGCAGTTAGATCTTCATAGAATCTAGTTCTGACAAACGTATATTCAAAGTTATTCAATGCTGTTTGGAATAATGGAAGTGTAACAGAAGAATGGATGAAAGGTATAATATTACCAAAACACAAAGTTAATAGCTTCAGTTTCAGTTTCATCAAGGTGGTGTCACTGTGTGCAGTCTAGTCCGTAAACGCTACACCACATATGATAAGTTTCGAGACAACACTGCGCATGATTTAAAGCTGATGGATAAATGAATGAATGACTAAGATGAGAGAATTTAAGAAGAGAGTCTCATGCTATGACTTAGCTGATGTCTGACCTACGCATTAGCCAAACGCGTTGGTCAGACCGTGAGTCCCTACCTAATATTGGCTGCACATGTGCCATTATTATCATTGTATGTACTTGTGGTGAGTGTACACGTGTGTGCATATTTGTGTGTGCTCAAGTGTGTAAGGTAACAGGAATTTACAAAACCCATATAATTACAGATGAGTTACATTGCCAAGCTGTGTGAACAAATCATTTACACTCATTATCAACAACAGACTTCAAAACTTTGGGGAGAATAACATTTCTTTCAGAATGCCAATGCAGGTTTTAGAAAGAACCATATACCTAAGATCATACTCTTGTGTCAATGTCACTGGTCTATCTTTTCTCATCTTCTAATAAAAAAAATTGTGCTTTTACTGACTATTGCAAAGTATTTGATCCCATATAGGGCAGTGCTTTAAGGAAGAAACTTGTTCATTATGGTACACATGGCAAATCAGAAGAATATTAAGTCACATGTATTCCGGCAGGGTGCCTTTTTACAAGTAATATGGTTATGCGTCTGTGTGAAAACCTATGGCCACTTTTGTTTGCATTATATCTGAATGATCTTGAAATGTGCATGATGGAAAGTGGTTGTGGTTTGCTGAATATTTACATTAGAACAGAAAAGTAACCTCTGAGTGACGTTGTTAAGCTGTTTGTATGTTTATATGCTGTTGATGATACTAGTCTCTTAACAGAAACACAACAATTATTAAATGCCTTGTTTCAGTATTGTCAGCAGCAGCATACAGAGGTAGGTCCTAGGACAGTTCTGCACCAAGTTCGAGGGAATAACTGTCTGTCTGTTCGTCCTTTGTTTTCATAGTCTTGAATGTTAGCGTTGTGTTTGTTTTGTAATGTGTTTATTATTTTGTTCAGCAGTGCAGCAATTCTGTCTTTGCTCTTTTCCATGTTAATCAAATCAAGCATGATATTTTGATCAGCCCCTTTTCTGCATGGAATACTCGCTTGATCAATACTCCTGAGTATTTGTCTATTGCAAGCAGTGCGACTTGTGTGACCGTTCGTTTTATTTAATTTCTTTTCTTTTTTTTATTCATGGTGATTACAATTTATCTATCGTTTTTAACTGTCCATACCCCTAAGGGGTTAACAAGAAATACATGTTGTACTGTGCTGCGAACATCCTCTCAAACCTATGCATGGATAAGGACAAAAACGATAAACAGAGAAATCTCTGAAGATTGTGTGAATCAAGATGGTGAACAGATCATCTCACCGTAGAGAGGGTCAGTGCAGATCCAGCCTGCTCCCCCACCAACAGCACAGCACTTCTTGGAGCCGTCACACTCAAAGTCGTTGCTGCACTTATACACAGTGATGCCAAAGCCATCGGAGGGAGGACACTGGCCAGGTTTCTCTGTGATAGACACAAGAACACTGTCAAATGCAGGGATATGAAGGAGGGGACAGAGGCAGAGAAAGAGAAAGAGAGAGAGCCACACAGATAGACAGACAGAGAGAGAGAGATACAGACAGACTGACAGAGAGAAAGAGAGACAGACAGGTAGAGAGAGAGAGAGAGAGAGAGAGAGAGAGAGAGAGAGAGAGAAGAGACAGAGACAGAGAGACAGAGAGAGACAAGACACACACACACACACACAGAAAGATGCAGAGGTAGAGACACAGACAGAGACTGAGAGAGTTCTGTTTCTCTATTTTATAAGAAGCCAAAATACACACAGACACTCTGTGACTTTGTTAATGTTGCTGTTCTTTTGCTGCGGCAAATTCCAAGAGCCTGCTACTTACAAGAGTCAGGATTTGTCTCTACACTGGGTATGAAGTGCAGCAGAAACAAACAATACAAACACACTATACCACATCAGACTACAAATCAGCAAAGCAGTCCCTGCCATCAGCTCTGTAACAGTCACTGTTGTCAGATTCTTTGAGCAGTCTGATTTTTCAAGAAGTAAAAAACCAGTTTTGTCATCAAAGCACCACCATTCATCCAGTGGCATCCAGATCACGACTATCATCTTTTGATGCCCAGTGAACACAGCAGACCAGGCGGCCCCAGACCAGACTGGCTTAGGAAGCATAGACCAGGCAGCCCAGACCAGACTGACTTAGGAAGCATAGACCTGTCTTTAGCTGGAATCCATCATGACAACAGTTCATCATGTGACTCAAGAGCTTCGGCAAACGTATCGTCAAACCACCCCCATTTACTTATTTTTTTTTTTTTGGTTTTTTTTTTTGAAGCCCATTTACTTATATATACCCAGTTCTGTTGTCCCTCTCGGTCACAACATGACTTGTGACTATTCTGTTGCTGCTGTAGGTAGCTACAAAGTACAGACGAGTGTCTTTCAATTAGTGTACGGCAGAACCTTTGAACAAAAACAAACTAATCATACTGTGTGTTTTAAGACAACACACACACACACACACACACACACACACACACACACACACACACACACACACACACACATACATAGAGAGAGAGAGAGAGAATGTAAAATTCACATAATCCAATAGATCTATATGCAAATTATGAGTTTTCAGATTCAATTACTGAACATATCATTTCCATTTTGCTTTTGAAAATCTGTGTAGAATACAAGCATACAAACAGTGAGATGACTTACCATTCATGACTTAGGTAAGGGAGCCTCAATGTTGCTATATTACATCCTAATTATCGAACTATTAAACGTAAACATTCCACATGTATGTTGACCATTAAATGCCAAGATTTACATCTGAATAGCGCCACTGTTTTGAGATTACACTACTTTGTGTAGCATCACAGGTGCCGTCTTCTGTTCTCTCTCTGTCTCTCTTTATTGTGTATTCATAAGCATAACTGTTGCTTGAACTTCTGGTCGAACAAATCTCCTAGTCTTCAAGTTATCACTGATAATACAAGAAGTTTTGGATCTATGATTCTTTCTTCGGTCTAAAAAAAAATTGTCTATGACTATGAGCAAATCACTCTCACAACCCAAAGAAGACATGGCAAGCACCGGCCCACCTCTGGTCAACACCTAGTATTTCAGCAGCAGTGAAACAATACGAAAATCTTTACTTTTTGTAACAGTCACAAACAACTCTTCTTTAGAAAAAATCAGTTACTATCTACCCTACAAAAACAACAACGACAACAATAACAAATGGAAAGATGCTTACGATCTTCATGGGTAGAGCAGCTGGCAATGGCAGCAGCCTCTGTGAAGCACTCGTCCCCAGTAAAGGCGTGGACTACAGTGCACTCAGAAAACTGGCTGGTGCCATATGGGCACTGCACATCCTGAATCCACAATGGCAGTCGCCCCTCTGTTTTCACGTAGCCTGCAGTACCTCCTACATAGCCCTGACTCTGGCAGAACAGCCTGGCCGCTGTGTCATCAAAATGGTCCGAGCACACAGTTCCCAATGTCCCATACTTCTCGACAAACACAATACCGTTCTCACCTAAAGCCCAGCTGGTGATTTCTGCAACACAATCCATTGCGTTAAACACATCTCAGGGGGTGTTGTGTGTTAAATTGAAAACAGCTTCAGTTCAATTTTAATTCATGCCGGTTACAGCCCAGCCCATGCAAAGGGTCTGTATCAGGGCTGTCGCCTCAACTAAAAACTAATGATGTGACAGAAAGGTGAAATAATGTAGTCATATCACTTAGCAGCGATGGTTTGGGAATGCTGTTATATAAAAATATGTCAAAATATAAACAATAGCAGAATCTACTTTACTAAGCCTTAACCTCATGAAGTAGTGGAATAACTGTCATGCTATTGTTACTTAATAGTGTGTGTCCAATAATGAATTGTCTGGTATCTGCATAAATGTACCCAAGTGGATTGTATGTTTATCGCTGAGCATAGATATGCACCCTATTAAACACATTCAATGAAGGTTCTCCTTCTGTGCAGCTATTAACCAATTTCATATTCAATCCCCCATTCTGATTCCGGCACAGCTGCTATCATCTATTCATTACCTTCGCCAAGGTGGCTGTGGCTGTCATTCGCATCCTTGTGTTTGTTAGCCAGATATTACGAAAGCAAATGAACCAAATTTTACCAAATTTGGTGGAAAGATGGAGCTTGGCCCAAGGATGAAACCCATAAGTGTGGGTTTTGACTGGGATCAAAGGGAGGTATCAAGGATTTGTGTATGTGTGACAGTTCTACCTTCTCCCATGTGCCCTTTCTAGTTCATTTCTTTTTTTCAATGACCTCGCCAAGGTGACTGCGTTCTCATCCACGTGGTTGAGTTATTTGTCCATCAGCATCATTACGCAAAAACTGCAACAGGGATTTTTATGAAACATGGTTGAACTTTTGAACGGAACTCAAGAGTGAAACCAGATAGAAATGTGGAGCAGATCTGTGATGCTGTTCTGGATGACAGGATGGATCTAGGATCTGTTCAACCGTGGCTGAGGTCCACACTCTCCCAAGTGACCCAGCTCAATGTGCTGCAAGGCAGGTTACCTTAAAGATCTTCTTAAACAACATGGCTATGAAGAGGAATCTAGAAGACTGAGAAATGCAATGCACAGAGAAAAAACAATATATTATCAAGAATTGATATCATCAACCCAGAACCCTAAATTGGTATGGAGAGCTATAAATAAGCTTACAAATAATCAATCTTCATCAAAATCAACTGTAATTAAAAGCATCTCTGTTGAACAGCTAAACACTCTCTTCTGCTCTATAGCCAATAAAACTGTCATGACAGATTCATCCAGATCAAACGACCTTCAAGAACTAAAACAATTTTGCCATGATAAAAACATCACATATGAACTTTCTATTCCCCCAATGACAGTCTTATCACTACCTAAGGCAGTCAGGTACCTGCGGGGTGAATGGCCTATAGGGCAAAATCCTCAAACTATCATCTCCAGTAATTACAGACACGTTAACATACGTCTTTAATTTATGCATCAACAAAAATTATTTTCCCATTGTTTCAAAAAAACAACAGTTATACCTGTCTACAAGACTGGTGACAACTCAGACCCTGCAAACTACAGGCCAATCGCCATCATTTCCACTATTTCCAAACCTTTGGAAAAACACATAAACAAACACACATTACACCACCTTAATACATACCACTTGCTTCATCCAAGACAGTCCGGGTTCCGACAAAACCATTCATGTCACACAGACTTAATCAACCTGGCTGATGCCTGGCTAAATAACCTTAAGAAAATAAAATTGTATGGCTTATCCACAATTACTCTTATGCTTTTTCATTCATATCTCACGAATAGGCAACAGTGTGTAAAAAATTAATACAACTGTCTCTTCATTTAAAACACTTTCATACGGCATCCCACAGGGCTCTATACTAGGTCCCTTACTCTTCTTCACAATTAAATCAATAATCTACCTCTCCATATCACATCCACCTGTGAACTCTTTGCTGATGATACAACAATACACACAAATCATTCTGATGTTACTGCTCTTGCAAAAACTTTTCAAGAAAGTGCAAATGATCTCGTAAAATGGACTGAACGCAATAACATGTCGCTTCACCCTCAAAAAACTAAAATCCATGCTTATCACAACCAGGCAAAAAAGACAGTCTCACGGTTAAGTTGCCTCCCCTACATCTTAAAGATAAACCCATTGAACAGGTTACATGCTACAAAGTGCTAGGAATAACAATTTATAACAATATCAGTTGGCAAGTTCACATAACTGCACTGTGCAAAAAATGTTCACAGAAAGTCAATCAACTCTCCAAAATCAAACGCTTCCTTGACTTGCACTCACACAAGCTCTTTTTCCAGTCTCATATTCAATCATACATAGACTATGGGTCTACTCAATGGAACTCTGCTAGCGCTAACACCCTCAAACCATTGCTGAGCCTACACAATCGAGCACTCAAATTAGTCCTCCTAAAAAGCAGTAGTCTCCTGGACTCAGACTATGAAAAGGTTCAAATTCTCCTCTTAAGTCTTAGATTACAATACAACAAAGGGATCATAATGCACAGGAGTGTGTCTGGTAGGCACCCTCAACAGTAGTTCACAGATTTTCAATTAATTCCACAAGGACACTACCCAAAATTCATATCTCTATTCCAAGAATTGACTTACTCAAATCCAGTTTAACATATTCAAGCCCCTGTCAATAGAACTCGCTCCGAGTCAATCAAACAACACCAATGCATATCAACCTTCAAACACCATTATTTCAACCATCTTTTGTGCCAATGCTCGCATACTCCACAATAAACCCACCACCCTCCTTGCCTAATCTATGAACCCCGACTATTATGAAAGTGTTTTGCTCTTGAAATGCATATGTCATTCTGTTCAGTAAGTGTGTCTTTTGTAAGTATGTGTGAGTGAGTGAGTATGTGTGTGTGTGTGTGTGTGTGTGTGTGTGTGTGTGTGTGTGTGTGTGTGTGTGCATGTGCGTGTTTCCTACCACCTCTTGCCTTCTTGTCATAATGTCTTTATGCTTGTATTCTCCCTCTCTCTCTCAACTATTTTCTGCTGGAATGACATTGATTTGTTATCTAGATGACATGCTCCCTCCCTCCCTCCCCCCCAACCCATGGTGACTAGGCTATCATGATGCATTTTCATTCTTTTTCCTGGTGCTTCAAAACCGATTGCCTTGCATCTCGTTGGTACTTTTTGTTTGCTAGATTGTTCTAAACATGCTCTCTCACACCCCACTCTCACCTCTCTCGCCCTTCCTTGCACTCCTTCCACTCCTGCGTCTCTCTGTCACTCTCTCTCTCTCTCGCTCACTGTCTCGCTCTCTTTCATTTTAATTATTTTTTTTATTTGTTATTTATTTCTTATTTTCATTTTTGTCTTATTTTAGTTCAAGCCACTTTTTGCATGCTTCTACATTTGTTGCTTTGTCTTATTTTGCATTGTTGACCCTACTCAGGGCGAGGACTGGATGCAAAAAAGTACATCAGTGCTTATCTATTATCCTCGTAAATAAAGAATTTTGTCTTGTCTTGTCAATCGTACCATCAGACACTGTCCCATCATAGCAGTGCACAGCAGCCAGCTGATCCACACTGCACAGGGTCTGTTTCTCCACGCAGGTCTCCACGGCTGCTCCAGACTCCAAACAGCTGGAACTGAGAAGCACTCCCCCTTCGTTCTGGAGTCCCAGGAACAACGAAGAATTCAACGACAAGGCTCTTTCACCAGGGTGTCCTGTGGCATTCTGGCACAGAGCGTCCAGGGCCGAGTATGTCAGGCCCTCCAAACAAACGTCTTGGTACCGGTTGTCATAGTAAAGCTGAAGAATGCCTGTCTTGTTCTGGAAGCCAGTGTTCAGTCTGACTGCAGATCAGAAGAGGTGACAAGGGCAGGTGTGAGAGACACGCAGAAGGAGCAGGTAATGTAAACAAATGTCATTCCCAAATCTGAAATGATGTTTAGGACACAAACACTGACAACATGATAAATACTGAATGGTTTGTACATGGCACAAGCTTCTTAAATGTACACATAGGTGTCTGCAGCCCTCCCAAAACATTTTCCATTCACAAACCAAACTCAGACTAAATCACACCCCTCAGCAGGTTATGCATTGTTCCTGGCTATGGTTCCCCCCCCCCCCCCCCCCCTCAATGTATGCAAGAGCAAAATGTGCATAATACAATCCTTTACTTGATGATATGGTGTACACAATATTGCAATAATTGTTGGTCATAACTGGTGAGCTCCATTTAGGTCACACATCGATTAAAAAAGAAGCCTTTTGTTTGCTATGCTGTGTATTGAATTGTACTGTACTATCTTGGTGTATCATGTCAGACTGTGTTCTGTTGCTTTACACCACTCTGCATAGCATTACTGTGTTATTCCCTCATGCTGAACTGTATTCCACGATGCAGTAATATATTCCGTTGTGTTGTGCTATACCAATTTTTAATTAAATCATACTGCATTGCATTACAGCTTACTGTATTGTATTGCATTATAGTGTGTTGCACTGTATGGTTATTGCTTTATCGTTACAACATATTTCTTTTGTATGAATTCAAATTTTTCAAAAGGCAAAATGGCCAGTAGTTAGCTATCCATTTTTCTGTCTTTACATCTATATATCTCTATCTATCTATCTCAGACAGATAGATATAGACTGATAGACAGCAAACAGACAGACAGATAGATAGAGAGATAGACAGACGACAGATAGATAGATATCACCTATTTAACTTGTAGGTTCAGATGTACACAACAAATGTGATGCCAACAGAAAAAAAATTTCAGGACATGAATACTTCAAAAACACAACAGCATTTGATATGATACAACTCTTGTAGAAAAAAATAAGTATGGAAATCCCTTTAATATGCCAGAAACTTCAAAAACTTTCAAAGTTGTTTTTTTTCTTTGAACTGCCTATTCTGATACAGGATCATTACAAATATCTACGTCAGTTTAACACGCATGTCAACATCCACGTCAACACAGACACTCAAGAAAGCTGAAACACACACACACACACACACACACACTTACACCACACTACACACACACACACATACACACACACACACTACACACACACACACAACATACACACACACACACATACACACACACAACTACACACACAACACACACACAACACACACACATACACACACACACAACACACACACACACACACACTACACCACACACACTACACACACACACATACACACACACACTACACACACACAACACACACACACCACACATACACACACACACACACATCACACACACACACACATACACACACACACACTACACAACACACACACACTTACACACACACATACACACACACACACACACACCACACACACACACACACACACACATACACACACACACACTACAACATCACATACACACACCACACTTAACAACCCACACTACCACACACAACAACTACTCACACCACCACACATCACTCCACACACACACACACATTACACACACAACACATACACACACACTTACACACACATTACACACACACACACACACACACACACACACATACACACACACACACATACACACACACACACACATACACCACACACCAACAACACACACAACACACACACACACACAACATACACACACACCAACAACACACACACACACACACACCAAACACACACACACACACACTACACACACACACACACACACACACACCACACACAACACACACACACACACAACTCACACACACCACAACACACACAAACACACACACAACACACAACCACACACACAACATACACACACACACACATCACACACACCACACACAACACCCTACACAAGTGCACCAAAGTACAACACTGCACGGACAGATCATTCAACAGTGAACACAGCGCACGTTTTTAAGGGTTGGTGCAGGATTGCTCCCGCTGGTTTGTTCGGCATTTGAGGACAGTATAGTACTTCTCTGGGTCCCACCCGTACCTTCGGGTGTAATTTTTTTCTTTCTTCTACAACACCAGACGATCATTCAAAACAATAATGTTACGATGAGGTTCAGCACTTATCTCTGCTACTGTAACACACACACACACACACACACACACACACACATAGTGGACACGGTGACTACGAGGGTCGGCACTTACCTCTGCTATCGTAGCAAAACACTGCCGGTAACCCGCCAGGCCCATAGGGCATGAAACAGACAGTGGCATTGCTGGGCTCCGCACTGTGATACAGTTGGCGCCATCCACTGTCTCGGCAGCTCTCCAAGCTGAGGGCATCGCCATCGCAGGACCATGTGAAGTCCGTGCCCCACACCGTGGTGACTGCTGGTAGAGGAATGTCTCCCAGGTATCTGGACAGTAGAGGTCATCCGTTTGTGAAGCAAAATAAAGAAAAGGAATTCAAGCAGAGAGTGGGGGTGTTGCGTTATGTGTAGTGTGGTGTTTTGTTGTTGTGCCTGTCGGTGGGTGAGTGCATAGACGTGCGGGGGGAGGGGGGGGGGTGCGGGGAGTGTGTGTGTAAGACAAAGAGAGAAGAAGAAGAAGGAAAAGAAAAAGAAAGAAAAGAGAGAGAGAGAGATTTAATCGTATTTGAGCGACAACGGGGGCTGGAATAGCTCAGTTGGTAGAGCGCTGGACTCGTAATCCAAGGGTTGCGGGTTCGAATCTCCACCGGGCTGTTTCGGTACAGGGGGATTTTTCTCTCGGAGTTAACACTGGTTCTGACTCCATTCCCCATACAGTCCTTCGAATGAGACCAAGGTTCCGTGTGTGAACGCACGCATAACATCTTGCACACACGTAAAATCCCATCACCAACTGTCGGAAGAAAAGGCCAGTTTGGCCGTTGGTATGGATGACACGTTACACATAGCATATACCTTCCCCGAAGATGGAGTATGGCTGCTAAATGGCGGGATAAAAAACGGTCATGCACACAAAACTCCACTCCCTTTGTTGGGTAGATGGGATTAATACTCGCCTGTCCATATAGGGAGTGTCTGCAGGAGTATCAGCCTGCATACGCAGAAGAAGAAAAAGAAGAAGAAGCGACAACTAGTAACAATGATGGGAATGGATAGCTACCTAGCGGGGAGGGAAGGGTTGAGAGTGGAAGTGTTGTGCCTAAAGCAGGAACGAAAGGGACGGGCAATAATGAAAAGAGAGACAGACAGACAGACAGAGAGACAGACAGAGAGAGACAAGAGACGGAGAAAAGCAACAAATAATTTTTTTCTCTCTCAGACTTGGGCCTGGGTCTCTAGCTTGTATGGGGCAGACATAAGAGAAACTTTGCTGAATGAAAGAGACAAAGAATCTACAAGACAAATCATGACACGTTTCGACCTCTACGGTCTTCTTCAGGCAAGAAAAACAACATTCAGGATAATGGAAACGAAGAACGAGCAATCACTTATTGCCTCAAACTGGTCGCAAGATGTGACACACACATTTGCACGGGTTTTTGCTTTGTTACAAATGTTGAGGAAGGCCTGCTCTTTTACGCAAGAGCTGACTAGACTTCAACGAAATGAAGAATGAAACCAAATGTAGCCTGTGCTTGGAGCTAAACCAGACGTTCAACCAAAACTTCTAGCTATTCTCCATCTTAGTGTAGCTCACACGTCTTCTTTGCCAGCTGAACAAAGAAAATGAACGCCTCCCCGAATAAACAACCCAAATTTTGTCACAGACTGCACCAGTGAAAGTGACACAAATGCTCTACTGTTCTTTCCTTTTTTGCTTGCTGTCCTATCCTCTATACTTCAACTGTATTACTTCCAAGCTACTAAATCCGGCTCCTTGCCCCTCAGTCACACCCTGATTGTCCCGCAGCAACCGCCAGCACCAGCAATTTCACAGGAACAGTCAACGTCAAGTCGTCATGAGGCAACCCGCCAGATCACTGTGGTGGTGTTCAGTGACACCAGATCACTGTGCTGGTGTTCAGTGGTGCCTGTTCTGATCCAACATACACAGACACCAGATCACTGTGGTGGTGTTCAGTGGCCACCAGCACATCTGTGGTAGTGGTGTCAGTATCACCAGTCACTGTGGGTGGTGTTCTGATGATCACCAGATCACTGTGGTGGTGTTCAGTGGTGCCTGTTCTGATCCAACATACACAGACACCAGATCACTGTGGTGGTGTTCAGTGGCACCAGATCCTGTGGTTGTCCAGGCACCAGATCACGTGGTGGTGTTCAGTGGTGCCTGTTCTGATCCAACATACACAGACACCAGATCACTGTGGTGGTGTTCAGTGGCCTGTTCTGATCCAACTACACAGACACCAGATCACTGTGGTGGTGTTCATGTACAACCAAACAGCATGTGGTGGTGTTCAGTGGTGCCTGTTCTGATCCAACATACACAGACACCAGATCACTGTGGTGGTGTTCAGTGGTCACCTGTTCGATCCAACATACAACACCAGATCACTGTGGTGGTGTTCAGTGGACACCAGATCACTGTGGTGGTGTTCAGTGGTGCTGTTCTGATCCAAATACCAGCACCAGATCACTGTGGTGGTGTGTTCACTAGGCACCAGATCACTGTGGTGGTGTTCAGTGACCAGATCACTGTGGTGGTGTTCAGTGCACTGTTCTGATCCAACATACACAGACACCAGATCACTGGTGGTGGTTCAGTGTGCACTGTCTGATCCAACATACACAGACACCATGTACTGGGTGGTGTTCAGTGGTGCTGTTCTGATCCAACATACACAGGACACCAGATCACTGTGGTGGGTTCAGGGCCTGTTCGATCCAACATCAGGACACCAGATCACGTGGTGGTGTTCAGTGGGCCTGTTCTGATCCAACATACACACGGACACCAGATCACTGTGGTGGTGTTCAGTGGCACCTCAATACTAGTGGTGGTGTTCAGTGGACCTGTTCTGATCCAACATACACAGGACACCAGATCACTGTGGTGGTGTTCAGTGGCGCCTGTTCTGATCCAACATACACAGGCACCAGATCACTGTGGTGGTGTTCAGTGGGTGTTTGACCCAACATACACGGACACCAGATCACTGTGGTGGTGTTCAGTGGCGCCTGTTCTGATCCAACATATACATGGACACCAGATCACTGTGGTGGTGTTCAGTGGATGACCTGTCTGATCCAACATACATGGACACCAGATCACTGTGGTGGTGTTCAGTGGCGTCACTAGATCCAAACTGGTGGTGGTTCAGTGGGCGCTGTTCTGATCCAACATACACACGACACCAGATCACTGTGGTGGTGTTCTAGTGGGGTGCCATGTTCTGATCCAACATACAAGACACCAGATCACTGTGGTGGTGTTCAGTGGCCTGTCTGATCCAACATACACAGGACACCAGATCACTGTGGTGGTGTCAGTGGTACTGTGTCAGTGGCACCAGATCACTGTGGTGGTGTTCAGTGTGCCTGTTCTGATCCAACATACACAGGACACCAGATCACTGTGGTGGTGTTCAGTGGCACCAGATCACTGTGGTGGTGTTCAGTGGTGCCTGTTTGATCCAACATACACAGGACACCAGATCACTGTGGTGGTGTTCAGTGGTCTGCATCAAGTGACACCGAGTGTGGGTTCATGGTGCTGTTCTGATCCAATAACAGGACACCAGATCACTGTGGTGGTGTTCAGTGGCACCAGAGTCAGGCACCGATCACTGTGGTGGTGTTCAGTGGGCACCTGTTCTGATCCAACATACACAGGACACCAGATCACTGTGGTGGTGTTCAGTGGACCAGATCACTGTGGTGTGTTCAGTGACCAGATCACTGGATCATACTGTGTGTGTTCATGGCCGATCACGTGTGTGTTCAGTGGGCCTGTTTGATCCAACAGTGAGTTTCAGGCACCAGATCACTGTGGTGGTGTCAGTGGCACCGTTCCTGTGGGGTGTTCAGGGCACAACCTGTGGTGGTGTTCATGGCCTGATACATGGCTACGTTTTCAGTGACACCAGATCACTGTGGTGGTGTTCAGTGGCCTTGTTCTGATCACCAACTCACGGGTCACCAGATCACTGTGGTGGTGTTCAGGGGCACCAGATCACTGTGGTGTGTTCAGTGCAACAGATCACGTGGTGGTGTTCGGGGTGCACCAGATCACTGTGGTGGTGTTCAGTGGCACCAATCATGTTGTGGTGGTGTCAGTGACACCAGATCACTGTGGTGGTGTTCAGTGGTGCCTGTTCTGATCCAAATACACAGGACACCAGATCACTGTGGTGGTGTTCAGTGGCACCAGATCACTGTGGTGGTGTTCAGTGACACAAGTCACTGTGGTGGTGTTTCAGTGGCCCTCGGTTCATGATCCAACATACACAGGACACCAGATCACTGTGGTGGTGTTCAGTGGCACCAGATCTGTGGTGAGTTCAGTGGACACCAGATCACTGTGGTGGTGTTCAGTGGCACTCAGATCACTGTGGTGGTGTTCATGTGCCTGTTCTGATCCAACATACACAGACACCAGATCACTGTGGTGGTGTTGTTCAGTGGTAGCCTGTTCTGATCCAACATACACAGGACACCAGATCACTGTGGTGGTGTTCAGTGGCACCAGATCACTGGTGGTGTCAGTACATCAGGTGAGGCACCAATCACTGTGGTGGTGTTCAGTGTGCACCAGATCACTGTTGTGGTGGTGGTTCAGTGGATGATCACTGTTGGTCATGACACCAACACTGTGGTGGTGTTCAGTGCACCAGATCACTGTGGTGGTGTTCAGTGGTGCCTGTTCTGATCCAACATACACAGGACACCAGATCACTGTGGTGGTGTTCAGTGGCACCAGATCACTGTGGTGGTGTTCAGTGGTGCCTGTTCTGATCCAACATACACAGACACCAGATCACTGTGGTGGTGTTCAGTGGCACCAGATCACTGTGGTGGTGTTCAGTGGACCTGTTCTGATCCAACATACATGGGACACCAGATCACTGTGGTGGTGTTCAGTGGTGCCTGTTCTGATCCAACATACACAGGACACCAGATCACTGTGGTGGTGTTCAGTGGTCCTGTTCTGATCCAACATACACAGGACACCAGATCACTGTGGTGGTGTTCAGTGGAGCCTGTTCTGATCCAACATACACAGGACACCAGATCACTGTGGTGGTGTTCAGTGGTGCCTGTTCTGATCCAACATACACAGGACACCAGATCACTGTGGTGGTGTTCAGTGGCGCCTGTTCTGATCCAACATACACAGGACACCAGATCACTGTGGTGGTGTTCAGTGGCGCCTGTTCTGATCCAACATACATAGGACACCAGATCACTGTGGTGGTGTTCAGTGGCACCAGATCACTGTGGTGGTGTTCAGTGGCACCTGTTCTGATCCAACATACACATGACACCAGATCACTGTGGTGGTGTTCAGTGGAGCCTGTTCTGATCCAACATACACAGGACACCAGATCACTGTGGTGGTGTTCAGTGACACCAGATCACTGTGGTGGTGTTCAGTGGCACCTGTTCTGATCCAACATACACAGGACACCAGATCACTGTGGTGGTGTTCAGTGGTGCCTGTTCTGATCCAACATACATGGGACACCAGATCACTGTGGTGGTGTTCAGTGGTGCCTGTTCTGATCCAACATACACAGGACACCAGATCACTGTGGTGGTGTTCAGTGGCACCAGATCACTGTGGTGGTGTTCAGTGGTGCCTGTTCTGATCCAGCATACACAGGACACTACTTACTAAGTCCGCTACTGACAACACTTGCTCAGTCGCAGAGCCAGCATGAGCGTCCCCTTCCTGAGGGTGTCACCATGTCCATCCAACAACAGTCCCCATGAATCGTCGACACCGACTACCTCAACACAAATTTGTAAAGAGCACAGATACAGAGAGGTCTTGTTGCTGAGGTCACCAAGACAGCAGGGCAAGAAGGGTCACAAATCTTGACACTTTTTTTCACTGACTGATGAAGATGATGACGGTGACGTATGGAATTCCAATCCAGTCTGAGACTGCATGACACACCTTAATTCCGCGCTTACTTTCATATCGTAGACCGGCATCAACATGATCCTAGAGATACAGACACCTGCAGTGTTGATAAGGAAATCTGAGCAACATTCTCAGAGACCCATCCATTAAGTGCATGAAACCTGACTGTATGGTTCCAGTCTTCTCAAACTCAGCCTACAGCAAAGTCACTTCTGCATACAAGCCCATCGGGGCCGAATAAATGGCTCTGATGGAAATCGAATCTATGACCTCCCAGCCTGCCATCGGCTACGCTAACCACTAGGCCACAGAGGCTAGTCTGCTGGAATTTTCATTCAGCTGAATGCACTGGTGGAGCACTGACAACATAATTTCTGATTTGGTTTCACCTTGGGAGTCCTTTCTTTTTACATCAGACAGACATACAACACACATACTTGCAACTAGCTAAATAATACTGCGCAAATTTGCGTGCGTGCACGCGCCTGTCCTGTACACACACACACACACACACACACACACAAGTACACAGACACACGCACACATACACACACTTACTAATACATATAAAATCAATGCAGAAAACAGTTCAAGGCAGAAATCCTGGCAATACCACAAGTAACCATGCCACAGATTTTACCTTTCCCCACTGACAAAGCCGAGGCTGCGACAGAGAACGTCGTAATGCATGGACCAAAGATCCGCACACAGAAGGCCTTCCGTGCCATTGTAGTCCACATACACAAAGCCAGAACTGTTGGTAGGACCTCCACTGAGTCTGTAGCCGGCCACTGGCGACAAACAGCATGTTCATAGCCCTGTGTTGCCCATACACTTTCATAGCAATATCATGAATGTATTCTGCATGCTGCAGATAGCTCTATTCCCAAACCAAATATTTCAAAACCAGGAACTTCATGGTTATTTGTCCTATAAAAATAGCACTTCATTTTCATTTTTTTAAAAACTTTCCGGGTGGGGGTGGGGGTGTTTAAACCACAGCATGGAAACCTTCTGAAAAAGTAAATAATATGGGGAAATGAGAGCTGGCTAAACAATTCCTCTGTCACCATGACAGTGACTTCACACAGAATGTTTATACAAGCATGCAAGTATATATATATATACTTATCAACACCCCATAAGGAGACACCACCATACTGTAACCCTGTCTTTCAATTCTGTAATTCAGGCTTCACGCTAAAAAGGTAAGTGCGTTGCCCATGACTGAATGGTCAGAGAATTCGGCTGTGGAGCCGATAGTCCTGAGTTCGAACCACTCACGGGGTCAGATTTTCACAGCTTGAACCCCACCCCACCCCTCCCACCCCCGTTCTGTCGACCCAGCCATACATGGGTCCTTGTGCGGTTCAGGAAAGGTTAACATGCCAGAAGGAGAGGGATGGGCTTCATCTTGCAATAGGCCATGCCCAAGGCAAGGCAAGTCTGTAAAAGTTCACTGTCGTCCTTTTGGACATCAGGCCAGCCCACTTTCACCTTCACCTTAATGCTAACATGCTAGTGAATTTGGGTCTGAAAGAATCAGTAAAGTGGAAAAGGCCAAAGTGATAATAAGCAATCTACTCATTCAAGATGCAGGTGTTCACCTGATTTTTAGCTTCCAATGCAAATGTTTTATTTAAACTACGATCCTGTTATTAATGAAATAAATTAAAACCTAAAAGTGAAACAACTATGAGTGAACATAACGCAACTGGAAGAAAAGCCTTTCAAGTTAGGCCTATTAGGAGATCATAACGAAATCGGGGATAACTTCCTCGAACTCAAATAAAAGCAAAAGCAAAGAAAAGAACTTTAAGCATAAAACCTAAATCTCTTTCAATAATACTAAAAGATCTTCCACCAAAAAACAAAAGAGAAGAGAATAACCTTATAACTAAAATATTAGCATATTCAGCTAAAAAAATTAAGGCAAAGCCAGCTGCCCCATACTCGATATTAAAACCGGATACAAGCTCTGACTCCCCTTCTGCAAAATCAAAGGGAGCTCGATTCGTTTCCGCAATACAGGTAGTAAATCAGATCAAAGAAATAGGCAATATAAGAAACCTAAATCAGACTATTTCTTGAGCCTCTTTAATCTCAATAAAATTAAATCTTCCAACTAAAAATAAAGGAAATAATAAAATCAAAGCTATACTCACCTCATAAGAAATAGTCTGTGCAATTGCACGAAGGCTTCCTAAAAGAGCGTACTTAGAATTAGATGCTCATCCAGCTAAGAGAGTTCCATAAACATTTATGCCGGATACGCACAAGAAAAATAAAATTCCAGACTTAAAATAAGAAAGAGAATATAAACTCGGATAAAGTTGTCATAGAAACAAAGCTAAGATAAAACTGAACACTGGGGCTACAAAATATAAAGAACGGTTCGCTCTAGTGGGTTTAGCAATCTCCTTTGTTAATAACTTTACAGCATCCGCAATAGGCTGGGGCAACCCTATTATCCCCACCTTATTAGGTCCCTTCCGCAGCTGGATATACCTTAAACCTTTTCGCTCTAAAAGAATAAAAAAGGCGACCGCTAATAAAATACACACATAAGTAAACAAACAGGAAATAATTGTTAAATACATTATAAAGGAAAGAATTTTCATCTTTATCTTTAGGGCTTAAACCTAATGCACTTAGTCTGCCACCTTTATCATCTATATCAAATAAAGGATTTTAACCTATGTCTATTGATCCTAAGTCAATCGCATAATTCTTTGCTAATTTGATTTAAAGTTGAATTATATTTGATCTAATTAAAGTATTTTATACGTTACATCGGTCCTTTCGTACTAAACACAACCAAAAAATATAAAGATAGAAACTGACCTGGCTCACGCCGGTCTGAACTCAGATCACGTAGAATTTTAATGGTCGAACAGACCAACCCTTAAAGACTTCTGCATCTTTAGGACATTCTGGTCCAACATCGAGGTCACAAACCTTTTTTTCGATATGGGCTCATCTTCCGGCGTTGTGCAAAAATGCTGTCAATCTATTGTATCAACATTGATCCTTCTCGAATACAGTTCTTTACATAGATATATGGCACTGTTAACCGCTCGATAATAAGACCTCAGAAACAAAAAAACAAATCAATAATGGTTCTTAAGACTTGAATATTTCATCCAAGTTCTGCTTTTTAAATGAAGGGTAAACCTGAAAGGAGTTTCATCCCTAAAAGATGAAATCAACTTCTCTCCCCTTTCAAGAGTCAACAAGTCTGCAAGTGAACACTGATACACAAGTTTTTCAGTTATCAGAGATGCATACATTTATCCATAATCATTGATATGCATGCTTTTTTTCTCTATGGCATCCGCTTTCACGTTCAAACGTTTGCCTCTCTGCTGCTGATGCTATAGGACACATCTGAGCTAACAGACCTGACAAGTGCGATTTTCTATAGTGTGGCTGTTCTACCTGGTAAACATGCATAAGACAGTTCGAAACTCAGCTACCAGACTTCTTTGGCAATGGCATGTTCTCATCAGTACTCACGGTCTTCACTGTTGTAGCATGTTACGGCTGCAGCCTCAGTATAGCGGCATGAGTCTGAGCTCTGTGAGTCAATCTTGGACCACTGGCACTGTCTAAGGCTGGTGCTGTTGCTGTCACAAACTACATCGTGAAGCAGATGAGGTAGGTAGTCTCCCCTGTCCTTCCTTCCTACAAACCCACCTTCATAACCTGCCAAAGGACCAAGAAATGGGAATCGTCATTTACCACCGTTTAAACAAACTTCTTGTGGGTTTTGATGTAATGTTCCTCAGACCTAAAAACAACATCATCGGAAACAACAGCAAAGAAGAAGTGACAGAGAATCATCTTCCATACCAACAGAATTATGAAAAAAAGCATCCCCTAGTGTACACGCGTGTGCACACAGAATGTCACATTAGTTACCCATGTAGACAATCTTATTAAGAAGAAACAGAATATATATATATATATATATATATATATATATATATATATATATATCTCTGTGGAAAACTATTTTCTTTTTTAGTGTCTCTCCACCTCCCCAATGCCCTGGCAATGAAGGGTCTATGCACATTTCAGTTATACTTCATGAGCATTATCACAACATACTGAAGACATTCATACACATCACATTTGCCATCACATCAACACTGAAGGATCTATTCACATTTCAGTTATACTTCATAAGCATCATCACAACATATTCAAGACATTCATATACATCATTATTTGCCATCACACCAACATAACTTCAGCAGACCTGTTACACAAAACATATTTTGCCATGCAATGGCATAGTTACCCACCTGCAGATCTGCAAACGGTGTCGGCATCTGCCTCAGTCCAGCTGTCTGCACAGATCGTGCCCCACACCCCATCGTAGTACACCAGAACTAGCCGTCGGGAGAAGCCCTGATCCGGGCCTAGCAGCTCTACGTCCAGGTTCTCCACTGCACAGAAACAATGACTTCATGCTAGTAGGGTACCGGGAAGAGGAAAAACTTATCGGAATCCTATAAAAAGAGACTTGTACGTTACTGATTTCACCTTATCCTATGATGATGAGATATGAAAATGTGATGAGGGCACAATTATCCCACAATATGCAGTGTGTGTTCGCATCTGTGATGTAGGTGTGTCAATTTGTGTGTTTTTCATTAAAATACATACAATGTATGCACAGTCTGTGCTTCATGCCAATATTTACGTTGCCCTTAAAATGTTCTGCAAGAACTGTGCACTGGACTGGTCAGTGCTATACAGATGCCCTCTTTATTATTTGTAACTGGATATCCACCAGAAGATTTTCTAATCCACTGCTGGCTGAACTTTTACAGGGATTCATCCGAGTGTGGGACATCAGTTGCCGGAGTGATTTCTCTTGCGTAGGACAAAAACATTTTCAGTCAATGGTCACCTTGTCCTAATGATTTTTTTTTCTCACCAAGCTGGACTCGGCAGTCAATGTTTATAAACAAACCACGTCCAGTTATCTCTACTTTTATGGATTTAGAAACAACACGGAAATGATTTGAAGCCAGCGTGTATGCAGCTTATCGCTGACTTGAAATGCCTACTTTGGCGAGAATGACTTCCTGTTCAGGAGAAGTAACTCTGATGGTCTTTATCTCACACCTCACAAGGTGAACGACTTTCCGTTGTGTGCAGCAAGCACAAAAATAAAGTTTTGTCCATTTAAAGTGATCAAGGCAGCAAAGTTCATTTCTGTAATTTCCAAATGTCATTCTTCAGTTCCAAAGTATTTCTTTGAAAAAAAAAAAGTTTTATTTGTTTCAGTCTTGCATAATTTGTCAACCATCTAAATTCTTGTTTTTGTTGGCTTCTGCTTTTCAACTTATGTATCTTAGCAGCTATTGTTTTACCTGGATAATTATCGCAATACTTTGTCCCCTGGATTTCCAAGACATTCTACTGATTTTCCAGAGGGTTCTGTGTGTCTGAATTTCAGATGAACCATTGCTTTCCAGGCAAGGTATCTGTGCCATATGCGTAATCCATAGCATGCCACATTCTACACTGTTTGCTGCCTTTTACTACAGGTTGCCCATTCTCCATTGTCATGACCATTCTTAATCACTAATGGTGTATGGATTGATACTTCCATTATGCGACATTCATTTCTCTTTTACGGTGCCCCTGAGAGATAATGTTACCTGGAGGCACTCTGTAAAGGTGAAAAAAGCAAAACAAAACAAAACAAAACTGGGCACACAAAAAAAATCATGAATAAAAAATCAATTCTTTGACCCTTCATGGATGTAAACAATCAACAGAAACACAGAAATGGGGAGTTTTTCTTATACTCCCTGTTTGGCTAGTATACTTACCATGTCAGACCATAGCATTCAACGGCAGTAAGTCAGCTCTGCCAGGCCGAAGATTTTTGTGGCTAATGCAGTAATAAGACAGTCACGTGACGCCCACCCTACTTCCGCCGTGGGCAGAAAGCCAAGGTGCGCTTCGTGTTCCTCATTCTTCTGAGGCCCGCACCAAGGTAACCCCGAGAACCTTGGCGCTAGAGGGGAAGGAGGGCGGGCATTAGAGTCTGACACGGTAAGTATACTAGCCAAACAGGGAGTATAAGAAAAACTCCCCATTTTGGCGTCATATACTTTACCATGTCAGACCATAGCAGAATTTAAAGGAATTGGAGGAGGGCCAGTGCCCTAATGGTTCTTGGGGTTAGAGGGCGGAACGGAAATAGCTGCATCAGCCGCCACAAAAGAGATCCCTTTCGAACCGTCAGCCCGGGTCATTCGGATGTCCCTCAAGTTTAAGTTTATGAAGGGGTTTTCCGAATGCCAGAAGGCTGCCTCCAATAGATAGCGCACGGGGACAGAGTGCTGGAACGCCGCGGAGGTGGCCAGCGCTCTGACCTCATGAGCTCGGGGGATATGGCCGGGAGATCCTTGTACGCCTGGGCGTAGACAGATCTGACCGTCCTGGACAGCCATCTAGAGATGGTGCCCGCCGAGATGTCCTTAGAATTGTTGGGGTTAATGGAGATGAGGAGGCGTCTCTGGGATGCGCGCCTGGGGCGCGAGCGTTCCCAGTAGTATCTAAGGCACCTGGACAGGCACAGGTCCATGTCCCCCCCCCTTTTCTTGACTGCTGAGGATATCCGCAAGTGAGCGGATGACAATGGAGGGACAGGAAGAGCCCGGATCCTGATTTTTAGCTAAGAATTCAGGGAGGAACTTCAGGGAGACCGAGCCGTCCCTGTGGAAGGCAACGTCTCTGGGGTCTCCGCTGAGGGCATGGATTTCGCTTCGCCTTCTGGCCGAAGCCAAGGCGAGGAGAAATGTAGTCTTCATGGAAAGGAGGTCAAAGGGGATGGAGGCAATAGGCTTGAGGGGGGGGGGGGGGGGGTTCTGAGAGCGTCTAGAACAATAAAGAGGTCCCAAAGGGGTACACGCCTAAGGGACTGGGCCTCCCGTAGGGCCACCCCCCTGGAGATCTCTCTGAGGAGGAAGTCATTCTCAAAAGAGGGTCCGCCTAGTTGGCGGATAGTGGTGCAGATGGCTGATCTGTAGCCCCGGATGGAGCTAGCAGATAGCTTACGCACCGAGGCTAAGCGGGATAAGAAGTTGCCTATCTGGATATTAGAAGGGCAATCATGGGGAACAGAGTTGTCCGAGCACCAGGAGACCCATCTCTCCCAGTGGTAGTCATAGAGGGACTCCGTGCTGGCTCTGTGCGAGGCCGAGGCTAAATCTCGCAGGTCTTGCCAGGTCCCAGCCCCCGCGAGGATGTCTAGGACGGACCAGGCTCTGTCCAAGTGGGAGACAGGGGCAGATGCTCGCACCCGGGTGGGCACAGCAGCCAGGCGTGGAGGCGGAGCATCTGGGGGTTGGAGTAATGGCGTCCGGAGCGGGGTTGCCTGAGCATGTCCCACCTGGGGTTTAGTTGAAGAGGGGGAACATGGGAGAGGGCTTTTAGGTCCGGAAACCAGGACTGGGTCGGCCACCAAGGGGTTATGAGGATTAGCTTGGGTCTCTCCAGTCTCGCCTTCCTGATCACTTTGTTGAGGATCGGGAAGGGGGGACAGGTGTAGGCTATGAGACCCGACCAGGGCAGGGACAGGGCATCGATTGCATGTGCCTGGGGATTGGGAACGGGTGAGACATAGACTGGCAGACGATGGTTGAACCGAGTGGCGAAAGGGTCAACCATCGGCCTGAACCAATCTTCCCACACCGACGCCAGGGTCAGCATTATTGAGCGTCCATTCTGTGTGTAGGAGAGATTTGGACCGGCTGAGGGAGTCTGCCAGGATATTGCGTGTGCCCGCTATGTGTCTCGCTCGGAGCGTGACTCCGTGTGCCAGACACCAGCGCAGGAGAGCCTCTGTCCGGAGGGAGAGGCTGATGGAGCGAGCCCCCACCCCCCCTTGTTGACATAGCAAGCTACCGAAGTGTTGTCCGTGAGGAGGAGAACACATCAGTGCTTGACTTGGGACTGAAAGCGGAGGAGGGCCAGCCTGACCGCTTCCAATTCCAAGACGATGACGTGGAGACGTGCAGTCTGTGCGTCCCACACTCCCGAGGTGTGACTGTTCTCCAAGTGGGCGCCCCAGCCGAGCTGGAGGCGTCTGTGAAGAGTTGGAGGGGCTGGGTTGGGAGGGAGATGGGAACCCCCGGTGTGAGGGTGGCGGGGTTGAGCTACTTCTCCGTGGCCCACAGGAACCAAGGTCCAAGGGGAATGATCTGGTCCCATCGGTCGGAGATCTGTGAACAACGGCGACGGAACTCCCTCTGGAGTTGGCGCTTGGGGACCCGACCTAGGGGAATGAGGGACGAGAGGGACTCCATCATCCCCAGGAGGGAGGTCAGGGTTCTGGCCGAGGTGTGGGTGGATTGGCGGAGGTGGGAGATGAGGTCCACTATGCAGGCGGACCTCTCTGGGGTCGGGGAGACTAGCATGGAGATAGTGTCAAAACTCAAACCCAGAAAGGAGAAGCGCTGACTGGGGTTGAGGAGGCTGAGGAGGCGGCTGGTGTGGGATAGGCATTGGGCGTGGGAGGGCGCCAGGACGAGCCAGTCGTCCCGGTACACCAGGAGGCGAATGTCCTCCTGTCTGGCCAGGGAGGCCATCTCCTTGACCACCTTCGTGAAGAGGAAGGGTGCCAGGGAGAGGCCGAAGGGGAGCGCCTGGAACTGGAACACCCTTCCCTGCCAGACGAACCGTAGACAGCGTCTGTGGGATGGGTGTATGAGGATCTGGAAGTACGCGTCTTTCAGATCTATGGAGGTTGCCCAGTCCAGGTGGTGGATGGAGTCTCTGATGTGAGTCGGAGTGTCCATCTTGAACTTGGTGGGTCTGAGGAACTTGTTGAGGGGGGAGAGGTCAAGGATGGGTTCTCCAGCCTCCCGTGGGTTCGGGGATCACGAAGAGGTGGAAGTAAAACCCCGGGGTGGTGTGGGAAATCTCCATGATGGCCTCTTTCTGGAGGAGTTCCTCGACTTCCAAGCGAAGAAGAGCCTCCGCTTGGCCCGGGGAAGGGTGGCTGGGGGAGGGAGGGGGGGAAGCGCATAAGGGGGGGGGGGGGGGGGGGCGTTCGGAGGCCCAAGGTAGGCGAAACCCCTCTTGTAACACCTCCACTACCCAGGGGCTGAGACCCAGGCGTCTCCACTGGGGGGCATGCCGGGATAGACTTCCCGCCAGGGGGGCTGACGGGCCGGGCAGGGGCGAGGGGGCGGGAGGTGGTGGGGGTTGCCCCTGCCCTAGCGAGCCCGGGGGTGAGTCCTCCAGTCACCTCCGGGGTCGTGCCTGTTGGCCGAACCGAAAATTTTGTGTGGGACGTTTCGGCTTCAGCCTAACAGGCTTATGAGGGCGCTTGTCAGACCGAGCGGCGCGGGATGGTGCCTGTTTGGGGTAGGGCCGGGGTCTGGCCTGGGCAGTGGGGGAACGCCAAGGGGTTTGAGCATGCAGGCCGAGGATTTGGATGTGGAGGAGTGCCCGAGAAAGAGGCGGCCTGTTTGTGCATTCCTCGACTGCGTGGGATATAACTGCAGTGGAATAGTCGCTGAACAGCGACTGGTCCTGCCCAGGGATGCACCGCAAGGTCGACTTGAGCGCCTGGGAGAGATTGGACCGTGACAGCACGGCATCTCTCCCTGCCAAGAGAAGATTGAAATGGGTCCTGGCTGCGCTGTCCGCCGCAGCTGACAGGTGATCTGAGATCTTGTTGATCAAGATCCGCACCAGTGGGTCACCGAAAGGGCGAGGTTGCGTCTCCTGGTCTGTCTCCGAGTCATCCGGGGACACCGGGGCGCTGTCGTCCTCCTCTGGCCAAAGCTCTGCCACCCGCTGCAGGAGCATGTCCACAAAGACATGCCCCGCTGTTGTATGGAGCAAGCCCATCCTGACCATGCGGTCCCACTCCGTCAGGTGTTTCATGGAGATCGTGGCGGAGTGGGGAGGGGCGAGGTTGGGGATCAGCCGGAGGTCGTCCTGGGAGATGGCCATCTCCCTGGTCGCGGGGTTGTCCGAGAACAGGGAGGCAATAGCAGGCTTCCGGGGGTCCTTAAGGAAGGAGCCGACCGGGGCCGCATTGGGGGCCGTGATATAAACGTGGTGGGGCAAGATGGCCGACGACGACCAGCGAGGAGGAATATGGCGGACCGGGGAACCGGCAAAGTTAGATCGGTAAAGAAAATACTGATGATGCGCGAGAGAAGGTCGCGAGACAACAAGGCCGATGGGACGAGAAATGTATGAGATCGCAGGTCACTGACAGCAAACCGTTGTAGCCCCGGTGTGGGAGAGAATTTGGAAGGGGAAGACAAAGACTCGATCACATCCCAGCAATGGCGAAATCGCGAGAGGAAGCACCGATCATACAATTGAATTAGCGAAAATGAAATAAAATCTCGCCCACCAAAGCCTCACACGGCAAGTGTACCCAGGGTCTATAGTGCAAGCCACAATATGAATGAGTAAAGCAAGCAAACACACAGCAATCTTTACACAAGGCAGAAGAAAGGCGAGACAGAGCACAAGACTTATCTTGCTTGGACAGCAGGCCGAAGAAGAACGAGGAACACGAAGCGCACCTCGGCTTTCTGCCCACGGCGGAAGTAGGGTGGGCGTCACGTGACTGTCTTATTACTGCATTAGCCACAAAAATCTTTGGCCTGGCAGAGCTGACTAACTGCTGTTGAATGCTATGGTCTGACATGGTAAAGTATATGATGCCAAAACACGCTTTGAATTACAAAACAAGAATCAAACCTGAAACATTAACCAAATCATTCACAGACAGCGATTTGACTACAACAATATCTTTAAGAGTAGGGCAAGTGTAATTAAGTAATGTAATTATGCAATGTAAAGATTTGGTGACTGCATAAAGAAAGTTATAGAGATTACCATACCTCATCCCCCATCTTTAAGTTTGTCAATATTGAAATATATGCCCTGCCCTGGTTTGAACAGGCTGAAAAAAGACTTTGGTATCAAGTGCTTCCTTGGAATAAACTCTTCAAAGATCATACTGTGTGTGTGTGTGTGTGTGTTGTGTGTGTGTGTGTGTCTATCTATATGTGTGTGTGTGTGTGTGTGTGTGTGTGTGTGTGTGTGTGTGTGTGACCCGACATCCATGAAATTGTTCTGGTAAGCTCCAAGTTTTGAAAACAATTCACATTACCCTCGTTTCATAATTTTCACAACAGAGCTAATTTTCTTCCTGGTGTGTAATACCACCTGACATATTTCAAAATCTACATCCGACTCCAAGCCAGATCGGAATTGTATGAAAATCACTATCCACTCAAACAAAATCCTTTTTCACACTTCGTCATTTTAAAATGTCCTTGAACATAACCTTTGTGCTATTTTGACATTTGCTGAAGATCCCCAGCACAAATGGAACTGTTTTAATGTTTGAATTAATTTCAAAGAAAAAAGTCAGTTGACCGAGCCTGATAGAACAGAAAAAACAAGCGACAAGAGATCTTAAAACCTGCAGCTTCCAAGGCAAGTCAACAAAAGCATTAACGTTAATTTGAGAATAACAGATCTGCTAGAGAAGGTAGCAATATCAATATTGTGGACCAGTTTTAAATAAAAGGTTACACGAAGACCCCAGGTGTGGCAATCACTTATCACACATAAAAGAATCCTTGGCAACATAGGATGGGTTCTTAAGAAAATGCGGCAAACACACTTTTTTTTTTCTTATACAGTACAAAGAATAGTTTTTTGAGTATGTCTTACAGATATGCCATTCATATTTTTGGAGAACTGCACAGTGTCCTCTTTTGGCACATATATGAACTCTGAATCTATTTGATAAAAATTTGATCTGGAAAAAAAAAAAATACGCGTCAGAAATATCTACATGATTTGTAAAAAAAACCTAACACAAACCACATAAAAATCCATGGATGTTACATCGTGTTGGTAAGTTTCCTTGGAGAAAAACATCTGAACAATTCGGGAGAGTAATCTGTTCAGTTGGTGCAATGTTACAACATACTACCTACTGTAAGCGCCATGAACAAACCTCCGTCTTCAGGGTCACGATGACAGCGCACAACAGCAGCACCTGGACAGTGAGACCATTCCTGCTCGATGAGGCAGTCTGTGAACCGCTCCTCTTGGCCTGTGCAGTTGACCCGGTAGTATCTGTAGTGACTGTAGTCGTAGGGATTGAAGCCCCAGTTCACTCCACCCTCTGCGAAACCGATCTCCTTGCAGAACAGGTCTGCAGTGAAATTGTCAAAGCCACTGCGACAGAAGGGGAACGCTTGCTGCGCGGACTTGTCATCCGGTTGAAAGATTTGCGGGACCCCAGATGAGTTGAAGAGGCCTGTGTGCAGTTTTACTGAAAAAATAGTGCACAGAAATGAGTGACATGCAACAGACTTGCACTAGAGTATGACTGATTAGCTGTATGAGCATATATAAGGACTGGAATATATAGTACATAAAGCTGTTTCTGATGTCTGTTAATTCATAGACATTGATTGTATAATCCAACCTTACATATTTCAGGAACATAATTCAGAAAGAAAAACACACGTTTGCAACACCATGCACTAAGTATTCAACAAGTTCACAATCCCAGTATTTAAAATAAAGCACTCTTAGAAAAAAAAATTAACTACTGTATGTTAAGTTGTTCGACCAAACAACACAGGTCAAGCAAATTTGGATCAAAGGAACATGAATTAAACCAAAAACCACAGTGAATTTGTCAAAACATAAAAAAGCAGTGAGAAAGAACATGATCAAACAATACTATAGTAAGAATAAATGACAGCTGTCAATCATTAACAGGGTTCTTTGCTGACTCCAAAACCAATTTCATTCCGCCACTCAGCAGGCTTTTAGACTGGGGCATTGGTTTGTGCCTACCTATCCCTCCTCTCCCCTAAACCTTCTACCACCAAGCAAAACTAGGTTCTGCTGGAACCTATCAGACTTCGGTTTTTAGATAGTTTAACAATTAAAGTGTTAAAAAAAAGTCCAGTTGCTGCAATGTGAAAACTGATGTTAGCCCTGTCCCGTAAAGAAATGATCAACCGTCTTTTCAACACTTACATTACATCCCATATTCAAGTATTTGGATCAAGATACAGTTTTTACAGAAATTACTGAAGCAAAAATGATAGTCTTTTATTAACTTTATACATTTCCTGCCCTGGTCAAGTTAGAGGTGGTGATTTTCAAACTTTGGTCAAACCCATAAAATGTGAACTGTGAACAAGACAGATCTGAACTCTGGCAAGTATAGAAAGATCCACACAAATACTGAGGGGGAGAAGGGGGGATAGTTTATTTCAGTCTGAAGGAATGTTATAAGATTTTTTTTTAAAACCTAGCTGCAACGTACATGATTTCCTATGACATAACTTACTGATATCAAACCTTCTCTGTTGCCCAACAATAACAACAAATTCAAGCATCTCCTTACATTATTCTTACTCTTCAGCATCTGAAGGCTTCCTGTCAGAGACACTATTCTCTGTGCGTTCTACAACTGACAGTGAGTCCACTCTACACAATCTCTGACAAACATTCCTTTGGGTTTCCACAGAGCTGACCACCACAGAGACACACTGTTGACTGCCAGCTGCACAAGCCTAGAGGATAACTGGCCCAAGCATGGGCGCCTGACATTCCAATCATTTTACACCAGTAGCAAACAGCAGGCGCATCCAGGATCAAAACGATTTAACACAGGAATCAGCAACCACGTGTTACTGGCGCAAAGATACAAATGGTGTGTGGCATGCGTTTGCTTGATCGCATTTTAAACACATCTTAAAAGCATGTTTATAATAACTCCGCCATACAACTTGGACAAACGAATCACAAGACAAAACACGACGCATTACTACCTCTTAGGTCTTCTTCAGTTTGCAACTAACCTGCATTTGGAACGACTGACAATCTTGAAAGGTCATAGTTCAACTCTCTAATACAGGTTCTTTGGTTACTGTTGCCGACTGCCTTGGGTCCCTAACCTCTCCCTCACCTGGTTTGTCAAAGCAGAACACTTTAACGAGATAGCCCTGTACGCCGTCGCAAGGGAACCCCGTCAACATGCCATCAGTGTCGTTGGCCCACACTTCCGGCCCAAACTGCCACCCGTGAGACACACAGCCCTCCACGTCCTCAGAGTCAGAGTAACAAGACAGGAAAGTCCTCCACACCTTGCCAGGGATAGGGGGGTCCAGGCTGAAGGGGAGGACAGTTCCTCCATTCTCGTAGCCCGCGGCACGGCACAGGCTGGCGGCTGCAGACTGGTCCACATGCGGGGAGCAGAGTAGTCCGGATCCACTGTCCCGTGTCACGTTGATGTAGCCATAGTTCTTGCCAGGCTCGTCTGGGATCAGCTCATAGTTCAGCTCTGTCGCACGCATGCACACACACAAACACACGAGAGAGAGAGAGAGAGAGAGAGAAATGGGTATGAATAGATGTCGGTGTCAAGCCTGTTCAGCTGATTCAACAAGAGCAAACAACATGAAACAAAAACGAAAAGGAATGGGTTACTCTGAGCTCAACTAAATTATGTGACAGACAAGAAACAGCAGAAGACTAGCCACATGGGTTTTTTGTTCATCTATTTGCTTATCACCTCTGCTAAGGGGTGCTATGGAGCCTACGTCTTCACTGAAGTCTGCTTGTATGTTTCTTTGTTTTCTCAGCCAGATTTTGCACAAAAAATCACTGGACCCATTTTTAGACCAAATTTGTCAAAAGGTTAAACATTACACCAGAATAAACCAATTAATTCAGATCAGAGTGTGGATTTCCATTAAATGGCATGACCAGAATTGTTCAGCAAGACTACTGCAGATCTTATCACTTAAAAAAAAACAACAATAAACGACACAGCCAATTTTGACAGAATTCTGTGGAAAGACTTTTTTCTCAGGCAACCATGACACTGGACATTGGTGTGGACCTAAATCAAACAGCGGATTCTTGATCTATTTGACATTACAGTAACATTATCATAAATTATCCCATTGAACACACTGTGACGTTACGCTTTCAAATCGATACCTGTCCACATTATAATACATATTTCAATTGAATTTTAAAATTTTCTGGGATACAAACATTGACATTTTGTGTTATAGGTGTCTTGTTAAAAAAATACATGGGAAGTAACTCCTTCAATCTATACCATCTATTACTTCCCTTGGTGGGAAATAACTTATTAACTCATGAGCAGACACAAAGGGCGGATACAGAACTGGTTCGATCTGGCCATAAGTCTGCATTCTCCCAAGTTCCCCTGTGCTGTGCTTTCCTCATTTTGGCACAAGAGTTCCCTTGACTTTTCAGACCTGATCTGACTTCGCTTTGCCCCAGAGCAATATCATTACGTTATCTGGCACAGGCTTACGAGGTTGGGTGTCAAAACATCCTGATAGCATACTGAGGTGAATAACCCGCATGGCAGGAAGCCAAAGAGACATTGGTGGAGGTGGGATCATAACCCCTTACGGAAATATTCAGAAAAGTATCCAACCGCTTTTCTGAACCCATCCTCTTAAGGCAGCCTGTGAAACAAGTATGCGTTTCTCTTCACCTTTGTATCTCAAATTCTGAGCACTGTAAATGAACCAGAAAAGAAAGAAAAAACTCACGCAAAAGACACAAACAAAAGACCAGAGGCAGGGATTACAACAAAAAAAACATGTAGCCAGTCCAGAATGTCTCTGAAGTGCGTTGAGTCATGTCCAAAAATAAGCCAGTGTCATCAAATGTCACTGAATTTGGCACAGAAGCGGAATATATAACAACCACTGCACCGCTGGACTGTAAGGTTATCTTGGGCACTGACTTATAGTATGCTCTGTCTCTGAGTCAGACTCTGGGGATGAATGCTCATTGGTCTGGGTCAAGCAACAGAATCGCCGTCAGAGCATCTGCTAGGCTGCCAAAGCTGCTCCTTGTGCTGCCGTCTTCATTCATGTCTCAAAAACAGAAGCTTTCAAACATGGACTGAAACTCCTATCTGAACATGCAGGTAAAGTCTGATTCATCACCATGTTCCCTTAGAAAGCAGAATCAAACAGTGCAGGGAGCACAAGTTCACAAGCAGGCATATCCATCTACCTTATGGAGTAAGTAATTCAAAGCCATATATTTGCTTGTTGTCTGGGACATAATATATACATAATAAATGTCAGTAACATCAGCCATTCTCTGAATCTGCAACAAAGTAGCACTAGAACCCGAATCTGTCCGGAAGCGCACTTTCAGAGCTCTTGCTGGACAGTCCTCTCGCTGCTCCTCCGAACGTCAGGGTCGAGGGGTGGGCTTTGGAGGTGCCAGAGTCAGGGTAAAGGGTCACCGAGTAGACTTAGAAATATGAAATACTACCAGAAATATGGGGCAGGTAGGGGAAGTGACTGAACATTCCTAGAGTCAAACTGCAAGGTCTTCAGAAGCGGTGTGTATCTCAACCACTCTACCCACTGAGACAAGTCTCAGGGGAAAGTGTATTTACAGTATCGGATTTACATTTGAAGCTTCGAGCAAACTCTCAAAGACCAAAGATAGGTATTCAAGACTAGAGGAAACTCCACACAAAGTATTCAAGACTAGAGGAAACTCCACACTGGGCCTTTGCTTGGTTGCAGCTTCTTCGGAGAGATGTTCATGACCAGGCAACTGTGGAAAAAAATGCTGCTGCTGCTATCCCAATGGAACAAATTTCTGGGATAATCTTTCTTGAGTGTCGCGTCGGGCACTGGGTGTGATATGGGCGCACTCGCTCGAAGTTGCTTGCTGATTCTCATGCAGATGAATTAAACATCATAGATTTAAACTAGTCATCAGACTGCTACTGAATTCAGGAAAGAAAAGGGAAAATGGGCAATGAACTAGCTGCTGTTCGAAAAACATCGAAAATAATTCCATGACTGTAAGGAGGTGTGTTTCTGAGAGAGAGATCTCTGTGATCTCTGACTGTGTCGCAAGATCCCGATTCTCCAGATGCAGAGTGAGTCAACAGTTTACCTCGTAAAATATGGACCATCTATACAGTTGGGTTGTAAAATGATGGTCCTGGTCTGACCTGGTGGCCATGGTGTAGTAAGGTTTAGTATCAGAAAGAGAACACACTCGTTTGATATACTGCTTAGCAGCAGAATCATACTTTAGTTCAGCACTGCTTACAATCATGCTTGAAAAAAATGACAAGAAGAAGAAGCCCCAACAAAAAAGCAAAAAACAAGTAAAAACCAAAACAAAGTAAAACAAAAACCGAAACAAGAAAACAAACACACTCTGAAACAAAACAAAAAACCGTTACACTCGAAAAACTAACTTCATTAACAACAACTACATCAAAACCGTACTCTATTCAGTGTTTCTTTGAACATGTGGGACTCTGTGTGTGTGTGTGTGTGTGTGTGTGTGTGTGTGTGTGTGTGTGTGTGTCTGAACAATTACAAACATGCAAGTATGAATGCTGATCTGTGTGTGTGTGTGTGTGTGTGTGTGTGTGTGTGTGTGTGTATGTGTGTGTGTGTGCGTACAAGCACATGTACATGTGACTTTGTGTATGAATGTAGGTGTGCGTGTGTGTTAGTAACTGTAAACATGCGAGTACAAATTTCCGTGTCCATGCATGTGTGTGTGTGCATGCGTGCACGTGTGCCTGCCTGCCTGCCTTCACGTGTGCGCGCATGTGTGTGTCTGTGTTTGCATGCACACGCGATTGCTTGTACATGCATGCACATGAGTGTGGTCGTGTTTGTATTCATACCTGAACCCTATCCAAATTTACACCTGTAGAAAAATAGACAATCCATCGACAGAAAAGAGAGAAACTTGTCGACTAGATCCAACCTTCTTCTGTTAATAAGAGTCCCTTCTCTTACGAAAATAAGAGTGGATGTAACCCACACCTGTGCAGATGAAACTGCCCCTTACCAACGTTGGAGCAAGATACTGCAGCAATCTGACCGTAGACTGGACAATATTCAAAGCACTCTTCCCCCTTGGTGTTGTTCTCACCACACTGGTGGAAAGGCAATACCGCCCCTATCGGACCCACGGCATCCACATGGCTGTTCTTGTTCCTGTTCAAACACATTATGCATCAACCCGTTTGAAATCTTGTCACAGAAAGAAAAAATGTCCCTCACCATCATGCAAGTGATTGTGCTGAGTGGAGAAGTACGAGAGAGAGAGAGAGAGAGAGAGAGAGAGAGAGAGAGAGAGAGAGAGAGAGAAACACCAACTGCATTTCTTTTACACCTGGCATGAAAAAGAGAAGAAAATAAAAGACAAGTTACATATTGCAAAAAACTACCAATATACATGACATGAATCATCAGTATGAAGAAAACGGAAAAAACCTTACAAATAAATACACCGAGTGCGTTTGGGGGTGGGGTGGGGAGGGGTGTGTGCATGAGTGCGTGCATGCATGTGTGGGTGTGTGTGTGTGTGTGTGTGTGTGTGTGTAAGAGAGAGAGTGAGAGAGAGAAACAGAGAGACTGACAGACAGACAGAGAGAAAAAACCAACAGAGAGAGAGAGAGAGGGACATGGAGAGAGAGAGAGAGAGAGAGAGAGAGAGAGAGAGAGAGAGAGAGAGAGAGAGAGAAGAAACAGAAAGACACGAGACGTATGATACAGAATGGCAGTGGGAGCAGACTACAAACTGAGTAAATACCTTTTCACATGCGCCATTTTTGACCATATGGCTAGGGAAGCCATTTTGACCTCATTTGGACAATGAAACACACCGTCCATCACACCACATGGTTCAAACTGACAGACTGAATGGAATGTCCGCCAAGTCATGTGTTCCTTTTTTAAGCCTGATTTGATGCGTCTTTATTGCAGATGCTGTCGAGAGTTCTTGAGAGAAAAATTATGTTGAACTCACCTCAGAATGTACGCATATCACACAAATCTTGCTACTGTATTCACTTTAACTTTGCGTTTGAACTTGGTTATAAGTTGGCTGGTTATCTTGGCTCTTTGAGCTTATATTTCACTGGAGATTAAGGTAACAGTCACGTTCTTGTGATGTTTTGTTTCCGGTTCGAAAACTCCACTCTAGTTTTTGTCACCACCTGTCACAATGTCTTTTGTCTGGCTCCCCATGTCTCATCAAGGAAGTTATGACGGTCAAAAACAATGCTGCCCACCTAATCTTTCACTCATCTACATTTGACTGTATTTCCCCATTACTGTGTTCCCTGTACTGGCTTCCTGCTCAGCTAAGGCTCTCCTACACTGTTGCACCTCTCTGCTACAGATCTTTTGAAGCCTCCTGACCTCACTATATGACTGATCTGTAGCATCTGTATACCCCGTGAACTCTGTTCTACTAGTCTACATTCCCTCGAAGACAGACGCGAGGAGAAGGTTTTCATCCACAGTGAAAAGTTACTGCGTATGCCTACCCACCCCATGCACACCGAGATGCAGAACCCCACCAAAAACAGGCTAAAGAGAACAAGTTTCAACCACCTGTCTAAGAGCCTGCATCGCAGCAATGAAGACCTGCTGCCTGTTTCACCAGCCGAAATGGAGATGCTTCCAAATTTTGAGGAACCAGACAATCACCTGGAAGATGTCGCAATCATCACCGAAGTTCCTGGCATTAAAAGAATGGACCGTCAAGCCCCTCAAGTAATGAAAGCTCTAGCACAGGAGATGATCGCCAACCAATACAACCCCAGTGAGTGGACCCACGTCTTCACAGATGGATCCTCAGAAGGAGCAGTCAAGAATGGAGGAGCAGGGTTCTTCATCAGACACACCAATGGAAGATTGACACACAAGGCCTTCCCTACTGGAAAGATCTCCTCCAACTACAGAGCGGAGGCAATAGCACTGCTCCACGCAGTGAGGATCTTTCTGGAACCGGCCAGCCCATCACAGAAGGTTGTCTTCTTCACAGACTGCCGATCTCTGCTGCAGGGACTTCAGAACACAAGAAATGAACAACATACGCAAGACATCAAGGCTGCCCTCCATGAACTCTCAAAACAGTCTGTCATTACGCTTCAGTGGATTCCGTCTCATTGTGGGATCATGGGCAACGAAAAAGCTGATGCTCTCTCCAAAGCAGGCAGCAAAATGGAGCAGTTCAGCCACCCCGTGACCTACAGGGAGGCCAAGACCATCATCCACAACCAGTTTCAGTCCCAGTGGAAGAGAAGGCTGGGTGCAGAGAGTGGTGCTGACCCGATCCACCAGCTCCAAAGGCACCAGCAGACAATCCTCTTCAGACTGAGGACCGGCCACTGCAGACTGCTGAGCCACCTTAACCGCCTGAAGATCACCTACACTGACCAGTGTCCATGCGGCACTGGACCCCAGACCCCTGAACATGTCCTCCTGCGCTGTCCTACTCACGCAGCTCTACGACACAAAACCTGGCCGGAGGGAGCGGAGTTACAGGCGCAGCTTTGGGGAGCCCGTTCTGACCTAGAGAAGACCGCGGGCTTCATCATGGCGGCCGGGTTACAAGTCTGACGCATCCAGCTTCAATCGAACGCAGAAGAAGAAGAAGAACTCTGTTCTTCTTTTGATACTCGTCTCTTCTACATTACCTTTGTTTGTACAAAAACTTTTGGTAAGATTTTCTTTGCATGTCTGGCCCCTTTTATTTGGAACGATCTCCCAAATCAACATAGATCCTCTGCCTCTCTAACTTCTTTTAAATCATATTTGAAAACTTTTCTTTCCCCATCTGATTGATAAATACGAGTATGTGAAGGTGGCTGTTTTCTGCAGTATTCTGTGTGTTTGCATGCCTGTGATTATTCATCTAATAGTATGGGTTTTTGTTTCATAGGTGGGTGATAAGAGTCATTGTGAGAAAGCAAAGATGGGTGGTGGTACGTCTGGATGTGGAGCAAGCTTGTGACAGCAGGACATATTTTCATGCATTGCGTTCCAATATACTTGGCCTGGCCTTCAACATCTGTTCTTGTTTATTGTAAATGCCTAGGGCTTTGAATTGATTATGCGTATAAATGTTCTTCATAGTAATATAATAATAATAATGATAATGATGATGATGATGATGATAATAATCAGAAGAAGAAGAAGTAAAATACGAGTCAGCCCTCAAATGGGAGCTCACTGACTGGGTGACAGGGTTTAATCATTCAAACTATGTCCCGCTGTGTTTGCAATGTACAACTCCCAGCTCTTTTCAACACACAATTATGATGACAGAAAATCAGTTTCAAACCAGATGGTTCAAACGGAAACATACTGATTTGCCACTTCATATGTTGCCCCTTTTCATTCTGCCATTTCACATTACACTATCATGAACAAATGCTATGTTACTCATGTCCTCTTTCACCACACACGCGCGCGCACACACACATGCACTCTCTCTCTCTCTCTCCCTCTCTCTTCATATACATATTCTCTGAAAGACTATGTAACAATCATTTTCTTTAAATAAAACACACACACACACACACACACACACACAAAGCCAACAACGAAAATCAATGGGTTAAACACTGAAACGAGCAAGCACCGTGGATTGCGACCTTGCATGTGATTCACAAAATCAACAGAAGTCCATGAAAGTCATGAGCGAGGAAAAGACACTTAACGGTCAAAGCAAACCGCCGCCTAAAAGCAAACCCATACGCAAGACACCACCACCACCACCACCATCACCCTCCCCAACCCCCACACTCACTCCCACCCCCAACACACACATATACACAAACAAGGGGGAAAAAAAACGTAGTGTTTCTGGCATGGGGGAAACATGGTATGTTGCAACCCGGCACTTCACCTCACCGGGTTGAACAGCGCAAGCCTACCTGCTAAAAGCGTGTCCATACTGGAACCCGAGCTTGTTGCAGACCAGCAGGGCCTCCTCCGCCCCCCAGCCCTCAGGGCACACCGCCGCCCACCGGCTGTCTCGCCACATCAGGACCTCTCCGTGACTGCCCACCAGCCATTCTCTGTCTGCACACCCACCCAGGAGCAATGGAATGTTTTTTTGCATGTGCAAAACCCTTTGTCAACAACACACCAGTAGGAAGAAACCCTAGGGACAGCTTGACAGCAGAAGGTCTTCAGAGAAGAAACCCCCCTCAGACAAGTGTTTCGGCCCTGAACTCCTTACACTTTAAGGGGGCCGGGCTGCATCCAGGTCATGATTCCCAGATGCCCTTCTACTGTCAACTTTTTTTTCTCTGGCGCTGCCGTGATTCCAACCTGCAACTTCTGGATGAGTGGGCCTCTCATGGCGTGCCTTTTTAGACGGATGTTTTACCCCTCTGCTAAAGGGACACCTGTTCTAATTTGGAAAATTTAAACCTTATGAAATTCACTTTCACTAGCACTAGTATATGAATAAAGACAGATGTTGTGCATCAAATGCCACAACACTAAAAGCAGCATGCGAATGTCTGTCAACCACAGAACATACAGACTTGCATGGTGAAAGAGGGTCAGTGAATAAAAAATATGAAAAGAGTGGGGAAAAAAAGAGGACCATGGTGGCCTCACACACACACACACACACACACACACACACACACACACACACACACACACAGAGAAACAAATACAAAAAATATGGGGGAAAGGCAGAAGATGAATGAACCCACAAAAAGATGTATATAGGCCTGGTGGTATGTATGTTTTCATAACAAATTAGAATTTGGTCACAACAAAAAGTATTGGCAAAGACAATGCCATTGATTATAGAGCAGAAAATAAAGGCAGTTTGACCACTTCAGATTTCTCTCTCTCTCTCTCTCTCTCTCTCTCTCTCTCTCTCTCTCCCCCACACACACATTGATGCACACTCACAAGCATGCACGCACAAGAACAAACACACATACACACGAGCGTGCACACACACACGCACGCATTCACACACAAACACACACACGCAAGCACAGCCATGACCACACTTTCACATCCATTTTGCTCCCTGGTCCAGATGAGCTTTAGTGGTACTCTACAATAAACCAGTCTTTTGAACGAGTCTATGATCGTTGAGGTCCTATACGCAGTTTGTATTCATCTCTTTTCGCATATACACCCACAATTCTGATCAGCATGAACACTGGTTTAGTACTGACATCTGTATATACTGATCAGAATTTGAAAAAAGTTGCAGTGCAGAGTGCATGAGTGTTGTTCAAAACTAAACAGCCTTGACAACAGTTGAATTACGGTTTTATCTGGCACCAGTTAAGCAGGAGTTTACAGGATGCTGGACATAAAATCATACACTAAATTACTGATGCAAAAGTGACGGAGAAGAAAGCAAGCAGATTAATCTCTGGTTCAGCTTTGATTCATTTGAAATCCTCTCTCTGCGATAAACATGGCAAGTGTTGACTTCATGTGCTAGAGATGAGAAAAATTCCACCCACGCTAATTATGTCCAGCCGTTATGTTTTACGGTGCACCAGATCAGAAACTCTAAGGTTCTACGACTTGTAGATGAAGATTTTTGAATTATCACTTTCATGAGCCTGCCTATGATCTACTGACAGTGAGAAAAGTAACGGGTGTTTGTTGTTGTTGTTGTTCTTTTTTTTTTTTGGGGGGGGGGGGGGGGTAGGGGGGTTGTTGTTTTTGTTTTTAGTTGTTTTTGTTTTTTGCTTTTTTGGTGTGTTTTTTTTGACACTCTTCTTTACGAATGACAAAGCAGTTTCTGAGGTGAAAGGCTTGCAATGATAAAAAAATTGCCCATTTTTTTCTACTCCCAAATATGAGAACCTGTAACACGAAAGTGGTTTCATTTTCAGTTATGTTATACATCAGTATCCTCAGGAATATACTGTGAAGATTTGAAAACTCTATAAACACTGGCAGATTTTTTGCGAACTTCTATCTACACAGTCTCCATGGAAAACAAAGTAAATCAACAGGTAGCACCCAGTGAATTAATTTTTCTTTTTGCTAAGTAAAACCACATGTGTACGGGAGAAGTGCAGTTATCAAGTCAACAAAAAAACAATAACTGTATTCCTAGGTAAAAAAAAAAAAGAAAAGAAACATGCAGATATAAAGGGAAAAAGAAGTGGACCATTCATAAAATGCACTCCTAGTGGGGATAGCGGAGCGAATTTCCTTCAGAAATCTAGTGTTATGATGAGAAAGGAATGCACAATACCAAAGAACACAACGCACATTAATACCCAATCAACACTGAAATCCATGTTGAGAATATTCCTCCTCATGGTGTAGAAGTCAGACTTATTTATACAATTTCGGTAGAAATTATATTCTTCCATCGACGGAAAAGCAATGGTTTTAAACTCACCAAAGCAAGAAGAGAAGTTGGACCTTATGGACTCCAGAACAGTAGAATTGGCGGCAGTCCTCAAAACAGACATGACATTGTTGTCGGTGCATAGTTCATCTTGCATCATCTGAGGCACGGTACTTGCCATGCATGACACGCCACCAAAGAAGTCTCTGGAACAGAAAATGGATTTGAAGAAAAAAAAAAGATAAATGTGTGAGCGTAATCGTAAAAAGGACACTGCTTTCAGACGTTGGTATTTGTGATTGAAAAGACATCATATGTTTATCATCAAGGGTATTTATACGTTTAAAACAATTTCCCTATGCATTTACACCACCAAGTACATATATGAAAGAACAAAACGAATAGAGAAGAACAGCTAGCAATACACAAAATGCTTATCACAATTACACGCTCGCTCTGCATCAAGCACATTACCATGCATCCAAGTCAGCTCACCCCCTCTCCCCATCTATTTCCCGCCTCTCAAACAAAAGCAATTGTTAATAAATGAATAATCACACCAACTCTCAAGCAAAAGTGATTGTTACTAAATGAATGATCACAAGCGGCTTGACTCTACAGAAAATCTTCTGATTATAGAAAATGTTTTGCTTTTGTTGTTGTTGTTTTTTTTTTTTTTTATCAAATGCTGACATCCAGATCTTCCTTTCCAAGAATGTTGATAAGATTGTGATGGCCAAGAAAGGGAGGTCATTGAAAAGAAAACAGTTTCAACATTTTGTTGTAGCAATTAGCTCTGTCTATGAGGCTGTACTTTCATCCGCATCAATTGGTTCGTTAGCCTGTAAACAAAATTTGGCTAAAATTCCCATTCTCTTGTAGGCCTCACCAAACCTTCTCAAACAATGGAAAGTAGTTCTAGGATGAGCTCGTAAGATTTTGGTGTGACTAGTGGTATGGAATGTCGTGACAAGTGATAGGAAAGGGACTGTGGTCCACAGATTACATTGGTGCGACAAGTGGTATGGAATGTCGTGACAAGTGATAGGAAAGGGACTGTGGTCCACAGATTACATTGGTGCGACAAGTGGTGTGGAATGTCATGACAAGTGATGGGAAAGGGACTGTGGTCCACGGATTACATTGGTGCGACAAGTGGTGTGGAATGTCATGACAAGTGATGGGAAAGGGACTGTGGTCCATGGATTACATTGGTGCGACAAGTGGTGTGGAATGTCATGACAAGTGATGGGAAAGGGACTGTGGTCCACGGATTACATTGGTGCGACAAGTGGTGTGGAATGTCATGACAAGTGATGGGAAAGGGACTGCGGTCCACGGATTACATTGGTGCGACAAGTGGTGTGGAATGTCATGACAAGTGATGGGAAAGGGACTGTGGTCCACGGATTACATTGGTGCGACAAGTGGTGTGGAATGTCATGACAAGTGATGGGAAAGGGACTGTGGTCCACGGATTATTCAAAAAGTGGTGTGGAATGTCATGACAAGTGATGGGAAAGGGACTGTGGTCCACGGATTACATTGGTGTGACAAGTGGTGTGGAATTACTCAATGTAATTTTGGTGCAAATCCAAGAGGCGGATCTTGATCACATGGCCGACCCCATGGTTCTGTTCACATTATTGTTAGGTTCACCAGAATTGTTCCCGTTAGCATGATCACTCTAATCTGCTGTGAAGAACTAACAACTATTCTCCAAATAATATATTTCCACAGAATATGAAAACTTCCTGATTATGTGAGTGTTGGCAGTTTGGGGTTTTGCTAATTGTATTTTACAAAAAGTATACGGGAATAAACTTCAGCGCGCTTCACGTATTACTTCCCCTGGCGTTAAATACTGTTTTTTGCTCAGGAGCTGTCTAGCAGGGTGAATCCAACATTTTTTTCGACCTAGGAAGTGGTTTGCACTCTCCCAACTGTCTTTCTGGTTAGTTTCGTATCTATTCATATACGTATTAAGAGTCACATTTTCAAGCTTCAGCTTCAAACGTTTTCTTTCAGAAGTTTGTTATAAAATGTGGCTTCCAGTATAGCTCAGTACGCATACATAAATTAAACTTAAGTGTGATTGGTAAAACATATTTGAGAGTTCGCCTGCCTTGGAGAGCTGATCCTTGCCTGTGCTGTGGAATTGGTCCCTGTGGTTGACAAGTGGGGCTATCCAGCCTGAAAAAGTCCTCCAAGAACGAAATGCTCATCAGCTGCCATGGAGCACACATCCCTAAATGGAGTAGAGTGTCTTTAGAGATGTTTTGATTAACTTTGCAGTACTTCCTTGACTGAAGTTCAGAATCAGCTGTCTTCTACTTTCTTAATTAACGAGCCGGGTGCTGAATTTCTAGGACAGTGTTGAAACTTCGTGAGAATTAAACGTTACATTCTGCAGAATGGTGTATATGCCTAATGTCTGAATGCTTACTATGTCCTTCAAAACTTTAAACTCAAAAGGAGGATTCATATGCAATCAGCAATGTATGTAACACAAGGAAACAAGTAAATCTATACATATAGGAAAAAACAGAGTCAAGAAAGCACATTATCTAACCAGTCACAGTGCGCCTTAAAATGCTATGATGTTATTTGTATTTCTATAAGGCAGGGAAACAGCACAAAGCTGATTATTCAACCAACTTTATAACCTTAAAACTATCTGCAACAACAAAATAACATTGTCTGCTACCAGGAGTAATAACAAATCAAAAGAGAAATTAAAAAAAAAACCCAGTAACAACATGTTCACTGTTACTTATTTCTCAGAAAATGTCTCATTCATCAAAACACACACATGCACGCACGCATGCATGCATGCATGCACGTACGCACGCACACACACACACACACACACACACACACACACACACACACACACACACACACACACACACACATGCACCAAACAAACTAGAGAACAATAAAGAGCTGTACATGTAGAGCTGCCACAAACCTTTTGCACATCTTACGTAATCTGTAAGACAGACACCGATTCTTGTGCTACATTTCTTATTTTCATGCATACCAATTTATCTAATTTCCCTTGAATACCCTTTTAAACAAAATGGCCAAACCAAATTTCTTTCAATAGTATTAAATGCATTTTCAAAGCTGTAAATGTGTAAATGCTTAATGAAGCTTACATTTGTTTAATACTATTTTTGCACAAATTCTAAGGATGGCAACCTGTGAGGTACCTTGAATACCCCTTTTTACAATCCGCTTGTAATTTACCAGTAATATTGAATTAATTGAACAGTTTTTGTAACTTGCCACTTATCTGAGAAAGGAAGAAACTGCTACTTAACAGAAACAGAAATGCCTTTACAATCATAAGAATTTTGTCCCATTTCTTGGTCCTATGTTAAAGTTAAAAAAAAAAAAAAAACCGTACTGAATCAATTTTTTTAATGAAAAAGCTCACTAACCTGAACATCTTAAAGCTTGAGGCATTCACTTCCAACACAACCAAACCTGCTGCTACGTGGTTTTATGCGATTCTTTTTTTTTCCTAGGTGGGGCTATAGAGCAGAATTAAGCATAGCAGAGAGACAGACAGACAGAGAGAGACAGAGACAAAGCCTGCCTCAAAATATGTTTACCACCATCCTTTAAAAGTCAACTCACAAGCATTCGTCCGACTCCGTTTCAAACCAGGCAGGGGCATTAAACAGGTCACTACATTCGTAGTTTGCAAGCAGCTCAAATAAGTCGACACTCTTGCAAACATCCTCTAGTCCCGCAAGCTTGTCAGGCACAGAATCTGTTTCACAGATGCATAAAAACAGAATACATTCTCTGCATGCAGCTTTCTTTCAGCACTTTCATAAACAATATACCAACTGTCAATTTTGAGTCCAAATACTTGTATCCCACCACAACAATCAATGAGGGTATACATTACTTGAGAGAAGAGCAGTTTGCTCACATCAATTTCAGAGACATACAGGCAACTTAAGTATACAAATGTTACCTTTCCTTTTCTCATCAGACAGGCTTTCTTAAACAGTGTAGTGAGTTTATGCAATGAAATCAAGAGTTGTTGCTAACTAACCTGGCGGGCTTAGCTTTGACTGTTCAGATGTAACATGTACAGATGTAACAGATTCAGTTCACTCGGTCTCTCTCTATTCATAGCTTTAGAATGTAGATATCTACGATCACAAATGACTGTGAAAAAACACACTGGAGATCAGAAAGCAAGCTGTCGGTTCCACTGCAGAAGAATGCATGCATGAAAAAAAAAGAAAAGAAAAAGACACTCACCACTGCACTGCCAGGGGTAGAATCCGAACACGTCGAACACTGTACTGTAATGATTTTCTGACGTCTCGTAAAGGTCCTTGGTGTCACACTCATAGTCTTTGTGCAGGGACAGTGACAAGCAACGCAATAAATCACCGTACAACCTGGGTACAGAGGAACAAATGAAACAACAATTATTTCTTGAGCTCCAGACAGAATCATGTTATTTCCTTTGCTGTATAACCACGCGGAACAAGAGACACTGTCAAAACTCACAGTATTTTTTTTTTTTTTTGAAAGGCTGGAGTTGGAAGCGTCTTTTTAGCTCAGATTTATCATTCCAGACTCTCTGGTTTTATGGTTTTTCGCATGATAAAACTCACAGTGCGATTCCGGTCGGCTCCAAACTATGTAGCTGTTGTTAATGACAATGTGTTCAAGCAAAATAGTTTGAGGGGAACTTCAGTCGTTCATAGTTGAATTTTTACCTCTCCTGGCCACATTTAGTTCTGTCTGTGTCTCTCTTTCTCTGTCCGTCTGTCTGCCTTTCTCTGTCTGTGTCTATGTCTGTCTGTCTGTCCATCTGTCTCTTTGTCTATCTGTCCTTCTTTCTGTCTCTTGTCTGTCTGTCTCACTCTCTCTCTCGCTCTCACTCATTCTCTTTACTCACCGGCAGCGTTGTTGCAGGGTGTGGGGCATGTGGGCCGTGTCACCAAAACTTATGTGGTAGCCAATGTAGTCAGACAAAGAACTGTTTGGGCTGACGAGGGATGCTAAGATAGTATAGCATCTGACTGAAGACAGCTGCAAGATGTCTTTGAAACTGGGACATTCTTGCTTCACAAACTGATCTGGAAACAAACAGGCCACTGTTGAATCATGTTCGTCTAGGAGGGGTCATGTTTTCACCCGCATACATTTGCTTGTTTGTTTGTTTGTCTGTTAGCAGAAACTACTGAACCATGTTAATCAAACTTGGTGGAGAGGACTGATATACCCAGGGACCGTAATAGGAGGTAAGGTAAGGTAATGTTGCTTATAACCCAGCCGACCGCAAAGGACCATATCAGGGTTGTCACCGCTTTGAAGTCAACTCACTAGTCATTATCAAAAAACTCATTCACAGGACCCTTTAAAACACACCTTCTAAAAACACACTGGAAATTTTGTTAAAAAATCTTTCCCCCATAAAGTCTTAGATCAGATGAATACTGTTAAATTCTTCCAGAAATTTGAAGATTCACATCAGGTGGGACATCTCTGAACAAGATTTTCATGGAGTCTGCTGTAATGTGTTTATGTCTCACATCATGCAGTCCCAACACTCTAAAAGAATATGTTCCACTGTGAGTGGTACATGACATGGAATGCACCATGGGGCTTCTTCACCTTTCAAAAGATAAGAATGAGTGTAAAAGGAGTGGCCTGTATACAAATGGCACAAAACTGTTTTACAGCCACCTTGGGAACATGGTAAGAACTCTTTCAGGTTTGGACGGATTTTAAATACCATGCTGTCTGTCTGCCAGTTCCAGTCCTTTTGCTAGAGGTCTTTGACATAAGCCTGGGATGTGGACTTCAGATCAGTGTGAGGGATTGACAGTCTGCTCAACTCTTTCTTCGTAGCACTCTTGACAAGTTCATCAACCACTTAGTTACACCGTAATAGGAGGAACACACTAGTTCCACATGCGTCCAGTAGCTTAAGACAGCCACAGGCTGGTGTTCAGCTGGGAACTTTACTTCCGCCTTTCAATACATCGACTTTTTGTCAGTTAAAATTTTAAAAACTGCGCGTGCTTTAATTTCAACATGCTGAGGGGATTAGGGGTGAGGGGAGGCTGTCTTACCATGCCAGTCTTGGCTACACAACTTGGAAATCGACAAGCGAAGACCTTTCCTCCTGTAAAATACCAAAACGATGGAAGAAAGGACGATCGCACTAATACGGTAGAACCGTTGTTTGCTGAAGAATGCTCAGTCATTCTTAAAGTGATCTCATCAGCCAGTTAGAATAGACTCTTTACCCTGGCCAACATTTGAAAAACAGCTTTGTATAGTCATGTCTGCTACCACAACTACAACACATTCAATGAAGGGGAAAAGCACATACTTCTTATATGTGAATGTGTTTTCCATTTTCATCTGACATGTTAATTAACTGCACTGATGTCTGAAGAAAACACATTTCTCAAAAATTGCACTTGTCTTGTTCTGAGTACTACAAAAAGCTAGTCCGCACTGTTTTCTGTGTTTATTTGTATTTTGACTTCTTTCCAGTAAAAATGCAGCCTGGTTCACTCACCTTGATATAATTCTATTTACATTTGCAAAAAACTACTAAAACAGCATGTTTTGGAAGGACAAAAGACATTATTCACCCGCTTCTTCAAGTTGAAAACGTTTTCATATTCTTGATTTGTTAAAAAAACACTCTTTCGGCAAGACGTACTCCATACTTCAAATTTTGTGACTGAAAGGAAACTTCTCAAACACCTGTCAAAACAGCTCTAAGTCAACTTCTCAAACACCTGTCAGAACAGCTCTATGTAAACTTCTCAAACACCTGTCGCAACAGCTCTATGTCAACTTCGCAAACACCTGCCAGAACAGCTCTATGTAAAATTTTCAAACACCTGTCGCAACAGCTCTATGTAAACTTCTCAAACACCTGTCAGAACAGCTCTATGTAATTATCTCAAACACCTGTCAGAACAGCAACCATCAACTTCTCAAACACCTGTCAGAACAACAACCGCCAACTTCTCAGACACCTGTCAAAATGGCTCTATGTAAATTTCTCAAACACCTAAGATAAGATAAGATAAGATAATGTTGCTTATAGCCCAGCCGACCGCAAGGGGCCACATCAGGGCTGTCACCACGTTAAAATCAACTCACAAGTCATTTAAAAAAAAAAAAAAACACCTTTCACACATCTCTTTAAAAGACATCTTCTAGAAACGCCCCAGAAACTTCGTTAAAAATCTTTCATCCGTAAAATCTTAAATCAGATGAAAAACGTTAATCTCTCTCAAAAACTCAAAGATCACGTCAGGCGGGACATCCCTGAACAGGATTTTCATGGACTCTGCTGTAAAATGTTTGTGTCTCACATCGTGCAAGTCCCAACACTCTAAAAGAATATGTTTCATTGTGAGTGGCACATGACATGGAATGCACCACGGAGCTTCTTCACTCTTTAAAAGGTACGAATGGGTAAAATACGAATGGCCGGTGTGCAGCCGGCACAGAACTGTTTCTTCTTTACGACCACCAGACGCAGATGGGAGGAACTCCTTAAGGTTTGGACGGATCTGAAAAAGTTTGTTATCCGTCTGTGTATTCCAATCCTCCTGCCAGAGGTCTCTCACATAATCGTTAATTTTGGGTTTCAGATCTGAGCAGGGGATATATATGTTGGACAGTTTCTCTCTTGTGGCATTCTTGGCTAAACGATCAACCATTTCGTTCCCTCCAATGCCAACATGACCAGGAATCCAAGCCAAAATAATGTTGTAATCATCCGCTTTCAACTTGGTCAAAAGTTCAAAAAAGTGTAAAAGTTCTGGGTGCTGAAGGTTGCGGCCAGCTATGGCCTCCAACGCTGACAGCGAATCTGACAGAACCAGAAAGTCCCTCTTCTTAGATTGTGAGATTATCTTCAATGCCAGAACCAGAGCAGTAAGTTCAGCGGAATAGACAGAAGCATCTGGAGGTATATGTTCTAACAGTATCTGAGAAGGAGCCCCAGGGCAGTAGGCTGCACAGGCCACTCCATCCTCAGACTTGGAACCGTCAGTGAAAATTTTCTGATAAGATGGAAATTTTGAGGTCAGAATACAATGCCTTGTATGCCAGAGAGCTGGTAGACTCTTTACGAAAAGCTGCAAGATCAAAACAAATCTCTGGTGTGAAAAAGGTCCACGGAGGCTCATCTGGAAACTTGGAAAAATCCGACACAACTCCTAAGTCTAGACCTGCATTCCGCACGTGAGGCTGCATACGAAGACCAAACGGCGGAATACAGTTAGGGTTGTTTTCAAATTTACTTTGGAACGGAGGGTCAAAAACACAGTCATAGGCAGGGTTTTCTGGTTCCGAGAACAGTCTGATATAATAATTCAGAGACAGTTTCAGCCTGCGGTTGGACAGTGAGGGTTCACCTGCCTCTGCATACAGGCTGTACACAGGAGTGGTGCGGAATGCTCCAAGACAGAGACGAAGCCCTTGATGGTGGATAGGGTCCAAGAGTTTTAGGTAAGACGGTCTTGCAGAGCCGTACACAGCACAACCATAGTCCAGTTTGGAACGGACCAAGGCTCTGTAGAGGTGCAGCAAAGTTTTCTTATCAGCGCCCCAGTCAGTGTGTGCTACAACCCGCAGAATATTCAAAGCTTTCTGGCAAGAAGTTCTGAGGTTTTTAATGTGGCTGAGAAAGTTGAGTTTCTGGTCAAAAATAACTCCTAAGAATTTGGCCTCTTTGACAGCTGGAATGGGAGATTTCCCAATTTGAATTACAGGATCTGGAAAAAACTGACGGAAATTATGGAAGTGAATGCACTGTGTCTTTGTAGGAGAAAAAGCGAAGCCGTTTTCATCCGCCCACTGATGAATTTTATCTACACAAAGCTGGAGCCTGCGCTGGACACTTGGGTACAGGCTTCCAGTTGCGTAAACAGCAAAATCATCCACAAACAATGAGCAGTCTGAACCCTGTTGAACAGATTTAACAATGTTGTTGATCTTGATGCTAAAGAGGGCAGGAGACAGTATGCTTCCTTGCGGAACACCCAACTCCTGCTCATGAACATCAGAGAGAGTGGTGCCAACCCGGACCTGAAACTGTCGTTCTGCCAAAAAATTTTGAATGAAAAGTGGAAGATGACCACGAAAACCAAGATCATGGAGATCATGAAGTATCCCAGATTTCCAGGTGGTATCGTAGGCCTTCTCCAAGTCAAAGAAAATAGCCACTGCATGTTGTTTGTTCAGAAAGGTGTTCCGAAGCGTAGATTCCAGACGGATCAAATGGTCAACTGTGGTTCAATGTTTGCGGAAACCACACTGTTCTTTCGCCAAAAGGCCATTGGTTTCGAGTTTCCACATGAGTCTAGCATTGACCATTTTCTCCATCAGCTTGCAGACACAGCTGGTCAAAGCTATGGGACGGTAGTTTGATGGGTTACAAAGATCTTTTCCAGGTTTGGGAATGGGAATGATGAGGGCTTTTCGCCAAGAAGGTGGAAAGAAACCAGTAGTCCATACATGGTTGTAGACATGTAGCAGGATGTGCAGACCTTTTTGCGGAAGATGTTTCAAAAGTTTGTAATGGATTTCATCTATACCCGGAGAGGAATCGCTGCAAGAAAGTAAGGCAGATTTCAATTCATTTAAAGTGAAAGGAAGATTGTAGTCTTCCATGTTATCTGATGAAAAGTTGCATGGTGATTTTTCTTTGAGGGCTTTGATTTTGACAAAACTGGCTGATTTATTAGCCACAACAGCTCTATGTAAATTTCTCAAACACCTGCCACAACAGCTCTATGTAAATTTCTCAAACACCTGCCATAACAGCTCTACGTAACTTTCTCAACACCTGCCACAACAGCTCTATGTAAATTTCTCAAACACCTGCCATAACAGCTCTATGTCAACTTCTCAAACACCTGTTGCAACAGCTCTAAGTCAACTTCTCAAACACCTGTCGCAACAGCTCTATGTCAACTTCTCAAACACCTGTCGCAACAGCTCTATGTAAATTTCTCAAACACCTGCCACAACAGCTCTATGCAAATTTCTCAAACACCTGCCATAACAGCTCTATGTAAACTTCTCAAACACCTGTCGCAACAGCTCTATGTCAACTTCTCAAATACCTGTCAGAACAGCTCTATGTAAACTTCTCTAACACCTGCCACAACAGCTCTATGCAAACTTCTCAATCACCTGCCAGAATAACTCTACGTAAACCTCTCAAACACCTGTCAGAACAGCTCTATGTATTTTTTTTCAAACACCTGTCAGAACAGCACTGTCAACTTCTCAAACACCTCTCAGAACAGCTCCGTCAACTTCTCAAACACCTGTCGCAATAGGTCTATGTAAACTTTTCAAACACATGCCAGAACAGCTCTATGTAAACTTCTCAAACACCTGCCACAACAGCTCTATGTCAACTTCTCAAACACCAGTCGCAACAGGCCTATGTAAACTTCTCAAACACCTGCCAGAATAGCTCTATGTAAACTTCTCAAACACCTGCCACAACAGCTCTATGTCAACTTCTCAAACACCTGCCAGAACAGCTCTATGTAAACTTCTCAAACACCTGTCGCAACAGCTCTATGTAAGCTTCTCAAACACCTGTCACAACAGCTCTATGTAAACTTCTCAAACACCTGTCAGATCAGCTCTGTGTCAACTTCTCAAACACCTGTCAGAACAGCAACCGTCAACTTCTCAAGCACCTGTCAGAACAGCAACCGTCAACTTCTCAGACACCTGTCAAAATGGCTCTATGTAAACTTCTCAAACACCTGCCACAACAACTCTATGTAAACTTCTCAAACATCTGCCACAACAACTCTATGTAAACTTCTCAAACACCTGTCGCAACAGCTCTATGTAAATTTCTCAAACACCTGCCACAACAGCTCTATGTAAACTTCTCTAACACCTGCCACAACAGCTCTATGTAAACTTCTCAAACACCTGCCAGAATAACTCTATGTAAACTTCTCAAACACCTGTCGGAACACCTCTTATGTATTTTTTTTTTCAAACACCTGTCAGAACAGCACCATCAACTTCTCAAACACCTGTCAGAACAGCTCCGTCAACTTCTCAAAACACCTGTCGCAATAGGTCTATGTAAACTTTTCAAACACATGCCACAACAGCTCTATGTAAACTTTTCAAACACCTATCGCAACAGCTCTATGCAAACTTCTCAAACACTTGTCAGAACAGCTCTAGTATTTTTTTCAAACACCTGTCAGAACAGCACTGTCAGCTTCTCAAACACCTGTCAGAACAGCAACCATCAACTTCTCAGACACCTGTCAAAATGGCTCTATGTAAACTCAAACACCTGCCACAACAACTCTATGTAAACTTCTCAAACACCCACCACAACAACTCTATGTAAATTTCTCAAACACCTGCAACAGCAGCTCTATGTAAATTTCTCAAACACCTGCCATAACAGCTCTATGTAAATTTCTTAAACACCTGCCACAACAGCTCCATGTAAATTTCTCAAACACCTGCCATAACAGCTCTATGTAAACTTCTCAACCACCTGTCAAAACAGCTCCGTCAGCAAATTCTTCAAAGGCGCAGTGAAGCACGCCTGCCATGATTGGGTGTCCTTCTTTCCACGGTCCCAAATTGGGATGGGGGGAGGGGGCAGATCCACAGAGCGGATCCAGACCAAAGAGTAGATCCAGAATCAGTATAGTAAGATTGTCATAGATTTTCCACCGAACATATACTCTGTGAAGTTAGTGTTTACAATTGATAACTCTCTGTAAAGCAGTGCACTGTCATGAAATCTGACGTTACTTTTTGTTTTCCACATCCTGTTAACAAAACATATGGGAAATAACTCTTTCTGTCTATACCCACCAGCAGAAAAACTATTTTGTTTTCAAATCTTAAAACGTTTATGTAATAAATCCACCAAACATGAACAAACAAATCACAAGACAGAACACGACGTGTTTTGACATCTTAGGCCTTCTTCAGACAAGATAAACAACACTCAGGACAACGAAAATGAAGAACGAACAATCACCTATCTTGTAAAATAGTGGGTCTGAATCTGTTCGACAACTGACTGCGGAGCTCTGCACTTTCACGGATGCCCTTCAGGTTCGATGTAATCGTAAGGCATCAGTTGCCTGCTCTTTTGGCCCACCATTTTAATAAGTTCCTATGTTCCGTCATGCTCATCAGGCTGTGCTCCCATTTGACACCCGAGAGGTTCATTGGGACCACACACCCTTACTGGCGACGCTCAGCCCTGTCAAACTAACTGCTGTGTGAGAGCTGCTAAAAGGGCCAGGTACCCATATTCCCTTGCTGTCACCACCTACCTATCAAGCTAGACCAGGTGAATGATGTATTGTGCCAGAGGTGGCCTTTGGCATTTTATAAACTGAAAATTTCCTGGGTTTATTTTGTATTTTTGATCCTTTCGTCTCCAAACAGTGAACACTGTTTATAGAAACATATTTTTTGTAATATTTTTAGACAACCAATTTGGACCTCACCTACCTTCCTATCTCTGGGAAAAAAAAACCCTGAAGAAGTATATCATAATATGCAGTTATGAAAAGGGACTCAGATCAGGACTGACCGTGCTTTTTTCCAGTCCGCTCTCTAGTCCAGCTCTAAGCAGACGTCATAAGAGTCAAATGTGGCCCCTGGGTCCATTTCTTCTCTGAGGGAAGGGTTTCTTTCGTACCACCATCCCCTCTATGGCCAGTTGTCCTAGTGAACCAGTCATGTGACCTAGCCACACATCACGGGTACAGGTACGTGTGATAAATGGGAGCAGTAAGGAGTGTGGTCTGGGGAAGCAAACCGAACTTTTAGTGGAGAACCAAATCTGTCTTCAACCTTGAAAAGGTCCTGTGGTGTTCCCCTCAAAATTGTGCGATGTTATGAACTTCAATTTACTTTTTGTTGTGCTAGAGAAAATAAAAAATCTTATTACGGAACTCGTTGCCCAAGACTGTGTTCTCCTATCGTTTAATATTTAAGTGTGAGAGACTCCCTGTTTTTCTGATGTGAAACTCTGTTTTTAGGACATAAGCATATGGTGTTTGATTTTGTATTTGAAGAAATCCTGCACAAGACTTCCAAAGATTCCCCTTCCTTTAGTTCCATCTTTTTTGTGATTCCCTGCAAGGGGGAAAGTTCCAGGATTTATTGAGAACTTTGAGACAAAAACTGTTTTCTTTCCTTTTAGGAAGCACTTTTTTTACTTTGATAAGAATATTTTTGTGTGCGTCTAGATATGGTGGAAGTCACTCCATTTTGGGTAGAGAAGTGTGTTTAATGTTGTGAGTGTATTCTAATTTGAAGAGGGAAACAGAGAGCTCCCCTACGTGTTGGGCATGGTCTCCCAATCACTAATGTATAGCTTCTCCAAAAGCATTTCCGAGTGTAACCCTCCCAGGATTAAAAGCTACGGTCACGACCTGCGGGGTACCTTGACTCCTGAGACCCCAGATGGTGACCCTCTGTCAGGCCATTCTCCTGAATGCTGTGTATGAGCCAGTGTGACTAAAAAAGGTCATTGAATAAGTTCTATGTGAAATGATGCTGTCGAAGTTGTATTTGGTGTCTTACAGTCTGCTGAATGGGAGACACTCTGTAAGATTTCTGTTTGCATACTCGCATGCAAAACACCCAACCTGACAGACAGCTTGTGACAAAGATGTACATATGCAGTGTATACACTTGGGTGCAACATAGTAAATATGTATGTATCCACATACGCATGTTCTTCACTCACCAGGAGAGCACTGGAACACTTCTTCAACCAGACTACTGTTCAGGTCCTGGATCACAGGATCAAAGTGGCGCAGTAGGTTCAGCAGGTGAAGGTAGCGGTACCAGACACTGTACACAGCGGTCAGGGGGCACTTCTCATCGTCCAGCTTGCTGGATGCGCACTCCATGACTTCTCCATACCACCACCTGTGCAAGACCCCCATTGAAGAGTTAGCGTCTACACGTACATCGTTTTAAGGAAGTGGTGTGGTGGTAACTGCTCTCACCTAGGAGGCGAGAGAATTTGTTGGTTTATGGTTTGAGTCTTGTATCCTGCATGTATTATTTCTTCCCCTTTGCATTAGCCGTCGTCTTAACCTGGTCTGCGGATACAATAACAAACCAAGAATCCTCTTGTATGTCATGCACTTAGTGCGCATGACAGATTCCACGGCAACAAGACAGTTGTCCCTGGCAAAATTCGAAATCCCACTTTGATATGCAAACAAAAAATGTGCACAAGCTGAAAATACCATTGGTGGCACAGTACTGTGGCTTCACATAGTGTCAACAGCCGCCAACATAACAACCCATGCTGTTTGTGTCGTCTCCTCACATCTTTCTCACTCCCCCAGTCAACATCCACTCCCCCAGTCAACATCCACTCCCCCAGTCAACATCCACCCCCCAAGTCAATATCCACTCCCCCAGTCAACAGCAGCTGACAGGAAAACACCATTTCCCTCAGACACCATCACCATCCCGCCCCCTAGTGTAAACACTCATCAACAAAAAAGACCCCAGCCGTGAACAACTTTTCCTGACATCACTGTTAAATCGACCCTGTCAATATCCAATGTCAAGGACACTCCAGCTGTAAACATGATCTCCTTACATCTTCATTACCATCCGCCTGTAAACAGTAACCGACAACGATACCCCAGCTGTGAACCTCCCCAGACATCTGCATTAGACTTCCCCTGTCAATCCCCAAGGATGAGAAGATCCTAGCTGTAAACACTATCTCTTGACATCTCCGTTACACTCCCCCTGTCAACAGTCGCCCACAAGAAGGTCCCTCATCTGCGAACATCTTCCGACATTTCCCTGGGCCCTCCCTCCTCTCCCTGTAAACATCAACCTACAAGGAGAGCCCCCCCCCCCTTACTTGTGAACAACTCCTGACATCTCTGTTAGACTACCCCGTCAACAAGAAGCTGTAAACAGCATTCACTGCCATCTCCGTTAGACACTCCCCCCCTGCCCCCCCTCTTCCCCCCATATCCCCCCCCCCTGCTCCACTTAGCATTAACAGACACAACAATGAGACCATATTGTTAATGGTTTGTCCCGACCAGCCTCTGTGAGACACCATTAGGACTGCTTATCTTTGCCTCATTCCAACAGATCCTGTTGGGCTCTAATGTCATCGTTTCATTAGCTTCAGACACTCTTAAGGAACATCCTGCATTCCTTGTTACTGAATTTCAACGTTGTTGTTCATACCAGGAAGGACAATCCACTTGAAAACGAAAAGAGAGGACAACAAGAAGGGACTCACTTGCAAGCGTCGTTGGGTGCTTTGTTGTAACCGAACAATGGAGCGAAGGGCACCGGGACAAGTGTTCAAGGCGTTGCTGTCATAGCATTTGTCACCAAGAACCTCCTCACTGTCCTCTGTAAAATGCAATAAATTATGCATGCACCCGCACATGTGTGCGTGTGCGTGCATGTGTGTGTATGTGCATGCGCGCGCACATGCGCGGTGTGCATGCGTGCTGGTGTGCATGTGTGTATGTGTAAGTATGCGTGCGCAGTATGTATGCATGCTTGTGTGCATGTGTGTCTTCTGTGTGTTTGTTTGCTTCCTTACACAACACTGTGCCTGAAGCAGACACCCATCTTTCAAGTTACTTGTATTATTCGGCTGTTCTTGGTACTTTGCCGGCAGTATCAAAACATAGCACATCTCTAATGGTTCCCCCCCGTCTATGAATGGTGTCAACAATTACTAATGATATAACCTGAAGAAGTCCTGGATGATCATATAAAAAAATCGTGATTACTTCTATTCTTCAGATGGGTACACATGATTGAGGACAGACGTTACAAACAAACACACACACACGGAATTTTTTTTTACATAAGGGAAAAGTTGACCATGGACCAAATGGCCTTTTTCACCCCTGGCCCTTGATGAAGTAGCATGTAAAGCAAAGAGCAGGAAAGAGCATAAACTCATTGTTTTCACATGGGCACAAAAATCACCATGCAACCCTTAATACTCATGCTTAATGCTCATAATCTCAAATCTGAACAATGCATTATAACCTGGTCAACAATGAAAAGATCAGCCAACATACAAGTTAGCCAACAGACAGGAATCAAAAACAAAAACAATAAGATGAAAAAGATCATTCATTCGTTTCCATACCAAGTGACTGCCGGTAATAACTACACACTGGACACATCCCCTCGATCCACCTACCCTCACACTGTTTGATGTCTTCAGTAAGAATCGTCTCGTTGTATTGAATCAGAGTCTGATACACTTTGCTCACAGGGCAGTTTGAATTCAGGCAGGTCAGCCGATGATGAATGCATTCGGCCCTTTGGACAAAGACACTGAAAACAGAGAAACAATCCCTCATTTGACTGCGACCGTCTACTTAAAAGCACAGCTTACTTTTTATTACAAAGCCTGATTTATAAATACATTTGAGCCTATACAACAGATCTTCTAAACACTGTTACTAAGATTGATGTTCAAATTCTATCATTTGGTAAGGAAGACTAAAATCTGAAAAAAAAAATTCAAGGAACAGTTGACAAGATGGGAAATCATGTCTACATTTCCACGAGGTGAATTTGCAACATACCCCTTGTATTTTCTACATGTACTCTTCAATATACACACAAAACAGACACAATCTCTCTCTCTCTCTCTTACACACAACACAACACAGCACACTCACACACACCCACACACACATGGGTGCGTACACACACATATGCATGCACGCAGGCTCATGTACATTCACGTTTGCATGTACATGTTTACACTGAACACCCTGATGCATGCGGTAACAAAATGACATGATTTACATGAATTATACTATGCCACTGATTAGCACATCTGAATCTCTTGTTTGGCACTATCTTTAAAATGCCCTGAGTTGTAACTTGTCTCTCCTCATATTCAGTGTCACTCAACACCCCCGCCCCCCCCTTTTTTTGTGTGTGTGTTTTACATTGCTGTCTGAACGTTAACTTGTGTTTGTATTATTAGTTCAATGTTCTTTTTCCATTGTCAATTGTCAATCCGTTTTTGTCTGCAGTTAAAACGCATCAACTACGACGTAAATTGAATATGTGCATAATGTATCAACTATGATGTACATTGAGTATGTGTATAATGTATCAACTACCATGTAAACTGAGTATGTGTATAATTCTTATTGTTACTATAACATTTTGTGAATGGAATTATGTTTAAATCAACCGAGAAAAATGGTTACACCTGCCTACCAACCCATCCCCCACTCCACCCACACACACCATACAGCTTGTGCACTGAAGTAACCATTAACCATGCCGTGTACACATATGAATCATAACACCGAAATGCGCTAACGTCGTAACTTTTTTTTTCTAAAACTTTCTATCAGAAGTAATGTAATATAGATCACTTCCACAGATTCAAAAGCATAATGAGATATTTCAGACCCTAGGGGATTTCTGCAGGCTGCAAAGGTATCCTAGACATGGCTTGTAGACTCAGCTTATGGCTAAAAAAAAACTTTCTTCCGCCAGGACAAGTAATAGTTGGCACGGGCTGAGAGTTATGTCCCACAGATTTGGCATTTTTTTCTAAATCGTTCCATTGTGTTTTGTTTTGTTATGGGGACATGTTCAACACAAAATGTCAACTTTTACATAACTAGAAAGTTTTCAGATACCACGAAATACGTCACTTTGTAGATTCTTACCATTTTGGAAAAGTAACTTCACACCGACATTATGTTCAATGGAATAAATTGTCATAGATTCGCGGAAAAGGCTGCTGAGGCCTAAGTTTGACATCCAGATCCAGACCAAAATGTAATAGGTTCTTCCTTGAACCACCTCCAATCTTTCTACCAAGTTTGCTTTAAATCTGTCCCATGTGTTTTTGTGTATAATTAAATTTGTAAAGACTTTGCAGCACTGATCCAAACCAAAAATTAATGGGTTCGTCCTTGGGTCACATCCGACCTTTCCACTGATTACGGTTAAAATGGCTCCTGTAACTTTTGCTTAACCTAGCAGACAGACAAAGAAACAAAGTGTGAAGCAATTTGATGTAGATGAAAGCAAGTTCCTCGGCATACAATGAAATTTGACAGAAAAAAACACAGAACTAGGAACTGTTGCTGGTGAAAAGAGACATAATTCCCACAATGATCTTTTGCTCTGGACACCTGGGTACCACACACAGTTTGGGGCACTCTAGAGTCAGCAAGACGCTAAAGAGAACTTGGATCAATTATTCAGCTTAAGTGAACCTGGACATTTATTCACCTAGGAGAACTCAGATCAATTACCTATCTTAAGAGAACTTGGATCAGTTATCTATCTTAAGAACTTGGATCAGTTATTCAAACTGTCGATGTGGCTTTTCATTGTGGTCAAAAGTCAAGGACAGTTGATACTTTGCATTTGATCTGACCGACAGGTACAAATAACAAGAACAAAAATTTTAGGCCATCTTTTTCAAAAGAAGAATTGACTTGGGTTTTGGAGCATTTAACCTTAGATTTCAGTTTGTTCATGAATTTGTTTCAACCTCATTTTAGCAATAGAATGGTCTCCATTCTCTTTTGTCGACTGGGCTTTCCACAACATATCACAACAGTCTTGTAGACACAACGATCAGAAAACCTGCGGTCAAAGTAAAAAGAAAGAAATGTTTTGAGTCATTTGTCTTGCCCCAATAAGACACTAAAAAAAAACCAAAAAAAAACCCCAAAAGCACAAACTTAATGTACCATGCCTTAGGGGTAACATGAAATACCTATCTATCTTGTCTTGCCCAATAAGAAACAAAAAAACCCAAAACAAAAGCAAAAACAAAATTAATGTACCATGCCTTAGGGGTAACTTGAAATATCTATCTGTCTCAATCAATCAATCAATCCACCTACGTACGTACCTACCTTCCTTCCTTCCTATGTGTCTGTCTGTCTATCTATCTACCTCCTTCCTTCCTATGTGTCTGTCTGTCTATCTATCTATCTATCGATCTATCTAAATCCTCTTTCACTGTCTCAACTTCCGTGCCACTTACGAAGCCACAGCCTGGCTTGTCCAGACGCAACCTGGCACCAGCAATCCACAGGGAGCAGTAAACGTCACCTGATCATGAGGCAACTCAACAGAGGAGTTACTGCACTGTTGTCGAGTGGCTTCAGTGGCATTCTGAAGTGCCCGTTCTGATGCAATATACGCAGGGCGCCTACCACGAAGCCCCTTATTAATGACATATACCACTTGGTCACAGAACCAGCGACTGTAGCCCCTTCTGACGGGCTACCATGTCCGTCAAATGACCCCATGAGCCCAGAGCAAAGTTATCTCTATGTATGAGCCAATCGGGGCCAAAATCATCAGATGGAAATCGAACCCACTATCTCCCTTAACGTCTCGCCACGGTGACTGGTGTATTTCATTTGATTTAATCACACATACACATTCACACACACAGACCAATCCCACGCGCACGCAAGCACACACACACACACACACACACACACACACACACACACACACACACACGCAGAGAGACAGAGGGACAAAGAGAGATAGAAAGAGAGACAGACAGAGACAGAGAGAGAGAGACAGAGACAGAGAGAGATCAACCTGCATGGTCTTTCTTCGTAAGTAGGCATCCAAGCATGTGGATTCTTGTATGTGGTCCAGTGGCCTGTAGGATAGGGATATTTGGTTGTGACCCACTGGCCTGTAGGATTGGGATACTTGGCCGTGGTGACCCATTGGCCTGTAGGATTGGGATACTTGGCCGTGGTGACCCATTGGCCTGTAGGATTGGGATATTTGGCCGTGGTGGCCCATTGGCCTGTAGGATTGGGATATTTGGCTGTGGTGGCCCATTGGCCTGTAGGATTGGGATACTTGGCTGTGGTGACCCATTGGCCTGTAGGATTGGGATACTTGGCTGTGGTGGCCCATTGGCCTGTAGGATTGGGATACTTGGCCGTGGTGGCCCATTGGCCTGTAGGACTGGGATATTTGGCCGTGGTCCAGGGGCCTGTCGGATTAGGATATTTGGAGGTCCAGTAACCAGTCCACGGGGCTGTGTTCCAATGTCCTGTTGGATAAGAACCTGGCATGGTCCAATGTCCATACGGATACTCTGTTGTATGATCTGCAAAATATGTACATAACGATTGACTGAGATAAGAGTTAGCACTGACTGAGACAACAGTGAGTGTTAAATGACACAAGTGTGGTCCTTTAAAACGAAAAAAAAACCAAACTGAACAAAAAACACAGTGAACTGAAACAACTGTAAACTTTACAGAGGCAGGAGCAATTAAGACAACTGACTGAGGAACACTAACAGTTGACTGAGACAACATTTAAACTTAGACGGCCATCACAGTTCACCGGGATAAAATGAACACTATGACAACACTAACAGCTGATGGAAACAACACCAACAGCTGACTGAGCAAACACCGACAGTTGACTGAGACAACCCTAACAGTTGACTGAGACAACACTGGCACTGACAGCTGACTGAGACAACACCAACAGTTGACCAAGACAACACTGACAGTTGACTAAGACAACACTGACAGTTGACTGAGACAACACCAACAGTTGATCGAGACAACACCGACAGCTGACTAGGACAACACTAGCAGTTGACTGAGACAACACCGACAGCTAAGAGAACACTAGCAGTTGACTGAGACAACACTTACACTAAGAGCTGACCGAGACAACACTAATACCAACAGTTGACTGAGATAACGCTAACAGTTGACAAAGACAACACTCACAGTTGACCGAGGCAACACTAATACCAACAGTTGACTGAGACAACACTAACAGTTGACTGAGATAGCCATCACAGTTGACCGAGATAAAACTAACAGCTGACTGAGACAGCATTACTAGGTCAGTGAGATGGTCATCACAGTTCACTAAGGCAACACAAACAATTGACTAAGACAACACTATGTTTGACTGATACAACACTAGCAGTTGACTGAGACAACACTAACAGTTGACCGAGACAACACTTACAACTGACAGTGACAATGGGGAAAATAAGCCGAAATAAAGCGTAAACATTCACCAAGAACTATAACTGAACCGAGACATTAAGGAAAATTAACTGAAGCAACCACCACCATTAACCGAGATGACCATGACATTTAATTGAGACGACCATGACAGTTCCATGGGTCGCCATAATAAGCTCACTCAGACAACAGGAAAGTTGACACTCTGCTTGAAGTATAATCTCATTCTCTGGATCAGCACTGTCTTGCTCATTAAAATAACTCAGTCTTTTCACAACTTTATGATTTTTATTTACGCTTTCTTTCATTAACAAAAAAAAAAACACAAAAAAAACACACACACAGTTTTATTCGTTCTTCGTTTGGTTCCAATTCCTGTATTATTATCCTACATTCTGCTGAAAGTTTATAACTTCAGAAAATACTAAATGATTTCCAGTAAAACAGGTAGAAACCTTAGTGCATGATAATTTCTCAGGGAAAAATAATCTTTTGATTGCTTGCGGACATTAACTGGGACTCCACATCCAGGCAAACCTCACTTTCCACAGACAAACGAACACACAAACCTGACGTGCATCTCTGCACACTTACACACACTCAAACCCCTCATGCAGGTGATAATCCCATTCATATGCAAAAAATCCTTCTACACTAACTCAAAGTTTTTTTTTCCTGAGCTTAATTTGGTTTTAATAAAAAAGTCCAGCGAACCACACGGGGCCTATTAAAGTCATATATGGAAGATGGTCACATCATCAACAGGTCAGATCCTGAAAAAGAATACATCATGAAAGAGAAACAAACGCCATAAACAGTTAATGGCATGGGATAAGCATTTGCTTTGGACAGGTAAACATGAGAAAAGGCTGGCATGCCGTACATTGTAATCAGAAATAAGTATAAAGAAGTTTCCCGAACAAAGACAGGCGACAGCAAAGACAAAAAGAAATGAGATAATGTTGCTTAGAGATAAAAGGCACTCAAGACTGGTAGAAAAGAGCCAGTTACAAGCGTGAAACTTCCAGATGGCAGGGGAGCAGTTAATGCTCTGAGTCCCCAGCATCAACACGAGACACATTTGACTTCAAAAACAAAAAAAGAACAGAAATATCATGCTTACAGAACTAAAATCTGCGTGAAACTGATAACAGACCGGATATCTTAATAATGAATCTCACTGAAATACAATGATGCCAATTAACGAACTGTAGAGACAAACTGTTTGAATCTAATTACAGAACAGATGTCTTATTTGTAAAACTTCCTGCAAGAAAATTAAACAGTTAAACTACACTGTAAAGATGGTGGCTTCAGATGTGCACAGCAATCCAAGCTATACACGTTTCAAACAGATCTAACCACGCTTGGGCATTCAGCCTCGTTAACAGAAAAAAAATATCCCAAACAGAAAGCAGTTTTCTGAGAATCGTTCATGGAGCTTGTTACAGTGAATGCATCATCTTTCCTCTGGCGCTTAGTGTGGATATGGCTTCAATCTGACAATGTGTACTTTCTGCGTGGGCGTTACTCACATGGGTAGGTGGTGGGAAAGGGACCATCAGGATGCTCTTTGCAGATGTAGTCAGCGATGTACAAGTAGGCATCCGGTGACTCACACACGGAGACCTCGTTGGGATCAGCCATGAAGCTGATCTTCCCTGTGGATCAAGCACCATACCCACAGTTAAGAGCCGCCCAAAGTCATCTCAGAAAGAATGCGGTTAGAATCTTCATTTATAAAAATAAAAGGGGGAAAATAGGGAAAAAACATAGAAGCAGAAAGCAAAAGCAAAACAAATACACAAAAACAAAACAAAACAAGGAATCACACCACTTTCCTATTATACTCACACAAACAATGTTCACATATTACAATGAGTGAACTGCATCGTGGACAAATAAAACCAATATCCAATCAATTAAAAGGACCAAATTATGGGTGAAAAACAAAACACACATATTTACTACTTTCCATCTTCATGCGCACACACACACACACACACACACACACACAAGGAAGATAGATAGATAGATAGAGAGAGAGAGAGAGAGACAGAGACAGAGACAGAGACAGAGAGAGTGAGAGAAAGAGAGAGAACTCAGAAAACCGTCATTCACTCTAGGATTAAGACTGTTTACACAGCCTATTCTTCCGATCTGTCCTTGTTAAATTGGAAATGAAATGAGGCAGGGAACAGCGGATTGCGATGGTTCCCTTATGCAGCTAGTGAAGAGTTTTCATATCTGTAATATATTTTCTTAATTTCATGTTCCCAGTTTCTCCATCTTCAAACTCCTCCCTCCTCCCCCCCCCCCCCCCCTCCTTAAGTCCAAATCTTTGCCAAGTCATTACTATGAAGACAATTGAGTTGTTGGCCTGCGCTCGTTTTTTCCCCCACTATTAGACTGTTCGTCTATGTATTTGTCTGACTTTATTCAAGTTTAAAAGGCTGTGCCAGTCTTGAATAAAAGTTACTCTGTGTTAGGTTTTCTTATGGGAGCAAAAGTTACCCCACTTGTTTACTGTCCTTGTTAAGCTCAGTCACTCAAATGAGATTTTGAAAAACACAAACACGATTATGGAGTACATTATTTACAAACACACACACACACATAGCGCATACGAATGACAGAGAGAGAGAGAGAGAGAGAGAGAGAGAGAGAGAGAGAGAGAGAGAGAGAGAGAGACAGACAGACAGACAGAGAGAGAGAGAGAGGGGTGGGAGCTTAATTACACAAACGAGATAAAAAAATGTTAAATGCACACATGATTGTGGAGTACTTGATTTACACACACATACACACATAGTGCATAGGATTGACAGAGAGAGAGAGAGAGAGGGAGAGACAGAGCCAGAGACAGACAGAGAGACAGACAGACAGACAGACTGACAAGCAGACAATTGGGGGAGAGGTGTGGGAGGAGGGAAAGGGAAAAAGACAGTGCTAGAGTATGCAGTCATCAAAGTGCCACAGTCGAGAGACAGAGAAGAGAACTCAAGAGTGAAATCAACAGAAACAATCAACTCTTACTCTAACAATTCCTACCTACAAACTGGTTCTTCTCTCTTTGCTTTGCAAAGGTCTTACCTGAAAAAAATGTGTTTTTTAGAACATTTCTTTTAATTCCGTTTGCTGTGTGGTGTGGGCCATTTTGCGGATATCTTTTAAATATATCATTCAAAGAAATAAAACTACATCGCCAAACCGAGAACGATAAAAAAAACAGTGAGCAAAATCTGCATTTTACTGATAAAATGTGTTAGCCTAAGTTGTTTATTCAACAAGACTTTTCTGAGAAGGTTTGTGGGAATGTGTGCAGGGGGAGGGGGAGGTGGAGAGTAAGACAGAGTGCTGGGATGGAGACGGGGAGCAACGGGGAAGGCTGGGTGGGAAGTGGAGGGGAGGGAAGAACGGGGGAGGGGGCGGGAGGAGGAGGAGAAGACCGGGGGTACGGGTGAGGTGAAGACAGGGAAAGAGCTGGGCGGTCCCAAACCCCCCCCCCCCCCCCCTCCCCCCATCACCCCCACCACAACTAATTTTTCACACTTTGATGCTCACAGACCTAAACAACGGTTGCCTCTTGTCTGTCGTCAAGTCAGACATCATCAGTAAATGGTTCCACAAACACTGCCACCAACGGATAAGTGAGCGAACTCAACACTGGGTGAAGCCGAGGCAGTGGGAAATGAAAACTGGTAAACTGAAAAGAGCAATCTGCATGCACCTCAATGTTTAGCTGTTTATATCGTGAGCATACTTAACTTCACCTGTGTGTCCTGGCCCAGTCCTTTCTTTCTCACCTTGGCACACCTGAGAGGCGTTATAGCCACTGAGCTCATGCTGTGTGAAGACCCAGGTGTCACCGAGTGCCATGGCCTCCAGTTCCTCCACATCGCAGTGGTAATGCCTGCTTCTGGCCACGACGAGTGCACACTTGAGGGAAGATACGTAGTGGCTGAAACAGGTCAGTCTCACAATACCATGCTGTGTTGTCTATACACCCTTAATGATTCTACTGACAAATAAAGTCTGAGTCTGAGTCTGGGTTCATGAACTCATGGTGTTTGGCCTGACGTAACGCTTGGGTTATATAATGCAACCATAATAATTTCATACTAATGAATTAATTAAAAAAATAGTATCGAGAGAGAGAGACAGACAGACAGACAGACAGAGCAGACCTGGTTACCCTTCAGAAATTCTATGTGTAGGTTTTGGGTCAAAAGTGTGTACAATTGTGTGTAAAATGTGTATGCTTTTGCAGCACAACGTAGCTGCGTAGGAAACAATACTGAATGCATTCAAGACATTGGAAACACTGAAATTTATTATTATAAAAGATGTATTTTCATGAAAGGCATTAAAGTGGCTTCATTAACAATCAATGATTGTCAAAGTAATCCGAGTTTCTTGCCAGTGTCCTCTAATGGGCAAAAGCCTTTGCTCAGAAAAATTAATAAGAACATTAAGTGATGCAAATCTTTTATAACACTTTTAAATAACTGTCTCTTCACTTTTTATTATAGTGATGGACATAACTGGAAAAAAATTTCTTGATGTAATCTATTTCTTTCATATACTAATATGGGCACTTTTTCACTGTCTCTAGATAAGCTAAGCAGTCTTTCTGAAGAGCATAATAATTATGATGTGAATTTTATTTCAGATTTTGGTGATTTCAGCTCTTTTAAATTGTCAACTGAGAGGCTGTGAACTGCATTTATTGAAGAACAGTCATCATTCTTCAGGATGAGATGACTTTCAAGAGTTTCATTGGACAGTGCTCCTTTGGGGGATTTTGGAGTTTTTTTGTCCCTCTGCACGAGTAGTTTGATGTTCCAGTCTCTCATCAGAAGTGCCAGCAGAACTCGACTTCACAAAAGGACTTTGAATGTTCATAGCCTACCGTTTTCTGGAATCACTGTTTCCCTTGTGACTTCTGCTATCAATGTGCCGCTGAATATCAAAACAACCACTGTGAGCAATCGAGATTTCACAGTTACATGTGGTGCCATGTGCGAACGTATCGCCCTTCTTTGACGCAGTTATGAACTTGAAAATTGTATGATACGCTGATTTGTACTTCTGTTCATATTTCTTTTTCTTTTTGACCACATCTTCCAGCTGTGAATCTGAATTTTCGTTGTCTGTTTCATAGGCACGAGTTAAAGCTGAACGAGAAGCCATGTTGATATGCATTCATAAAGGCAGGAAGTGCGCATGTGCCATGGGAACTTTTGAAAATTGAACCAGACTCTTGGACTCGGCCGGATTATGTGTTTCAGCGCATTTTCGTGAGCTCGGTCATCAAAATTTCGTACAATTCGGTTTTCAAACGTACAATAGTATAGCTATACTGAATTTCATGAGATTATACGCAAAAATCGTAAAGTGCTCAGGTCTGACAGAGACATCGAGAGACAGAGACAGAGAGCTATGCACAAACACAAGACCTTTTGAGAAGTATAAAAACAAAAAGGAATTGAAAAAACAGAAACCGGTGTCACAATTAGAGGTTAACCTTTACCCCATTCTTCAGTGTTTAAGTGTAGACAGAAGGTAAAATGCAAACTACATTGTTGACTTGAAATGATGAATATGTGAGTCAAGGTCTCTTTCCTCACTCAGGCCCTATAGGTTAGACATGATATACCTGGTTCAGTCTCTCATCTTTGTTCACCCAGAACTGCTCGAAATTGCCTTTTATCATGTGCCCCCCAAACATAGTAATGATGGACACAGAATCATAGCACACTACAATCCAGGTCAGGGTTTGGAAATGGACAATAAGGTTTGTTTGCCTGCAAGCCAGCCAGCAAAGCTCGCTTGTCTTCTGGTATAATTCGTATTCCGTTCAGCTAAACCCAAGCCCATCAATGATAGCTCCTCTTCTACACAGCTGACATCATTGACATTGATGATCAACCCAAAAGTTCCTTGTATGCAATGAGCTAACGTGTGTCCACTACCACTGCCCACTTCTCTGTAACATCCGTTCAGTAAGCTTGATACCACTAGCAATTTTAAATATGTCTTTTCCCTCATGAAGGGACTGTTCTTTTTTTTTCAGAGCATGTTGATGTTAGAATATGCCGATCTGCTATAAAAAAACAACAAAAAAACAAAGATAAAACCAAGCACACCACCATTAAATCCAAAAACAATCTTTGAACACATGTAACAAAAACAAATCCTCCTCAACAGAGTTGAAAATATCTGCATTTCATAACGTATAGAAGTCAGCATTGCCATCCACAAGTTTGTGTTTCAAACTCAATCTCAAACACAACTAACCAATTTAAAGCCTTCACATTTTTCTGGCGGGAGGGAAATGTATGAAGCCGACACAAACCCCACTTCCTGTTTCAGTGTATGTTCCACAGAACCATCAAGTCTCAATGAATCAAGATGAGTTTGCCCATCTATTCCAGTGTCATTAGTTAGACTAATCAGTCGTTCACCAACAAGGCAAAAATGATTTTTAACATTCTGATATCTCACACACACACACACACACACACACACACACACACACACCACACACCACACCACACCACACCACACCACACAACACAAAACGACACACACACACACACACAACATACACACTCAAACACACACACACACAATAACTCACATTTTATTTCGTCAAAATGGCAAACAGAGTGTTAAAAAAACGTCTACAGTCGTTAAAACATACACAGCGCTCAACCACCATGAACAGAAGGAAACAAGCTGAGTGAATTAACTATACACATTGTATTAGTATACTCACTCGCACACGTCTCAACGGAGATAGCCATCTTGAAAGCTCTGACAGAGGGTCTGCAGTTTTCATACACCATGGTCCACAGAGAATCCCAGTCAGGACAGCCTAACATCGGAAAGCCTTCTGCAACAAGGTGAGGTATGTTAGCAGCCAACACAATAGCTTCAAACTATACACCACATTCTTGTGGTACACACAGCAGCCCCATACATCAACACAAAAAGTATGGGTGCTGATCATTACGTGACTAATTCATTTCAGTCTTGGGAAAAATAAAGTTACTTGGGGTCCCTAGTATCTGATGGTTGACTGATTGATCTATGACCATGGTTAATCTGTTATCTTTCCTTCACAGATCAGCTGAAAACTGATTACATCCCCATGATTTATTTCCCATCTCCACAAGGCCAGGTTACTCATTGAACACCACAGCCATTCTTCCTGGAAGAATACAACAAAAATAACCACCAAACACAAATCCATTCTAAACAAAAGTCTAGTACAGAAAACAGAACAACTGAATGATATCTGTTTTACTTTTCAGTTTCATCAGGGAAGCATCCCACCACATCCGCCATACCACATGCCCTCAATGCACCAAGATCTAAGCTTTTCTTTAACGGAGCAGCAAGGACAAATCAAAAAGCTAAAAGCCTCAGATGAGACAATCTAATGGTAATTGTTTTTTTGTACTCCCAGTTCATATAGAACAGGGAGTACTTTACAATGGGAACGAAGAAATGCTGTCTGTGTGTCTGTCTGTCCGTCCGGTCTGTCCGTGGTCAAAATGTGTTCCACTCACTGCAGACAAAACTTCTGGGCAGATCTTTCTGAAAAATTGTATGTTCATTATGGGTCACGGATAACGCCAGATGTTTTATTTTACCAGAACAGCTGTTACAAACGGCTATAAATGATAATTAAAAAAATCAAGTCCAATAAGGGGAATAACCACTGCACTGAGTTTTTTCCTTCCCCTAACTGGAAATTGTTTCCCTTCTTTGTCACTACTGGGATTACGTTTATACGCTTTGCATCTTGTTTTTGCCTCAAATGTTCTATTTTGCCAATAAAGAAAGAACTTTCATATCTTTTCTATTTTTTTTCTTTTAAATGGTGTCTCCATCCTATTCTTCCCCCATTTTTTCTTTTGCTTTCTTTTCCACCAACACTTGCTCATCATGCAGATCTATGTGTTCTGTTTTCCGATGGACACTTGAACGCAAAGTTTAATGTTTTAGCATTTGATGTTTAATGTTTTGGCATTTGTTATACACTCTGGGGTTTAAGCTAGATCAGTGTTTGTGATGAACCATAGCTTTTAGGCCATGAGCTGCACCAGCAGCGTAAAACCAGGTAAACTATATAACAACAATAACTACTGATGGTAACAATAATAACAACAACAATAATCATAATAATAGTAATAATAATGATAACGATAATAATAATAACAACAACAATAATGATAACAATAATAATGATAATGACAATAGTAATAGTAAAGACGACAACCAGCAAACCCACGTCAGCATACAGATGTGACCATTGTGACAGAGACTACCACTCTCGTTTCGGTCTCTACAGCCACAGGCAACGCTGCTGGGGGCGAGCAGACAGCCCGGACAGAAATAAATCTTAAGTCGGATATACTCTATCCATGGTCAGCTATGACTGATGGAGGCCTACTACTACTAATAATAATTATAGTTATTATCATTATTATAAAACAAAGTACCGCAGGTGACGGTCTCATTTCAGTTAATCAACAGAGTGGTCTCGGGAAGTCTTACCTCTTGAAAAGACTCACCTCCGGGCAGAAGGAAGACAACTTCCAAAAAGGTGAACGTTGGCAGAGGAATTTGACCTAGCCCCTCGTAGAACTGTTCAGAGATGTAGTCAGTTCCATTGCTGAGTGCCTCATACACGGCGTGATACTGGGGGTCGTAGTCTATGTACAGGTAGATCTCCACGTAGGCCTGCACTCCAGTCCCTTCCCTGTGTTCAAACCAAAGCAAATCGACACTTCAGTGAAGGTATGTTCTGGACAGGAAGTAAGGACTACACTGATGAAGGGGAAGATGATGGTCATAGATGGTCACTGAACACCCATTCTCTTTCTCTCCCTTTGTCTGTCTGTCTGTCTCTAACACACACACACACACACACACACACATTATAAAAAAAAAGCACAACAACGGCGATTCAGACATCAGGGACATTAAGACATCACGGCCTCAAATTGCATGGCTCAGAGATAACCGCGTCCCGAATATGTTACACTGAAACAGGAGCCTGTCTTCTCTCCTTGCATGTACAGTACCTCATGTTCAGAAAGTTCCGCTGCTCCTCCTCAGAAACTTAGTGCCTGGCACTGGCTTGTCCATAATGACAGTAATCAAACAGTATTGTGCTGTTTATATTCCATCAAAAATTTTGTTGTTCTTAGAGCAAATGATTCACTCTTTTACGCTGATGAACGTGTTATCAAAAATGCTATCTGGTTACATCCACTGGTGCTACTATCAAAAGCTGTACTCAAATATTATATGTTATTATATCAAAATTCAAGACAGCCATATGTTTTTGTGCACGTGTGGTAAAAGATCAGTAACAGATGCTCGAGAAATATCCCTTAGTGCGTGTGAAGGTACATCCATGAGTCAATTAACATTTACACAGATAGACAGATAGATAGACATACAGAAATATAGATATAGATATATGAGATTTAAAGAGGTCAGTGGTTTAATGTACTCACCACAAAACAATCACTTTGGAATAAGCATACAGCACAGTAATGTCACTGTTCACGAAAGCTGCATCCACCTGCAACAGGTAATGTCAAAAATTTCACCGAGATGAACAACTGGTAATGTCAAAAATTTCACCGAGATGAACAACAGCAGCAGCAGCATCAGTTGCTGTGGTAATGTTTGTGGTTTGCATTGGTGGTAGCAGCAGCAGCAGCAGTGTCAGCAGCAGTAGTAGCACTGGTAGTAGCAACAGCAACCGCACTGGCATCCTACAGTAGCAGCAGTGATGGCAGAAACAGTTAAAGGGGAATAATTTTCGAGAGTCTCACACACACACAGTCTTGCAAACATGCAAGTCAGGCAAAGGTCTTCCACTCCAATAGGTAAAACATTCCCAAATCCTCAGTTGTGGAGTAAAGGTAGTCTCATTATGAACATCACCGCTACCTCTGCCTGAGAAAAGGGGTACCCCATGCCTTTACCATCCTGTCACGCATGCACACACACACACACACACACACGCACACGCACACATGCACACACGCACGCACCCACACACACGCACACACACATAGAGTCTCTCTGAACCCACTGGACCCCTATCATCCCTCTGTACCCCCCACCTTCCTCCTTCCCTACCACACTCCCTAATTTGCCTCTCTTTTTTTCCCACGCTTGCTTTGTTCTTCCCTTTTCCAGTTCAGCCAACAACAATCAACAGGATCGTGCCCATCCAGCATTGTCACTGATCACTCACCACTTGTGAAATCTTATGTGCCGCCTCCATGAAACTGAAGCTGTTGGGGTTCATCATGTCTGGGTTCCACAGCATGCTGACTTTCAGCCTAGCTGCAAAGAGGAGCTCTGGAACCAGCAACAATATCCGTGTCAAATTCATCCGCCCGCCGGCCACCACATTCACAGGGTTTGGATGGTGCGTCATTCTCCCAGTAAGATTGTGAGGGGGGGGGGGGGGGGGGGGGGGAAGAGAAGAGAGAGAGAGAAGTGTACTGTGTGTGTGTGGTGTGTGTGTGTGTGCGTGTGTGTGCGCACGCGCGAGCGCATGTGTGTGTAGTGTCAGTGAGTGCATGTATATGTGCGCTCATGTGTATATGTATATGTGTGTGCGTGTATGTGTGTATGTCCGTGCTTAAGCATGAGCGTGTGTGCATGTGTGTGTGCGCATGAGTACATGTGTGTGCATGTGAACAAGCGAATGTAAGTGCGTGTGCATTTATGTGCGTGAGTGCATTCAAAAGGTAGAAATTTACAGAAAAAAGATCGAAGAAGTTAAAACACATAGTATGCACACATACACACAGGCATATGTACAAAGAGGAGTTCACATGTGCAAGCTTACATTCAGAAGCTGTAGTTAACACATGTTCTTTGATGTCATCTTACCGGTCTCCAAGCCAGGACGCGGCATAGGTGTACTGTACGGGGAATGGGTAATGGCAGGTGGATGCATGGTGCTCACTGAAACACACACAACTGATAAAAGAATTTTTGGGTGGAATCTGGTTTACCAATCCTTTAAGGTCAAAAGGCACTCATTTTCACACTGTGTCTGTCTCTGTCTCTCTGAAACACACAGAATCAATAAAAGAATTGTTGTCTGTAATTTGGTGATAATAAATGCGTAATGTCAATAGGCAATTATTTTCGCACGGTGTCTGTCTGTCTGTCTCTCTCTTGTGAAAAAAAACCCCTGAACAATACAATTGCAACCATACTCAATCTGAGGTAAGCACATGCATGATCAGCCAATACACACACCACCAAAGTCATGACTTCAAGTTTACCCACTGATTAAATCATGAAAAGATGATTTGTTTGCATGTTTCTCTTCTCTCTGTTTGTCTCTGGTGTCTCTTAGTCATTCAGAAATCGTCATTGTGGGTGTTGGGGCGGTAGGAGGCAGAGGGGGGAAGGGATGGGGGAGCAGAGTTGGGTAGGTGTTTGGTTTTCCAGTGGTATGAGTAAGATTGACAAAAAAGTTACTGAACTTGTTTCATCAAGCAACATACATTCAGGGTTGGATCAGTCACATGAGGGGAGGGGGTTCTAAATATTTTCTGAAAGCGGTGCGCAGGGTTCCCAAAGATGTGACCAAACAAAATTCCAGACTTTTTCCAGACTTTTTCCAAGGCCTTTCATAATTTTTCCAGACCCCAGAATGTGTGTGTGTGTGTGCACCTCTGTATGTGATTACCACGTTAAACACATCAGAAAAGAACTGATTTAATAATAGCAGGGCATTCAGTACTTACCAAAACTTTCATCTCTCCTCTCAACTGTCCTTTCATTTTAATTTGGATATTCAACATGGCCAAGTGCTTACAAGCCAATGTGCTCTCTATTCAATTTTGTATTTAAATTTTGAAATTTTTGGATAAGAGAGAGAGTGAGAGAGCGAGAGAGAGAGAGAGAGCGTTAGAGACAGTGTGTGTGTGCATATGTATGTGTCTAAAAATAGGCCAGTGTATCACCCTTGGGCCCTTTGATTTTCTCTACCCCCCACCCCAACCCATTCAATGCATGATTGCATCCCATACTGAAGTAAAAAAAAAAAAATCAACTGTTTCTTCCAATGTAGAACTCACTTTTCACAATCCTTGGGCCTAAAATAATCAGTCACGGTCATTGTTGGAGTCCGAGTCGTTTTGTCTGAAAGCTGCCTGCCGCATGGCTTTTCTGAGCAGCTTCACCCATGTTCCTGATGTCGAAGTCTTTTTTGCACAGCAGGCACCGTGCTTTTGTCTTGCATCCATCGGAAGCAGGAGCAATCCATTTGCGATAATTTGTATTGTCTAGCCAGGCTAGGCTAAACACACATTTTCCCATGTTTTCTTTAATATTTCGATGCTATTTTCCATCCCAGCGCTGTTGACTCAAAAGGAAGTTAAGCAATGGTACCAACTGTGCATGCGCAACGCTTTTCACAGTAAAGGGGAGCTACTCTGCAGGGAAAAATGTAGTCTGCTAAACCTCCGGCCAGAGGAAATCTAAAAACCACTATCATTGTGCGTGATTTAATTTCTGTTTTTATTCCTGTTTCAATGTTTTTGTAAAGAAACTTAAAGTGAAATTCAACATCATGAAAAAGTTTGCACAGCTTTTACAAAATTCCAGGACTTTTCCAGACCCATGGCCACAAATTACAAAATTTCAAGACTTTTCCAGCCCAGGAAATGATTTTTTCATTTTTCCATACTTTTTCCAGACTTCCAGGACTCTGGACAAACCCTGGGTGCGAGTGGGGGAGGGGTGTGAGAAGAGGATGTTCTCCCAAGCTTTTGTAAAGTGGAACTGCTGGTGTGGGGTAAACAATTCTCTCACTATATTTTTGTGCAAACAACAGTTCTCCCATCTCGTGTTGTGTGTGTGTGTGTGTGTGTGTGTGTGTGTGTGTGTGTGTGTGTGTGTCTGTGTCTGCGTGCAAGCGAGGGGAGGTGGGGGGAGGGGGTATCCTTTCCCAAAACACAGTCAAAATCGCCCACTTCTTTATAAAAACTAAACCTCAGTCCCATACTGATTTGAACTCATAATGACAAAGAGACGGGAGACAGATTCAAACTTCCAGAGCCAGTTATGAATCAAACCAGCTGTTTTCAGTTCACCTGCATAAACAAAACAATATAAAGTTATTGACAAGCTCAAAGTAAATAGCTTGTCAACAACGTTTTATTGTTTCTTTGCTGTCAGAAGCATGTGTGTGTGTATTGTTGGTTATGTAAAGTACTTAGAGCCCTAATTTTTAGAGAATAGGCGCTATATAAATTAACATTATTATTTATTATTAAGTACTCACGCCCACGTTCTAACACGTCGCAGAAGAGAGCATTGGACATGGTCTGTATGTTGGCATTGTCTCGTGTCAGGTTCCTGACGTTGAACATGGTGACATGGAATCCGAAGAAATCAGCGATAGCCCTGCTGACTCGCTCTTCGCTGCATCCGTCTTGTGTGCTGAGGCACTCAATTTGATGCTCCACAGAACTGCATGGTCGAAGCAAACAAACAAACAAACAGAACATATTAGTAGATCAGAAACTTTATTCACAAGTTGGTATGCCTAACAATTAATGACACTGCCGACAGACTCAGAAAAGAACAATGATTAAAGAAATATATATGTATTACGACACATTTCTGGATGTGGACCTCTTCTGCTTTATCAATCACCATTCAGGAAACAAGAGATCTGAAGCCCCTTAGAAACGGCATTCCTGGATGAAAAAAAAAGATCGTCAAAATGTGATACAGCATGTCATCAGCAATTTTCGATTGATGTAGACGAAAGCGGTCAATAGTTACTTCCCCTCTTCCATCTTCCGTCTCCCACTTTTCCTTGTCACCTTCCCTACCCCCAAACAACATTATGCAAAACATCACAATAATTAAACAGTTCACAGTTGTCACACACACACACACACACACACACACACACACACACACACACACACACACGCACCCCATGCATTATCTTATATACGAAAAAGAAGTTTGAAAACAATCCTGTCACACAGTCTTAACGCCAAAACAAACCTCCACTCGCAATAGCCATTATCATCACCCATCACCGACAACAAAAGTAAAGAAAATGTCTTATATACTGAGGTCCTTCGAGACCTGTTATGATGATCCAAGTCTCAGTTCCTTCTCCATTTAGTGAGTTTGTGTAAAAAGTCTTTTCTGCTTTGGTTAAGCCATAGACACTGTGTACAGCTTTGAAAGCAAGAATTTTCAGCGAGTTCCTGGCAAAGTCTTTGGCTGCGCAAAGTCTTGGACATTATCGATGGGGAAAGGGAGGGGCTCTGAAAAAGGCATAGCCACTTTGCATAGAGGACTTAGGAAGTGAAAAATTCTGGTGTGTTCCTGTCAAAGTCTAAATCTCTGGCAAAGTCAAGGACACTGTCTATGGAGGATCTAGAAAGCGAGAAATTCCATGATCCGGGTTCTCAGTGTGGCACTGGGTCAACAGATTTTTCTCTTGCCCCCAATCCACTCTCACTCTACTCTTCCTCCACCCACCCCCACCCCCTCCTCCACTTCCTCTTTCCCTCTTGACCTTAAAGGTCTACTTCAGAGGTTTTCGATAATTGGTCAGCTTATGCAGAAATATGAAATGTTTGATAAATTGGTAAAATAAACATCCGATTCGCTCCTGATCACTCAAAATCGATCCGCGAAAGTGGGCATTTTCACCTGTAATCAAGAAAACGGGAGGTAATCAACTAAATCTTGGCATGGCTTAACTGCTCTTGGATGTGATGTCACATGAGTGTCAGCGACGGCGACAGAAAGCGATTCTGATGGTTCTTGCACATCTCGCTTGGTATTTAATTTATCATGTAAAAGCAGTGACTATGATTGCGACAGCCAATGTGACTCTGGGGATGTTTCTGCAAGGCCTTTACCTTATCAGTTTGAATGCTAAGTTCTTTTTACCATGTCAGTTCCAGCTGGACCACGGAAAAGCTGAACGCCCGAACACAGCATTCCGAAGGCGTACGGGCTTTACCGAAGTCTCGAAGGAGGCTACCGACTGACCTCTTGATGCGATCACGCGTGGACGGCGAGCGGAGATTCTCCTTCCTCAAGCCTTAATGTGTTCATTCAATTTAACAAGTGTGATCTGTCCATAGATAAGAACAGAATAAACGTGCCACTATCGTATTCATCTGTACGAGCTTACCACTCCGCCTTCAAAGTATACGCGCACAATGCAGACAAGTTTTTGATCCACTCGAACGGGCTCGGTAATTGTCAGAATAGCTCATTTCAGCGGTCCAGCTGGAACTGACGTGGTAAAAAGAACTCAGCGGCCCGGCATGGTTGCATGAACCGAATCCACTTTTTTCGAATATCTGGATCAAATAGAAATGTGTGCAAAGAATATCCGTCTCCTGCTGAGCTGCTGCACTCGCCTACAGCACAATATCTGCCACCCCCTCGTGACTTTTTAGGCTGTGGGGGATCGCAACTCATGTTGATTTCACTTAGCGTTGGCTTGTTGTGTAGGTTGCGGCTGACGGCCAGTCCATCAAGTGACGTCACGGTTTTCGGTCTACCGCGCGGGATTTGAACAGGTGTGCAAAAGTTGTTTATCTATTAAATTCTTCCGGCAATTTAAAAAAAAAAAATGAATACCATACTGTAGTTATATGACATGTAGACCTGTTTTTAACAAATTATCGAAAATCTCTAAAGTAGACCTTTAAACTGTGATCTGAGAGCAAGCCTTTCGGACATGATGACAATCCGACATCCCGTAATGCGTCGAGCACGCTTGCCACTTCGAACTACCCATGGCGACACAGAAGCTGTCTCTCACCAACTTCTATCTTTCACATGGCTGGTAAGTTAAAATCTACACAGAAGGGGGTAAAAAAAAAAGATGGTGGTGTACTGAAACGCATTCTTTCCGAGAGAAGCAGTCTGAATCTAATGCAGATAAATCTGGGGCGACGATGAAGTCATAAAATACAGACAATTTTTACAGGAGGGAAGACATTCACCTCACATGGCTCAAAGACCACAATCATCACCATTAGCCAGGGACCCGGTAGGTTATGTGCTGAATCCAGACAGATACCACTCACACATCGCTAAAATGACTTGGGCACAAGAGCAGAGTTGCCTCTTTTTTTTTTTCTTTTTTTTTTTTTAAATGAGGAAAAAGCGGAATAAGCACAAAATGGCTTTTTTTTACATCCGGCCCTCAACAAAGGGAAATAAATATAAAATGCAATAATAACATCTGCAAAACTAATCTAGAAATAAAGTAAACATACATAAACGCTATAAACAGACAGAGGAAATGGTTAACACAAAAGAACAGAAGACAATCAATGCCTGGAAGAGAGAGGGAGAGAGAGAGAGAGAGAGAGAGAGAGAGAGAGAGAGAGGGGGGGGGGAGAGACAGAGAGAGAGAGAGAGAGAGAGAGAGAGGGGAGAGACAGAGAGAGAGAGAGAGAGAGAGAGAGAGAGAGAGAGAGACAGAGACAGAGACAGAGAGAGAAACAGATGGGAGGGGAGGGGTCATCATATATACTTCATGAAAAAACGGTTATTGGAAGATAGATAAATATATATACAATAAACATTATCGGAACAATAAAATTATAACACATTTCTGGAAAAAGAAAAAGAAATCATTGAACAGGCACCCCATCCTGTAAGCAAAGACAAAAATTTACACTTGACAAGCAGCACCTTTGGAACAATAGATGAGAGAGACCAGTACAGAGAGAGAGAGAGAGAGAGAGAGAGAGAGAGAGAGGAGAGAGGAGAGAGAAGACAGACAGACAGACAGACAGACAGAGGAGGGAAGAGAGTGAGAGAGACAGAGAGAGAGAGAGAGTTTAAGAGCATGAATTGGAAAATTCAGTCATTAGTTGGGTATGAAGTGCCCTTTTAAAGCTATATAAGCTGGCATGAACATCAAGACAGGGTGAAATGCGGTTCCACAAGAAGCCGCCAGAGTAGTGAAGACTGGTTTTAAACATATCTATTCTTGGACGGGGTATTACAATTTTATGAAAATGGCGATTTTCATTCAATCTAAATTTCCCTGTAATTGAAGGGGGAGCACGACCCGAAAGAATCTTAAACAGAGCTTCTGCTCTGGCGAGTGGCCTCCCTGTCGACCACTGAAGCTGACAGTGCCAGAAGATACGCTCAGGTGTCTGGGGTGCATAGGGGAAGGGAACCATGGTGAAAGCGTTGGAGGAAAGCCTCTTTGACGGAAATGAGCAAGTCCACTAGAAAATTAGGCTTTAATGCAAATTCAGTGAAACACAGGCGAAAGGGAGGGGTGAATTTAAAAAGAGAGACAGAGACAGAGACAGAGAGACAGATTGCATCTGTCAATTTTTTTCCATATCTGTCTGAAGTAAATAAACACATTTTTAAAATTCATTTCATGTGCATGTGTATGTGTGTGTGTATGTACATGGCGTGCTTGCATGCATATGTGTGCATGCGTTTGTGTGAATGTGTGTGTGTGTGTGCGTGTGCGTGCGTGTGCATGTGTATGTGTGTGTGTGTGCATGTGTAGGTCTGTGTACGTCTCTGTGTGTCTCGTGTGTGTGCATGTGTAGGTCTGTGTACGTCTCTGTGTGTCTTGGTGTGCTTTTGTAAAGGGATAACAAAAAGGGTTCCTGAAACAACCACGCATTGTCCCAGTCTCTGTACCTGCAGACATCAGATGTTTCTCCTGGAGCGAAGAATGTGTCGAAGAAGTCATTACCACAAATCTCAGACAGGTCAGTCAAGTTGAAGCATTTGTCCGGACCGTTGGAAAGCCCCTTCTCGTAATCTGCAATGACCAAGGAAACTGCTGCTCATCGTCGTTCAAACTCACCAAAGCAAAAAATAATGACATGAAAAGTTCTATAAAGCAATCTGGTACAAACACAGGGCTAGAGCTCATATGGCTGCACCCATTCCCCTTACCCATCTTCTCTCCACAACAACAACAACACTAACAACAGCAAACATGCCCCCCCTCCCATCAAAAAAAAAAAAAAAGATTTGCGAACCATGCATTTTTCATCGCCTTGCACTGATGCAAGTACAAAAGGGTATAATTCCTTTTATTACTCTCTGCCTCCAAAGGAGAATGTTTCCATCAAAATAAACATTACGCTAATGGAGTCAACCGATTGACATGTGTCTTCATCCTTCTTTTTTTTCTTATTTGAAGAACATTCTTGACCTCTGCCAATACTAAACTAATATCAGTCATCAAGAAAAAGATCGGAGAGGTGGTGGAGAGGGTTGGGTTGAGGAAAGAGGTCAGCTGGGAGCGGAGGAGGGGATAGGTGGAACACACAGACAGAGTGGGTGGGGAAGCAGTTTATCAGCATCCCAGAGCCAAACTTCCAATAACAGTTCACTGTTACTTATAATAGAGTATGCATATTCTAAAGAGATAGGCCTTCATCCTGATGTACTGAAATAATGAGCAACAGCTGACTGAACACTCGCATACCAAAGCCTATAAAGAATATTAAAACATCGCTTGATATCATTTGTGTGTGCTAGAACGATCTGGTCACGTGTACTGCAGGCCTTACGATGATGCCTAGGAAGCCATTCCTTCTTGAGAGAAAAAAAATCTGAGTTTTGAATGCAAAACATGAGATGGAAACCTATGTAACACACACCACACACACACACACACACATACCACACACACCACCGGCATGCACACACACACACACATTCACACACATATACTCACACACACACACACACACATACACACACACACACACACCACACACACACACATTCACACACATATACTCACACACACACACACACACACATAACACACACACACACACACTACACACACACACACACACACACACACACACTGAAACAGTGAGGCTAATACACACCATCACATCTTTGCATGTCGTAGTGAAGCTCTGTAGTGGCAGAGGTGTTGTGAAGCAACAGAGTGGAAAATATGTCCTGGTAGTCACAGTGCAACTCCATGGAGTCCAGGACAGACAGCGCATGGGACACTATTTGCACAGTGGCTCTGGACAAAGGAGAATAAACAAAACCAATGTGAATGATTTCCAGCTGGCACATTTCAGCTAGTACAGTTAAGGGAAAAAATAACAAACAAACTTAAAAAGGTGATGCTACAGATTAACGAATTTTAGTATTGAATGTAATTTTAAAATATATTTACCTGTCCAAACATTTTAAAATATATTTACCTGTCCAAACAAATGCCTTGGATTAAGGAACTTCACTAATAAAATTAATTTTACAATATATTTACCTGTCCAAACAAATGCCCTGGATTAAGGAACTTCACTAATAAAACTAATTTTACAATATATTTACTGTCCAAACAATGCCCTGGATTAGAACTTCACTAATAAAACTAATTACAATATATTTACCTGTCCGAACAAATGCCTTATCCCTATTCAGCATGAAACATATTACCATATTGAACTCTCCCCAACCTTACTCCCTCTCTTCACCCAACAAGAAGAAAAAAAAAAAAAGGCGGGAGAGAAGGGAGCTAACCCAGCCTCTATACCCACTTAGGCAGCAGGAAAGATCACTCCCAGCGAGTTCATTGGATTGCACCATTTTTTCTTTTGCACCTTTTCCCGGCCAAGTAGTGTGTGTGTGTTTTGTGTGTGGGGGGGGGGGGGGGGGGGGGAGAAGAGAGCTAGAGGAAGGGAAAGTGGAGGTAAGAAGGGAAGGCAGAATTAAATCGGAGGGGTGGAGAGATGGAACAAGTGGGGTAGGGTGTGTGAAAGGATGTGAGGGGTGGGTGGGGGGGTCCAGACAGACAGAAACAAACAGACATAATTTCTCGTGCCTGTTATGTGTTAAAAGGTCACATACATTAACACATACAAAACATCTTCGAATCTTTTGCTTGTTCTAAATCAAAGACACAGAAGCAAATGAAGAAAAAAAAAGTATACAAACATGCAGGGATTCTGCGGGCGAGGATGGTACCAGTAGTCTTCCTCGCTTCCAGAGCCAGTGGTGGGGGCTGTGGTGGTGGGAATACCCAAGTAGGAGGAAAAGGAGGAGAACATGGAGTGCGTTGGCCATGTGCTAGGACTAGCGGCTGTACTGGCATGACTCGTGGAATGAGGTGGCTTGGTGCTGGTCTGGGTGGACCAACCCTCTTCTTCTGTCCATGCAAGTATGTTGACAGACAGACAAATCTTAAATAAATGTTAGCGAACCGCCAAGAGAAACGTGGACAAACGAGTCACAAGACAAAACACGACGTGTTTCGACCTCTTAGGTCTTCAGGCAAGACACAAACAAATAGGACAATGAAAATAAACGAGTTTGTCACTTAGCTTAGATCTCTTCAGTGCAAGGTAGGCATAGATTCAATGCCTACCATGCGCTGAAGAGATCTAAGCTAAGTGACAAACTCGTTCATTTTCATTGTCCTATTTGTTTGTGTCTTGCCTGAAGACCTAAGAGGTCGAAACACGTCGTGTTTTGTCTTGTGACTCGTTCGTCCACGTTTCTCTTGGCGGTTCGCTAACATTTATTTAGATTTGTTAAGATTTCCGCCTGCAGTCGTCTCACTTTGCAACTAGACAGACAGACAAACGTGAGCATGCATGCACAAACACACATATAATGCTTTCTTTTGTGTTTATACAGAGAATTTGTTAGCATGTGAAGATCTATGGATATCACGGTTGTATCCTCAAACATGAGTATATATATATACACACACACACACTCGCACAGAATTCATGCGCACAATCACACGCATGGCATGTGATACTCCCAAGTTGATCTCGGGGCTACACAACAATCCTCACCGGAGTCAGATCCGCTCTCAAGGCTGCCCGACTCTTCCTCGTCACTTGCACCTCCGGAGTGGTCTCCCATCCCATCGTCATCCACAGGAACGTACTGGATGATGTAGAGGAGAGCGTCCGGGTTCTCACACAGTGGGGTGGAGTCCAGGTCCACAGAAAACTGCAGACTGGACACTGAGCATGACAGAACAGGTCAGTCTCATGTGAAGATCGTGTAATAATTCATCACAATGTAGACAATGACGACAAATGATGACAATGATGATGCTTCCGATGGCAAATCTGACTGAGTGATAATGACAAACAACAAACAAGAGGTTGTTCATAGCCCAGCTGACCACGAAGGCCTGGCCATGTCAGGCCAACATATTATGTGGTTATTGTGCATGTGTCATACTAGCTTATGAATGACTGTGAGAGGGGGAAGAGGAGCTGTACACAAAGCATGTCTACAACACATTCCTGTACCAGCTATTAACTCTCTCTCTTTTTCTCTCTTTCTGTCAGTCTGTCTCCCCCTCTCTCTCTCTCCTCCCTCTCTCTGTCCTTTCTTCTCTTTCCTCCCTCTCTCTCTCTCCCCTATCTCTGTCCTCTCTCTCTCTCTCTCTCTCTCTGTCTCCCCCCCCCCCCCTCTCTCTCTCTCTTTGCGGCTACACAGCCAGACGAGCAACTGAACACAGCATCACATTTCCAAGCGGCAGTTTCTGCTGCCTCCTTAAAAAAGAACACCTTGCTTTCTTACCAGGGCACTTATGGCGCACGTCTATGCCTTTGGCCTGCTGCTTCACGAAGCTCTGACTCTTGGAGTTGTACATTCTTTGGTACAGCTGCAATACGCTACAGTTCCGCTCCTGGATGTGCAGAACGATGGCAGCGCATCTGATGGTGACGGCATAGTACCTGGGGATTGTAAATTGTAATGCATCATCATCGTTGCGTTCGTCGCCAGGCATACAAGAGCATTTTTGTGCTCTTTACCTGTATTGCTGAATACAGTCACTTTTGAAATTCAAAACAGTCTGAGAAAAGATGACATCTTATTTTTGTCTTGGCAATATATCGCTGTATTGGTAGCTTCTCACTGGCAAGCTCAACAACAGACTTATGAAAGGATTTACCTGTGCACCTTCATACTGTGTAATGTTCAATTTGTGAATCTTAACACGCCTAGACTCGCTTGTTATTTTGCATACCAGCGCTGTCATCTCAATGTGGGCTGAAGTATTTGCACTATCTTTGTAGGGCTAGCTACCAGGCTACACGTGGTGTTTTCAATCTAGCAACAATATATGAACGCAAGCGCTTCTGTCATCATAGTTACTGTGCTTAAAAGCAGGTCACACAGATAGAGAGAGAGAGAGAGAGAGAGAGAGAGAGAGAAAGAGAGAGAGAGAAGACAACTGGTTTCTTTGTTTGGCCATGACACCAACAAAGCTTGAGCCTTGGACGGTACAAAGTGGTTGTCCAGCATAGAGTGGCCGAACTGTAAGCCGAGATGATATTTGAACCTTGGATGGTACAAAGTGATTGTCCAGCATAGAGTGGCCGAACTGTAAGCTGAGATGATATTTTAAGATACACACTGTATAGAGCATTTTACAAAAGATGAAACAAGGTACTGACAGAGAGAGAGAGAGAGAGTGAGAGCGAGAGAGAGAGAGAGAGTGAGAAAAACGGTTGACCTGTTTGACCACTTACTTTTATATAGTTGAACATCACAAGGGTAGAATGTAAATAGACTAGTGCAGAATGAGTCAAGTCTTAAGCTGTCATGAATTTTGTGTACACTTATTGTATTCAGCATTTAGCGATATCAAACACAAAGCAGTGTGTGTGTGTGTGTGTGTGTGTGTGTGTGTGTGTGTGTGTGTGTGTGTGTGTGTGTGTGTGTGTGTCTGTGCGTGCGCACGTGTGCGAGTGTGTGCATGTGCATGCGTGCGTATATGTGCGTGTGTGTGGGACAGAGAGAGAGAGAGAAAATTTTATTTTACCAGGGTAATGAGATAAGCAAATATGAACGCTTTTTTTCACCCATCCCTGGAGCAAAAGGGAAGGAAAAAAACAAACAAACGGCAAATCAAGGCAAATGCATAAGAGGAACTAAAGATAACAAGATATTATACAACTCAATACAAATAAACCACTGTCAACACCATTGTCAAATGCAATGGAAAACATACTGACTTAGGGTAAAAGAAAGAAAAAGATTAACTTGAAGGGAAGAGCGGGACCCAGAGAAGTACTGTCCTCAACTGCCAAACAAACCAGCTGAGAGCAATCCTGCACCACCCTCGAACATAGGGTAAAAGGAGAAAGGTAGGGGGGAGGAACTGGGCGGAGGGGTGGGTTGGGGGATGAAGGGAAAGGGTAGCATACAACAGTTACACATAACATACAATCACAACAGGACATTAACTTAAACAAGAAAGATGCCGTTAACATGTTATATTTCATTGGTTGAAATAACGAGTCTTAATAGGCTGCCTTAAAAGAGCCAGTTCTACTTTTTGCGTTTAATATTTACTGGTAGAGAGTTCCAGAGAGTTCCACCTGAATAAACAAAACTAGTTATGAGTAGATGAATTCTGGGTTTTGGATTGGTATCTTAATGTTGTATCTTGACTGATTTAATACAAATTTTGCAGTTAATGTCAAAGGTGCAAAACTTAATAATTCTATACATCATAATTGCTTTATTGTACTGAAGCTTGTATGTAATTTTTGATATGGTCTTGTGTTGTTAATGAAGATGATATTATAAGTATAGCTTTCAGAGCTCATTTATAAACACTGTAAGAATCATAAGGAGTTAAGGTATAATCAATAAATGACTGATATATGCGTGGCAACAGTGTTTACGCACGCTCGTATCTATCTAACTTTCCATCTATTTATCTATCTCTATGCATGTCTGTCTGTCGATTGAGGGAGACAGAGAGAGACACAGAGAGAGAGAGAGACAGAGAGAGAGAGAGACAGTGACAGAGAGAGAGAGAGAGAGAGAGAGAGAGAGAGAGAGCGAAAGAGAGAGTGACAGAGAGAGAATAGAGAGAGAGAAACAGAGAGACAAGCAGACAGACAGATACAATTTTCATTACTGAGGATAGCAGATCCACAAAAACTTTTTCCTAACATCTGGGAAAAACCCAGTAGATACATGACTATGAATTGAAGGGACTGCCAAAAAGTGTACATTTTATTTAAACAAAAATATACAAAACACATCAACACATAACACATAGTCCACCACCTCTTCTTTCATAGAAAAAGTGTACACACAAAAAGGAGGGAAATAAAATTTCAATTATATTCTCTCATGCGAGAGAAAGGGAGGGAGAGATGATGAGAGAGAGAGAGAGAGAGAGAGAGAGAGAGAGAGAGAGAGAGAGAGAGAGAGAGAGAGAAGAAGAAGAAGAAGAAGAAGAAGAAGAAGAAGAGAAGAGAGAGAGAGAGAGAGAGAGAGAGAGAGAGAGGAGAGAGAGAGAGAGAGAGAGAGAGAGAAGAAGAAGAAGAAGAGAGAGAGAGAGAGAGAGAGAGAGAGAGAGAGAGAGAGAGACTCAGAGAGAGAGAGAGGGGGGGGGGCGCAAAGACAGAGGGGGCTTCAGTGTCAGAGACAAAAAGAAACAAAGAAAGAGAGATAAACACAGACTGGGAGAAAGAGAGAGAGAGAGAGAGAGAGAGAGAGAGAGCGAGCACAAAAGGCATGGAGTTCATCTGCCCCACTCACATGCAAGCATCCTGTTCATTGTGGGCTGCCATCCACAGTCTGTAAGCGTCTTTGCATTCAGTGACCAGCACTTTCTGCACTTCTCCCCATTTCGGACACACATCTGCACGTCAGATAAACACTGGAATAGATAAATATTGGAATAATGACACACCCTATTATCTTCTTTTTCTTTTTTATTTCGACAGATCAGATATTCACTTAACATAGCTTGTTACTGTCTTAACCCGTTCACTGCTTGAAAATGTTACAAACAAAGGTTTTCCCAGTGCCAGAGAAATCTAATGATTTGGGGGTAATAATTAACAAAAAATTCCAGCTCAGAAACTACAAAAGATATAACAATGAAATATATATGATTTTTGAAGGAAATTGAATGAAGATTTTGAATCTGGGCTTCTTTTGTTTTAATTTTGATAATAAAAAAATATTTAGGCATTTAGATTTGGATAGATTTTTTTGCACGATCAAAAACATATGTATTTACCACTACAGCTTCACATCCAAAAAAGAACACAAAGCAAAAAAGTTGAAAATAAAGTTTGTATTGTCACACTACACATGTAAATGAAAGTAAAACAGTTTAGAAGTCTATCAAGACGCTCACACTCTATGCAGACAGGTCAGTCCACGACCACGCCCCCCTCCCCCACCATGCCCCCTTGCTGGACTTCAACCCTCTCTTTCACTCCTCCTCTTCTCCTACCTTTCCCTCTACCCCATGTCATGCCGCGAGCAGGCCACGCTCCCCTCTCGCGCTGACTATCACATCACTGGCCACTGGCACGCAGTGCGGAGTACACACTAGGCGAGCTCGTTTGACGCTCGCAAAGCAGTCAGCTGAACACACATTGAGGTCACACAGCCCGACACAATAACTGACGAATATGGTCGGCAATTCCATCACAATCATCATCTCATCTTCATGCTCGAGTAAGTCGTTTAATAAAAGATTATTGTCTTTGTCAAAAATGATTAGCAGAGCCTGCTCAGCTGTGTAAATACGTTGATTTGGTCGCTACGCTTGTCGAAGGTTGCGCTGCCATCTTTGCAAGCAAGACGAAGTGCTGGCTGGTCATCCAGTCAGTGATGAGAATAAATGGGCTTTCCCCTCACGTGTGGTTATTTGCATATCATTTTAATACTACAGACATATAAGGCTTACTACGCACACTCTATTTAAGTCCGTTAATAGAAATAGTAACGAATGAAAATTCAAGAAAAATGCATGACGTCAGTGGACGGCCCATAGGCACTGGGAAAGCATTTTTACTTCGGCGTCAGCTGACGGCTTATAGGCACTCTTCGGGTTAAGGGCTGATAAACATTATGTTCTTTGCTTTGACAAGCTAGCAAACTTTAAAAAAATTTTCGCAAACCACAGAAAATTAACTTTCCACATGTATTAAAACATTTTCAGAAAGATATCAAGTCTTATGTTATTTGAAGCTGGTTTTATGATCTGTGTTCTGGCCTGGTAATCGTCACTGACAGACTCAGGGAGGTGGTTTCAATGGACAGTGTTCATCAGTGAGCACGGACAGATTACTTCACGAAGAACAGTGTAAGCCATTACCATGAGATTAATGTCAGCTCATACTCACACTTGAGGAGCTTTACAACACAACACCACCATCAACAACAACTACCAAACAAACCTCCATCCTCATTGGCCACATAAGTTTTACTTTCCTTTTGCTTTTAACTAGCATTGTGATAACGAAATCCAGGATACAACAAGACAATTGCATCTAATAGTTCAAACAAAACCAAGCCAACAAAAAAGGCACCACATGCAAATGGCAATATCTTCTTAATTCTAGCATGTCTCTTTGATATTCGATTCACAAAACCGATCCAGCATTTTCTATAACTGATCTATCATTTTTTTTACAACAGATACTGAAACCACGTACCCTTGAATGGCACAAAAGTGACTTTGGAGAACACGCGGGCAGGGACATTGTTTGCCTTGAAACGCTCCAGACCTTGCTGGAAATATCCCTGCATGGCAGCTGGTCCGTTGCTGCCGGTGAACTCATCAAATATTACCTGTTGCTGGACCTCTGTCAGGGAAGCCCTGGCATTCAGGAACACGTGCAACTCCATCACCACACTGCCCGGACTGTGTGTGTTGGACAGAGAGAGAAAGCCATCAGAAACAACGCCGAGTCGTGAATTCTGAGCAAATATAGGACACTGCAGGAGAACATGAATGAGTAAGTTTTTCTTCAAAGAAAAAAAGATAATGTATCCGCAAGACAAAGGAGACAAACAAAGTAAAAGATAAAACATGACGTGTTTAAACATCTTTGGTCTTCTTCAGGCAAGATAAACAATGCCCATGTTGAGCCGAACTTGAGGAGATATGTGATTGTTTGTTTTTAGTTTTCCTTGTTCTAAATGTTGTTTCTCTTGCCTGAAGAAGGCCTAAGAGGTCGAAGCATGTTGTGTTTTGCCTTGTAATTTGTTTGTCACCTTTGTCTGGCGGATTAATTATAATTTTTCTTTAAAAATTTTGTTTCAATTTCCGCCTGCAGTCGCCTCACTTTCAAACATGAATGAGTAAGTAAGTGACTGCATGGATGATCCGGTAACAACACTGGGAATGTGAATCAGTAGGTCACTGGATGACCTGATAACAGTCAAGGAAATAAGTGGAGAAAAAAAATCAATAAAGCAGGAATAACTTCAGGATCAATCTCTCGCTGTTTTCTCCTAATCTTACAATCTCTCTCTCTCTCTCTCTCTCTCTCTCTCTCTCTATTTTCTATCTGTCTTTCTTTCTATTTGTATTTGTAAGTTGCACACACACACACACACACACACACCATGCACAAGACACTGCAGGTCCCCAGTAGGCATTTGAAATGCCAGACAAGGAGTAGGCCCCTGACACCCGAGAGATACAGGCAGAAAAAAGATGACCACTAGCCACTTAAATCAATAGTCCATTGTTGTCATCTGACTGAGAACACGGTACCATGAGTGCTGGTTCCTGCTGGTTCCTGCGTACAAGCCCAAATATAGGATAATTTCTTCTTTTTCCAAGAACCACACTGTCTAGCGTATTGTCTCTGAAAATGATACCCGCACCCACTACCCCTCCCCTCCCCCCATGTGTGTGTGTGTGTGTGTGTGTGTGTGTGTGTGTGTGTGTGTGTGTGTGTGTGTGTTTGTCTGTGCATGTGTATATGTATGCATATATATATATATATACATAAATATATATAGATATATATACATTTATATATAATGCCGAACAATTAAGTACTGAGGGAATATATATCTATCTATACACACACACACACACACACACACACACACACACACACGTAGATAGACAGACAGACAGATGGAAGGGAGGGGAAGGAGGGAGGAGAAACAGACTGGCTAACTGACTGATCACTTACTATGCTGCCGCCATCTGACTATAGTCGTACACAGGTCCAGCATCACTCATACTCATGTACATGTCCACCTGGACAGAACAAAAAAATCAACACCAACAAACATATTTCACGCACCACAAAAGAACAAATCTGCCTGACTTTTCACTACTCTTTTGTACTACCAGGTGCCACGGACGGGTGCCACTCAGCACATTAGCTCCCAAGTCTGTTTTACCATACCAATAACACATGGATGTTATTCAATTCAATCCATGTCGTTTAAAGCCAAGCCCACTACCAGGGTTGTCACATCATGATAGGTGAAAGTAAACAGTTCACAGGCAGAGATAGATACCAAAGTTGAGGAATTCCCACCATTCTGGACTATACCTCAGATTCTATGGATTCAGCCAGCTGCCCAAACTCCAGACTTGTGGTGTTGAAAAACACTTCCTGCCACGGGGAATCTTCTTCTGTAAGTGTGCACATGAACACTGGCTCTGGAATCAGGACATATACCCCAAATAAAAAAAAAAACTAGGAGTGACAAGCTGTTTCAGGAGAGAGAGGGGGGTACACAGGGACTCGAAAGAGTTGGGGGAACGGAAAGAGAGAGAGAGAGAGAGAGAGAGAGAGAGAGAGAGAGAGAGAGAGAGAGTAAACTATGTGTGCGTGCTTTTTGGCAAGAATTCAACAAAAATTGATCTCCCACTCAAGGCTTTCCATCTTCTCATCATACACAATACACTGCAATCATACTGAAAGTTCTGGGGGCTTCCTACCAGCAGAAAACTGAAAATTGCTATTCAGCATCCTTTTAAATGCCTCCATAACTTCTTTACGCATAAGGGATCAGTTCCGACAGTGTTCGGATCAAGTACAAATCTACCTTTCATATGAGCCTGTGGCATATGTGAACATTTCTACTTTTACATACTTTTTAATCGATATTACCGACTGACAATATATTAAGTAAAGAACCCTAAACTTTGAACATCTTGATAATAGATGCATCTTAAACTTGGATGGAATAATAAACCGATGTCAGAAAAGTCAGGGTCAAAATTCCTTATTAAGAAAAGTTCTGGAATCTGAGGAAAGAACTGTGTCTGAGATTCAAGGACAACAAACACCCCATAACAATGTCTCCAGAGCAGACATCTTGCAGTGCGTCTACACTTGTCTGTCCTAAACACTAGCTGGCACCAAAAACAATTAAGATCAGCTAATACTCATGATGGAAGTTTCAGAATTCCTGAATACACATGAACATTTTTTCAGTTTCACACCATATTCACACAAACATTTGACGCACACAACAGAAAGGTATTCAATGCAAATTTTACGGCAGTTATTCACCTCCCACTTCCTCGCCCACTCTTTTCTTTCTGGGGAAGGGCGGGCGGGAGGCAGGGGCTGTCTCATGTTCCATGGCCTCTCTGTGACACTATTTCACCACCGCTTATTCTGGCTCTCTTTACACAGCCACTCTCAGGTTGGCCCTTCGAAGCCCCAAGCACCACAATCAGCAAAGAACGAAAAATATCAAATCATCAGAAGACACCCTGCCGGAGAAGGTCCTGCACTGCTGCCCAGTCAGTTCGGTGGTTTTCAGCAAATCTTGTTCTGAGCATAGGACATCATCTACTAGACCCAATGCTGGCGACAATAACTGCTTCGTTGCTTGGCCATCGTAAGTAGATGCCTCCCCCCACCCCCCCACCCCCCAAAGGGCATGTCCTAACATCCATCCGACAACTGTCACCACTGATGCACTAATTCCGACAAATTAGACTAAACTCACCACAGGTGTGGACACAGAGGAGAAATGGAAACTACAGTCACCTTGAGAGCAGGACAGTAAGGTGCAGAGAGTTTTAGACTGTTTATGTCAGGATAACTAGGCTAAGGAAGATGATGCTGTGGTGTAGGCCTTGGACTACATGTAGAATCTACTCTGAGCACTCGAATAAAGATTGCTGCACACAGAAAAAGTAGATACCCATGCGTCTCCACCTCATTCTTTCCCTCCTCTATTACACTGGGAATGAAGAACTTTCAACAAACCATCAGAACAAAATTTGACTTGCTGCTGACTTACCTGTTACGTTTGTAGTAACTGCTGTCGTCGGTGATGTGCTAATGGTAGTCGCCTCTGATGATTCTGTTGGTGTTGCATCAGAAGGCATTGTTGCTGTCTCACTCACTGTTGAGCTCCCCTCAGATGATAACGTGCCCTCAGAAGACACTGTAGATGTCTCACTCACTGTTGAGGTCACCTCAGATGATAACGTGCCCTCAGAAGACACTGTAGATGTCTCACTCACTGTGGAGGTCACCTCAGATGATGGCGTTGTGCCCTCAGAAGACATTGTAGATGTCTCACTCACTGTGGAGGTCCCCTCAGATGATGGCGTTGTGCCCTCAGAAGACATTGTAGATGTCTCACTTACTGTGGAGGTCCCCTCAGATGATGGCGTTGTGCCCTCAGAAGACATTGTAGATGTCTCACTTACTGTGGAGGTCCCCTCAGATGATGGCGTTGTGCCCTCAGAAGACATTGTAGATGTCTCACTACTGTGGAGGTCCCTCAGATGATGGCGTTGTGCCCTCAGAAGACATTGTAGATGTCTCACTCACTGTGGAGGTCCCCTCAGATGATGGCGCTGTGCCCTCAGAAGACATCGTAGATGTCTCACTCACTGTGGAGGTCCCCTCAGATGATGGCGCTGTGCCCTCAGAAGACATCGTAGATGTCTCACTTACTGTGGAGGTCCCCTCAGATGATGGCGTTGTGCCCTCAGAAGACATCGTAGATATCTCACTCACTGTGGAGGTCCCCTCGGATGATGGCGTTGTGCCCTCAGAAGACATTGTAGATGTCTCACTCACTGTGGAGGTCCCCTCAGATGATGGCAATGTGCCCTCGGAAGACATTGTAGATGTCTCACTCACTGTGGAGGTCCCTTCAGATGGTGACATTGTGTCCTCAGAAGACACTGACGTTGACTCAGTCGCTGTGGAAGTTTCTTCAGATGGTGACATTGTGTCCTCAGAAGACACTGACGTTGACTCAGTCGCTGTGGAAGTTTCTTCAGATGGTGACATTGTGTCCTCAGAAGACACTGACGTTGACTCAGTCGCTGTGGAAGTTTCTTCAGATGGTGACATTGTGCCTTCAGAAGACACTGACGTTGACTCAGTCGCTGTGGAAGTTTCTTCAGACGATGACATTGTGCCCTCAGAAGACACTGATGTTGTTTCACTAACTGGAGTAGTCACCTCAGGCGATGATGACAATGTTGTTGAGTCAGATGACGTGGTAGTTGTCTCGATTAAGGTGGTGGTCTCTTCAGACGTAGTTGTGCTTGTCTCAGATGATGTGGTAGGTGCCGTAGATGTTGCAGTCGAAGTAGGGGCTGTGGAAGATACTGAGGAGGTAACCGTAGTGGGCTCTACACCGGGGTAGTAAATTCAAATATGACATCGACGGTAATGGAAGGCAAGAACACCACGAAAGGAGGCTGTCTGTAATTTTCAAATCCTTCCATGATGACCGCTATGAGAATGTTGGGCTTCTTTATTTCCTGTGGACATAAGACAATAAGATAACAGAAGCACAAAGCCCATGGATATTCTAGTCAAATGGAAAACGTGTCAGCATCTTCATCACATTCAATGCCTTAAATAAACAACACTTTGCCATCAATAAAGGATACCGGGAAGAACCCGACACTGAAGCTTTGTGGTCTCGAGTGCGAAACAACAGCTTATCAATACCTGTGCAAAACCAGTCTAGAGATCAATAACCTTTTTTTTCTTCAATTTTAAACAGTATTACACAATCGCAATGAACATGAGCTTTGACTTTTGTCTTAATTGAACAAGCAAAGTATAGAATGAGCATCCCTGATCTTCACAATAAGAAAGCATTCAAATCAAAATAAGTCAGCCACTGGTGGTTGCCATGAGAAAAATGTCTCCTTCTTTTTGTTTGAACCAGGACAGTTTCAAGGCTTACATAAACCTCTAAATAAATGCCTTTGCAACACTATGAAATAACTGTACCGTTTTAATCAAGACTTTTCTCCTTTCTCCCTAAAAACTGGTATGTAGGCATTGGTAACAGTATAAGACAGTGAACCAAAAGAAAGTCACAAACATATCACAACCAGAAGTGGTAGAGTTGTGAAAATGCCAGTGCGAATGGATGAATACTTTCTTTGAAATGTAAAGTTTCAAATGTTATTTTTATTCAATAAGTTAAGATTAATTTGTTATAAATTGATATTGAATAATACATGCAATTGAAGAAAAGTTAATACTTATTTCAAAACTTAATCTCATGATAAATCTTAAACACACACACACACACACCAGGATTTTATTTTTAAATGTATTTTTCAATCAATGTCATGCGGCAAAAATTAGAGACTGTTACATCAGATTTAGGATGAAATAAAACAAGAAAGTTATATATTTTCATGTGTAATTGAATACATAGAAATTGACATTTACCTGTGAATATATAATCATCTCTTTTACATAAAAGAAAAAAACTGGTGAAGGGAGATGTAACATATTGTTGTTTTAGTTTGTGAAAGTTATTTCCCTTGTTGGCTTAATCAGTTATGCATCTTACGGTGATTGGTCAATATCATTATTATGGTTCATGATGGCTACTCTCCATATCTCTATACATTTATCTAATGTGAGCCCTTTCACCTCAAGTAATTTAGCTATCAAAACATCATCATTCACACCCACAACTATTCTGTCTCTGATCATTCTGTCTTCCTGATTTTCAAAGTTGCATGTTTTCGCAAGTTTTTTTAAGCTCTGTCACAAATGTGTCAAAGTTCTCTGAGCTTTCTTGACTTGTTTTCAACAGAAGAATTATAAAGAAGTGTACACATCTTTCTTGACCGTATCTGATTTTCTGGGGTCATCTTTTCCTCATCAAAAATGTCTGCCATATCAAATCTTACAAGGTTTGTTGGATCACTTAGAGATCAGAGTCAAATGATTTTGAAATGTTTTTGCATTCCATTCCTTCATTAGTCAGACACACTGGCACTGGGTTGTTGGTTTTTTTACCTAGCCATACATTGGGCTTTTTCTGTCTTTCAAAATTCAACATAAGACCAAATTTTTATGAGAAAAAACTTTTCTAAGGAATCAAGTAACCTTTTTGTAAGATTTCCTGCATCTTTCTGAAGGAAAGGTTTGGCTTTATTATTTCAAAGAAATGAATTCTGAGTTTGACTTTGAGATTTTTTACCTGTGGGCGCTTCTTTTGTCTCCGAGGATTTCACATGCAAGAATTTCAACGTACAGAAGAAACAATTGATGTAAAACTGACCTTTGTTCTTGGCAACCTCTGCATATAAGAAAACTTTGGGGCATTTTTGCATTGCATAGAGCGGAAATATCTCTGTGTATTGTCTGGATCTGCCACTTAAGATGCAAATTTTTTCCTAGTCTCCAGCAATTATTTTGCAATGTTCTGGTGCTTTGTATAGTATAAATATTGATATGCATGCACACACGTATACGCCTGCCTGCCTGCCTGCCTGCCTAAATATGCAACACGCTTAAAGCAGTTGCACGCACCTACAACTTGGTTTAAATAACTTTTATTTAAGAAATAAATAAACAGAACATCTTCACAGTGATCCGGATAGATCAGCAACAGCAAGTCTTAGGCTTATCCTGCACTTAACACTGACAATATAATGGCAGTTACAATACAATTATGGTATGCTAAACATTTCTCCACCTACAACTTAGTTACAAGTAATCCTGTTCTCGCCTTAAAAGATATTGCTTGCAACCAGTCAGCTAGTGAATAAACCAGCAAGTCGCTGCAAACGCAGTTCTCTTTGATGTCCCCGTTTTATTGCCATCTTTAAGAAGAAGAAGAAAAAGAAGAATGAAGAAGAAGACAAACAACAACAACAGCAGCACCACCACCACCATCACCACCACACCACCACCACCACCACCACCACACCACACAAAACAAAAAAAACAGGAAGGAACTCACTTCAATCGTCTGTCTGTTTTTCTGGCTTGGCGGAGTGCGGAATTCCCGAAAGTAAATGATGAAGATGACCACCACACTCCCATTTCTGCGAACACATGATTTAATTATAACTATCATCAGCAACAACATCATGACTTTCATGGACTAATGAATTCTGCATACTTTCCATGGCAAATACTAAGGGGAAACCTTGCTTTCCCAAATGCTGAAATAAATCTGGACGAGAACTTTGCTGTTTTGGGCATTGGTAAAATGTTTATGGAAAGAAACCAACTTTGGAAGGAGGGGGAGGAGGAGTGGGTGGGGTTGGGACAGGCAGAGACTATCAAATTAGCCAAACAAAAACGACCCAGCTAATGTTTATTGAAAGAAACTCAAATTTGGAGGAAGGGAAAGGAGAAGAGGACAGGGGGGCTGGGGAGGTGGGGAGGGGTGTAGGAAGGGACAAACAACTTAAGTAAGTAAAAACTTCTCAGTTAAACAAACTAAAAAAAAAAAAAATTTCTTGCCATCTGTCATTCGGTTCCTAGCTGGTCAGAACTGATGGAGATAGCAGGCATATAGACAATGCTAGAAAATATGTGTGACAGCGGGACCCACTAACATGCTTTAATGCACTGCACACACCATCACAGACAACTGTGCTCATGTTTTATGGGGGATATCTGTCACAGTCTCATTAGCATAACCAAAGATTAAAGGAGCGTGAGTGACTTGAAACATACAACAATGCGCTATGTTTGGTTCACTGACATTTCTCGCTCTCTCACCCCCCCCCCCCCCCCCCCCCCCATCCCCGCTCCCATCTTCCACCGTCCAAGGTCCGACCAGCATGCTGGTCTAATGCGAAGGTCAGGCATCCGTTAAGTTGTGACCATTAGACCTCATCTTAAATTCTCTCATCTTAGTCATTAATTCATTTATCCACTTGCTTTCAATCATGCTCAGTGTGCTCTTGAAACTTAGCAGATGTGGTGTAGCTTATATGGAGTAGCCCGTGGTGATACCTTGATGAAGCTGAAACAAATTGAAATTGAAACTGAAACTCTCTCTCTCTCTCCCTCTCTCGGATATCAGTCGAACCAAGTTCTCTGCGCCAAGGCAGTTGGCCTGATAAGCCCGTACAAAGCTAGCTTGCCAAACACATACACACCCGGAAAAAAAACACTTTACATGTGCTTTAGTGACGCTCTCTTGCATTAAAGGTAAGAAACAGCGGTGTTTGTCCATCCACCAAGGTTACCGGAACAGGTCGATTGTAAGCCCAGACCTCTTTACCTTAAAACTGCTATTGGTGTCCTTTTGTGTAAAACTGAGCGTATTTTCTACAAAGGGTATGTACAAATTCCATTTTTCTCTAGAAGTGGGGGGAAGGGGGGGGGGAGGGGGGGAGGGGTAGGGGAAGTTGACCTTGCATTTGCTACAGTAACTAGACCTTCTATCAGACACAAGTAACTATCAAAATTGTTTGATCAGCATACTTTGGCTCAAACTCACGCTCTCTCGCCAGTATTTTCTTTAATGATATTTCAGGGTAATTAGTCGAAAAATCACACACAACCTGATGCGATTTAGTGCAGAGGAAGTTAGCAAGAGTTGTCACTCTTTGGTCAAAGCCCTCACTAGGGTCATAATCCGGTAGTGCACTCATTGCTAAAGCACTCCGGGTTTGGTTTTTTTTTCCATAATATTCCTCGTATTCTTTTTCAAACATGTACAAAATACAGCAAAATTGTACATGTAAACAGGCCTGTATGTGCCCCTACAGAAGGTTTCAAACAGAGGTGACTGCAGGCGGAAACTAAAACAAGTTTTTAGAATAGTTCTGAGTAAGTCTGCCCAAAACAAATCACAAGACAACAAACAACGCGTTTTCATTCAACGGCCTCATTTTCATTCAACACCCATCTTGCGCTGAATATGAGAAGATTACTGATTGCTCATTTTCCGATTTCGTTATGGTGAATGTTGTTTATCTTGCCTGACAAAGACTTAACAGGATGAAACAAGTCGTGTTTTGTCTTGTAGTTTGTTTGTCTTTGTTTTCGGCAGTGGACTCACTAAGAACTATTTTCTTAACATTTGCTCCAACAGTAGTAATAGGTATGATAACAATCATAACTTGCCCTCTCTTGGTAAGCCCTCTAGGGCCGAGTGACAGAGAGGACCACAACAGACTGAACCACCTAGCAGCAATACTCACTGAAAGCCGACAACTTCGGTTTGATTGAACACATCACTCAAGTTGCTGTTCCTCAGCGAGGCGTCGAACTGTAAGGAAAACGGAAAAGGCGCTGATGATAAGTTAAGGTAATACTGCTTATAGCGCACCTGACTGGAAAGGGTCATATCAAGGCTGTCGATGTCACCATGTTCAAGTTAACTCAAAAGTCATCCACAAAAAAAAAAGAGCCCCAAATTCACAAAACCCTTTAAAATACACCTTCTAAAAACACACCGGAACCTTTCTTAAAAATCTTTCTTACGTAAAATCTTAGATCAGATGAAAAATGTTAATCTCTTTCACTCAGAAATTCAAAGATCACATCAGATGGGACATCTCTGAACAAAGTTTTCATCGAGTCTGCTGCAAAATGAATATGTTTCTCTGTGAGTGGCACATGACACAGAACGCACCACGGAGCTTCTTCACCTTTTAAAAGATAAGAATGGGTGTAAAAGGAGTGGCTTGTATGCAAACGGCAAGGCGTTGATGGACTACAAGAAACTACAAGCCAACCAGTCCGAGAGACTTCTAACATCCAGCCACCCAGCCATTCACATTCGTGACAACCAGCAAACCAATCGACTAACAGGCACACAATTAACTGACTGAATACCATGGCAATTTAAAATTCTGAATGCAGCAAGGAATGAGAGAAAGACAAAGGGTTGGGGATGAAGGAGGGTGAAGGAAGGGGACAGGGGAGGACTTGAGATTATCATTTTTTCATATTATTATTATCATTATCATCATTATCATTTATCAGCATCACCATAATTATTGTTGTTGCTGGTGTTGTGTTGTTGGTGGTGGTGGTGGTGTGGTGGTGGTGCTGCTGTGTGCTGCTGCTGCTGCGCTGCTGCTGCTGTTGTTGTTATCATTATTTTCAAGTGGGGCCCTAGGGCTGCCTTGGGCCGGGACAGCACGGGACAACGGGCTAGTTAGGCTCTATAAATTCTCATGCACGTGTATGTTTTTATTCAGTACAAAAATATCAATAAAAGCTTTAGACCTGAACTATGTGTTTCTTGTCTGTTTTTTTTTTTTTTTTTTTGTGTGTGTGTGTGTGTGTATGTGTGTGTGTGCGTGTGTGAAATTAAATGAAATAATGATGCAGAGAGCGTCAAATATGAGTTGCATTACGCCACTGGCAGGCGAGCACGCACCTGTCTCGGCGATCTTGCACACGATGTGAAACACAGCGTCTCTCTTTCAGCTCACTTCGCAACCTCCAAGAGTACCAAATCTATTTATAGCACATACCATAGGAAAGGCAAAACTAAGAGCTACCTAATTGTGTATGAGGAACGTTTATCAATTTCCATCCAAATATGAAAATATGAGTTTACAAAAATCATGAACTTGAGACCTACAAAACGCTCCCAGAGGTCATACAAAAAAATCCCCAAACACTGTCATAAAGCTCACTCTTTCGACAACAAGCACATGTGCTTGATTTACTGCATGGTTTCGCCTGTGATGCATGTGCCTCATTTGCATAGACTAACTGTTGATCGGTGTCTCTCACACGCGAGTCACAATTGCAGATGCAACTGATCAAGTGAAAGTGCTTCCAATGGCCTCAAATGATGAAGAAATCTGCAATGTTTTCGACTCATTTGACAATTATTTTGGTAAATATTTGCAAGAATATACATTTATCAATGAAAATTGTTGATAGTTTTGTTCTGATCAACAGAAAAAAAAGATTTTATTGATCATGCTTGACCACATGTCTATTTCTTCACTGGGAATAGGAACTTTGAAACTAGGTCAGTACAGTGCATGGATTTCTTGAAAAATAGAAAAACATTGCAGACTTGCGTCAAGATATTGCACTAGTTTAGTTTGAAAGATGTTCATGTAACACAGTTTTTATTTCCGACATACAATGTTGTTTCTTTTTTTTTTCCTTTAAGAAAACATCGTAGATGAAAATTAAGGAAAGATGACTCCATCTTTTGATCTCATAGCGTCGATCTCAGTGTCATGTGCTTGCATACATGTGTGTATTAACACATGCCCATATAATTTCTTGTACCTGCACTGACCTTTCGTCTATCATATATATTCACTTTTTTTGTTCTCTATAACTTTATTCCATTAATGGATTGAGAGTCCATGTCCGTATAAGTGTGTGTGTGTGTGTGTGTGGTGTGTGTGTGTGTGTGTGTGTGTGTGTGTGTGTGTGTGTGTGTGTGGGCACATGCTTACAAGTTTGGTCTTCATAAATTCACTTTCACCACTCATACCCAAAAGAAGAAAAAATACTTTTTTCATACAAAGAAATCAAGAGAGGAAAAAACCATGGTAACTCAAACAGTTTGATATCAGATACACACTTTCTTTTTTAAAGAATGCGTACAAGTATGCAACACACTACTGAAATGATAATTATGATAAAGGAAATCATTTACAAAGCAAAGCAATGGCAAAATTATATGCATTTTAGCAGCAATTGCTTCATAATATTGGTCAGATTTATCTTTTTGATAAAAAATTCTTTAAGAAAGGAATAAACCATGGATACTCAAATACTTTGATGTCATACACACATTTTTTTTCTCAACCCTTCCCATACATCGCCAAAAAACTAACACGCCGTACATTATGGGTGCACACACACCCATGGTCACAGGGCAATTCAGTGAACAGTCCTCGCTGTACATCGTGGATGCACACACACCCATGATTATTTCACACATGTGCATGAGCACACACACATGCAACCCCCCCCTCCAGTCTCTGTCTCACACACACACACACACACACACACACACCACACACACACACGCATGCGAGTGTGCAAGAACAAAAGAAAAGAAGAAGACAAATTGTACCGCTAAAAGTGTTGTTAAACTAGCTTAAGATTTGTTCATTTATAACCTGTCAGCGCATAACAAAAGCAAGACCACCAATAACATTGTCATTTCATTTCATTACAGTGGGTGATAAAGAATGCAAGCTGATAAAACAACCATGTAATTTTCATTTGTTGAAACAGAAAATCAAGTTCTTCCAGATGAGTGGAAGACGACCAAGTTGCAGGCATCTCATTAGGGTACATCAGTGATGGAATCGGCACACTATGTGCAAACAAACATGGTGTGCTCTTTGCGGAGCCAATAGGAACAGCAGAAGCAAGATTTCCGAGCTTTTCTATCAAGCTTCCAGCTGCATGATCCACAGCAACCTTGTTTCTGCTTTGGCTCTTTGTGGCTGCTCTGTTTGCTGGTAGATGATCTCTGGGTTGATGCTGGTCTTATTCTTTTGCCACCTGCATCAGCACTTTGTCTTCCATCCTGTGAAGCTGTTATCTTCTGTTGGAAGTGTTGTACACGAAGTTTCCACTGTGTTACTCTGGGGCTTTGGCAGGTTTTTTTTGCACACAGTCTCCTCTCCATTATGTTCTGAAGACAGCTGCTCAGCAACCCAAAGAATGAACAGAGGCCTGGCATCCTTTTTGGAAAGAACATGGTCTGGAAATTTGATGCTCCAGACAACACGGGCAGCAATGGTGCTGAGATCCACAGTGTTGTAAAACAGCACCATTGGCCATCGTTTGGTGATGTGTTTGGTGGAATATGCACGAGCCATCTGATCAAGCGAATCCACGGCACCCTTTGTGGCGTTATAGAAGCGCACAATGTCTGGCTTCTTTGGGGCCTTGGGAGTAACTGCCCTATCATGATGCATGGTGCCCATGACTACAACATCCTTGTTTGTTTTTGTCTGATAGTTCACAATGATGGTTTTGTCCTGGAAGAGAAATGAGGATGCATGTTGGTTCAATCCTTTTCGTACTCCCAGTTCTTATAGAACAGGGAGTACTTTACAATGGGAGCGAAGAAATGCTGTCTGTGTGTCTGTGTCCGTGGTCAAAATGTGTTCCACTCGCTTCAGACAAAACTTCTGGCCGATCTTTCTGAAAATTTGTAGGTATGTTCATTATGGGTCACGGATGATGCCCATGTTTTATTTTACCAGAACAGCTGTTACTAACGGCTATAATGGCCCAAAACGGTTTGTCTTCTTTATGGAATATCTCAGTGACGAAACACATTATGACGCATGTTTGATTGTGACGTCAAATACATTATGACGCATGTTTGATTGTAACGTTTTTTCTGGAAGATAAACTGGGAGTATGATTATATTATGCTTTGCATCTTGTTTTTCTCTGAAGGGCTCGGGGAGGAATCGTTTGTTGATGTTGCTTGTTGGCATGAACAGTCCCAACAAAATTAATGTCGGCCATTGCTCTGGAGAACGTCAGACAGCTCCTTGTCAGTGAAGAAATTGTCTGTCGTGCTGTTCTGTAGAAAGGAGCTGACAGACGAAGAGCAACATTCCTCCCCAAACTGACCTGCCTTTCAGCACCCAGTGGTCGCCCCAGATAGGACTCTGCCACAAAGGGGGAAATTATTTTCTGCATCTGCTGCCCCCCCCAATTTTACGCCATACCTGTCTGGCTTGGAATAAATTTGACTTGCATACATGCACTTTCAGGCGATGAAGCCTTTTTACTGCTGCGAGTATTGTAACAATTACCATCAATTCATTGCTGTAGCCTATACGATCAATAAAATTAGTTTCACAAACACAAAAAAATTGAACACAAACGCAGAATGTAGCTACATTGGACCTACTACAGTCACAATGTTATACTCGTTTAATGACAATTCCTGTAGTAAAATGAGCAATGAGTGTAAAGAAGATCAAGCCTGTTATGGAATGCAGTATAACATTAAAATGTATAAAATGAAAGGAAGGTAAATAGATAATGTCAATATATACATACTTTGCAACACCGCGAAATTTCAGCAAGTGGCTATCTGAAACTTTTCCACAGGCTCAGCAGCCTTCAGTGGCGGGAATTTGATGTCAGTAAACCATGCGGTGCCTTTATTTTGCACATGGCACTGGTCAGTTGAGTTCTT